>JASJET010000055.1:19612500-20862500 GCA_034092305.1 Diaprepes abbreviatus | reverse complement strand
GATAGTTATAAATGATCATTAAAATTAAGTTAATTATTTATATAGGACTAAATTTTAATAGTTCTTATATTAGAACCAGATATTACGCGCGGATCCAAGGGGAGGGGGGCGGTGGGGGCGATCGCCCCCCCCCCCCTAAGAGCTTTGAGTTCAGGAAAATAGACCCGATTTTGCCTCTTATATTATAGTTTATTCAAGAACTAAGGAGAGTAATAAATCATTTTTTACGTTTTTTTTTTCTTCTCGAAATACATGTGTTCTTTAGTCCGGTGTCTTTGGCAAAATCTGTTAGACATATATATTTTCCATTGGAATGGGTTAGAAATTTTATAATCAAAAATACTGGTCTATAATAATGGATCATTTGGGTTGGATAACAATAGATATTTGGATGTGTGAAGTGTTAAAAAGGATTTTAATCCTTGTCATAGGCGTCGGAAAGAGGTTTATTTTATCACTAAATATTTATGGCATAGAATTTTATTTCGGTAATAAACTCAAAATAAAAAGTTTTTATAATGTTATTTTATTTCTTATGATTTTTTAATAATTCACATACATTAGAAAATATAGATAATTTTAACATATTTAACACAAATCACAACTGTATTTTTATTATTTTTAATTTTGACATAGAAACCGTTTTAGGAACATTCAGAATAAAACGTAGCCTTTTTTTCTCAAAAAAATTTTAAGTTAAAATTTAAATACCCATTGTCAAAAATACAAGAAGTTAAACATATTTAAAAAAATAAATTCGTCCATATAATGTGAAAATTTTTTTGGGCTATCGGTCATTTTATTATTAATTAAAAACATTTTTAGGACATTTGACGTTTCAGTTTATTTATTTCTTAAACCATCTGCTGAATTACAATTAAACATTAAAAAGGGATTCAAATGTAATTAATTTTTATATGTTAAAAATATTTAAATAATAAATTGTGTTTACGCTCGTAAACATTACGTATCTAATTCGTAATCCAAGTTAGTGAAGCTATCTTCGCTTAAATTAATTATAATTGGTTCCTCTATCTCACGGATCATGAGATGGAGTTTCCACATTTTCTTTTATTCTTTTATTATATGGATTTTTCCAAATTTTCTGCAGTAACTTTATTCCAAAAAATCTTTCAAAAGTTCTGTTAAATTACTAATTTGGTAAGTTGTTATTTCTAGCAACTCTACCTTTTACTTGAGAGCAATATGTCCTTCGCCAAGGGACATTTTCCGGACCATCTATAAGAACAGATTTCCTATTTGGTTTTTCCCAGCAAAAATTAAGTTCTCTGAGCAATTTCCAGAGCTCGGTTCTTTTAATTTCAGGTAATTCCCGATCTTCATTGGTTTTAGTTAGAATTTTATCTACGGTTGGGATCTGCTTCTCATAATAAAAAGTATGTACAACTCTTTTTATTGCTGTTTACATCTCTTCTTCCAACGAGGTTTTTCGTCTACCTGTGATCGAATGTGGCTTGGGAGTACTAACAATTCCAGTCGTTTTTTTTCTCCTTCAGTATTCGGTATATAGTAGATTTTCCAACTCCTATTATGTTGGAACACATCTCAACAGAACAACATAAACATTCATAGTAATAAGTTTTCCGTTGAGGAAAAAATGCCCTGGTTTAACGATTTTAGAATAATTATAGATGCAGAAGCCATGTCTTTTGGGTATCTCACTAATCTCATATAATATATAAAAACAAGCACAACCAAGATTAATCACTACGGACATAATGTAAGGTGTACTTTGCTCACTACAGAAATCAGAAACTCTATGATTGCAGTAAATTTATAAAACCTTATAATGTTTAAATATAATTAAATATAATTAGATTCACGGTAGTTCTCAGTTACCTGCGGCACTGGAGCAGGTAAGTTGAAAGTTTCGGTAACAGTTTTATTACTCTCTCTAATTCTAGAATAGAATATAGGAATGTGTATGCTTGCGATCGCCCCTCCCCTTCCCAAGAGCTTCAAATTCAGAAAAATAGACCCAACCCTGCCTTTTACACTAGAAATGAGAATGTTGCTGATGTCTCCCCCCCCCCTCCGCGTCGACAACTTGCTTTCGCTTGCCATACTATATTTTTGTGATATCACCACTCCCCCCAAAGAGAGAGGCTGGATCCGCCCCTGCTTACGAACAAGATAATATTTCATAATATACCCCAAATTTATTTTCATTAAATAAAAGTATTTCGGAGTTAAAAGCTGGGATCATCTTCCAGATGCTTCGCCATATAAAAGAACTGAATATTATTTTTAATTCATTTAAAATTTTTCTCAAAATTTAAGAGCTATGGCTCAGTCACTCATTCCGGTGAGAAACAATAGATGAGGCGGCCAGATATTTTAATCAGATTTGGTGGTTTCGAAAGAACCTCACCAACACCCCCCTTTGTTTGCGGTAATTCCAAAAAATACAATTAACGAAAAAACATTTCTATTCATAGTTTAGAAAAGGATTTAAGCGTGTTGGATCATGCCTCCCGAATAATTCTCGTAATTCCCTTCCAAGAAATAATTCTCGTAGGAGAACCCAGTCTCGCGATGCTACAGGACAATATAATGAATATAGTAGTAGTTTATCGAGTTCAGTAATAAATCAATATTTGGATTCTACCAACGTAACTTCTCTAACGAATATTTCTGTTTCAAATTAGTCAATAAAACAAACAATGAAAGTGATAGGTGGTTCTCGATACAATAATACAGTAAAACGGAACTACTAGCACTATACAAAGTTTATATGTCATATCAAATATGTTACTTATTTGATTGCTCTTTACTTACCTTTTTTGTACCCTTTAACATATTTGTAGTCAGAAATTATCTTTCAAAATTCACAGAGGGACTAAAATGAAATTTAGATGTCGTGTATTGGGCCCCATTGCCTCGAAGCAAAAGTAGAGTTCACTAGGCGCTCCAGTTATTATTTCTTTTTCAACTATAAGTTGCTCTAGTAAGATAGATTAATGTGTAAGAATTTTTAATCTGCTTTGTTATGCCTTGAACTAAAAGTACAAGATATATTTAGGATATGTAAATTAGATTTTAAAATAGTGAAGAAATGGTCCTATTTTCTTTTTTATTTTCAATCATGTTGTTACTAAATTTGATTATCATTAAAGAAACAAATTAAAATTTTGTTTGCAGAAATAATTTTTAATTGACATCTGGGAATTTAATTCGTAATGTTGTCATACTTATTAAGCCAATAATTGATAGTGAATTACCAAGACCCACAGTAATTAAAATTTTCTTTGTGTTTTGTGTTCGTTACGGAAACGTGAATAAGAGGGCTTATTCTTCTCTTTTCATTGCAAATTCTTCGATTTCTATCGCTCTTTTGGTAAACCTTATAGAAATCTCAAAGTTCCCCTTCCATCTCGAGCACCAGCGCACAGCACCTATAATTTTCTCAAATTAGTCTATAGATCTGGATTTTTATTATATCTAAACAAATCTTTGCTTACAATATAAATAATTGCATTTTCAATCAATTCCTCCAAGCCAATTTCTCAATTTGTTCGGGCTTTCAAATTTTACTTGCCTGCCATAGTGAATCCACTATCGTAAATTTTGAGAAATTAAGTTTAGAATCGTAATCCAGGCTCCGAAAGACCTCCCAATACTGATATTGATTTAAATTCAAACATGTACATTTTTTGATTCAACATATTTTATCCAGCATATTGAGTTTGAGACGTTAATTTAAGATACGTGATATTCGTCCAAAGACCCCCTAATATTAATATCGCAAAAAAACGAAAAAATTTAAAAATTTAGTCTCCCATATCTACCATATTTAAATTTAAAAAATTAACTTCAGACACCTATTACCAATTTTGAAAAAATGTGTTTCGCAAAATTTTCAACACGCACATTGAATTCGCCATATTGAATTTCAAAAATATAGTTTTTAACTCTTAATCTAAGCTCAATCTACGCCTTCCAAAAACCCCCCTGGACCAATTTTGTATCTGTCATATTAAAGTTTTTAAATATAATTTTAAATTCGTTATTTATACCTTTAGAAACTCCCAGTACCAATTTTGTAGAAAATTATGAAAAATAAAATTTAAATCCGTCATATTGGATTCGACATATTGATTTTTTTAAAAATAATCTGATATTCGCAATTTACATCCTCAAAAATCCTCTTATACCAATTTTGGAGAAAATGAAGAGATGTAAAAATTTTAAAACGCCAGATTAGATCTGTCATACCGAATTTTAGACAAAATCAAGAAATGTAAATTTTTTAATCCGTCATATTAGATACGCGATATTGAATTCTTTAAAAAAAAATTTTACTTATAGAGATTTCCATCCTCTTATTATTGAAGTAACTCTCTGTTTTTGGATATATCTTTTCATACAAAATTTTCAGTCACAAGTTGTTCTCATATTCTCCTTCCTAATAATAGTATTATTTTGTTATCATAAATATAATCATAGATAGATCAAAATATTCATTTATCAATTTTTCTTTCATCACAATATCTTTAATGAAATGTAGCTAATTTCGAAAATGTTCTATCGAAAAGTGAATAATAAAATAACGCATGCGTATGTTTTTAGGGTAATGCTTCTCATGTATTAATCAACTTATTTCAGTGGTGGATTTTCTTTTGAGTTATGTGAGTTCATAATATTAGCAATGACATTCGTCCAAAGTGCTGTCTTCAACTTACAATGCGCATGTTTAAGCTGCTTGCACACAAGCCAGTCTCCGTGTGCACGATAATATTAGTTCAGCGCAACTGTCTCAAGCCAGCAGCGTTGCCAATATATCTGGTTAAACTTAGGGAAATCAATATGAATACAAATCGATTTTGTTCATTTTTATAATTAACTTGTCGCTTAAATTACTATCACTACTTTCGCCTTTTTTTGAGCAAAAAAGGAAAATTGAAAATATTAATTATACCAATACCAACTCCGATCCGAGTTTCCATACCAATTTTAATTGCACCTCCAAGAGGTGCTCTTACAAGTATAAATGTAAAAAATGTTTTTGTTGCATTACGCCTGCCTAGACAGGGGGCGAGACCAACAAATTAAAAACTGCTAATCTTAATGGATAAAATTTTCTACGTCATTTTGTAATAATCTAATAAAAATTGACATAAACAATCTTCTGTAAGTATATAAAATTTTATTAAAGTATTATGTTAGGAAACAATTTAATAAATAAAATTATCTACTTTCATTAGTAGCTAAATTAAAAACACCAACGACAATAACTTTTAATTGTCAGTTTCTCGAATCGAAACCCTGCGGCAGTATACGTCGTAATGAAAACAAAGAGCCAATTTAAACGGTCCCATCTTTTGCATGTATGCAAAGATCGTAAGATAGGAGTTAAGAGCACCGACGTGGCTACCGGACGGCCTATCACTAGTCCCTCATCGTTCCGGGAATACAACGTCTTTGATTTATTCATCTCGATGATGGCTTGTTGGACCAACCAGCCTCGACCGATGCTTCTGGTTTGCATACGAGGAATTAAGATAAACAGTGTACTTTGTGTAAAAATATTGACATATATTATAAATTGCTAGCAGGTGTATTTGCGTTGTGATAAATGAAAGTATTAAAGATAGAATGATAGGTATTGTAGTATTAAAGGAAAAAAAAAAAAACAAGATTTTTTTAGAGATGAGAGTCTGAAACAGAGAATTATTAAAATATGAATACAGCTGTCTTCATTGGTAATAGTACATGTTATTCTCGATCCGAAATCTTGGAAAAAATTTATTATTGATATTTTCAGAAATGGATGAATCTGAAAGAAAGAAAAAGAATTTTGGTAACTTAGTTTGTAGATTTGTGGAAGTAGTTAAAAAAGATTTTCTCATGTTGTCTCAATTTGAGATACAGACATATAGACTGTCAGCTGTCCATAAGGTGAAATGGATTCATTTTTTTTGTCTGCCTTTAGAGAGCTAAAAGATCTTAGTGAGTTCGTGAAATGGGGTCAACCCTGACATCCTCTTAGAAAATTTGAAAATCAATTTTTATTTGCAAGAAAAAAAATCTATCTTTTCCTAATCTAAAATTGTTTATTAAAGTGAAATGCAGTCACCCAAATTGAAATGAATAAAAAAGTTGTTAAAAAAAATGTGAACATTTCCCTGATTTATTTTTGTCTGCCATTTTGTATTTCAATTAAAGGTATGATAAAGTGTTCATCCCTACATTGGCTGTCAAGTACAGCGCGTCCAAAATTAATAGATAAATAAAAAAGTTGTTGGAAGAAAAGTGAAAATTTCCCTGATTTATTTTTGTCTGCCATTTTGTATTTCGATTAAAGGTATCATAAAATATTCATACCTACATTGGCAGACAAGTAAAGCGCGTCGAAAATGAATTAACAGTTGAAAATGATCTCTCATATACCAGATACACGTTTGTGATATAACATCAAAAATTTTAGGTTATATAATAAGTATTGAATATATACGTATAGGTACTGAAATTTATTGTTTCTTTATGTTTTCCCATCATGTCTTTGAGTGTGTGATTTTTATTTTATGTATACAAAATTCAAATGCAATCTTTTTCTACAAAAAAGGCAACTATGAGTCCACGTGGCTTCCTACGGATAGCGTTTCATCATAATTTATTCATCAGAGTATTAATAAGTAAATACATTTATGATTAATCTGGCTTACTTTTATGCACCATTTTTTTATGTTTGCAATGATACATTATATTGTAAAATTTAAAATTTTTGGTAAAAAAAATGGTAGTTGAATGAAAAAACAACGTTACTGACCCGTTTTGTACAACAGCGCGCTTTGTTGAAATTAAACTGTCAAACGTTGAAATACACAAACTAATTTCAATTAGATTTCATTGCAATTATCGTATAGCAATAATTGTTATAACATAAAAATCGTTAATAAAATATATGTTGTCGTAATTTTTTGGGATATTTTGAACGTGTTTAAAATGTTTCGATTTTAAATGAATTAAACGCTATTTTATTCATAATACAAGAAACATTTTATCTAAGCTGTTATAATCTCATTAAAGTTAAACAAGAGAAAAACAAAGCAGATATTTAATTTGTGTATAAGACAAAAAGTACCACTTTCTCTTCAGCAATTTATTTTAACAAATTTCAAAGTCTCCAAAATTAAGTTTTTTACGAAATTATGTATCTACGTCTGCCTGTGCAACTTTTTAGCCACATTTATCGTCAAAAATGTTTATTTTGAACCAAAAAACATGAAACCTGCATGTTGTAACATACGTTTTCAAATATTAAATTTTTTATTTATTTATAAATATGCGAAGCGCTGTACCTATCTGCCAATGTAGGTATGAACATTTTATGATACCTCTAATCGAAATACAAAATGGCACACAAAAATAAATCAGAAAAATTTTCACTTTTTTTCAACAATATTTTTGATTTATTTATAAATTTGCGAAGCACTATACTGTCTGCCAGTGTAAGTAAAAACACTTTATGGTACCTCCAATCGCAATACAAAATGGCAGACAAAATAAATCAGGGAAAACATAAAAAGTTTTTTGTCGACTTTTCCTTTGTCTGCCACAATTTTCCCAACTTTCAATTTGTCTGCCAAATTAATAGCTCTCATAAATTAGTATTATCTTCAAGTAGCCACATCAGCAGACAAATTCTAATCATGAAAACTTAGTCGAAATTTTTTCATAATTTTCTACCGAAAAAAAATGTTTGGTTATGTGTAAACTGCCTGCCATACAATTTGTTACTCTATTTTTCATATTATTCATTGACTGACAAAAATAAATCAGGAATTTTTTGATTTTTTTTTTGTAAGTGCACCCCTACGTTACGCCCCCTTCGGCCATTGCAACTTGCCTGCTATTTTTTTGCGTGAATTCATTTTGGTTGACTACCCTTTCACTTTACTGGCAGACAATTTTAGATCAGGAAAAAACAGATTTTTTTTGCAAATGAATATTGTTTTTCCAAATTTTCGAAGGAGCTGCCATTGTTGACCCCATGAATTCTATTTACGAACTTACTTAGATCTGTTAGCCCTCCAAAGGGCAGACAAAAAAAATGAGTCCATTTCACCTTATGGACAGCTGACGGTCTAATACTCTACAAAGTTCGAACAGGAATAGTTGAAATATATTGTATGTAATATATTTCAACTATATTTGCACACATTTTAACAAATAAATTAAGAAAACTTGTTTTTTAACGAAAAAGCAAAAATAAGTTTCGTAAGCTTCAAGAACTCTTCTATTATCGAAAACGCCATATATTCGCTATATAAAATTTATCCATCTCAATCAGCAACATAGTTTAATTTTTGTAATGTAAAAACAAGTATAAAATTAATCTTTGCCAATCGAAATTTTTGGTTAGTTTTGGTTACTTCAGTTTAGCTTAGTTTTAGTTAGTTTAGAAAGCGAAAATTCACCTAGATATGTTAATTCAAAAATATTATTGTCTATCAGAGACGACGTTAAGGCAAAACAATCTTTGCCAGGAAAAGTATTGGGAAAGGTCTGAGTTAGTAGGGAAGTAGGTGGTTTGGTATTTGCTGCAAAAAATAATATAGTTAGTAAAATTATAAAGCCAAAATGCATAAAAATAAATTAGGATTATAAATTTCATGGAAGAAATGTATTGTTTATCACCAGCACAATAGAAGAAATACTCGGCTTCAAGAAATATCCAATAAAAACAAGTTCACTGTTCTGCATGAAAATCCTCCCCGCCAAACTAATGTGTTATTTTGATAATTTCTACCAATATAATCTTTACACGGACTTATAAGTTATCGTATCACGTAGCAAAATTTAGAGAATATCAACAACATATTTTGATTGATTGCAAAGCAGGTTTAAGAATATACCTATACGAGATATAAGTTGTAGTAGCATACTGGGGTGCGACGTTGTGAAATCTATGTTATTTTTAAATTTAAATACATTATGCACATTTTAGCAACACCACATGGAGGGTTCTAGGGATGATTCACCATATCCCGTAATTGCCGAAGGATAAGCTATTTATCGAAAGGCCCCTGTATAGAGGAATTATGTCGTCGCTTCTAGAAAACAACACATATACGAAACGTATATAAGTAGCCGACCGGTCGTCGGAGGATCAGTATTGGATATACGAGCAAAGTGCAAAGAACTGCACTGTAAAAAGGAAATGCTTTAAATTTAAGGTAAATGTGCTGGAAGCAAATTTCATAAACTGTTTCTTAAATTCAATTAATGGAATGCATTAAATTTAATAAATTTTACATTAATCTAAATTAATGTATTCCATTAAATTTAATGTGATCACACATTAAATATAAAGTTTGATCATTACTTTTTAAGGTCACTATGTACATTAAATATACAGCCAGTGTTCATTCAATTTAAGATATGTTATCACATATTTAATGCACCAACATTAATATGAGGTCCAAAAATTCTGCTACCAGGAAATGGTGGAAATTTTTCCCATAGGTAGTGTTTCTGTACACCGGTTCCGTACTCATAAGTTTCCGTCAGTACTGGCAGACATGTACACCTCATCATAAGAAAATTGAGCCCCTTAAGCAACTTGTATCATACTAAATGAAAAGTTCAATACAAGTTGTACCATCTCCCGGAATATCATATTAATGTAAATTCCTTTAATGTTAAGGTATATTGAAATTTAAGATACCATTTAATCAAATTTAATGTACAACGAACTGATATTTCAATGAATTTGCTTTAAATTCAAAATAAAATTGACTTCTTGGATTTGACCCTTCATCATAAAGGTAACTTAACGGAAACATGGTTGTTGTGTGATGCTTGCGATCTCCCACCCCCTTCCAAGAGCTTTGAGTTCAGGAAAATAGAACCGATTCTGCCTTTTATATTAGGAATGTGTATGCTGCTGGCACTCATCTCCCCCCGCTGACAACTTTTTTTGCTGATCTTCCCTTCTCTCCAAAAGCTTCAAATTCGGAAAAATAGACCCGACCCTGTCTTTTACATTAGAAATGGGAATGCTGCTGGTGTCTTCCACCCCCCCCCCCCCCCGTCGACAATTTGCTTTCGCTTGCCATACCGTACTTTTGTGATATCACCCCGCCCCCCCCCAAAGAAAGAGGCTGGATCCGCCCCTGAATGAGGCATATAACAGGGAAAAAATTTCTTAATTTTGTTTCGAGATACGACCACCATTTTTTTAATTTTGAAAATTTTTCAGGTTGAAATTTTTTTTCTTAAAGTTTATGACTCATGTGACTTCAATTAGAAGACAAAATTAAATTATGTTGGTTAGTTATAACAATATAAAATTTCGAATAAAACATAGCTTCTTCACTACAAAAGCACTAATCTCAAAGTTACAATCTCGATAACTTCGTTGAGAATGATTTTTTCCCAAAACGCCAAAATACATGTATACTTTTTCGTTTTTTACAATGATAAATTTCATAAAGAAAGGATTATTTTTTTGAAAAAATCCCATTGCAGGATTTGAAAGAAAATCAGTCATTGAAAAAAAATATATTTTGTCTGCTCCTGAAAATATTTGCAATGGAATAAGCTCATCAAAAAAATTTAGCTTTTGAGAAAATCGTGTTGGTTTTTTTTCGAAAAATGGCCGACATTTTGTGAAAACTTACCCTCCCCGCCACAGTGATACGGCAAAGGTACATATTTCGTCTCTACTAGACTCATCAGGGTACCGACATGCATCTGGCTGTGCAAAGGACAGATCGGAAGGGAAGGAAGGATGCAAATACTGAACGCGGCTTCGCCGACCTCCCGCCGGATGGCGTATACATGTTTATGCGGCTTTCACGGATTCCTCCGTGTGAGATGCAATAGCAGTGGATATATCCACATTATGACTTTATTCTCAGTATGGTGGTACAGGTAGGCCATCATCTCGATGGTGGTGGAATTGGATAAATTGTGTTTCCTTAGCAATTTGTTCCAACTGTGCAACCTCTAACACGGAAAGGATATGGTTGGAATGAAGTTTGCATTTACTGTTCGCATTTTACTTCATTCATATACTGAGCTGCATATAGTTGTACGTTTGCTGAATGTGATTTCAGCACTACAACGGCATAATGTGGATATATCCACTGCTATTGCATCTCACATGGAGGAATCCGTGAAATATATATATATATATATATATATATATATATATATATATATATATATATATATATATATATATATATATATATATATATATATATATATATATATATTTAGACCTATATTAATTATCGAAATTTCAAGGTGTTCGGTAAGTTTGTGTTTTCTACGCCAAAAAAAAAATTATTATAAATAGAAATTTTAAAAAATTCGACAATCTTCCATTTTTTTGCGTTGTCTTATTCAGCCTATCGATTTCTTGTATGCTAATCTCATGTTTAATATTGTTCTTTTGATGTGACGTTGCGTTGTTGGGAATTTGTTTATAGTTTTGTTTGTAATTGTCCAGGTCTCTGTACTGTATATTAAAACCGGGATCAGTTATTGTTTTGTCTCTTTTTATTCGAGGTGTTCTGTGACATATGTTTTTGTGCTGTCAGAACTTGAACTATAACAAATTTTTCTCGTAACAGCAAGGCTTTAATTTTTTTGTACCCTGTAAAAATAGCGGTAATAGAAGTTTAGAAGTCGGTGAAATGGAGGTGTTTATTATAAATATACCTAATATTTCGAACCAGAAAACTTTAAAAATGTTGGCAATACGAAATAAGTTTCTTTAATTAATTGCTTTAATTTTAAAACTAATGAATAAATCTACATAAAACATGCTGTTGTTATATACGCATACATAATAGTTTAAAACCTCTATTTTATTTTGTTTAACTTCAATGTCAATGCTCCTATTAGATCTATCGTAAAACGGTCTTTCAGCAGATAATCGAAATTTCTCATTTATATACATACAGTACCCTCTCTCGGCGGACAAAAGAAACTCAAGTGGACATTACACAGTATGTAGTCGCCGCGCTGTCCCTTTACGAAACTGGTGATTCACATTCTGGAAATGTATCAGATTGGATGCAGTGCATTATTGATGACACAGGTACTCAAAGACGATCGGTAGAGGTAGAGTCTGTTCCGTTTGGAGACATAATGTGGAATATTATTAGAATAATTCCCAAATATTAACAATATGGGTATTATGATATTAACAACAAACTGAAAAAAAATGATTTAGCAGTAATAAATTTTTTAGCACATAATAATAGTTCACTTAAATATGGTTGTCGAATTGGCACTGTCTTTATTTTTGTTTTTACGACGTTTCGATCTAGCCACGTTATCAATGAACAGTGTGATCGATTTTTTAAAGTATTGTCTTTGTAATGCTTACTTTCAAGTTAAGGACAAGTTCTGTGCTAAGGATGATGGGCAGCTGATCGATCTTCGCTCGCTGCAGTCGTGGCAAACATATAGAATGGAAACTGATACCATAGAAACAGCAACAGTGAAACCGGAACTCTAATTGAGATATGTCGATGATACTGTTATTGTATGGAAGGGCAATGATCAAGAATGAGTGCTCTCTTGACACATCGAAACTCCAATGGAACAAAAACCATGGAAAAAGAGGTAAACGTTCAGTTATTTATTCTAGATGTCAGGATCGACCATTAGAATGAAATTGTTAAACAGCTGACACATTCAATCATGGGGCTAACCATTTTTTTTTGTGACTAAACAAGAAATTATGCAACGGGACAACAAGAAACACATTCCTTATCAAAATTCCACATATTAAGGGAACTTCAGGGCAAATAAAACGAATTGCCAGAAATTACAAACAAAAACAATCTTTTAAGCTCATTTAATAAAAACAAAACCTAAAAGTACCGATAACAAAAAATATGCAACAAAATATAAAATTTTTACACAAAAAGGAGAAACGTAGAGGTTTCATATTGCAAAACAAGTCTGGGATTAACATCAGCATATAAAATAGTCGGAAGCTGCAACATTATATACAGAACTCAGTTTGAATAAAAGGAAATTTATAAAAGCAGCTTACATTTAAAATAATAATGGAATCTTCAGTATACCCATTGCCGAGATACCCAATTTTTGGTAACCGCTGCAATGATGCGAAACTTCATGCTTTAATCAACACAGTTCTTATAGAATCTCGTAGCTTTAAAACAAAACATTCAGTTTAAACTTGAAAAAGATTAGAGATACAATCTGATCGAAACGTCATAAAAACAAACAAAATAAATACAATACAAATTCGATAAAAACATTTTAATCAATCTTCAACACTGTTTATAACATTCAAATAAATATTAAATAATAATATGATTTTAGGGCCGCAGATTTTAAAAGGAAAGAACTTTATTTAACAGTTTTAGCTGCATAACAACTTCACAGAAGACGTAATATAAAGTAATGGTGACATTTAAAAAACAAATTATATGTTCAGCTATTTGCCTCAATATACTTGTTTCCACCCAAAGTGTTAATGCAGTAACTTAGTATCAGGTATTTGTGAATTGATAAAATTGTATTTTGGGCTTAAAATGAATAGAAACTGGTCATTCTCCAACTCTATAAACCTTTTAACAAACATAATATTTTTCTATATTTATCTGCACTGTAAAAATAAATGCATTAAATATAATGTAAATATGCCGGAAGCAAATTTAATGCAATGTATTTAATTTAATAATTTACGGTAATCTAAATTAATTTATTTGAAATATGTTATCACATATTTAATGCATCAACATTAATAAGAGTTCAAAAAATTCCGAAACTACCAGGAAAAGGTGGACATTTTTTCTATATGAAGTGTCCGCCATCTAGACCGGTTTTGAACTCATTGGTTCCCGTCAGTACTGGGCAGGCATGTACACCTCACAATAAGAAAATTGAATCCTTTAAGCAACTTATATCATACTAAACAAAAAGTTCAATGCAAGTTGTAGCATCTCTCGGAATCTCATGCAATGTATATTGAATAATAATATAAATTCCTATAGTATAAGGGTATATGCGAATTAATTTTAATGTACAGAAGCTGAAATATCTTTTCAGTTTCTTTATTGAAATTTAGGAAACCATTTAATCGAATTTAATGTACAACAAACTGATATTTTCATGAATTGCTTTAAATTCAAAGTAAATATAAATTGTTCACGATTTTTGGTACGAAATCATTAAATTTAATATAGAATAGACATTAAATTTAAGGTTATTTTTAATTTTGTTGACTTCCAAATAATGCGAATATAAATTCAGAATCATTCTTCTGTGTTACTATTAGAACGAATATTTTGTATATGTACAAAACAAATACCAACAACTTGTCAAATCAATTTTTTATAATATATTATAAAGAAAAATACGACAAAAGTTTCCCATTGTTTCAACGCTATTTCTGATTAACAAAATGGTGTTAAAAATCTACAAAAAGTAACTTTTTAACTACACTATAAAAAAAACTTTACATTAATTTTAATGTAATGTGTTGGAAACAAATTTCATAAACCGTTTACTAAATGTCTTTAATGTTAATGCATTAAATTTAATAATTTGTACATTAAAACTAATGCTATTATACATTAAATTTCAGTTAGTTTATTGAAATTTAAGATAACATTTAATAAAATTTAATGTACAAAGTTTTAATTTTAAAGTACATATGACTTGTTCACGATTTAAGGTACAAAATCATTATATTTAATTAATGAATGTACATTAAATTTAGAGTTATTTTCAACGATGCTCTACTGATTTTCGTTAAAGAAAAATACATAAAAAATTATTATTTATGCAAAATGTTTGCAAATTAAAATAAAAAAACGCTATTTTACCTTAAAAATAAGTTAATATCTCTCAAAAAAGTATGGCACATGTGATCCCGAGAGCAATACTTGAAACTCATGTGGTTGGAATTATCGAAAGAAAAAATGGCGGTAATTTCATAAAGATTTTTTTAACCTAAAAATAGATTCGTGGCATAGGTTTTTTTACTAATCCATTCGGTTTGCAACTGAGTTTTTGGGTCTCAGATCACGGGGAGCAGTTTACAAAATTTAAGATCGTAGATCCAAAATGGCGAATTGAAATTTTAAAAATTTCTGTCTTGTGCTTTAAACTTATATTATGAGGGTTTTTGGGGTAGCTGATTTCTGTTTGTAAAATTCGAGAATTTTAAAAATTCTGTTTTATACTTAATATCCACACGTAAGGGTTTTAAGGTAGTTGATAACGAACATGGCATCATATTTTTAAAATTCATGATGGCGAATTCAAAGTGGAAGATGATAAACCTGAAATATCCATAAACTGAGCATGTAAAAAAAAGCAATCTAAAAAAATTTCCGGAGTTATCACTTATTTTTGAAAAATATCTCTCTAAACTTTCAAATTCAGCTTCAACATCTGTTCACCCAGAGATATTTTTTCCATTTGGCAGGTCGAAGTTTCAAACAATTAGAATATTAATTATTTAAAATAAGTTATTTTCATGCAATTTGCAAAAGAACAATAATCTTATGTGTGATCAGCGACTCCCAGAAACCCCTACGTGTAGATATTGAGCACAAAACAGAATATTAAAAATTTTCGGTACCGTGATTTTGAATCCGCCGTCTTGAATTTTTCAAATCTGATGCTAACTTCCTGATCAGTGATCAGAAAAACCCTTATAGTGTAGGTTTTATATGAAAAAGAGACATTTTTAAAATTTCAGGTGCGCTATTTTGGATCCGCCATCTTGAGTTTTGCAAATTAGTCTCTAGAGTCATAATCAAAGATCCCAACAACCCTTATATATACAATTAAAAATCAAGTAGGTAGTTAAGAAACATACGTAGTTTTACATTCAAAAATCTCTACTGAATTAACGCCAGTTATTTTCCGATAATTCCTATTACAAGGGTTACATACAACGTATCAGTATATCGTTTGCCATATAAAATTTTACCCCATTTTTAAGTTAAAACTATTATTTAACAAAAGATTTTTTTTAAATTTATTTTGCCAATAATTTTTTTACAAAATATTTAACGGCAATGTGTGGAGTTCCCTGGAGAATAGTCGGAGAAATATTTTTCCTAAATTTTTACCCCTTTGTTATTCGAAAATAGCGTGAAAAGAAATGAAAATTTAATAACATTTGGGCGTTAGTGGATTCAATAAAGAAATTAAAATGTTTTATATTGCCTGTAACTTTGGGAAAATCGTTCCCAGCTCTCACTCTACATTCTTATGTTTCGTTCCGAACTTGTTGATGGTAAATTTACAACTGTTTACTATTCCTTAGCGATAAAAATACGAAAAGAAATATCATTTTTCGGAAAAGATTTTACATCATATTAAAAAGTTGTAACAAAATCTATAAATTCACAGATAAAACAAAATTTACGCAAACCTATATATCACCGCCAAAAATAGAAACGCTAGGATAAATATTCTTATGGAACAAACTCTATCTTTAATCATGCACATACAATGTTCTTGTATCCTTTTTGACCCCATAAAATATCTGAACACAGACGGACAATGACTAAATGAAAAGTCTGTCATTTATATATTATACTGGAGTGTCATGCGGGGTGGAATGAATGGAGTGACGATATAAAAAATGATATTCCACCGTATTTTGACTTAATGGACAATTGTGGACGGTCAATTTGGTAGAATTAATTTTGGAGAGAGGGGTTCCAGTTGGGAAATTAATTGGTTAAAGCAACTGGCAAGTAATGCTGCATATGCTACAGAAAAAATGTAAAGTGAGTCTACCATTACTTCATTAAAAACAGTTACTTACTACTCAAAAAATCAAACCCGTATCTTAAACCTCGAAAATAAATGGTTAGTTTTTTATTAAAATTTTTTCTAAAACTAAAGTTACATTTTAATCATGGACATCTTCACTTCAGTAGAGTTAGTGAGAGTGAAATGAAAAATCAACAACAGATTATTTTACTATCAATTTTTCTAGTAAATAAGCATACTGATAGGAGCAATTAGGTTAGTAGAAACCTTCAATTTGCTCATGTAATTAGATGTCCGGTATGAATCAGCGAAAATTCTGCTGATGCTTGTATTAAACATAATGCGAAAATCGTTTTATAAAAAAGAGCCAAATGAAAAGGGAAATTTATCCAAATGCGAACTCTTATCTGCCTATGAATACACATCATAAAACTGATTCAAACTTAGGTAATTAGGCATACATTTAAAAACCAACAAGGCAGTAAGTCATGCTGGAATATTTTGTTGTTTTTGATTAAGGACCCAGCGTACCTACAATCTTACATCTTACTTTTTGTTGTAGATGGCAATCTATTCTTCCAGGTTCTTTTAGAATAGAGGATCTCTGAACATGGAAAATCTTTAGGTGAACTTTTGACTATGGCTTAGTTACTTCTAGTGTTATAAAACTAGTTGAGCTTTATAATAAAGAAATTAAAGATGGTTTTCTGACATGTAAAGCTGATGGATTCATTTTGCCTTATTTCACTTTTTCTCATGTAGTTTTTTCTAAATAATAGACAATGACAAAATATCATCAAAGTCTGATAATGCATTGAAATTGGTAGATTTGTTTGGGTCAGTTTTTTTGTCGTTTGCATCATTACCCACATACAGATCTAGTTTATACGATTTTAAGGAAAATCACACGTTGAAAATGCATTAGCTCCCTTTTTGACAAACACAAACTTAGACTTAATTTTCCAAGTAATTCCGTAATCTAAAATTATGTAAAATGCCAGATTGGATGAATAACATATCACTGTCACATTACTACGAACATGCAGATTTTAAGAGTTGTAGCTTCTGATTACTTCGTGGTAGTAGACTTAACAGTTTAATGCGATTTTCGTAACCCTTCATGATTCTTTCTATACTTGGATGATTATCTAGATTTAATAAAACAGAGTTATCAGCCAAACTTTCGACAAATGTCTGTAAATGTTCCAACTGTTTTAACAAGAGGTTAAGATTAATGAATTCTGAACCCCAGTTGTAAAGTTTCATGTGGAAATGTTTGTAAGTATTGCGCCTGGTTAAAAAATCGCTTGCAGGTGAAATACATTGGTCTGTTACTCCCATACAATAAACAACTGTTGCAATAACTTCTTTCTTTTTAGTGCGATACACTTGAACAATTTTTTATCTACTGTGTACAGTGATAAACAAGAAGAAGAGTTGAAAAACCCTTACATTGCAGTCTTGAGACTTATTATTTCCCTTGTTACATATGTTCTATATGAACAAGTTAGTGTGCCTTGATCAGCAGCCTATTCACTAATTTGTCTTCTGGATATATGCCTTCCGGATCAATCCATCCCTGAAAGTATCTCCAGTAGGTTAGAGATTAGCATTCGAAGATGAAATGTGAGGTCATCTCGTCCACTTCGCCACATAGTCTGCATATTAGTTCTTCATTAAAACTGTCCATTGTGCGTAAATATTACCTTAAGCTGCAGTGGCTATTAGTCCTGTCACCAGCCTGATTTGTTGTCCGGTAAGACGCCAGATTTCGCGGCTTAGTTTGCCAAATGGACCGCTGAGCAATAACTTACTGCACCTGTGATCCACGATGTGATTCCAGTGGATCTAGTGTTTATGATTTATCCATCAGGGAAACCATCCACGAATAGTAGCATCAGTAATTCCAAAAACTGATTCTGGTCCAATAAATGTGGTAGAAGACCTTTGCCTTGCAAGTTGAACCGGTTTTTCATTGCCCGATATGTGTTCTAGCACCCACACAACAGTAACCTTGTAATGTTTTGCCAGAGCGATAAGGTTTTGACGATAGTTTTGATGCTTTTTGATAGTACACTAGAGCCTTCAGCGCTGCCTGATTGTCGGAGAAAATGAGAATTGTCCTGCCTCTGTAAGGTCTTTTCAGAATATCTCGAAGTCAGGTATCAATAACATGTATTTCTCTCTGAAATACCATGGTATGCTGCCCCAATGCTTCACTTATATTAAATCTGAGTGTGTCCGCGTGTCCAGCACATGTACCGTGGTCAGTTTTGGACCTGTCCGTGTAAGAAACGAGGTTTTCAATTAACTGATTTATCGATCAGGACTTACCTTCCAGTCAATCTGGATGGTGTAGGTCAATTAAAGTTATAGGTTTCTGGCATGATGTCACTGGTCTGGTGTCTTAGTCTGGTATCCGAGGGCAGGTCCAGTCACCACATTATTTTTAGTTCCAACCTGTCCCATCCTTGCTTCAGAACTGATTATTTTTTCAAGGAGGGAGGGATTTTTAGTAGAGTTTCCATGGCTGCTTTTACGGTGCTTCTCATGGCACCTCTGATGCATAGATAAGCTAATCTCTGAAGTTTAGAGAGTTCCAAAGTGGCCCGTTTTGGAGCAATGAGGCAATAAATTTTTGTTTACCTGGGGGTTTTAAAAAATACGTCGACAGAAACCGCAGTACGAGCTAGGCTCCTTTTTCTGGATTACGATTGGACTTTAATTGGAACGCTTACAGAATGAGTAAATGTAATATTTCCAAGCTGTTTACTTCGTGTCCCTAAAATTTGGATCCAAGCTTCAAATGATTGTTAGCAAAAAACAATATAATTAATTGACCAAGTGACTCATCAACCTGTGTGATTCTGCGTAAAAAGTTTTGTCTTCTCTTAACCATGTTTTTATTTCTTCCAAAAGTTCTGCTATAAATATTAATTTTTGGTCACTCTTACTTCGGCTCTTCCCAATTTTATATATAAATTTAAAACTAAAAATCAAAACCAATTTTTACCAAATCTGACTAACAGTAGTCGCATTCTGTTAAGAATACAGACATTCTGTTAAGAATAAGCATTCGGATTTGTAGGCTGCGTAATTTTGGTTAGATAATATGTATTGATAACATCATCTCGGCATATCCCCCTGATATTAGAAAGTTATCTGCCAACAAAGCTGTAACTTTTTTAAACACAGTTTAAAATTTTAAAATAACTTTTATTAACATTTTTGTTCTCAACAAATTCAAAACTTTCGGTTTCTTCGACTGTTTCCCTATTACGTATATTAGGTCTTCCTTGGGGTAGAATTTTTGAAATATCCCTCCAAATAGTTGACGTTATGGAGACGGTGGCACTGGAGGATTAGACTACTTAATGCCAATTCGTATTATTTTCTTCTTTTTCTTACATTTAAAAAATATATAAATAAATATTACTGCTACAATCAGAAAAATTGACACATAAGTAAAGCAAGGCCATATTTCTTTATTTATTCATTAAAATCTCGAGAATACTTCCAATTTGAATTTCGCAATTACTAGATTTTCTAGGTTTAAATCGCTAATATTCAACGGTTTTAAATTTTGATCTTTCATAAAATTCGTCTCTAATAAAAAGAGATTTAAACTCTAGGTTTTCAATTGTTTTTACTAAAAAATACTCCTAGTATATTTGATTTTATATATGCTTAAAATTATTGCGGTTTTAGTATTCACATATATTTTTCCTTTCTCTTCTCTCTCTCTTCTATAATTACACAAAATTCATAATAACACCAATTAATGAACACTCCAACTTCTGAATAGTTTTCAGATTTTCAATGTTACCTCAGTAATATTTGACAAACTACACTGTAAAAAGAAAGTGCTTTAAATTTAAAGGAAATATGCTGGAAGCAAATTTCATAACCGTTTATTAAAAGCATTTAATGTAATGCATTAAATTTGATAATTTTTACATTAAGCTAAATTAATTTATTCCATTAAATTTAATGTTTAATCAGGACTTTTTAAGGTGACTATGTACATTAAATATACAGCCAGTGTTCATTGAATTTGAGATATATTATCACATATTTAATGCACTAATATTAATATGAGGTTCAATAAATTCCTAAACTATCAGGAAAAGGTGGACATTTCTTCCACAGGTAATATCCGCCATCTAGATCAGTTTCGAACTCACTGGTTCCCATCAGACGGGGCATACATATACACTTCACCATAAGAAAAATTGAGTCCTTTAAACAACTTATAGCATACTAAATAATAAGTTCAATACAAGTTGCGCCATCTCCCGGAATCTCATGGAATGTATATTGAATAATAATGTAAATTATTATTAGGGTATATGTAAATTAATTTTAATGTATAGAAGTTGAAATATATTTTCAATTACTTTATTGAAATTTAAGATACCATTTAATCAAATTTAATGTACAACGAAATGATATTTCAATGAATTCGCTTTAAATTTATAGTAAATAAATTATTCACGATTTAAAGTACACAGTGGATATTAAACTTGCATTAAATTTAAGGTTGTTTTTAACAGAATAACTATTTTAACAAAAAATCAGTTTTTTAAAGAAAAGAAAATGAAATTTATAAGAAAGGTTTAAATATTTTGTAGGAGGGTAATATTTTACTACAAAAGTTAAAATACAAAAAATTGCTTCAGCACTTTAAACTGAATGTTATATAAAAATGTCAACCAAAAAATCTTACTTCCTTTTATTCTGTGTTAAGCTCATAAGATAAGAATTTAAAATTTGTATGTTGTTTTAAAAACGCCTCAGAGAAAATATAGGAAAACACATGGAACGAAATTTATATATAACTTATTAATATGATTTATAAATATTTGAAATAACAGGGGGTAACCACCAACACAAAACCGTAAAGGACGAATTAACTTTTGCCCATGTCTAATTACTCACAACAGCCCAGATTAACATAATAATGATATAAGAAATATTTTTTTACATTATACCTATTACCATTTTCGTGTTTATAATTTCCAACTGAAGCTATATGAAATGTATTCTATTTTACTGATTTCTTTTTTTTTAAAACTTCCTTGCATCAACTTGAAAATTCAATTTAATATTACTTACGGTGTAAATATGGGAAAAATCATAAAAAGTAAGATCGAGATCCACCAAATTTTTGAACCACAAATTCGAAATTTGAAAAAATTATCATAGAGTTGCAACATAACATATTGACAAAAAAAACTCCAAAACACCAGGTTAAATTGATTTTTCCGGATTTGAAATATGCTAATAAAGCGACAAAATTTTAAAAAATATTGCTTATATCGATATTACCATTGATTTCCAGATATAAGTTTTTATCTAACTTACATTCTCTAAGTGAAATAAAACTATATACACTTGTGTTATATCCTAAAATTATCTGTAAAACATAATAAAAACTCGTAAAACGAAATAAAAGTGCACAGTTGTACATAATGTA
The DNA here is from genome assembly GCA_034092305.1 of Diaprepes abbreviatus. Classification (NCBI taxonomy): domain Eukaryota; kingdom Metazoa; phylum Arthropoda; class Insecta; order Coleoptera; family Curculionidae; genus Diaprepes; species Diaprepes abbreviatus. Next base: position 20,840,272 of record JASJET010000055.1, on the reverse strand, counting down.
TAAATGTATGAAAGCGATTGTGTCGTAACGCGTAAAGCAATCAATTTGGGCATTATATGGGGAGAATCCTCAAGAGCATACAGGGTCCAGTGAGCTGACCGATGGCCGCTTTAAAGGACCTCGCAAATGGATGTTTTCTGATCCCTGCCCCAACCCTTGTATACGGCAGGACAATTCCGAGAATATTACTTCCTTTGATATGTGAGATAGCTTGTGTCCGAGGAATGCATTTTATATGTATTGAAAATGATTTTACATATGTTTATATATATACAGTATATATCTAAACGAAACACGTTTTATAAAAATTATAGTGAAATAATGATTGATAAATTTATTGAAGTGTCTTCATAGATATTATTTACAGAATACAGTGTTACTAACTTATTTATTTTTATAGCGATGTAATTTATCAAACTTACTTATTTGTTTTTTCACTAAATGTAAAACTGTAATTAGAAAAACATTACACTAAACGTGCTCTTTTTAAAAAGAGCAATCTTGAAATAATTTTAAACTAAATTACTTTTTGACTCCAAATTAACAAAGTATATAAATAGTTTTCTTTTAATTAGTTAACTAAATTTAAACATATATCTGTGAACTTTACCAATCTTCCAAGGTGTAAATTTGTATTTTTTTTAATATTTTGCAAACTATCAGTACTAAATATTTACATTTCTTATTAAATTATCCGGATAAATATGAAAATCCGTTAATTTCAGCATTTTTACTCTTCATAAATTAATTTTAAATTTAAACATACATCTGTGAACTTTACCAATCTTCCAAGGTGTAAATTTGTATTTTTTTAAATATTTTGCAAAATATCAGTACTAAATATTTACATTTCTTATTAAATTATCCGGATAAATATGAAAATCCGTTAATTTCAGCATTTTTACTCTTTATAAATTAATTTTTTGGTCTATTTTTCGAAAATCTAATTCATTTCTCTCAAATCTATGGAGAAAATTAAGAAATATCTGAAAGTGGTCGTATTGGGTATCGCTTTCTAATATTGTGGTGCTTAATTTTTTTGTTTATATATTTCAAATTTCTGCGCTATTGATAGTTGAAGTCAAGAACTACAAGCTGGGATTAAATGCAATGCGAATATGTAATGTTTTTATCGCTTTTTAACGCTACAAACAAATAGCGTTTCACTTGTTATAACGTACGTGCCGCCGTATATGAAAAGAAGCAAAAGGCTACTTACAGACGCCCAACAGTGCACCTACTCCATTATAGTTTATGTATATTATTTTCTAGGAATCATCATAAAAAAAATCGAATGGCATTAGGTCCGGCAAGTGTGGTGGCCATCTGACTGACTCGTAAGTACCCAACAATCAGTGGGGAAATATTCTATTTAACAACTTCCTCCCTTACTCTTGTACATTTTGACTAGGAACACCATATTGTTAACCAGAAATGGTAACTCGTTCTACTAATACTTCATCTTCCAATAAATATATAGGATTTGTTTCTAACATTTATTTATTCGTGTGTGAAACATCATACAATGTATAGTATTAATACAATTATAGAAGAAAGGACAATAACAATAAAGTATAATACAGATGAACATAGAAACATATGGCATTACACACTTGTTCGCCTAAATTTGACTACGTCTAGCGAATTTGGCGTTGGTCCCACGAGGTCCAACATTGTACATGTGGTTGGGCATGTAGGACATTCCAATAAGAGTATTATCGTCTGCTCATGTCTACAGTCATACGAGGGTGACTCACAGAGGAAGTTCAATTTTATCTTATTGGTTCTTGATCTTATCACTCCCGCACGGCGTCTTGTTGCTTGATTGTTTTTGAAATGAAAACACAGGTTTGTGTTTTGGTTAGATTTAGCTTTGGATAGTTCTCCTTGTAACAGGCACTAAGCTTTGTGAGGGCTTCAGATGGCTCTTATTCGACGATTTCAAAATTGTTGGTGTGCACAGTAATGACTCAGTATATATGAAGCTCGATGTGCCCACTGGTAAGAGTTGGTCGTTCGTGTACATATTAAGGAGCGTTGGAGCCAAAACTCTTCCTTAATGCAGTGTGTGCTCAAGCGAATTCTGTTTCCTCGAAATTCCGCGAAGAATCAGCAGTCTTGAAGGCGATTGTTGATTAGGCAAACCAGATTAAAATCCTTAGTATTAGATAGATTTTCTTAAGGAGCAGCCAATGGTTAAACGTATCGTAGGCTGTTGTAAGGTCTACAAAAACTACACTTGATTTTACGATTTTGGTAGTAATCCTCAATGTGCTGTGTCAGTTTCAGAATCTGGGAGATGCTGTTCTTTCCGGGTCTGAAACCTGTCTTTTGGATAATAATGTGGGGTTCAATAGCCACTGTCAACCTATGAAGAATCATTCGATCAAGGACTTTGCACAAATAGCACACCAACAATATTGGTCTGTAGCTTTTGGAATTATCATTGTCTCTCGCAGGTTTCAAAATGGCTATGACCTTTGCTTGCCTCCCGATTTTCGGTAGATTGTCAAATTTACAGCAGTTGTTCATTAGTTCTACGAGCCATTTCTCATAGATTAGAGGAGATCTCTATAATGAGATTTTCTTCAAAAATATGACACACAGAACAACGGCGATGGTAGGGATATGTGAAAAAAAGGAGGAAGATAGATTACCAAGAAAAGTTCTAGAATGGCACCCACAGAAAGAAGGAAACGAGGAGGACCACCCGCATCATGGCAACTCGGCAACCAAGGCAATGTTAGCACGAAACCTAAAAGACGAAGACTGCGATTAGTCATCCAAAGGCGTGTCATATATATATATATATATATATATATATATATATATATATATATATATATATATATATATATATATATATATATATATATATATATATATATATATCATTTTTTTTTATTTTGTCTTTTCTTGGGTTTAGGTTCTATATTTAATAAATACATAAAAACTGTTTGACGTTTCGCCTTTTATTCAAGGCATTTTCAAAATGTTTGCCTCCACGTGCGGCCCATGTGATGCTTCTATCTCCTCATAAAATGTCATATCGGATGTTTTGTTTTAGTAGCTTCAACCCAAACTACCAATATTTATTTTCTTGTTTCTTGAACCATAGATTATATCATTTTTTTTTATTTTGTCTTTTCTTGGGTTTAGGTTCTATATTTAATAAATACATAAAAACTGTTTGACGTTTCGCCTTTTATTCAAGGCATTTTCAAAATGTTTGCCTCCACGTGCGGCCCATGTGATGCTTCTATCTCCTCATAAAATGTCATATCGGATGTTTTGTTTTAGTAGCTTCAACCCAAACTACCAATATTTATTTTCTTGTTTCTTGAACCATAGATTATATCATTTTTTTTTATTTTGTCTTTTCTTGGTTTGAGGAGATAGAAGCATCACATGGGCCGCACGTGGAGGCAAACATTTTGAAAATGCCTTGAATAAAAGGCGAAACGTCAAACAGTTTTTATGTATTTATTAAATATAGAACCTAAACCCAAGAAAAGACAAAATAAAAAAAAATGATATAATCTATGGTTCAAGAAACAAGAAAATAAATATTGGTAGTTTGGGTTGAAGCTACTAAAACAAAACATCCGATATGACATTTTATGAGGAGATAGAAGCATCACATGGGCCGCACGTGGAGGCAAACATTTTGAAAATGCCTTGAATAAAAGGCGAAACGTCAAACAGTTTTTATGTATTTATTAAATATAGAACCTAAACCCAAGAAAAGACAAAATAAAAAAAAATGATATAATCTATGGTTCAAGAAACAAGAAAATAAATATTGGTAGTTTGGGTTGAAGCTACTAAAACAAAACATCCGATATGACATTTTATGAGGAGATAGAAGCATCACATGGGCCGCACGTGGAGGCAAACATTTTGAAAATGCCTTGAATAAAAGGCGAAACGTCAAACAGTTTTTATGTATTTATTAAATATAGAAGCTAAACCCAAGAAAAGACAAAATAAAAAAAAATGATATAATCTATGGTTCAAGAAACAAGAAAATAAATATATATATATATATATATATATATATATATATATATATATATATATATATATATATATATAAATATGCGTGAACTTAAAAGCCATTAAAAAACTTCTTATATTATAAGCAAATCTGCTCTGTTGACATATAAAATAATCCTTATTGTTTCAATATCGTTCTTGGTGCCGGTTTAAGATAGCATTACTTGAAATTCTTGCTTTATCAGATCATAAAACACTGTTACAGAAAGTAGGACGACTTTTCTAACTAGCAGTAATTCTTAATTTTAATAAAATTCTAGGTGGTAAATACATTAATTTTATGACATTTTATCTATACAGTTAACTATTGCCGATACTTAGGTTTTACTTAGTTTAATACTTCCCCATGTCCAAGAACCAATTATTTATCAACATCATTTTCTAAATTTTTTTCAAAATATTCATGGTTCATTAAATAAATGATAATTTTACCTGTAAAATTTAAATACAAATGTCATCACCTTATTTTGTTGGTTATTTATAGCCTACTACGATTTTTAATAAAAAAATTGTAAAATTTAGCTTACCTTGTTATTTTAATATAGTGTAGTATATAGTAAGACAGAGAATTTAAACCTCTAACTCACCTAGAAATATATAGGGTGTTCCATTTACATAACCAAGTAAGGATAATTAACTTTTAACCAAACCCCGTTTTAAAACTGTAACACCATTATATTACGCATAGAGCACTATGCAAAATAAAATCTAACGTTTTTAATGTATCTTTTTAAATAAGAGAATTACGGAGAATTTAAAAAATTGGCAACTTTTAACTTTCACCCTGTATCTTCAAAAGAAAAGAAAATTTTCCGAGTTTACAATATTATTGTAAATGTTAAGCTTTCCTGGACGCTACTGAATAAGACCTCTTTATTTTGAGAGTGGAAATAGTATTTTGCAAATGTAACAGAAAAATGTCTACTACGGCTCTTGGTGAATAAATGAATTATTCATTGAAATATTAACGGTGCGCCATGCTCCATAAAACGCCCATAAAAATGCCAATGAACAGATTTTTATAGAAATTGCATTCAATTTTAGGATGTTTGCGTTACGTTGTGCATTTTATTGATGTTTTAGACTATATAAAGCATTTTCTAAGTGTTATTTTGTATGCTGCAATTAACACATTTACATTATATGTAATGTCAATTGGCGTTAAATGCGTTATATTTAGTTTATTTGCTTATAAATTGAAAGTTAAAGACCAATGTCTATCGCCCATGTAATTTTTATGTTCTTAATTTCATTAGCATCGTCAAGAGAATTACAAAATCTAAAGGTCATTCACATAGTATTTAAATTAGTTATAAAAGTCAAATTGTCCACTTACATTTCAGTGAAAAAAAAATGTATGACATTTTATAAAATTAATTCATTAAGGAATTTTTCATTCCTATTTGAATTTGTTAAAATATCTGTGATTTAATTTTCCTACGTATGAAAAATATAAACTTTGCAATTATAACATGACACAAATTTCTTGCGTTGAAGTCAGACCACAAGGAAAGGCGCAATTTCGTTCATCTAGGACTAAATTCAGAATTCTTAACACAATATATATCGACAAGTTGGCGAATGCTAAATTAAATATAGTTTAGTAGTTCTCAGGTAGCTTTCTTTCGTCTATGAATACGTTTATAATGCGACAATTCAATCTACTCGAATTTACCGTTGTTCCGTCTTTTTTCACTTTATTATGATTCTATCGTCTGCATCGTTTTAAAGGAATATTACTTAAAGTTCTACGATATTGATCAGAGTTTCCCAAGCGATGGTTCGTGCCTCCTCAGGGGTTCGCGAGCTTTTTAAAGAGGATCCGCGAAAAAAATAATTGTAATGACAGAGTTTTAAATTAAACATAGCAATAGGCAACGCTACGCTACTGACGATGCGAGTACATTCTCGAACGAGCCGGCAACCTCTACTTCGGCGAACCAAGACTTTTCCCGAATGCTCACGAAAGAAATATAATAATGTCTGCCGATATAAAAGTGCCGCAGTCACAAATAAGGAAGAGTAGAGTCGAAATGAATCGTACGATGTGCTTAAGAACCTCGAGTGATTTCAGAAAGATGAATAATTATATTTATATATTATATCCGTAAATGTATTATGGATCCTTAGCTAAAAACGGGTAGTTTTGTCAAGTCTGACGAAAAGCTGGATGAACAATCAATTGTTTCTTCTACTCCAGTCCCTGATTTAGAACAACACAGGGTAGCAATTCCAGAGAGCTGCCATTACGCCAGACGGAAAGCAAAGAAAAAATAGGCGAACAGAATGAGAAAAAAGGAAAGAAACGAAAATATGAGAGTAACTATTGACAAATGGATTGAATCAGAACCTAAATCGCTTTATGTAATCTGTAATGAAATCCTGGCTAATAGCAGTTTAAAACAATGTCTTCTTTGTAGACTCTTTGAAACAAAACATCCGGATCACAAGGATAAACCTGTTTTTAGAAGAAAGTTGACAGGTAATAATAAGTTTAGTGTTTGTTCATTTCTAACAAATTTAAAGGAAGGTAATTAAATGGCTCTCTAGGCATCATTTCGAGTTAATTACAGAATTGCAAGATCTGGACAAGCACATACTGTGGCAGAAAATTTGATTGGACCATGAGCTAAAGACCTCACGAATTGTAGCCTGGAATAAAAACGGCATTTTTTCTCTTTCATTTACTATTTATAAAGACTACACAGGGGTTTATTCCTATTTTTAGAAGATGTTTGCAAGAAGAAAATGGTAGGGAACCGCTGATATAGATCATAACATTTAGTTCTGAAGAATCTGAACGAACGCCTGCATATTTCATTACATTACGTTATTAAAATAATTCAGAAAGTGACAGTTATTTAGCCTACTATGTAGTAGAAATAATGAGGTTTCAATAACTTGCTGCTTTAGTCCCTGATTTGAAACCAAAACAGGGTGGCAGTTGCAGTGAGCAAGAAAAACTTTCGTTGACTCTCTGGCAGTATTTGGCTACATCGTTTTTATATTCTGTTTGACTCAGTACTAGATTTCCCTCAAAAAGAAATGCGTGTCAACTTTATTAAATTCAAAAATGACATCGTTTATTTCAATTAAAAAACAAAAAACACCATAGCTGCTTTTTTGGGAAATCTTTTTCTGCTTAAGCGGAACCTTGATAGAAATGAATACTGCAACTTTTCAACATTATCAGCAATGTCCGCAAAATGAAAAGATTTCATTACTGACTGCCATGGCTTAAGCGTTCATCAGATTGATTTTACGGAGGGGTTCCAGACTATTCTGAATATAAACATATTCTGTTTGAGTCAGTACTAGATTTCCTTCAACAAGAAATACGAGTCAACTTTATTAAATTCAGAAATGACATCACTTATTTAAAAGACCTGCATCAGATATTTAATGAGGTAAATTAGATTAAAAAACAAAAAACAGCATAGCTTCTTTTTTGAGAAATCTTTTTCTGTTCAAGCGGAATCTCGATAAAGATGAATACAACTATTTTTCAACATTAGCAATAATGTTCGCAAAATGTGAAGATTTACTTACTTACGGCCAATGCTTAAACTTTCATCATATTGATTTTAGTGAGAGGTTTCAGGATATTCTGAATATAATCACACCGAAATGGATTTTGAGATCCTCAAATAGGGATACAGTAGAAACATAAAATTTAGAAGAATTGGTAGAACTCACAACTAACGAAGACCTTAAAGTAAAAATTAGGAAAAGATACCAAGAGTTCTGGCTTCAAAAATCATTGATAGGACTGTACCCTGGATTGTAGGAATTAGTCCAAAGATTTTTAATTGTATTACCTTCGTTATATTTGGCTAAGCCTAATTCAGTGCAGTACCAAATGTACTTTCCATAAAATGACTGACCGTGGCGATATGCGACTGTTGTTATCAAAATTGAAACCCATTGTTAACAAATTCTTTAAAATACCAGCCTCAACTATCTCATTTTTTAAATAAATGTATACATAGGAGAAATCAGCTAAAAAAACCTTATGTTATGAGGACAGGCTAACTTGGTTCTAATTAAGAATCAAAAGCACTACCTTAGATTGCTAGAAACTACAAGAAAAAAGTGGAAGCCTATCCTATTGGTAGTGCACTGCCACCTGCAGTCTGGTTCCAAACTCACTGATTCTCGTCAGTACAAGGTAGGCATACGAAAAATGAACCCTTTAGGCAACTAACTAAAAAAATTCGATAAAAGCTACTCCCGGAATTCCATGCAATCTGGACTCCCATTTATACATTTACTTTTTTATATATTCCAACTGAAAATATATTATATCATCATTTACTTTTCAAATTAAACTCTCAAGGAATTTCTCTGTTCAGTACACTCAAAATGAATTACTTAAGAAAAAGTGCCAGGATCCCAACCACCAAAAGGGTGAAAGACAGAGTGAATGCCCAAATCACCCTAATGAACCTTATAGACCATATTGAGGGAAAAAGACTAAAATTATTTGGGCCATGTCTTAAACATTTCTAATATTAGATGACTCAATAAGATTTTTGAAGAAAAGCCACCAAATCTCAAAGAAGAAGACAGACAGCGCAAATTTGGGAACGAAGGCATTCGAAATGCTATGTGGACAAGAAACTTGGATGAAGAACATGTCCTAAATCGCAAGATTTCGAAGAAACAAAGAGAATTTTGTCAATATGCAGCTTTCAATGATATATTGCATCTTGCAGACCAGAATGCCAACAGCTAAAATCATGGCTAGATAAAAGAAGTAGAGGGTGAACCCAAATGAAATGGGGTGATGTAATAAATAGGATCAGAAGACTTCCTTGGAGATGGTAAGGTCTATGTCCATAGCCTATAGTAAAGCGTAGTGCGCGCTAATCTACACGTGAATGACGTAATTATTTATTAAAATATAAGGAAGGTGTAAAGGAGTAAAATAATTTAAATTTTCAAATCAAGTATTTTAAACTAAAAATAAATTACTTATTTGTCAGTCTCTTCAGATTCTAATCAAATTCCCCTTTGAATGACAAAAATATTGTTTTATTTTGATAATCCCTCTATAATAGTCATGTCAACATAAAATATTAATATGATACGTCTAATTTACAATTCTCCAGACAGACGTGCGTCAGAGATCGTTGATCGTAAATATGTTGCTGTAACGCACGACAAAATAATTCATAATATAAAGTTATAGCGTGATGGGGAGCAATTTTGTCCGGTCTGTAATAAGGATTGCCTAATCACCCGGAGAAAGTTTCCGGAATAGACCGGAAGTCAGAGAAAATCGGTTATGATAGGGGAGTGATTTAAAATGATCTGAAAGTTGTTTGGACAAGTTTCAATAGACGTTTCCTGGTTAGAGTTATTAGGAATGGGGGAGTTTTTCGCTATGACATCAACACTTCCTGATTCAACTCAGAAAATATATTTTATGATATTTTTGTTAAAATATAAAGATAGTAATTTACGAAGTAATAAGCTATTAGAACAAAATATTCGTCTTAATATGTCCCATTGTAATAGTCTTTTAGAGAAAACATGATTGATTTACCACAATCATTGACCGAAGGTGATAATATATTTTTATTTATTTCTAACAAAATCTGTCTTCTGCTAATAATCCGAGGTAGTCCGTCTATATTTTTTATAAAAACTTTATTTTTTATTGATTTTAATTCCTTCAGATTGATGTTAGGAAACGATATAAGTTGAAAAAGCTCTGTATTCCACTGGTTTTATATTTTGAAGATTAAAATTCATTCATTTATCACCTATTAAACCCTAATTCACTTGACACTTCCCCTTTCAATTTATCAACATTTTGTCGATGTGAATCAACCTACCACATCGCAATGATAACTTTTCTCTCTACTGTTCTTTTGATTCAACTACGTAGGTCACTAGAAATTCAACAATAATCCGAGGTAATCCGTCTATATTTTCCATAAAAACTTTATTTTTTATTGATTTTAATTCCTTCAGATTGATGTTAGGAAAGGATATAAGTTGAAAAAGCTCTGTATTCCACTGGTTTTATATTTTGAAGATTAAAATTCATTCATTTATCACCTATTAAACCCTAATTCACTTGACACTTCCCCTTTCAATTTATCAACATTTTGTCGATGTGAATCAACCTACTACATCGCAATGATAACTTTTCTCTCTACTATTCTTTTGATTCAACTACGTAGGTCACTAAAAATTCAACTTATTAGTATTGTTCGATGTAGATATAAGAATTTTAAATCTGACAATATTCGTATGAAAAATATAGATAAAATTTTTATTCACATAGTTATATTTTGAGTAAGTAAAGGCTGAACCAAATTCGATAATAGTTGAAATATATACTTATTAACCGACTTCTAAAAGAAGGAGGTTGTCAATTCGTCGAGTATGTATGTTTTTTTTTTGTATGTACACCGATTACTCCGGAACGGCGGCACCAATTTGAATGAAATTTTTTAAGTTATGTTCAGGAAGTTGCTGCGGTGGTCCCACATTTTTTTGGACGAAATTGGTTCAGTAATATCCAAGATGGCGCTGACAATATAGCGGCCAACAAAAATTGATTTTCTCCAAAATTGGTATGGGGGAATTTTTGGGATCGTACACAACGAATCTGAAATTATTTTGAAAAAATTCAATATAGCAGATCCAATATGACGAACAAAAAAAATTTAATTTTGTCTGATTTTTTCCAAAATTGGTGTGGGGAAGTTTTCGAGGTCGCACATAATGGATCCAAAATATTTTTAAAAAATTCAATATGGCGGATCCAATATGGCGGACAAAAAATTAATTTTGTCCGATTTTCTCCAAAATAGGTATGAGAGAGTTTTCAGGTTAGTTCAGGTTAGTTGGTACGGGGGAGTTTTCGGGGTCGCACATAACGAAGCTGAAATTATTTTTAAATAATTCAATACATCTCCCGACTTTGTCTAAAATCAGCATGGGGGTATTTTTGCTAGTGTTAATTATGAATTTAAAATATTTTTTGAAAAACTCAATCTGGCAGATTCAATATGGTATCCTAAAAATTTTACATTTTTCGATTTTCTCCCAAACTAATATAGGGGGTTCTTGAGGGCGTAAATTATGAATTTAAAAGTATTTCTTCAGGATTCAATATGGCGAATCCAAGAAAGCGGACTAAAAATTTTACATTTTTCGATTTTGTTCAATGGTGGACCGAATCGTTTTTGAGGATGTAAATAGCAAATATAAGTCTAGAAATTTTAAACTTCCAGATTGTATCCAAAATTGGTACTAGGGGGCTTTGACAGATAATGCGATTCACGTGACTACTATTTTTTTGGTTAATTTTCATCTCGATCGAAGCAGAAATTATCGTCAAAGTCAAATTTCGAATAAAGCTATTAATAAGACAATCCCATATGATGCGAACTTTCGTGGTCACATCGTATATATATATATATATATATATATATATATATATATATATATATATATATATATATATATATATATATATATATATATATATATATATATATATATATATATATATATATATATATATATATATATATATATATATATATATATATATATATATATGAAGTAAAATGCGAAACAGTAAATGCAAACTTCTCTCCATCATATCCTTTCTGTGTTAGAGGTTGCACAGTTAGAATAAATTGTTATAAAATACAATTCATCCCATTCTACCACCATCGAGGTGGTGGCCTACCTGTACCACCATACCGAGAAGAAAGTCAAAGCTTACCCTCCCCGCCATAGTGATACGGCAGAGGTACATGTTTCGTCTCTCACTAGACTCATCAGGGTACCGACATGCACCTGGCTGTGCAAAGGACAGATCGGAAGGAAGTATGCAACAGTGAACGCGGCTTCGCCGACCTCTCGTCGGGTGGCGTATATATGTTTATACGGCTTTCACGGATACCTCCGTGTGAGATGCATTAGCATAATGTGGATATAACCACTGCTAATGCATCTCACACGGAGGTATCCGTGAAAGCCGTATAAACATATATATATATTTATATATATATACATATATATATATATATATATATATATATATATATATAAATATATATATATATATATATATATATATATATATATATATATATATATATATATATATACATATATATATCTTGGAGGCCAACTAATAGGATCTCCGCGACCAATCTAAAGCCCTGGAAACTGTTCGTCCAAATGCTGTTTGACCTGACGAGTGATATGTGCAGAAGCTCCATCGTGCTAATAATACATTTGCATTCTGATATTTAAGGCTTGATTCTCACTATAGTGCCGCTCTCGATACGATCTCGGTTTGCTCTCGGTGCGATATTTTTTTTAATGAAAAAGGGTTTACGATATCGAAATTTCTGCAAAACCGATAGTGTGAATAGGCTCATTGTTTCTCCTGTAAGAATATTTTACCGGGCCGAGAGCGTATCGAGAGCGGCTCTATAGTGAGAATCAACCTAAAGAAACATTTTCTAGTGGTTGTGTTAAAACATTTTGTCAAAAATTTAAATTGTTCTCTCATGTGAGGCAATTCTTTAAAATGTTAGGGCCAGTTAAATAAGTATCGACCATACCACACCTTACATTTACCGAAATCTTATACTGAAAATTAGTTTAGACTGTCACGTGGGAATTTTCGACTGACAATACATGGGAGTTATGAGTATAATTGATGACGTCCCGAGTGATTGTTGCTTCATCGGTAAATAGTATATGCGATACAACCCGATGATTATTATTCATCCAGCCACAAAATTGCATACGCCTAACATAATCTTCTAGTTGTAGGTGTTGTACATGTTTTATATGGTACAGATATAGGCCTTGCTAGTGGAGTATGTTGATTATTCTTTTTTATAAAATAGAGAAGTGAATAACAATTCTTCTACGAAATCCATATTTTCTACTTCTGCTAAATTTTGTCCAGTGGTTCGTTTAGATTTTATGTTAGCAGCTAAGGATATTGCTGATGATATTCTTCAATTGCAACTGTAGCATTTTCATTATTAAAACCACAAACAAACATCATATTTGGATGTTCTAATCATTCAAACTCAAAAATAAACGTTAAATCATTGTCACAGTACACTGACACATATCAGAACTAGAAAACGGATTGATTCAGATAGCCAATGTCTATGAGAAACAATCTACTATTTTAATTTAATTAATTACGCTATAATTTGAAAATAAATGAGTTTTTTTTTAAATTATTTTCATGTGTACAATACACTCCTGGAGTTTGGTTCATTCTTTCCGACTCATCCTGTATATATAGTATTGAGGTATTAAGGATTGGGGCATTTCAAAGCATCGTTTATCCTTTACTTAACAGATTATTTACTATGTAGGACAGACACTGTCCTATATAGTAAAATTAATTCAAGAGCTAAAGGATGGAGATAATCTTAATTAAAAAATTGAATTTTTATAGTATACCTTAAACCATATTTTGGAAATGTACTTTTATCTAGAGTCTGCGCTATAAATGCCCAACACATTGCTGCAAGAGAGTACTTCCAAAATTTGTTGCACTTGAAAATAAAAATTCTTAATTGGGAAATTAAACTTTCTTTAAATTTAAAAATATTTGATTTACCTTGGGCGAAAATTTATTATTGGTTATATTTTCCAAAAATATAAGGTATTATTAAACAAACATGTTTATCAACAATGACGCGCAATTTCGAACCTTATAAGATAATGCAAACAAAAAGATTCATTTGATAAAGCACCAGATTTGCTTTATCCCCGTGCTTATAGCATCACTTAATCTTTTATGCAATATCTCAAAACAAGCGTAAATAAGTAAGTGCTCCCCTTGAAGCGGCAAATTTACGCGATTAATATTGAATCACATAAGCATAATAATGTTCATTCTACCCCCGGTAATCATAAGTGTTCATACATACTTGATCGCAAATTGAATACATCTCGCGTTGCTATTGCGTGGGGTCGCGCCCCTAAAATAATTTGACAGTAGCACAATCGCTGATTCACTTTGGATTTTTTAGGTGTGACGATTATGCCGATTATTTGACGCCTAGTAGGCACTTGTCCCCGCTAGTTTTAATGAAATATGGCCCCTTGAGAGAATGTAACTCTATGTTAGGGGAGTTAAAGAAGATGATTGGATAATAGCGGGTCTCTTATTTTGCAAGCCTGAATTTTTCAATAATTTATTCACTTCAATATGCTTTAAATATTTTTCTGTTCTTAAAATATTATACCTAGTTTTATATTTTTTTTTTGAAATCGATATTTTGCTGGAATTTCTTGAAGTACAACATCTGGGAAATATGTCATTAAAGTTTTATATTAATCCGATTACAATGGACGAAGTTTTAAGCTTTCAAATGTACCCTTCATGTGCAAATATTCGGAGTAGGTAAGTAGGGTCAACTGGCAGAAGGACTTCCTGGAATATACATAATTTATTGAATGATAAATTGTATCATACAATTGATAGAATTAAATTAACTCTTTATCTATGTAAATGTCAACTCCTCTCAAAACTCGAATTACCGCAATTTCACAAAAACTAATGAACCCCTCTTATTTCAATTTTGCTAAATATATAAATGTTATCTATGATTAACTAACGCAAACCAACCAATCTGAAATAACCAATCTAAGCTAACCCTAACTTAAACTAAGCCTTTAAATTTTTCTGCAAAAATATAAATTACAGTTTTGTACAAGAAAATTAGGAAAAAATACTCCAACTGAAAATTGCCCTTTTAAAAACAAGAGGAGAAAGAAAGTTTGTTCTATTAATGCTACTGGATATTTTTCAATGAAAAGGTTTTTATTCATTGTTATATCATAAAATGAACTAACAGATTTTATGGGCCGTTTTAACTTATAATTATATATGATCCGTTTAAACACCAGCTAATAACTTGAAAAATTTAGTTTTTTGTAGAAGACAGTCTAATATAAATTATGTTAAATAAATAATACTTCCAGTATAGATTGTTTGAAAATGTTGTCCTATTTTTTTAAACTTACAATAAAAACCCAGAAAAATTCAGCTTTAAACAAATTCATTATCATTTTAATTAACTTTGCTTCATTGAGAAATATTTTATCTTTATGGTCCGCTTTTATAATACTCGAAGATTAATGTAAGAAATATTTTTAATTTTTGTATTTGCAATCTCATCCTGTGAGAAATGTTAAACATTTCCTTTTCTTTAGACAATTACCCATTTTTTAATTTACGGTATTACCTAAAAAATTCATAGATGGGAGGATAGTGGCTTCTACAACCCTTATGATATGTAAAAACATAATTTATCACACCACTATTATGTCTAATGATCTTGAACTCCTTCGGTCTTATTGCTGCAGTAAAAACTAGATTATTCTAAGTGAATTATTTAAACATCAACGACTTATGCATCAGAAATTAAAAGAATAGACCAGTTGGCGGTTTTCTTTTAATTTTTAGTACTTTTTATTTTCTTCTTTTAATAATGTAAATTGATACTAAAGCCTAAAAAATGTTTATAACCTAATATTTAATGTAAGCATAAAAAATATAATGGCGCAATTCTTAGTGTCCCAATATGGCTAATATCTAGTTAATTTCCATGGAAATCATAATGATTACAAGGGTCTCCTTGAAAGCCAAGTAATTATTATCGCTGAAAATATATTAATCATTCTAATCTTGAAACTAAACATATTCGGATTTAAAAATTGTCAAACAAAATTATTGTTTAGGAATAACATTAAACTAAAATAAAGCTAACCCATATCTACGAGTATGAACGCTGTTAAGTGCGTTTAATTTCAGATTCAAGTCCTGAACCCAGTCAGCAGCAGCACAGTTTTCTCCTTGATACTTACAATCGAAAATAATTATAGATAATCGATAAATACTTTGCCACATAAAACAAAATCAAAATCACAACCACTTATAACATATAATAAATCTCAAAAAACAAAATCCAGTATAAATTTATATTTGATTAAGAATCTCTATAAATTAATTGATATATTTCTTACTTTAATCGTGCTTACTGTTGATCGCCTAAAAACTATATAAATTTTTAAAAATTAGGATTTCTAAAAGAAATAAATACATATACTTATTGTCCTGTTAAACTAGTAGCATATATTTATTCTCCTTTCAGACAGTTAAAGGAAAGAATATATACAAGACAGTTTATTTCCTGCAAATACAACTCTGATTCTCTCTCCATACGCGTTTGAACCACCTAATGATCTAGTCATTGGAGCTGTATCGAACCAAGAGCAACATTCGCAGGAAACAATTGTCAATATAAAATATAAATTCCTAAACATGTCAGCAAGATATTAAACCTGCCGACGTTTCGATGTCAAACTGGGAAATATCGCCAGTCAAAGTAAAAAAAAAATAAATCTATTTACTGCCCATATGGAATCTTCGTTCAGGCAGTTAAAGGAATGAATATATGCAAATAGTTTATTTCCTGCAAATACTGCTCTGATTCTCTCCCCATATTCGTATTGACCAACTAATTTTTTCTTACTGAAATCTTCATTTTGAAATTTCTCACTTCTCCGATGGACGTATAAATGTCATTTGACACGATATTTTTCAGTCTGGCATTGAAAATTCGGCAGGTTTAATATCCTGCCGACATGTCTCGGAATTTATATTTTATTTAGACAATTGTTTCCTGTGAATGTTGCTCTTGGTTCAATACAGCCCCAGTGACGAGACAATTAGAGACATCCTGAGTTATATATGCAAGAAATAAACTCTTTGTATATATTCTTTCTTTTAATTGTCTGGAAGGAGAATGAATGTGAGTAACTACATACATTTTTATTCCAAAATGTAAAAAATATTTAAAAAATTAATAAAATGAGATGTTGGATGGATAACCCTTATGTTTTCGATATGTCTACAGTTTCTCGTTATAAAACCCAATATCTTAAAACTCTTTAATATAATATTGTTAATATGCATATTAAAATTTAATTCTTTGTTTATACTGAGAGTTAAAAAATTATTATTACACCATCTGACTAGTAAATCTAGTTCTCGTTGAATATAAACTCAATCATCCAACGAGGAAACAATTGCAAATAATTTTAAATTATCAGCATACAAAAGGTCACGACAAAATTTAAAAACATGTATAACATCATTAATAAATATTAAAAATAAAATTGGACCTAAATGAGACCCCTGGAGGACTCCAGATTACATGAGGATCTCCTTTGATATTCCACCACACAATTTAATACACTGCGTACGCGAAGAGAGATATGAGGTTATTCATTTTAAATATGGATTACACAAACCGAGACACTCGAGCTTGTACACCAGTAACTTGTGGCAAATGCTATCAAAAGCGTTAGACAAATCCGTGTATATAGAATCTACTTGATATCCTGCCTCCATACCTCAAACCAAATAATCTTGATAAATAACCGTTGACCTTCCTTGGAAAAACCTATGTTGTTCTGGGCCGATCTAAGTTTTAAAAGCACTGAACAATTCGTCAGTTATTATCGACTCGAATATCTTTCCCATAATATACAGCAACCCCGATAGTTTTCAACACAATTACGGTCACCAGACTTAAAAATTGGGAACAAGGTAGACTGTTTCCATCTCGAAGGGAATATTCCATTACTGAAAGATTTCTGGTAAATGCGACATGGATGAGGTGCAAGAGAAACCATTCATTTCTTGATAAAATATGGCGATATTTCATCGGGTCTTGCACTATTGTTACAGTTTATGAGTCAATCTTGTTCTGAGCTTCGCCCACAGTAATCATAGAGGATTGCAAATGAAAAACCTCCTCTATCGAGTTGATGTCGAAAGAATAAACGTTACTGTGATCAGAATAGCACGACTGAAAATGCTTAGCAAAGGCTGCGACGATATCATGTGAAGTATTCTGGATATCTCTTATCTGAAATTTTCCTAGAAGGTACAAAACTATTGATGACAGAATTATTACGTAAAATTTGTCAACCATCACATCTACATCCTCCACAGCATTAATAAATGTCCAGTTCGCATCCACAAAAAAGTTATTAATTCTATCGTAGTCATTGGTTGTTGAGGGCATGAACGCAGGTGTACTCAGATTAAAACTGATTTCGAGAGCCGGATGATATTCATTCTATTTAGACAGCGGAGAAGTCGGACTGACTGTCAAACCACTAAACTCGTCCGAAAGGATCAGATCCAGTTTTCTGTTGAAATGGTTTTTAATGGTATTTATCTGCTGCAGCTCCAAATAGAACACAGAATATATTCATAAATTCTGCTAGCGATAATTTTATTAGTAATTTCGTTTGCTGTCACAGTAACAGCAGTGAACTATGTTTGAGTTATCGTGGTTTATTTACTCATTGGTCAGCTAATATCCATGGTTGGAAATTTATAATAAATTCCACATCCTGTTCCCTCCATTTATTTTAATATTTCTATGTAGATGTTAATTTCACCTGCCACATTTTTGCCTGAGAACTGTATAGTGTAGAGTTTGTTAAAGACAAATCTTAGTGCAATGCGTCTTTATCTGGAGTAGCAGAATCGTGTCCACCATTTCTCTCCACAAGCGATATCATGCTCTACCCTATCCCACACTAGGTTCAATTCCTGCAGAACGGATGCATATCATAGTAATCAAAGCCAGTTTCCTGTCAAAAGGTGTAAGACTTGGGATTACCTCCATTACACTAATCGGTGTAGTTCTTATGGCTCCTGCCATATTGAGGAATGCTGTTGTTTGAATCTGAACTAATTTTAGGATTATCGTTTTGGGTCAAGACCGTCTAGACTAAAATAAATTATCGGTGCTCCTTCAACTATAATTTCACCGCTCTTTATAGTAGCTTTTAAAACGAGAAAAACATATCATTAGCCTGAAATAATCAATAGTCAACTATCGTGGATCTGATCATAATTTTTTGGTAAGTTCACAAAACGTCGAGATCTGTAAGATACGAAAATCTGAAGATAGCATGTCACTGCGTAATGCCTCATGCTGTAATAACTCTCGTAAGAGGACTCACAGGACTGGTATTACCACTGGTAACTAAGGACATTGATGCCCATACAGTTGAAGTCGGAAACAGGGAAAATAATTTTTTCGCTTTTGTATTTTTGAAAGTTCCTATACCCTTGCTCTTAAAATTAAGTAATACAATATACTAAAGAATGAATAAATTTATTTAAATTTATTCAAGAAACAAAAAACTTCACAAAAATTTTCACTTTCAAATTCCTCTATAGACTTGTTCCTTTATCATTAAGAGTAAAATTATTTGAATTCAAAATTAAATTATCATAATTGCTGGAAAGTGTACTTCTGTTTTATAATTAGGAAAGAAGAAAAATACATAAAAATTTGCATTAATGCTTTTCCCAACTGCCAATTTCCTACTTAAAATTTAAATGATTGCAAAAATTGTAAGAATGGAGGCAATATTAAAGCGTTCTCGCATTTCCCAAAAGAAAATGTTTTCGTTGCGTCGCCACTTCAGATACTAGTCGTCTTATGAAAAATACTCCCGAGATGAAAAGATGTCGTTTATTTCTCTTTCACATTTGCATAATCAGTTTCCATTTCAAGTTATTGATCATCTTTGGCTGGGTATTTTTTAACTGAAAGCTTTTAGGATTTTAGGAGATTATGTTGGTAAAACTTTAAATTTTGTTTAATTGTTAACACTTCGGTAATATAAATTCTATAAGTTTAAATATACAGTATGTCTGCAAATGAATGAAGATTTTTTTTGATTTCTGTAAAAAATGTATTCCTCCTAAGAATTCTAGCTTTAGTCCGGGAGCTCAATGGGTTTTAGTAGCCGATAAAGACACACCTCCAAATTATGTATTTTGACTTATAAACAAAATATCGTTTATAATTAAAAGAATTGTTAGTTTTTTGTAGAATAAAAATACTTTCCCGTTTCTCGGCCAAATCTAAGCAAAAGTGTCTCTTCTGATTTTTCCGCCTGACACATAGTTTTTGAATTAAAATCGTTAAACATTTGAAAAATGGCATTTTTGCCACTTTTCAATAGAACTTCAAGCTATCCTAATAGGATAAATTGCGTTCTTAACAATTTGTTCAGACTGTGCAACCTCTAACATGGAAAGGATATGGTTGGAACGAGGTTCGCATTTACCGTTCGCATTCTACTTCATTCGTAGACGGAGCTGCATATAGTTGTACGTTTGCTGAATGTGATTTCAGCACTACAACGGCATAATGTGGATATATCCACTGCTATTGCATCTCACACGGAGGTATCCGTGAAAGCCGCATAAACAAATATACGCCATCCGGCGGGAGGTCGGCGAAGCCGCGTTCAGTATTTGCATGCTTCCTTCTGATCTGTCCTTTGCACAGCCAGGTGCATGTCGGTACCCTGATGAGTCTAGTAGAGACGAAACATGTACTTCTGCCGTATCACTGTGGCGGGGAGGGTAAGTTTTGACCTTTTCTCGGTATGGTGGTACAGGTAGGCCATCATCTCGATGGTGGTGGAATAGGATAAATTGCGTTTTTAGCAATTTGTTCAAACTGTGCAACCTCTAACACGGAAAGGATATGGTTGGAACGAGGTTCGCGTTTACTGTTCGCATTCTACTTCATATATATATATATATATATATATATATATATATATATATATATATATATATATATATATATATATATATATATATACTGCATGTTGAATTTGTATATGCCCCAAGAACCCCGCAATATCAATTTTGGACAAAATAGAATAATGTAAAATTTTCAGTCCATATTTGTTATACACGATCCCGAAAACATCCTAGTACCAAATCTGAAAAAAAAAAAGAATAAGGTAAAATTATTAACCCACCATATTGGATCCGCCATATTGAATTTCAAAAAACAAATTTTAACGTATTAATCTAATCTAAATACCCCTCAAAGCCCTCTAGTACCAATTTTGGATGAATTCCGGAAATTTAAAATTTCTCGACCATCATATTGCATGTGACATATTAAATTTTCCTAAAATAATTTTATATTCGCTATTTACATCCTCAAAAACGATTCAGTCCCACCTTTGAACAAAATCGAAAAATGTAAAATTTTGAGTACGCTATATTGGATTCGCCATACTGAATCCCGAAAAAAATACTATTAGATTCGTAACTTACACCGTGAAGAATCCCCTATATCACTTTTGGGAAAATCGAAAAATGTAAGATTTTTAGGATGTTGAAACCGCCAGATTGAGTTCTTCAAAAAATATTTTAAACTAGCGACCCGCCCCGGCTTCGCACGGGTGCAATGCTGATACTAAATACACGTAAAAAGTAAATGACAAAAAAATGTTATTGTGGGATATCCATGAGAGATAGACATATACCATCGCGGAGTTTTCTGTAGACCTTTTCAATGTGTACAAATAATTAGTACATTATTTTGATAAATCTCGTAGGGTTCAGCCTGCGTTTGCAATGTAAGCGGAAAAAAATATGATAATTAACGACATCACATTAGAAACCTCAAAAATAACAGTATTTCTCCACTATTCAATGGATGTTATTATACATATAAACCTTCCTCTTGAATCACTCTATCTATTGAAAAAAACCGCATCAAAATCCGGTGCGTAGTTTTAAAGATTTAAGCATACAAAGGGACATAGGGACAGAGAAAGCGACTTTGTTTTATACTATGTAGTGATTCGTAATTAACACTAACAAAAATCCCCCAAAACTGATTTTAGACAAAATCGAGAGATGTTGAATCTTTAATGCGCCATCTTAGAGCCGCCATATTTAATTTTTTTTTAAATAATTTCAGATTCGTAATGTGCGATCCCAAAAACTCCCTTATATCAATTTTGAAAAAATCGGACAAAATAAATTTTTTAGCCGCCATATTGGATACGCTATATTAATTTTTTTTTAAATTATTTTCTATTCGTTGTATGCGATCTCAAAAACTCCCCTGTACCACTTTTGGAGAAAATCGGACAAAATTGATTTTTTCGCACGTTATATTGGATCCGCCATATTGATTTTTTTAAAATAATTTCAGATTCGTTATGTGCGCCCCAGAAAACTTCCCTGTACTAATTTTGGAGAAAATCGGACAAAATTGATTTTTTTGGATCGGCCATATTGAATTTTTTAAAAATATTTTCAGATTCGTTATGTACGACCCCGAAAATTCCAATATGCCAATTTTCGAAAAAATCGGTAAAAATTGTCAGCGCCATCTTGGATTTTACTGAACCAATTTCGTCCAAAAAAATATGGAACCACCGAAGCAACTTCCTGAATATAACGTAAAAAATTTCATTCAAATCAGTGCCGCCGATCCGGAGTAATCGGTGTACATACATAAAAAAATACACATACATAGTCGATGAATTGAGAACCTCCTTCTTTTAGAAGTCGGTTAAAAAACACAATATTTGTCTTTATTTTTAAAGAATTTTATTTTTATTTAATAATAGCACTTATCAAAGTAAATGATGTCAGTCCATACTAACTTCCTCGCTGGCACTCCGTCCTGATACAGTTATTCTTTTGAGTCATTATTACTTTCATTTCTATCACTTGAAGTAATCATGATCACTTCGACCTAATGACAAGTAAATGCATATTTAAAAGAACATGGTTATCAGTTTCACTTTTTTCACTTTGTTCATTTTATAATTACTCTGAAGAATACAGCCATCGCCATCGCTGTCACGAACTTGACATATAAATTTTTTCATTATATGTCCAATTCGTGAACGCTGTTGAGGGCTATGTTGCCTAGTTTATATTTTATAGTCATTTTCATGTAATTTCTTCGAAATTTGCTGACTTTTCCCTTTAAAAACACGATTCTAAGCCCTATTTGGATTTTGTAGAAAAACACACATTTAATATGGCATTACTTTAAACAAAATATGTCTGGGATGAAGCATTGTCAAAACTAAGAAGTTTCATGTAGGTTGTGTTGAGTCTTATTTTTACAAAGTGGTGCAATTTACAAAAAATGGGCAAAAAATCTAAATTGTCTTATACAGCTAAAATTTTGCATATGGGCTAAAAATTGCATTTAGAAAAACTTTTTCTAATACTTTTTTCGATATTTGGAAATATAACACCGTTTTGAATTTTTGTTTGGAAAAAAATTAAAATTTGACAGATAATGCAATTCACGTGCTACTATTTTTTTGGTTAATTTTCATCTCGATCACAGCAGAAATGCCTAAGTCAAATTTCGAATAAAGCTATTAATAAAAAGATCTCATATGATGCGGATTTTACTGGCCACACTGTGTATATATATATATATATATATATATATATATATATATATATATATATATATATATATATATATATATATATATCATTTTTCTTAATTTTGTATTTTCTTGGGTTTAGGTTCTATAATTAATAAAACACAAAACGATTGACGTTTCGCCCTTTATTTAAGGCATTTTCAAAATTTTTTCCTTGACATTTTTCTGTTCTGTTTCTAAATAAACTTTAGATTTTCATCGTTTACTGAGGATACGTGGAATGCCTTAAATAAAGGGCGAAACGTCAATCGTTTTGTGTTTTATTAATTATAGAACCTAAACCCAAGAAAATACAAAATTAAGAAAAATGATATAATCAAAAAAATAAATATATATATATATATATATATATATATATATATATAAATATATTTATATATATATATATATATATATATATATATATATATATATATATATATATATATATATATATATATATATTTATATATATATATGAACCTGCTCTCATCTCAAATCCTTGAAACTTCCCTTCCTGTTTTAAAATCATTGAAGAGGAAGTCAAACAATATCGTTCCCAATCTTGCAATATAGAGAGCACCCTCTTAATTTGTCACGTAAATATATCAAATATGCATGAACTGAGAATATGGATAGTTTCTATATTCGTTACAGTCAGTCAAACATATACTCGAGAAAAAATAATACCTTTTTAAAGTGAAAAATTCTCTGGCTCGTCTGTGTAGGGTTAACAAGGAACAATTGAATTGTATAGCGACAATTCTATTCCCAATGCTATTCAATATAATATTCCGACTCCCCTAACGTGCTGTATTGTGTGTACATTTACCATATGATGTTCTTCTAGTTGTACTATTTCTATGGTCGTGTGCGGATATGTATGGATTTTGAAATGGGCGATAAATCATTTAAATGGACCTTTTACTGCCGCTAGAAAGGAAATAAGTTATCACTCAAGTTTTAATGTTATACTTATGCATACGATATTTTGGGGGCAAAGCAGAAGATTAACATGAAAAATGTTTTACCTATATGAGTGAAACGAGAAATATATTCATTTTTAGCTCACAAGATCACACAATAATTCACCAAGAATCAAATGGAAACTTTTTTATTGGTGTAATGTACAACGATTTTTTATTTAAAGTTCTTCCATATTTCACATCTTTTGATAGCATATAACCTATTTTGAAATAAATGGCAAATGGGTTAGTCTATATAAAATCATAGCAAAAAAATAAAAATACTCTCACAAGGTTTTCAAATTTTGTTCAGTTTTTCTGGACTTGTTTTATCTATAAGAAAAAGAATCACCACCATTCATATTTTCTTAACAAAAAAAAACAATAATTTTGTCCTCACTGTTCTATATTCGAATTTGCGTTACTTTGGAACAGTTGATAACTTATTTTAACAACTCTCTTCATCGTCTTTCTATACACAAGACATATGATATTGTAAAATGTTCATATTTCCGCACATTAATGTTACGATGTTTTGTTTATTCAGAAGAATTTATTTTCATTTTACTTATAGTGAGTTACAGATCATGTAATAAATGCCACTGGTTGGTCGTCTTTCATTAAATCAGTTCCATCACGAAAGTGTGAATCCTACTTTATTGTGGATGCATCCCCTTCAATACTCCGAACAGATCATTCGATTGATAAGCAAAGTTCGAAAGAATGCAACTAAGTAGCAAATACCATAATTCGCAGAAGTAGAATTCTAGATTTTTCAATTTCATTTCAGTTAGTGCCTTCAGAACTGTATGAATATCGCGTTGATATATCCTTAAGCTGTGTCAGTGTCAGTTCATGTTTTTATGGAGGGATCAATGCCTGAGCAAGCACATCATCACATCAAAAGTAACAAAAAACTATACCTTATACATCTGAAGTATATGGACAATATCAATCTACATTATCCATAAATATGAGCTCGACATTATATTTGATCATTTGGTCTAATTTAAAATTTTCATACTTCAAAATCACTTTAAATTTATTTAATATAACTACAAAATTTCCAGAATTGTATAGTTTTATTTACGTAGCAGTAATTTTTATATTATAGAGAAGCTCCCAACTTATGACTATTCAGTCCAGTAGGTTTTTCTTAATTTTTAACCTTGCAAAACTGAGTGGCGCCCTTTATTAAAAACCAGTACATAGTTTCAATTATTTTCCCTAAACTCACGATCTTTCAGTCTAGGTAAAAAGAGCTACCGTACATACTATAATGTTTAATGCCAACAACCATTAAAAGCTGTTACAAAAAGTAACGTCCAACATCATGACATTTCATTCGGTTTTTCCCAGTTTTCTACACAATATCCACAAGATTTTAAAAAAAAATAAATTTTTTCTAAATAAATTTTTTAAACATCTGAAAAATTCCTACCTTAAGTAAAAAGTTTGTTTACATGATTTCAATGGGCTTAGATATTTCGGAGAATTGCCTTGTTTTCTAAATCATTTAAATATGTAATTAATTAACAGAAGAAATATAATTTAATTACTATTATTTATTGTTATTTGATAAATAAAATTGAATTAATAAAATATTATGAATATCGTAATGTAGATTACGTAGAAACGTAGAAGTGTTTATATAATTTATTTATACAGGGTTGCGTTTTATGAATATTTGGAAAACATTTGAAGTTGTGATGATTCCGTTAATAGACACATGTGAAAAGAGTACCCATATATTATCTGCTTGTGATAGATCAGCAAATGAAGATGATGACTTATAAGGACGAAGGATTGATATTTGCACTTCTCTTTTATCTTTATTTTTTTTCTAACATTCAGATACGTTTTGCTATCATCTCGAAAAATTTGGAACAAAACTCACTTACTGTTTACACGTATTGGGCTAAATTGATAAAATTTAAGGATTGAGAGGCACTATTGAGAACTCTTTTATGTAGATCTTGTACTTTACCGATAACAAAATATTAAAATAATAGGACTCTACTTAACCTATGGTATCACCAAAAAGGTTTTTAAATTCTGGCAAAATGACATTATTTTCCAGTACTAGTATATAGACCATTTAAAACCAGGTATTAACTTAAGCATAAATGGGCTAAGAAAAATATACCAATTACATTTTCACCCCTTATAAAGGATATATTGTAGCGCAAAAAAATTGGAATGAATGTTTTATAAAAGTCCTTTTAATAAATAATACTGTTACAAACGACTATATCGATATCGATGATTCATATTTCTAGATAGATCTTAGCTTTTATGCTCGAGATTTTTATAGGAAATTCCATAAATATATAAATAGGGATAGAATAAGCGTTTTAAGAGATATAGTGGTATTTGAATAGTAAAAATATTAAGAAGTAGTAATAAGTATTGAGAGTATTAGTGAAAGGTCTTGTATTTTATTCTGCGAACCTAGTGAGCGATTTTTAATGAGACAACATCGTAACAATTGATGTCAGAAGTGGGATTATCACCGGGTTTTCAGAAAATTCTATTAGAAATTAAATGAGATAGAGAAAAACCAATTTCAACCTTGGATTTGTTATCAAGTAAAAAGATAAGATTATTTTTCTACAAAGTTCTAGAACATTCTATTTGAAAACTAAAAGCTATAGCGAAAAACGGACTTCACCACCAGATTTGTTATTAAGAAAGAAGCCTTGAACCGAATTTTCGACAAAGTTTTAGAACATTCTATTTGAAAACTAAAAGACATAACGATAAACGGACTTCACCATCGAATTTGTTATCAATAAAGGAGCTTAGAATCAAATTTTCGAGAGCATTCCAGAACATTCTATTTGGAAACTAGAAGAGATAGCGAAAACTGGATTTCACCATTGAAGAAAGAAGTTTAAAAACGAGTTTTCGAGAATATTATAAAGGTTTTTATGGTAAATACCAAACAGCAAACAGCCGAAATGGAGCAAATAAATAAAGTATTGGTTGACTTTATGGAAAGTATTGAACAACGTCGCATTAAAGAGAAGCTAGAAGAAGAAGATGGCCGCTAAAAAGAAAAACAAGAAAAAGAGCAACATCGTCTAAAAGAAAAGCAGGAAGAAGAGGATCGTCGCCTAAAAGAAGAACAATGTCGTCTAAAAGAAAAACAAGAAGAAGAAACTCGTCGCCATATAGAAAAACAGAAAGAAGAATCACGTCGCCAAAAAGAAGAACAACGTCACCATAAAGAAAAACGGGAAGAAGAATCATGTCGCCAAAAAAGAAGATCAACATCGTCTAAAAGAAAAGCGGGAAGAAAAGGACCGTCACCTAAAAGAAGAACAATGTCGTTTAAAAGAAAAACAGAAAGAAGAAGAACGTCGCCTAAAAAAAGAATAACTTCGTCTACAAGAAAAGTAGATATATAAATAGGGATAGGATAAGAGGTTTAAGTTAGTTGTATAGTGGTATTTGAATAGTGAAGATATTAAGAAGTAGTAATAAGTGAGTTATGTTTTAGTTGTGTTAAGAAATAGTTAATATAAGTATTGGTAGTATTAGTGAAAGGTGTCGTGTGAGCGATTTTTAAAGAGACAAAATCGTAACAATACTATGAAAATGCAAAAAATAAAATAGATTTTTCGTTATTCGAAAATCTTTAAGAATAAGTTGTTGCGCTCATACACGAAATTAGGGGATACATGATAACAGTATCTAATATGTAGTGGTTTGTATGTATTTTAGAGGCAAATAAAATTTTTAAAAATGAAAATTATCAATTTGGAATCCACATAGTCCATCATTACCCATCACAAGTACATCACCTACGAGTGAGATGTATTTTTTTCAGTGTAGCAAAATCCCCTTCTAGATAATTATAGGCAAAACTTATAAAAAATGAACACTGTATTAGTAAAATGCGATAAAAAAATTTTAAATTCTTTTTTGTAATTCCAAAACAAAGAAACTACATTTTGTATTTTATCTGATTAATAAACACGACAAATCTGAAATGTTTAAAGCAACTCAGATATAAATCTAATTATAGAGGCTATTCATTTTTTAACAATAAGACGTAGAATGCAGGAATGCATGCGGTATCGTGCAACGATCGGTTTTGACCCGAACATTATCATTTCACTGCGAAACAACTATTACACGGAGTTGCACAAATTATGGTCTTCCGCTAGACAAATCAAAAATAAAGGCGAAAGGCCTCTCAATTACCCCGTCAAACTCAAGAGTGTGGGTAAGCAGGAGATATCCTCCTGCACGACATTGTAGTAAATTGTGGATCATGATTTTCTCTTCAGGTGTGTGACTGACAGTTTCCTTCCGTAACGCCGCTTTTCATTGGACAAGAAAGTTGGCTTATGTCTACTACGCCCACTATTCATACTTTGCTTGCTTGCCATTTTGCAAAATTATACATAATTATTTTAATGTAGGCTTTGTTCGCAGCCAGACGATTACCGCGATGGGAACAACCTGTTAAGGAAATAACAGGCACATTTAACATAGAACGGGTATGTGCTTTTAATAATAACATGTTATGATAAAGTTTAAAAATTTTACTTACAATTCTGTTTACATTATAAAAAAATTAAAAAAACAAAATCAAATTTACAAAATAAAAAGATTATTTAATATTTCTTTTTATTAAAATTGTTTAAATTTACAGTATTTTACGACTGTTTCTAAAAAAATTCCTGTCAGAGGTCTTTTTATTTTATTACAGACTAGCATTTTATCCTTCGCGGCTTCGCCCCCAAAATATTTGTTTTATCGTATAAATAAATGGATTATAGATTGTAAAGAAGGTTTTGCTCATATATTCAGGACTTAATTATGTTTAGAATAATAAAAACAATTATTCGGCTGAATTAGTTGAATGCTATGTAATACCATCCCGAATATCATGTAATTTTACAGATTTTCGATCATTTTCACCCTTCCTAATAAAGATATCGCAACTGCCCGTCTTATTGTTAACCTATCACGAATGTGTGTGCGAAATTTTAAGTCAACATCTTTAACCGTTTAGGCTGTATGTTCATCGATTGAAAACCGGAAAAACATATATATATATATATATATATATATATATATATATATATATATATATATATATATATATATATATATTATTGAGATTTTTTAATTATTGAATGGTCTATAAGTGATTAAAGTGGATTGAGTAATGATGTTAATTACTCAATCCACTTAGTCTTTACAGATAAACTCTTCACATTATTCAAATAAAACTTAAAATATACTCATTTATGAAGTTTACATTAATAATAATTCTAGGTAGCTGTAGCTAAGAATAATTAAGCTAAATTGGCATAGACATGGAAGCTGCAGCTAAAAATAATAAAGCAAATATTATATTGTTTGTATTCTCTTCTTATCTACAAATTTTAACATATAGCTACTAATCTGTTTATAAGCACAAGTTCTCGGGCTGCAGTCACCAACAGATGGTCTCAGACAAATGGAATACTTGGAAACAGTACCGATCTTGGACAATTTACTATTTCTTAGGAACCGTCGTAAGATCATGCAATTATTTTTATGTTGTCGCTCAATATGGCCAGAAGGGCAGCAGATGCAACTTATTTGCCAACAAACATATTAAATGTCAGTGATGTATACAATATCTCTATTAGGGACGGCGAAATTTCAAGAACATGTGACAAGAACAAGAAACATAAAACTGCCATAAAGCTTCAAAAACTAGGATAATAGCTTGCAGAAACTGAAGTAAAGCTTAATTAAATGACTGACTTCAGTGCTTTGAATGCTGGACAAAACTTAAAATTACTTATATACTGGCCCCTGAAACAAAAGAAAAATATCGGAAAAATTTGTAAGGTTGTTGCTTGTACAAAATCGGAATAATTTAATTTATTGAACTCGGCGATCAAAGGAAAATATAGAATATAGTTACCTGATTTTAGTGTAGATTAATCAAATAAAATAAAATAGCACACAGATGAACACTGATTTTGTCCTTTAACAGTTTCACAGAACTGCTGAAACTGCAAGTTACAAAGAAAATGGCTGAATTCGCTAAAATCTCAAACTGTCCTAATTATTGGAAGAATACCTATCAATACCTCAACACGGCGTATTCGCAGAATTCAATGTTATCTACCCAAAACTGCAACAGAAACGCAATTCTCCGATTCGAAGTTCGACAAAGTCAATATATAAAAATCTGGCAAAACTGCGGGTCCAGTTAAAACTGGTACCGGTAGAGGGCGATCTCTTGAGAAATCCCCAATTTAAATAAAACGGTAAAAGTAAAACAAATTCTGTGACAGCCTACTCGTTGTTTTGATTATACTCTGACACGAGTATGAAAGAAATAGTACACCAATGAAGTAAGATGGAAAGCAATAGTCTTCGGACAATATCAAAACTTTTGCCATTTCTGCACATTTACCAAAGGCGTGTACTACTTGTCGTAACAAAAAGGTACTCATAATTTCCCAACAAATTAATTCTTCTTTACGGTTTAATGGTAACAAGCATCAAAGAATTTAATTAGGTTAAATTTAAACTTAAACAAAACGATCCGTAATTTATTAATAAACTTACTTTAGGAATAAAGGTAACAACTCCATTTCATGCAAAATTTCTATGGGAGTACATATTTTCGGTTTCATTTAATTTAATTAAGTACTGAACTACCAATATTCTCAATTATTAAGAAAGTGCTATTTCCTTGAATCGCAGAACTTAAATTTAAACTTGACAACAAAATGACAAACCAGCATTCAGATTGTAAAATACTGTGTCACGTCAAGAGCCAATTAAAAAAAAAAAAAAATAAACAGAACTTCAAAAAATTTGGGATCTAACCCCGTACAAGATTAAAATAATTTTACCTAAAACGTAAACGGAAAACACGGGGCTAAAACATGGCCCAGTTTGTTATTCAGGGCATTCATACGGCTTATCTGTAATTCTCGCGAGCGCGCTGCCTTACGCGCCAAAGTGCGAATTTATTCATAGACTGGCATAATGAGAAACTGTAAAAATGGACATTTTCGCAGGCTGCCTGACGGTTTTATATGTTTTGATAAGGATGAAAACACGGTGTTTTGCCCGACAGGCAGTTAGAATGCGAGTTGAATGGGTTTTGGTGCGTTTGCCAGGTTCGCAGTTTGAATAATGAATACAAACCGTCTTTATGCCATTTTATATTAAAAGATAGAGCATGTTTAGATTATCAATCTATATAAAAGACAACAATTAAATCCCTTTTTTTTGTTTCGTGTAGTGACTCCGCCAGTTATATAAATACGAATAAGTATTATTCGAACATTAATTATATCGGTAAATTATCTTCTATTCAATGACATAAAGCCTGGAATAAATTCATTATTTTGTTATTTCGGTACGAAGTTTCTCAAATATATTAAATCCTATAGGATGACTCTAAAGAAGTTGTACAACTAATTTTTTAAATTGCGACTATACTATTACATGTTCTCTACCTAAATGTAACTGTTTCCGATTTATCGACAGTTAAAATTCGAAATGAAGTAGCAACAATAGTTAATTTATCATGTGACTAAATGTTAAAAATGTCTTCCATTATTTACTTGGCAGTAACCTAAGCGATCAATAAATTCATTTGAAACATTTGTGAGTAGTTCTGTAGTAATTAACCTTATTTCTTGAATACTCCTATTCTTTAAGTATTATTTGTTAAATGGCTTAATTTGAGGAAATAAAACCCCACAAAAGAAATCGAGAGGGTTTAAGTGTGGATACCTTGGTGGCCACTCAATAGTTCCCCTTGTAAAATTGTCGGAAGATTAAGATATTTTCCTTAAAATGAATGACACACATCTGCTTGGGTTCTTACCCTATTGCCGTATTTGGTCATGAAAAGAATTTCTACCCTCCATGTCTCAGTAAGTTTTATTTTCAGTTAAAATTAACTCAAAGTGGCCGTTTCAAGTTTTAGCTGTCGAGATATCGAAAACAGTTGTATTTAGGTATACGACATGTAATAGAAAAAATGGTCAGAATTTTACAAGGAGTCTAAAAGTATAAAAAATTGGGGGTTACTATTTAAAAAATCAAAGTTTATTATAGCACAGCTTGTTTTGAGTCAGCCTGTATGATTTAATATAAATGAATGAATGAATGAACCAAGGTGATGATACTTCAACATCGATGCCTAGACCTCATTGGGCCCTTTATATCCCATCATAGTTGCCTAACTACTTTCAGTAACAAAATTGAATTTCCGAAATATTTCTGTTTCAGTCCGTTGGATGCTGAGCACTCTCTGAAAACCTGATCAATAGGTTCATCCTTCCCCAGATACTATCTGCACTTCGGGTTGTCTACGACACCGATCTTATGAAGATAGCTCTTCAGGTGATGATGTCCTGTCAACAATCTCACCACAATTAGTTGCTTTTTCCTTCCTAAAGAAACTCCCTAGTAAGCTGTGCGCTAGGACCTGTTATATGTTTCTTGGCACACCTCATTTCAGAAGCAACTCTCCGATTCAATAAATTTGCTTTCCAGCAACAGCTTTATGTCCCTTTTACCAGCAGCAATTGGGACAAGTAGGATTGGTTGGAGTCTACATGCTTCAGTTGCGAACCCCAACTTTGCCAGATGGTCCGCTTCCTCATCCCGCGTATACCCAAGTGATGTGGGACCCAAACGAGTCTGATTGTGCAGCCATTTCTTGTCAGACTCTTGCACTCAGCCACCAGTCGCAAAGTAACGACACTGGATGCAACCTGTTTATTACCATATTTTTGTTTATGTTCCTCTCACAGAAAGATCACGCTGCAAAATAGCATAAATTTCAATAGTAAAGATTATCACACGTTGTTTGAGTACTCCTGCCGAATATTCCGGTTCCAGATCATTCATATTGTCAAGATCCATCTGTATATCTCCAGGATCTATTTCTGAGAAGATTGTACTCTCCCTCCCAATCCTCTCTACTTGGCAGAAATATATTCAGAGAGTGATTTCGTTTTAAAAGAAAGGTCATGTAATCTGTCTGCATGGAAAGTGAAGGACACCTCTCCTTCATTCTTTCCCATACACCTAAGTAGCCGCCCGTTCCAATTCAGAGATGAACTACGCAACTGGGACAATAGTCTTTAGGGCCTTGTTCAATATAAGTGGAAAAGAGGCTGATTCACCAGGACTTCTAGAGCCCTGATGGGGACAGTCCTCATCGCACTCAATATTGTCACACAAGCCATTATTTGAACCCAAAGACTCGTTTACAATCCCAGAAAGCCATATGGCCTTCTTGGTTGGAGCCTCAACATGATCATTCCAGCTCAGTCGTGAGTCCTGAATTACTCCCAGGTATTTAAGTCTCCACTTGTATTGACGAATCCTTCCTGACAATGTAATTATGGGAAGTTTCCCCACTTTCCTCTTTTTTGTAAAGTACCACCTCTGCCCTGATCGGGTTTATCCTGAGCCCTTCCCTGTGACACCATCGCTCCGCGATCCGAAGGGCCCATATCATTGGTCCGTCCAGGTCCCGGATATTGCGACCAGGGCAAAAAAATGACTAGGTCATCGACGTGGGCCTGTGTATACAAGCCAGCGTCATTCAGTTCACTCAGCAGGCTATCCACCACAAGGCTTCACAGCAGAGACAATAGAACTCCTCCCTATGGACAGCCACTAATTGACAGTGCTTTAACAGTTATATTGTTAAGTTCAGCATATATTAATCTCTGATTTAACATTGTTCTAATCCATGCGACTACTATCAGTTCTGAGGTATGTTTTAATATATTTGAAAAAATACGAACCTAAAAACAGAATCGACGTGTCCAAGCGATTTTTCAAAAACCACAGAGCGTTTAAATAATGAATATATTTCTGACTTTACGTCCTTATTGTCTCTTATAACTTATTTTGTGATTATCTGTTTTCCTTCGTTCTCTATTATCGTATTGCAGTTCTTTCTCTTGACTTATTTGGGTAGAAAATAAAAATCTAAGCTAGTTGTATCGTTTCTCTAAATTTAAGAAATGACATTTTTTCAAAACCATTTAACTTAACTATAAAAGATAGAATCATTGGCAAAACTAACAGTATGTTCTGGGACAAGAGAGGGCTGATCCCTAAACAACTACCAAATTTTACTGAGATAAAAGACAGGTTCTCATGATTAGAAAATTAGTTTTTTCTATCGTTTATTGTTATTTTTGCTTCTATACCGATTGACTGCAAATTATATGCGTTTAGAATTTCACAATTGTTGCACCTGAATTGTCTGAGATGGGCCCTCTTTAGTTACGCCAATGTATGGAACATTAAAAAGTAATTCTTGCCGCAGATTTTTCGGGTTACCCGTGTAAGAAAAAATATCCTTAAATATGCTCAACAAGATTTACTTGTTCCTGTAATTCTTAGATAATTAGGCATTTTAATATATTTTTGACTTTTCGATCACACATTTAAATTTATTTTAAAATAAATCTTTATCAAAGCGATTTAATATATTCTGTATTTCTTGATCTTACTTTTATATATCGTATAAAAATCTTTATTATAGCAGTTTCTTCGCTTAACTCCATTAAAATATAATAAGTGTAATGTTTAAATAAAATTAATGTAATAAGGATAACAAATAAGATGCGAAGCAGAAAATATGAATAATTTACCTCCATGATCGAATAACCGAAAAAATTAATATAATATTACTTTTTTATGCCGCACTTTCAAACAAATCATAGATCAAGTATTTGGCTATGAACAAACTAATAAAGTTTATAATATACGCGAAGCTTCTCCGATTGCGGTAGAGAAAAATAAATACATAATTTAATTTACGTTTTTTTTTTAATTCCTCAGAAAAATTTTCAGTATGGCTATCTCTAAAAACCAGATTTTATATAATGTAAATATAATTAATATTGCAATTGACGAAAAATACACGGGCACTAGCTTTACATAAATCTAAGCTTAAAAGGTTCAGTTATTTCTGTTTTATGAGCATGTTGAAAAACATAACTCCTTAGTCAGTACTTAAAACATAATCATAAATGTCACTTTTTTAATAAATGGCTTAAAGATTCCCGACATATGTTAGACTAAATCTGGCTTTTGCTATGTTTACCCATCAAATATTATAACTCGTCGCCTTTCTTAAAATCTAATAACCCCAAACACACTTCTCGCTTTTTTAATGATTATTTAAAGCGAAAACAAAGGGATAGATTGCTTCGAATATTTGATATGGCCGTCCCAATTTCGCGATTTGATCTGCTGTGGGATGAACTTGATCGGCGAGTGCCAGATTTAAAACCAACAAGCCTTACTCGTCTCTGGGATTGCTTGAAAGACATGTGAAACAACATACAACCACAAACATTACCAAAACTTGTTGAAAAAATGGTAACTTTCAAGAAAATCGGTTAAAGTAAAATTTTCATATCTTCGATGTTCAAAATTGATTTGAATCCTATATAATATATTAATGGCTATTAAAAAATATCTAAGCCATGTTAGACACAATTAACTTATGTGAATAAAATTAGATGATTTCATAAAATAAACAAGTAAACTAAAAAAAAGTGTTTTGTCGTTAGGTGTATTCAAATTCTTGACCTATACTGTATATAAATTATGATGTGTCAAAATACCGTTAATATGTTTTTTTTTTAATTTCCATCCCGCTGATTTTTTCACAGTTGTTTATCTATTGTTTGCACAATCGAGTGGTCATATTGTCTGACACATTTTATACGCCATTTTTCCAATCGGACAGGCGGAAATTGTCAATTTCCCTCGTTCGAAAACACAGCGTCTACGAGAATTTTCCCAAATAAAAAAGTTATCGGACTTGTCAAAATGAAACTACCCACAAAGTTTCAGTAAAACATAAAATATTTCGATGTTTGTAAATTAGGGAATGTTTCTTCTGCCTGTAAAATTACGCTAAAATAACAATGTGCACTGTATTATACCCAACCGCTGTTTAAAAGATATGTCTTTTTAATCAAAGTACCAATGATTTGTACTAGAAAAACATAAAATATTTCGATGTTTTTAAATTAGGAAATATTTCTTCTGACTGTAAAATTACGTTAAAATAACAATGTGCGCTGTATTATACCCAACCGCTGTTTGAGAGATATGTATTTTTTAATCAAAGTACCAATGATTTCTATTAGAAAAACATAAAATATTTCGATGTTTGTAAATTAGGGAATGTTTCTTCTGCCTGTAAAATTACGCTAAAATAACAATGTGCGCTGTATTATACCCAACCGCTGTTTGAGAGATATGTATGTTTTAATCAAAGCACCAATGATTTGTACTAGAAAAACATAAAATTTTTCAATGTTTTTAAATATGGGAATGTTTCTTCTGCCTGTAAAATTTCGCTAAAATAACAATGTGCACTGTATTACACCCAACCGCTGTTTAAAACATATGTCTTTTTAATCAAAGTACCAATGATTTGTACTAAAAAAACATAAAATATTTCAATGTTTGTAAATTAGGGAATTTCTCTTCTACCTGTAAAATTACGCTAAAATAACAATGTGCACTGTATTAGACCCAACCGCTGTTTGAGAGATATGTATGTTTTAATCAAAGCACCAATGACTTGTACTAGAAAAACATAAAATATTTCGATGTTTGTAAATATGGGAATGTTTCTTCTGCCTGTAAAATTACGCTAAAATAACAATGTGCACTGTATTATACCCAACCGCTGTTTAAAAGATATGTCTTTTTATTCAAAGCACCAATGATTTGTATTAGAAAAACATAAAATATTTCGATGTTTGTAAATTAGGGAATGTTTCTTCTGCCTTTAAAATTACGCTAAAATAACAATGTGCACTGTATTACACCCAACCGCTGTTTAAAAAATATGTCATTTTAGTCAAAGTACCAATGATTTGTACTAGAAAAACATAAAATATTTCGATGTTTGTAAATTAGGGAATGTTTCTTCTGCCTGTGAAATTACGCTAAAATAACAATGTGCACTGTGTTATACCAAACCGCTGTTTGAGAGATATGAATTTTTTAATCAAAGCACCAATGATTTGTACTAGAAAAACATAAAATATTTCGATGTTTTTAAATTAGGGAATATTTCTTCTGACTGTAAAATTACGCCAAAATAACAATGTGCACTGTATTACACCCAACCGCTGTTTGAGAGATATGTATGTTTTAATCAAAGCACCAATGACTTGTACTAGAAAAACATAAAATATTTCGATGTTTGTAAATATGGGAATGTTTCTTCTGCCTGTAAAATTACGCTAAAATAACAATGTGCACTCTATTACACCCAACCGCTGTTTAAAAGATATGTCGTTTTAGTCAAAGTACCAATGATTTGTACTAGAAAAACATAAAATATTTCGATGTTTGTAAATTAGGGAATGTTTCTTCTGCCTGTAAAATAACGCTAAAATACCAATGTGCACTGTATGATACCCAACCGCTGTTTGACAGATATGTGTTTTTTAATCAAAGCACCAATGATTTGTACTAGAAAAACATAAAATATTTCGATGTTTTTAAATATGGGAATGTTTCTTCTGTCTGTAAAATTACGCTAAAATAACAATGTGCACTATATTATACCCAACGGCTGTTTGAAATATATGTATTTTTTAATCAAAACACCAATGATTTGTACTAGAAAACATAAAATATTTCGATTCATCGTGAAGTGTTACCAAAAACAAATAGATTTTTATCGCGTTCAGGCATTGCGTGTTAAACATCCATTTAAAAGTAAGGGCTTTAAAACATGTGTTGTTATGACGGCCGCTATGATTTAACGTGCCGTTTAGCCTGCCTTGTTCAATTTCCTCGGTGGTTAAATTGACTCTTCGTCGGTTATTAACATCAATAAACATGCAATTAATTATATTTTTAGTATACATATTTTGTGGTGATTGTTACAGAGTTTGGAACAAAATTTAAAATAGTGCATAAAGATGAAGCGGAAGCATTACAAATTTTAGAATCAAAATATATGGAAAACCTTTAATTAATATATTTAAAAGATGTATTAGGCCATTTAATCTTCAGGAATTCTAACTGAGTTAGGAACTGAATTTAATGTGGTGATATTGAATTTAGGGCAGTTAGGAATCTAATTAAGACGATTGAGCAATGCTGATCTCCCTTAGTCAGTTAGAATGATAATTAAGAAACGATTTAGTATGGTCTAATAACATTTAGGATACTTAGATACTAAGAAAATATCGAGGCGAGTGACCATAGGTAGAGTAAGGGAAACAAAGGGCCGCATGTAAGTGGAAGCGTTACGTTGACAGAAAGAGAGAGAAGATTAAAGGCCTTTCTCCATCTTTCTTCAATATCGTATGCGTAGTGCAGAGCTTTCTTTCCATCAGCGTATGGTGCAAATAAAATATGGGTTGCCTTATCGAAATAACATGGACAATTAAACAATATGAAATGCAAAATTCATGAATATTATTGATGCACCAAAGAATTAAACTCAAACCAATGGGCCC
This sequence comes from Diaprepes abbreviatus, assembly GCA_034092305.1. Classification (NCBI taxonomy): domain Eukaryota; kingdom Metazoa; phylum Arthropoda; class Insecta; order Coleoptera; family Curculionidae; genus Diaprepes; species Diaprepes abbreviatus. Next base: position 20,801,418 of record JASJET010000055.1, on the reverse strand, counting down.
CGGATCGTAACTACATGCATGCAAATTTCAAAAGTATATTATGTGATAATCACGCTGGTTAAAGGGATCAGACTTGAAAATGCTACGTAGCTAAGATCTGCCTTCAGCTACGTTTGTTAATCACACTTGTTTTCCTAGATGTACCTCGATCCTCACATCATTCTACTGAAGTTCTAAAGATTTATTATAAATATTATTACTGGTCTAATCGTATAATTTTAAGTTAATAAATAATAAAGAATTTTAAAAGTAAAATAGTCAGACGTGTGCGGGTTCAAATCTTTACGTGATAACTTTTTTCTTCATATGTAATTTTTCATGTAGAGTAATGAATGTTACACAATATTGTTTAAAGATATTATATACTTGTAATATAATTATAGCTTTACAAGTAAGAACAATATAATAACCTATCTATTATATCTCTATGCGAACGACGCAAGTTCACGTATCGTTGTCGGCAGCTAATGATGCGCAAAAAGGGCAAGTAAAGAAAAGGAATAAAAATTACAATGGAAATTTGATCAAAAATATTAAGTACGATGGTTATATGGTGACAACATATAAAGCGAGTTCCGTCAAGATAAGAAAGTCGAAGTGTTTCTTCTTTCGCTCGAAGGACCAATGTTTCTTCTTTCGCTCGAAGGACCAATATTTGCTTTACTAGCTAATGGTGGCAGCAATCCTCTATATTTAGTTGTAGTAGAGTGGTTGTACTAACCAGTTGTTTTTGTGGTAGTTTCTGATAGTGGTAGCAACCCCTATGATTGTTACTATATAGGTTGTAGTATGGTGAATTTAGTGAGTAAAAACACTTTTGGTTTAATACTGATTTACTATCGAAACTTATGGTGCATATATACAAATTAAATCTCTAACCTATTTTCCTAACGTACTAATATTTACAATAACATTGTCGATTAAACTCAGCGTACAAAATATTATCTAATATATTATTGAAGCGAATATCACCCTATGCTGAAGAGAACATCGGTGACTACCAATGCGGCTTTAGGCCTAACAGATCCACGGTGGACCAAATATTCACAATACGCCAACTCCTGGAAAAAAGCTGGGAATTCAACAGAGATGTACACCAATTATTCATCGACTTCAAACAGGCCTATGACACCATAATACGAGAGAGTATTTGGATTGCCATGGAAAGCATGGGGATACCAAAAAAACTTATTAGTCTAACGAAACTATGTGTCAACAATACCGAATTATGTGTAAAAATAGGAAACCAAGTCTCTAGCAATTTCACAGTTCGAAGTGGTCTGAAGCAGGGGGACGGATTATCTCCACTTCTGTTCAATATCGTACTCGGCATGGTAATCAAGAAAGCGAACATTAATACCGAAATATTCACAAATCAGGGACCACAAATGTTGCTAGCCTTTGCAGATGATATTGACACAATAGGACAAAATACTGTAAGAGTCAAGGAAAGTTTCCTACAAATCGAAAAGGAGAGTCAGAAAGTGGGCCTTAAAATTAATGAAGATAAGACCAAATATATGCATGTAGCACGCAATCTCCGCAGAGATAGAATCAGACAAAACGTAACAATGGAGGACTATAACTTCGAGAATGTCCAAAAATTCAAATATTTGGGAACTGTCATAACATCGGATAACGACATGACAGAAGAAATAAAAGCCAGAATACAGAGTGGTAATAGATGCTTCTTTTCTCTGCAAACGCTGATAAAATCAAAAATCCTGTCAAGGTCCTCAAAGATAAAAATCTACCAAACAATAATAAAACCAGTGGTATGCTACGGGTGTGAGACATGGACCCTCACAAGGCATAACGAACTTCTGCTTAAATGTTTTGAGCGAAAAATGCTAAGGAGAATATTTGGTCCTGTACAAGACCCAATTACGGGACAATACCGCATAAGAAGTAATGCTGAACTAGAGATGTTGTACCATAGCCCAAATATAATAAAAACAATAAAATCCCAGCGACTGAGATGGGCAGGATACGTCCAGAGATCCCCTGACAACCGACTAATTAACATGGTATGGAATCAAAACCCAACAGGAACTAGACCCCTTGGACGACCAAAATTAAGGTGGAGAGATAATATAGCCAAAGACCTACAAACTATGAGTGTCGACAACTGGAGAGAAGCCATGATGGACAGAGACCAGTGGAGGCAAATCGTTTCTGCAGCAAAAACCCACGTAGGGTTGTAGCGCTACTAGATAGATTGTCGATTGAGTAAAACAATTAATATGATTATTTTAGCAATTATTGACCCAGTCTGTCAACCTGCTGATTTAGCGACATGTGTTGGAATACTGGACGATAATATTTTTGTATTTTATGTAACATTAAAAATATATATAAACTTAGATTAGACATTCTGGCGCCCCCGGCTGGGGGTCATACGTCGTCATTGGCTATAGGGGCTTGAAGACGTTCCAAGGACATCTCCATATCAGTTGCCTTTTTTTTGGTTTTTCTTTTGATAATTTTAAAAAGCATCCATATAGCTGCCAGTAGTATTATTAACCTTGTCATTATGGTACTGCTGATGAAGAATTGGTGGTGTATTTTAGTCCAGTTGGTACTCTCCAGTGCATCATTTTGTTTGAGTTCACCGAGCTGGTCTGATGCATCTGTAACAGGTTCTAGTTGACTTCTCCTGGTGGAGGCTAAGGTGACTGAGGTTACATTGATTTTAACTGGTTTAACAAATGTTCCCAAAACCATTGCTGATTCTGTTCTTTTAAAGGTTAGGATATTTCTCTTTGTCTTTATGAAACAGCTTTGAGATATCAATAATATTCCTATCTGGTTTAGTGTATCATCTTCCCTTATTCCGTTACAAATATTTGCCACTCTTAACTTATTTTCAGTAATGAACATCCAGGTGTTTATTTAGTTTTTTCCAGACAACTAATGCTACAGGGTTTTCTCGAACTTGGCATGACGTGTTTTCTGTCCTTCGATAAATTTCATCTATAATACAATAAGAACTATTTTCTAGATTTCTAGTGATCGTTTGCGAGCATACGTAGACATTTTGAACAATATGTATGCCTTCCCTAAATTCTGTTTTTGTTAGTTGGAAATACAGCTGAGAGTTGTAGTTAACTGCTAATATTTCATTTGATACACCTAGAATTCAGTATGTTTTATGTATAGTTTTCAGTGGAATGGGAGTTGATTTGAATAGTAGAAATTCATCGATTTCTGTCATGATGAAGTAGCCGTACACGTAAATATACAAGCAACTGTGTTGGATTCTCGTTTGTAAAATTGGATACGATACGATCCTAATATTTGTTTGAAGCTTCTTTGATACAGATATAGTAGTTTCTTCAATATGTGCGGGAGATATAAGTTCGACTATATTTCCTGTGTGGTAATGAACATCGAGTGGTTTTTATGATAGTCCATTTTCTTGTCAACGTAATTTGATACTAATTGATAAATGTTAAACAGATACGTATTTAATGTGTTTCATCGATAACCCTATACTATTTGTGTATTTGATTAACTGCTTTAAAGTCTTGGTTGATTTTTTGACGAAAACTCTCAATCATTAAACCTGACAGGTGCTTGCAACATGAACTTTACTTGATGATTTGAAGCTTTAGTTAGCTCCTGTTGATTTCTGTCTAGTTCTTCAATGTCATAAAAACTTCATCATTGACTCCAAAGAGGGATTGTAGTAGTTTTCCCACTAGTCCTCTTTTGGCTCGTTTGGACATATCTGAATTTACCTGGACTAGGAATGCAATAAACATAAAGTTTTAATTTCTAAAGTAGCACAAATAAATCTCAAAAATGGAAAATAGCATATTTTCCTTCTGTTTAACTCCCTTGCAACGCGAAAAATAGTAGGTATTTGGTAAAAGTTTAATGAGATAATACTCCATGAAAACTATTACAGAATCTGCGTTAAAACTTGGTAGTTGCACCACGATAATAAATTGAAACATTTTTTATGTTTTTTTTAGTAAGATTTTTTGCCATTAAAATAAACGATTTTTGCTCACCTATTTTCAAACTCTAATTTAAAATTTATTATGTTTTCTGTGTAAATAGAAGTAAGACACTAGGAAAAATAAATAGCAATAAACATATAAAACCAAATTAAAGCACCCCGGAGATCAACCTCGAGATCAATACACCACCGTGTCTTGGCACAGATACAGATGTACGACGTTGTCCTGCCGTAATCTAGAATAGACTTTGCCATTACATATGTTTTAATTAGCAGGATAGATGGTAGTGCCTTCGAGATTTGTTGGGCCATCCTGCTGCCAACCGCGCGTCGCGTCGTTCCGAGTTGCAAAGTTACAGGTTGGCTGATTTAAACTTTTTTGCTTGTTTAGCGCATTTAAGTTTATGCTGCAATACATAAATCGATATAAAACTAGGGTAATATTTTATCTATATATTTAAATGTGTTCATATAACACAAAAAAACTGCATACCAGTAAACAATCTCCTATCAGAGGCAAAATTTTTAATTTTTGTGAACAGCGAACGTCCATTAGTAACAATAAGCAGAACAACCCTAAACGGTACATCAGATAAATGTATCAAAAAATAAAGTGAATGAATAATGCAAAGTGAGAGAGTGCTGCCTTAAATCATACCGCATTGGTTTGGTCCACCAAACTAGTGCAAACTCACATTCGTGTACTTATGGGATACCATAAATTAAAGTTTATGTACACTGTAAAAAACTTCACATTAATTTTAAGGTAAAGTGCTGGGAGCAAATTTCGTAAACCGTTTCTTAAATGCATTTAATGTTAATGCATTAAATTTAATAATTTTTACATTAAATCTAATGAAATTATACATTGAATTTGGAATGTTTTCAGTTACTTTATTGAAATTTAAGATAACATTCAATTAAATTTAATGTAATCACCCATCGCTTTCGTAGAAGTTTCAGTCCCTTTTTTTGTCACTTTTCGATAATAATTTTATGGCCTTAAATTTGATTTGGAGACGCTCTCAATACATCGCGCGAATAGATTTGTACAGAATTGTCCTGCTTTAACAGGTTTAAACTTACATTCTTCTCATCCCTGTTTCCTTATCTCCCTTTACTTAAAAGTGCTTTTAAATTTTTACGTTCATTGGACAAGGATTAGGCTCCAACAGTTTGCTGCACTATATGTTACAGTAGCATGACAAAACTCAAAAATACATAAACCTCGCTGTCATCTCTCAGACTGTTACTTTTGTATGACTTCCATCATCGGGCTCTCTAGCAAAAGTAAACAAACAATTCATTATCGTGGTATCCCTTCAACTCTAAACCCAGTTCCTCACACTGAACGTTTACGAATCCCAGTATCCATAAAAACTTATATTCTCTAGCCAGATACGGATTTAAAAGACTTTGAACCACAGTCTGGACAATCAAGGACATCACAAGGTCTAACATGCCTCTTAAAATATATTTCCTACACTCATACTTGGGTTTCTACTCTGAACATTTAGGAGCAGTTACGGATGAACAGAGGGAACGATTCCATCAAGACATCAGTACTTTTGAGAAGAGATTTTTAAGGAAGCGGAATGCGAGCATGTTAGCAGACTACTGCTTGAAATTAGTACGAGAAATTGCCACTTCAAGATACAAAAGGAAAACAAATACCGAATAAAGGTACTTTTCTTATTTTTATTTTTAAATTTAACAGCTAAAATAATACTTTTTATCCTCCCTCGAAAACGGTGATTCAGGTCATTTTACATAACAATTAGCAGGAATGGCATCAAAGTTCCAAAAAAGATTTCTTTTTGCGGACCCGTGTTATTAATCATCTAAAAACATATATGTCAAACAATGTTATTTTAGGAAAACTGTAAAAATTTCAAATTAAAAATAAAAATAATGATTCAATATAATCACAGATTATATCATCTTAAAGTTTTGACAATTTTTGTGATCTTGTGTGCCTTGCGGCCCGTATCAAATAAAGCATTTATAAAGTTGGGATAATTTGACGTAAAAAATAGAAAAGACTAATAAAAAACAAGACGAAAAGTACACAATAAATTTAGATTCAATTGGCTGAAACGCCTTTGTCACATTTGGTTAAGACCAAATAATCTGTGGCGATATTCCTTCTAATTTTATAATTTCTCACAGTGTAATATGAAGGGTAGTGAAAGAAGCATGGTCAGGAAATTTAGTTTTGTCGAGAATGCCTTTTGCCGCATCTATAAGATGAAATAATCTGTAATATAACTGATTATAATCAATTCGAACTTAACTGGGATGGAAAATAGAATTTTAGTTTCCATCATTAATTGATAAATCTGTCAATTAAAATTCAAAACCAAAGAAATATAATTAACTAAGCGATTAAGATAACTGGGAAGTTTGACTAGCCAATCCTTAGTTTGATTACAATGTAGCTATAATATACATATAAATATTGCTGGACTAAATGTGCTACCTCGTTGAGTTTAATTTTAATAAACTACACTGTTCAAAATAACTTAAAATTTAATGCAAATTTAATATCCATTCTACATTAAATTTAACGATTTTGTACTTAGAATCGTAAATAATTTACATATATTTTAAATCTAAAGTCATTCATTCGAATATCAGTTTGTTGTACATTAAATTGGATTAAATGGTATCTTAAATTTCCATAAAGTAACTGAGAAGATAGTTCATCTTTCTGTATAATAAAATTAATTCGCATATACCTTACCATTAAAGGAATTGTAGCATTTAAATTTACCAATTTACATCAATGCTACATGTTTTTAGTAATATAACATAAGTTGAATATTTTTACCTGATTAAATTTAATTATTTATCCTGTAATTTAAAATAGTAAACATGGATTTGTTTTTCTTTGGGTCAAAACTCTTTTGGTCTTTTAACTTATCACTCTTTCTTCTAAACAGAGTTTGTAAATTGCTGTAGTTTATATATCACATTATTTGGTTTGAATTTAAAAGTAATAAAATATTTTATTTTTGATAAATTCTCATTTATTTACATTCCATTTCAGTATTAAAAATATAAGGTTATAGTCAGTAATATAGTTCAGTTAGCATTTATAGTGAATGTATACCCGATTCATTTGACACGAGCACGGCATGTAGAGACCGATCATTTAAAGTTAAGTATACAGTATGGAATTTGTAGCAATTTTTTTGAAGTTTAATAATTAATAATTTTCTTTTTGATAATTTTCCATGGCTTGCCACTATATAATCAGTGTAAGTTCGGAACTAGGTTAGAGTGCTCCAGGTTGAGAATAAGGTTGGCAAAAATTAAAAACAAATATCCCTAAGATTTGTCACGTCTTGCTGCGAGAGAGATTTTCATTTTCGTTCCTTTTACTCTTGAACCGCCGAAGGCAATAGACCAATCCTGCCATTAGATTTGAAAGGGTACTAATCCATGTAAGATTTTGCCCCTTACCTTTACAAACATGTGGTAAAAATAACATTTTGTTTCAGGGCTATCTCACGCAAGTTTTTTTTTTCATCTTTGGCTTCGTCTCATTCCTTTTACTGTGTTTTTCCATTCTGATTTTCTCGGCTGTTAAGGCTTTCTGATTCTTCTGGCTCTATTTTTCCTGGCCGTGTTACCACGATGATTTTGACCGGCACGATTAGGCTCACCCTGCATTTGGTTGATGAGTTGGGATTGGCCTGGTGAAACCCCATTCATCCACGAACAACCACGAGAATCCTAGCCACAGTGCTGGATCAAATAAACCGAAGTGAGAGGTATCGTTCACATAAACATAGACCAAGTAGGAGAAAACTTTAATTTAGGGAATTGGAGGTATACATCATTTTTTTTACATGCAAATGAAACATAATATATTTACATTTGACATAATATAAAATGTAAGAACATCTTGATAACTTTCGTTATAATAATTACTTTCTATACTCTTGGCAATTAAAGGTTCTAGAACATTTGCGGCCAAATTTTTATATAACCTTTAAAAACGATGTAACACCAATAGTTATCAAGAAAGGGTATATAAAAAATTGTAGGTACCATTCTGATTTATGTACATAATATTTTTTTTTAATAAAATGGAATTGTTATTTTGTTTTAATTAAGTCGTTTCATTATGGAGCTGTACACTAGCAGTCAATAAATTAAAATCATTCCTCATACCTATGTGTTTTCTTGTTTAATCACTAGGTAAGTAACACAGATAATGTAAAACAGGTGGCGCCTATTGGTTAATCAAAGCAGAGTACAACTATCTCAAAAAGAGATACGAACCTAACCTCCGACATATTGAGCTGCCGTACGCATCCGTTGCCGTACCCTGTAAAAAGGGAGACGCTGCAGAATTTACATTAATGCCCATGGTATATTGCATGAGATTCCGGAAGATGGCGCAACTTGTATTTAACTTATTGTTTAGTATGATATAAGTTGCTTAAAGGTCTCAATTTTCTTATGATAAGGTGTACATGTTTGATGGTACTGACGAAAACCAATGAATTCGAAACCGGTCTATAGATGACGGTACACTACCTATGAGAAAAATTTCCTCATTTTCCTGGTAACAGAATGTTTTAACCTTATATTAATGCTGTTGTATTAAATATGTGATACCATATCTTAAATTCAATGAACACTGGCTGTATATTTAATGTACAGAGTCACCTTAAAAAGTAATTGGAATAAATTAATTTAGATTAATGTAAATTATTAAATTTAATGCATTACATCAAATGCATTTAATAAGCTTTTATAAAATTTGCTTTCAGCACATTTATCTTAAATTTAACATATTTCCTTTTTACAGTGTATGGAGTTCCTCTTAATCAAAATGAATATATTCTCGTTTATTTTGGAAACTTTCCTGTAATATCCTTCCCTTTAAATTTCTTTCGTTGCTTTTATAGCAGACATTCTGTTTAAAAATAATAAATTTTATAAGTATTACATTTTCGCTTTTCTATTAAAAAAAGAAGCACGGTTTTACGAAAGGGATCAGCCAGGCAGCAATACCATAAAACAGAAGCAATTCATTTCTAGAGCACGCACCCGGGATCTTATTATTATTCAATGATGTAGCAGCATCTTCACCGCACAGTTATGGCCCGCCCGAGCCAGAAAACTCCACGTAGCGAATGATCGTTCGATTCAGATATGCGCCGCTTTTATATAATGTATATTTTTCCACATATACCGCCTCTTTTTGCTGATAAGGGCTTTCCCTCCAAACGGCTTTTTTTCTTTAAATGGCTTTTGTTGAGGTATCAAAATAAATAGGACTTTCGATTGGAAATCCTCGAGGGAAAGCTCTGAATATGTATTTTGCAACTTTTGATTGAATTTATGAAATGGTGTAAGGAAAGAAGCGTAACTCAAATGGTTGTAATGAAATTCATAAGTATTATAAGAAAAATATTTTGATTCAATTATTTTACTTTTCTGTTGTTAATTATCGAATAGGATTGAGAATTTATATCTAGTTAAAATATAAAAATTTTCGAGGTTCCAAGGTAATCAAAATACACCAGTTTGCTTTAAATGGCATTTAATAAGGTAGCATAAAAAATAGAATTATTTTCTCGACGAAACATTCTGTACTTATTTAAAAATTATAATTAAATTAAAATTTCCAAATGGCAAAGAAAGAAACATAATATAAATAATGATTGTAATAAAATCTTAATTGATCTAAGCAAATAAATAAAACAATGGTTTTAAGAAGTATTTACAACAGATATATTTTCGCTCTTACAGTCTTACATCTAATATCATTACAAATTTTGCCCCCTAACTCAATAACGTGATTTAACTTTTAAAGTGCTATAAATTGATGATTAAAGATTTAAACTAACCAGTGCAACAATAAATTCACTTAATTTTGAGCCTTAAAAATACAAGAATAAAAAAATATGCTTTTCTTAACAAATCGACAAAAATTATTCATTTTTTATGTTATATTCTTCTTACTGATTTTAAGGGTTTATTTATAATCAAGATATCAAATAGGCTATTATAATCACTAGGTTCTCTGTTAGCTTAACTGGATGAATTTATTTTACTGAGAATTACTGGCACCATATACATACGTTCTTTGTTAAGCCCTATTAAATAATGAATTAATGAAAAAGGGGTGCTGATACTAGATTATCAATCCACTGAGCCCTTTACATCCCACCATATCTGCAGGTTATTCGAGGCTGATCGCCTTTGTGAATCCAAGGAGCCTCGTTAGTTGAACTTGCCTAACTACTTCCGGTAAAAAAAACTGTATCTCCGAAATATCTCTGTCTCAGTTCGCTGAGTGCTGGGCACTCTCTGGGAACATGGTCAACAGTTTCATCCTCCTCCAAACATCATCTGCATGTCGGGTCGCCTTCGACAACGATTCTATGAAGATGGCCCCTGAGGTGACAATATCCTGTCAACAATCCCACCACAATTCGCAACTCTTTCCTTCCCAAGGAGAGAAGCTCCCGCTGTGCGCTAGGTCCAGTTATATGTTCCTTAGTACACCTCATTCCAGGAGCTCCCCTCCAAGATTCAATAAATTTGCTTTCCAGCAATGATTTTAATTCTCTTTTGCCAATAGTAATTGGGACAGGTAATATTGATGGGGGTCCATACGGTCCGGTCGCCGAACCCAACTTTGCCAGACTGTCTGCTTCCTCATTCCCACATATGCCCAAAGGGCCCGGGACCCATACGAGTCTGACTGTGCAGCCTTTCCTTGTCATACCATTTAGTACATCCTTGCACTCAGACATCAGTCGCAAAGTCACGACACTGGACTTCAGTGCCAATATCGCTGCTTTATTGTCTGAGCATATATTTATTACTCTATTCCTGTCTCTGTTCCTCTCACAGAGATGGGCACACTGCAGAATAGCATAAATTTCCGCTGTGAAAATTGTGGCATATTATCCGAGAGCGTAGTACTCTCTGACTCCTGTGCTCCTGCCGAATACTCCGGCTCCAGCTTTTGTATCTTGTCGAGATCCATCAGTATACCACCAAGATCCATTTTTCGGAAGATTTTGTTGTCCCTCTCAATCCTCTCTACTTGGTCCTATTAAATAATAATAATAACATTCTATACTAAGATAGTATCTTATATTTCAGAATTAACAAACAAAAAGAAATGTTTATCATTGAAAATGGTTTTATTGTTTTTGGCAACATTCTTCCCAGTGATCATACTTTTGCATGCGATTGAACCAATCCAAAAAGCATCTTTGCCAGTGTGAAGATGTATCCCCAAAACATTGTTTTTAAACGCATCAACTGCCTCTTGTGATGTAAAAAATCGTTGACCACGAAGCTTGTTCTTCATATACGGAAACAAAAAGAAATTATTAGGTACCAAATCAGGGCTGTAGGTCAGTTTAATCAATTCCATATTTTGGGTGCTTAAAAAGTCACCTGTTTCAGCCGATGTGTGAAAGCTCGCATTATCATGGTGAGAAATGATCCTTCGTATCAGGTTTGTGTTCCTTAACTCAACGAAGACTTCCAGTAAAGAAATTGTTGTGTACAATTCAGAATTTACCGTTCTAGGATTTTCTGGAAACACTGTTGCCAATTTTTCCGAAAGAACAGGTGTCCATTTGCAACGAAGTTCTTTGTGCTTAGGCAACTTTTGTTTGGTGACTCATCATGGAAAACCCAAGTGATCAGCTGCTACTCTGACCCTACTACGGACCCTACTACGGACTACGATGGTCGATTGTATACACCAAAATGATCATTTACCTTGCGAATCATAACTGTTAAATTTTGCAAATTTTTGTAATGGGTTTTCACAAATAAGAAACGTCCTTTTAAATTGTAACACGAAATTTTCAAAAATATCTACGTTTCAATTAAAAAATTAATAAATATGGCTAACTCAACAATTCACACACAGAAATAGTTCGCGATTTGAAATTCAAATTCATACTGAGCTATTAAAACTTTGCAATACTTTGTAAAGGCACCCTGTAAATGTTTTGCCCAAGCTCATATTAATTTTATCTAATAAAGGAACAGGTTTTTTATAAATATCATAATTGCAATCATTCACAGTTTCAATTTAAGATTCAGACACCATAATTTCTTGGAAAATGGAACGCGTTGGTCTAGCATTATTGATGCTGGGCATTCATTACAGTCCGCGCCACGTTTGGTTTCTTAAATGGGAAACTTTTCCCTGGCTACGTATATTTATAAGTCTCCTCCCCCAACTAGGAGAAAGAAATAGGTGATGTCAAGACTTATGGGATGTTCGATAAGATTCATTTTGGGCCCGTTTCGCTAACTTAAATGGCTGGAGAGGTGTTTTTATAACCGGTCTCTACCTCGGCCTGTGGATTTATTACTGACGATGTAGCGAAATAAAGTACTCTATAGATTAAAATACGCCGTTGTTAAAGGCACGATCTGCACAAAAAGAGAAAATTATATTTATTTGGAGTGCATAAAAGGTTTTGTTCATTTTGTCTTTTGGAAAAAGGCAGTCAAATTAATTTCAGTTTGAAAGAACTTCGATAATAAATTTTATCGAGGACAATAAAATATGCAAGCTGTATATTTAAAGGTATTTATTATCGACTTGAAATTTAAATATTTAGATTGAAACAGTCTATACACGGTAAGTATTTTTCAATTGTGGTCAATATGTTATTAAATTAAAAATTCAAGGGCTCGACAAAATCTTAAACAGATGAGTTAATTTAATTTTATACTTTTTTCTAATTTATCAACAATCTTTTAACAAACAATTTTATATTTTCTAGCCTCCTGGTTATCGGACCTCTTTTGCCAACTTGTCTAACTTCAAAAGTCTTGTATTTCTGGTATTAATGTAATTTAAAAGTTCATCTGTCAAATGAATAATGCAAATAAAACGGTGCAAATAGCTAATTAAAATTGCAAACTTGACGTCAACTTTTCATATATTCGGAAAAGACAACCACTTCTAAATATTTCTTTTCGTCAGATTATATAAAAATATATACAGGGAGCGCCAAACTGTATGGCATATTAGAAGTAAAGGGTTTTCCAATAAGAGGTGTTATTTTGATATTCAAAGAAAAATGCCATTTTTTAAGATAAATGATCGGATATTTATTACATTATAAAGAGGAAGGTATGCCGTTAATGATGGAAAATAACATCAGCCAAATGACCACCACGACCATGCCTACAGGACCATATCCTTTTCATGAAATTTTCCATAACCAAATCGCAAAGTGGCTGCCCTATGTCCTCGATAGCCTCACGAATTCCATCTTTGAGGTCTTGAATCGACGCTGGGCTGTTGGCGTAGACCTTGTCTTTCACGTGGCCCCAAAGGAAGAAATCGCAAGGTGTCACATCACAAGATCTCGGTGGCCAATTGTATTCACCTCTTCGAGAGATAACACGGCCCGGAAACTTTTCCCGTAAAAGATCAATGGTTTCGTTGCTTGTGTGGCACGTAGCGCCGTCTTGTTGAAAGTAAACGTGGTCCAGATAAATACCATCCAATTCCGGCCATAAAAAATCATTAATCATCTCTCGATAGCGCAATCCATTCACCGTAACTGTTGCTCCAGCCTCATTTTCGAAAAAGTAAGGTCCAATGACCCCGCCGGACCATAAACCGCACCAAACAGTCACACGTTCAGGATAGAGAGGCTTTTCAACAATAACTCTTGGGTTTTCCGAGCCCCAGATGCGACAATTTTGTTTGTTGACGAAGCCACCGAGGTGGAAATGGGCCTCATCACTGAAGATGATTTTTCGATGGAATTCCGGATCATTTTCATGCATTTCAAGAACCCAATCAGCAAAGGCACGACGTTGTTGATGATCGGCCGGCTTGAGTTCTTGCGTTAACTGAACTTTATAAGCCTTAAGACCCAAATCTTTATGCAAAATACGGTGTAATGACGTTTGTGGAATCCCTAATTCCAAAGAACGACGAGGAATGGACAAACCTGGGTTTTCTTCAACACTTTCGGCTACAGCAGCAATATTCTCGGCTGTTCTTGAGCGACGTGCACGGGTTTTCTTCTTCACATAACTAACTTGTCCCAACAGCTCGAATTTTTTCACCAATTTCTTTATTGCGCTCCGACAAGGTGCTTCATGACGACCCAAAAATGTTCGAGTTTTACGAACCGTCTCTGCCAAATTTTCACCATTTTTATAGTGAATTTTAATAATTTCAGTGCATTGTTGAAGCGTGTATCGTTCCATCTTTATTTATGGCGTAGTTTCTACTTGTCAAACGTCAAAAACTTACAGCTTCAAAAGTGACATCTACCGAAATAGCGGGCTTTTCAAAATGACACCTCTTATTGGAAAACCCTTTATTTAGAAAACCATAGATACCATTCTAAAATTTGGTTCTGGTCATAACAAATAGTAAAGTTAGTTAGTTAAAATGTTTTTAAAGATGTGATCTATCAAACTATGTAGCATATTTCTAAATCAATGCTTTTAGAATTATAACACATTTTGCATGAAAAATGCAAATGCAAATAAATACGCTGGCTTTTTGATTGTCAGATATTTCTGATACGTCAGAATAATCCTATATGGTTTTGTAAATATTTAGGAAGTTTTTGAATAGTGAAATTATAGTGCCTATGCAAATGAACAAATTTTAAATTTTTTCCACATTCATAGTCAATATGACAAATTTATATCCAGCTCATGGAGGAACTTTCACGAGCTCTATCTAGATTCTATTCCAAACAAGAGAATAAAAAATAATTTTAACAGTTACGGTACAGTTAAGAAGCCATAAGTCCAGGTTAGCCTCATAACAGGTAAAGAAGAAAATTAAATAAATTTCCTGACATATTTTTCTGCATTTTCACATACGTCAGTCTATTCGGCCAAAAATGATTTGGAAATATCATATAAATATGTGGAAATAATTTTATTTAAGCATAGGATGCATAATTATAAATATATGGTCATTCAAGTAATGGAGTCCATTGACCAGCCAAACATATAGAATTCTGTGAAATGATCCTAATGCGAACACAGAAGGGTCAAAACTTTTGGAAAAAAAATTATTGTGTACCCATGTTTGTAAATTAACGAATGAGGGTATATTTAATAGAAGGAATTTACATTATCCGGAATTTGTTAGAGATAAAGAGATAGATTTCCAGCACAAATTAGTCTTCAACGTGTTCGGACTGATGATAGTAAGATGAAATTTCAATTTTATGGTCAGAATACATCATTTGAAAAATATTTGGACATATTATAGACAACAGTACCGATTTCTTTGACAAATTACCTTTGAAGTCATTGTTGCAATGAAATCAGTGAAGAGCTTAGAGACATGTTTAAAGACAGATGGATTTGTCGATTAGGACCGTGGAGTTGGCTTCCTAGGAGTTTACCTTTCTAGATTATTATTTTTGGAGAAGCGTAAGGGAACTTCAATGGATGCTGAAGAGAAACTATATAATCGGGTAAGAACAACACTTCTGTCTCTACATGCCAGGAAGATGCAAGTAGCAAAAACCAACCGTGTTATGGCATCAGCACTCAAATATTTAAGGGTTAATGGAGAAAGTGTTAAATAGTTTATCTACTGATAATTCTTCCCATATTTTTTCTCAATTTGTTTCTAAATGTTCCTGATAAATAACATACAAGGTATTTTGGATACAGAAATGGTATATGAATTTTTTTCTTCAAAAAGTTTAATTTATTATAAATTCAAAACAATTGTCGCTAGGTATAGAAATATGCTATATAGTTTAAAAAAAAATCAATTTTCTATTAGCAAACATATACAGAGTTTTCCGATTTTTTTCTATAAACCTTTACTTCCAGCCTGTATAGTTTTATTTTAATATTAAACAAAATTATAACGCATTTTTCTTCTGAGAAACTGTTGCAATTTGAGATTGCTAATAATGAAGAAAGATATTACTATTTATAATGAAATGAGATGCAAATCCGGGGTCTAAATAGCCCGATCAAGTCAAAGTTTTCCGTAAACCCGTTAAAATTACCCGAAAACGCAAAAATTGACAATTTTTTGGATTGAATCGTAATTCTAACAACTCAAATCACTATTATTATACGAATTAAAGATTCTCCGTAACTCGCGAAAATGATCTCAAAACCATAAAATTCGCTATTTTTCAGGTTGAACAGTAATTCTGACAACTCAAGTTACTATAGTTACTTCATGCCTCAGCTCATCTGCTTCTATGTACTCAGATCCGGTTCCAAATCCGGGGTTCGATTCCACCAAAACATTAAAGTAGTGGAATGCACGTACTAGTAGCGTTGGGATATATATCTCTTCTTTTTGTTATACAAATACAAAGTTGTTAGAATTAATACGCAATCCAAAAAATGGCCTATTTTGGCGTTTTGCATCGTTTCCGCGTGATCTTATGAGCCGCATTCAATTACTATAACAAGAGTGTTAGAATTACCATTTAATCTGAGAAAGTACCAGTTTTAGATAATTTTTGCGAATTTAAATGATACGTTTGACCGTATAGAGAAACATTGACCCCGAATTTGAATTCATTGCGTTAAATTTTATACGGGTAGAGGAGCCTAACTACCAGATAAGATACTTTCTTTTGTGTGTTCCTGTATAATGTTTAACTAACAAATTAAAAAACCCGTTAACTGGAAGAGTCTGATATCAACCACCATTTTTCCGCCTTTAGTTGTCCAATCTTTGATAAACCTGCTTGCAGATTTCTATGAAGTAGTTACTTTTGTTACTTCTTTAAAAAAAGAATATATGCAAACATTATTTCCTGCAAATACCACTCTAGTCCTCTCTCCGTACGCGTTTGACCACCTTATAATCTCGTTAGTGGAGCTGTATCGTACCGAGAGCAACATTCACAGAAAATAACTGATATATGAAATATAAATTTCAAGGTATGTCGATAGGATATTGCAACCCGCCACCTACCGACCTCGATGTCAGACTGAAAAATATCTCCAGGCGAACGACATCTATGAATCATCGGAGTAGTGGGAAATTTTTTAAAAATTCAAAATTTCAGTAAGAAATAAAGAAATATATGTGCCGTATTTAAATAGTTGTTATATATGTATTCTCCTTTCAGGCAGAGAAAAGGAAAGAATATATACTAACAGTTTATTTCCTGCAAATACCACTCTAGTTCTCTCTCCATACGCGTTTCGACCACCTTATGGTCTCGTCAGTGGAGCTGTATCGGACCGAGAGCAACATTCGCAGGAAATAACTAATATATGAAATATAAATTCCATACGCGTTTCGACCACGGGTTGCAATATCCTACCGACATACCTACTAATTTCTAATTTTCTTGTTTTTATGAACCAGCTGGTAAAGCATTTTTTTATAGATTATTTATGAAACCCTACATATTTACAAATATCTTGTTAATACATTTATATTTCGTAATTTTTATGCGATGATATATTTTTACTTATTTTCATGTTCTTCTTCTTCTGTTGGTGCCTATCCTCTGTGGATGTTGGCAATCACATTGGCCCATATGACCTTATGGACAGCTGTTCTAAATAAATGTACCGTCGTCATTCCTGTCCATTGTCTGATATTCCTCAGCCATGATGTTCGTCGGCGACCCTGAGTTCTTTTACCCTCTATCTTACCTTGCAAAATCAACTGAATTAGTTGGTATTTCTCATTGCGCATTACATGCCCTAAGTATGATATCTTTCTGATTTTCACATTGCGCATAATTTCTGGGTCTTTTTTCATACGTTGCATCACGGTGTTATTTGTG
Organism: Diaprepes abbreviatus; assembly: GCA_034092305.1. Taxonomy (NCBI): domain Eukaryota; kingdom Metazoa; phylum Arthropoda; class Insecta; order Coleoptera; family Curculionidae; genus Diaprepes; species Diaprepes abbreviatus. Next base: position 20,783,682 of record JASJET010000055.1, on the reverse strand, counting down.
ACATGATGGATGTATGAAATTCTAAGCATGCAGCGGTAACACCACATTTCGAAGGCTTCCAGTCGTTTAGATGTTGTTTCTGTCAAAGTTCAGGCTTCCACTCCATATAGAAGAGTTGAAAATACATAACATCTCAAGACTCGTGTTCTTATATCAATGTTCAGGTGCATATTGCACAAGATCTTTCTGAGGCGGTTGAAGACAGCTCTCGCCTTCTCTATGCGGCATCTAATCTCCTGTGAGTAGTCCCATTCTCTGTTCAGACTGCATCCTAGATACGTAACTTTGTCAACAGTTTCCAAAGTTTCATCATTTGCTCTAAATTGGTGGTGTATTTCGTCATTTTTGCTTACTATAAGGATTTTTGTCTTTTTACAGTTTAGTTTCATGCCGTATCTTTCACAGGCTTCCACTACGCGGTCTATTAGTGTTTGCAGATCCTCTGCATTACCGGCCAACAGAACTGTGTCGTCTGCATATCTCAAGTTGTTAATGCTTTCACCATTAATTTTTATGCCCTCTCTCATTCCACTGATAGCTTCCCTGAACAGCATTTCCGAATACGTATTGAATAACGTCGGCGATAAGATACAGCCCTGACGAACTCCCCGTTTTATTGTAAATTCTTGTGATGTTTCGTTGCCTACACGTACAGTCGCCCTTTGCTGTGAGTAAAGGTTTCTAAAAAGGCGTAAATCCTTGTCATCGATACCAGATTCATTTAATATTTGAAGCAGTTTGTGATGTTGCACTTTGTCGAATGCTTTCTCGAAATCGATAAAACATGCATAGACATTGCAGTTTACGTCCCGAGCTCTTTGAATCAAAACTTGAATAGAAAATAGAGCTTCTCGTGTTCCAAGTCCATTTCTAAAGCCAAACTGAACATTGCTAACGTTTTCTTCAAGTTTTCTATATATTTCATGTTACCGGCAACAAAAAGTAATAAAACACCTTTTATTTGACCCTTTCCTATTAGAATAGAAGAATGTATTTTTCATCAGCTTCCCCTCTTGTAAAATATATCTATGGATTCCAAGCTTCTGGTTAATATTTGTGTATCCCACCAAATGGCGGTATTATTTTACCTCAACTCAAATAACACTTGTGTAAGCTAGTAAAAGTTCCATTTTCTAAATTCCTTAAATAAATTCTCTTAAAATAAAAGACCTGTAATAAATATTTTCTTTGTGGATACATCGTATCTCGAGAAAGGACAATGGCTATTGATGGGGTTTGTCCATGCGGAAAAGCACAGAAATGAAAAAGAGGGGAAGTATTATCCCTTCTTATGTGGTCCTTTGTAACGGCAACTAGACACGAAAAATCTTAAACATGTGTATATAAAGATATTTCTATTTTTTGGTATATATTTTCATAAAAATAAATTAAATTAATATACGGAATGTCTCACTTCTCAATGTTGTACCCTTGGTATTCAGTTATTTTTAATTTAAGTTGAATATTCTGACTATGTGTAGGTCAGGTAAAAATACTAATCATCTGAACAAATTTCATTATACCGGATGTCCAGGAAAATGTGGGAAATCTCTCGAATATGAAAATAACACGTAAAAGGGATACTACAAGAACATATAATCTTTTTTCATATAGGCCTCCTTTCGGAGATATGGGCTCCCAAAGAACGGCAATAGAATCTAGTTTTTTACACATAATTATTGAACCATCAGGTATGTTTTAAATTTTTTTTAATATAATGTATACCAGATAAGATCCTTTAAATTACTATCCAAGAAAGAGTTGTGAATTACTTACAGGAGCCCATATCTCTGAAAAGAAGACCTATACGAAAAAAATTTGTATGAACTTGTAGTATTTGTTTCACGTGTTTTTTCATATCAAGAAGATTTCCTACATTTTCCCGGACACTCTGTATATGTGATAATATTTTCTCATCAAAAATTACCAAAAATGTCACTGATGAAAACTGTGTATTAGTATAGAACTCATAAATCAAAATATGCTATTAAATAACGCAAGAATCAAAGGAATGATTTGTGAACTAAAGCATACTGCATGGATATGTGGAATCATTGAAAGGTTTTATGTATTCTATATATGGAATGGAATGGAAACAAAGATTATGTCGAAATCGTAAACAATTTATCCGTTAAATACCCTAAATTAAGATGTTATAGGTCACTTAAAATTAATTTTCTTATGAACATGATGAGAAGTTTTAGATGTTTCTACAATGGACCGCAGATATCACGCATCGATGTCTACTCATTACTGTTAGACTTTGATAAGAGCCTCTCGTGAGAAACTGTCTAATCGGCGGTTCAAGAGAAAGCGCGCAAAACCTAATTTTACAAGGTTTTATTTATATGATCCGCCCCATTACAGTGTGGTACTAGGTACCAGCTGACATGTTTACTGTAAAAGTTGCCAACTAAGATGGTATACGTACTCAGAACGTTTTGACATACGGACACTATTCGTGTTATTTAAAAAAACTAAAAAATTTCATCTGGGTCAAAAAATAGATTTGCATTTTGTATTACTATTTCACAATACTTTCGAAGTGGTTGATCTCAATAAGAGATCATCGATGAACTTAATTCTTTATAGGGAGATAAATCACCTACAAAAAGCAATGTATACCGCTGTTTTAGTGAATTCGGTCGCGGTTGTCGTTCGCTCGCGGACGAGCTGCGTGAAGGTGGTCCAAAATCGGTTGTAAAGCAAGAAAACATCGATGCTGTGCATAAACTTCAAGATCATAATGTGACGTAACGTGAAATTGTAGAATCTCTGGGCATTAGTAACACCAACGCATATAATATATTGTACTAACATTTGGCCGTGAAGAAACTATATTTGCGTTGGATTCCGCATAACATTTATCAAATCATGAAATGTCAGTCTTGGATCTATGCGTATGAGCCCAAATGTAAGCAACACTAGATCATAAGAGTTTTCTATAATGAACCAACGTCAGCAAAAGTTGCTCACGCCCGGAACATTTCGAAACATATTTTTGCCTGTTTTTTGAAAAAAACTGGCCATGGTGCAGCCATGCTTTTAGATAATTGTAGAATAGTCAATTCTAAATGGTATGCAATCACTTGCTTGCTGAAAGTCTTCGATGAATTGAAGAAAACAAATGGATTACGACGGATCATTATCCATCATCAGAATGCGAGCTCTCACAAATTGGCTCAAACAAATGACTTTTTGAGCACTAAATCGTGAAAGTGAAGGGCCGCGCACATATAGTCCTGATTTGCATCCAGTTATTTCCTTTTTTTTCCCAAAAATGAAAAAAAAACAGCTTGGTTAATGATTTTCAACGCCAGAAGAGGTGTTGATGCATTCAAATCTTTAACAAAAATACTTTTCGGATTTGTTTAAACGCATACAGAAGTATTAACCATTTTTATGCTAAATATTTGTTTTTGTTTGATATTCGTATATCTCATGTTCATTTTTGCATTGTTATTATAAACCTTTCTTCTTCTTCCGGTGCCGTGTCATATCCCCCTGAGGTTGACAATAATAATGGCGTGATGATCACAGCACTCTGCTCTTCTAAATAGCTGTTCAGCACTTCAAATTTCTGTCCACTCACGGATGTTCCTCAGCCAGGAGATCTACTTTACCCATCCTTATCAGTTAAAGAATTCTATACCGATTCCCTCTGAGAACATGGCCAAGTTATGCTAGTTTTCTACATTTTACAGTTGTCAGCACTTCACGAGTGACATCTGCCGGATCTAAAACCGCTATATTAGTCTGCATAACTACCCAGGATATTCGGAGCATTCGTCTATGTAACCACATTCCAAATGCCTCCAAACTATTTTCGTGGCATCCTTTGACGAAGTTTTAAATTTAGATTGTCATTGCACATAAACGATCTCATTTTCAGAAAAGTTGTGCGAGCTGATTCAATTCTGCATTTAATTTCTTTATCTGAGTCAAACTATTTGCTAATATAACATCCAAGGAACTTGAAGTGAGAGACTCTTTCAACAGTTTGTCCGTTTCTTAGTAGCAAAACGTCTGGATATTATAGACGAATAAAAACCATAAATTTAGTTTTAGCAACATTTATATTGAGTCCCATTTCTTTTCCAACCCTATTGACAGAATCTAAAAGTTTTGTAAACCCTGAAGGCTATCGCTTATAATGGCCGTATCATCGGCATAACGAATCGTCTTTATTAGTTCGCCGTTGGTTTTAAGCTCCTAGAGATATTGCAGGGCTTACTTAAAAATCTTATCTAAATATAAATTAAACATCATTGGAGAGAGAATACATCCCTGTCTGACGCCTCGCTGAATTTGGCGAGTTTACCATTAATTCGGACCACTGCCCTTTGACGCCAATATAGATTCTCTATAATTTGTACATCCTTGCCATCAACACCAGCATTCTTCAATATCTCTATGAGCTCCACGTACTGTACACTGTCAAACGCTTTCTCGTAATCAATAAAGCATTCGAAAATGTCTTTATTTTGGTTTCGACACTTTTGGAGCAGTACATTTAGACAAAATAGCGCTGCTCTAGTATCCAAGGCATCTCTAAACCCAAACTGGGTCTTATCTAGGTCGCTTTGGCATTTATTTCTTATTCTATTATGAATTGTACTCATAAAAACCTTGAAGGTGTGGCTCGTGAGACTTATTAACCCATATACATTACATCTTTTGGCACATTGTTTATAGAAAAAGATTTAAGCCATTCTTGTGCTATTTCTGCAGTGCCGTATATAGAATTAAAAAACTTAACCAATATATCGATATTGTCTCTATGAATCAGTTGCAGGAGTTCCATTGAGATGTCGTCTGTACCAGTTGCTTTTCTGAATTTTACATGTCGTAATGAAATTCTGATTTCAGAATTTTCGGTCCTTCAACTCCATGTACAGCGTCTAATATGTTTGATCTTTGGTCTTCAAATTATGCAGTCATATAGGAATTGCAGGCATTAAGAATTTCTTGTTCATCAATAAAAGGTTTGCCTGTTATGTCTACTAGTATATTAAAGGTCTTCTTGTTGAACAATTCGGAAACTACTATAACCTTCTTATACAAACGTTTACTTTACCCAATATCCTTTTAATTTTATATTCGTGTTTCTCTCCTGCTCTAGTAATTTTCTGTGCAAAACATTTAAATATCTTATCTCAAAAATTACAGTTAAAGGGAGAATATTAATGTGATAAATTTGTTTTGTGACCTTAGCTTCTTATGAAATCAACACTATTATCAAAGAAGCAAATTTTATTTCTTATTTTGTTGCGAAAATTAAATAAAATATAAAGAAATTAACGATAGTAGAATTGGCTTAACAAGTTACAGATTTTCTCCTTCAGACACCTAAAGAAAGATAGACAGTTTATTTTCTTCAAGTTCCATTTAGATTTTTTCACCATACCTGCTCATCGACTCATTATTGGAGGTCTTAGGAATGAAGAGTAAAATTCGCAGAAAACAGCTGTCCTTATAAAATAAAATCCCCATTCCGATCGGCAGAATATTATGCCTGCAGATCTTGTTGATGCCAGATTGTAACAGTGAACCATCAAACGACACCTATATATACACCGGTATAGTGAGAAGATTAAAAATTAAATAAAATACAAATAATTATTTTTAGGCGTAGAATTATTTTGACAAGTTTTTTTTCTTTAGACTATTAAAGGAAGAGGTGGACAGTTTTTTTCCTGCTTCCTACTCTGATGCGCTCTCCATTTGCATTTCGGCCGAATAATCGTCTCATAAGTGAGTCAATAACGAACGAAGGTCAAAATTTCCAGAAAATAACTGTGTATAAAATCAGAATGACATACGTGGAGACCCTTTTGATGTAAAATATCAATGGTCAAATGCCACCTATTCATAATTATTTTAATGTAACATTAACAGTATTGCACGACCCACTTAAGTGCCTTCCATAGGAACATTTATCTTATAAATTATCAAATTGAGCCTTTCACAAATAAATGACTCGACCAAGACTAAATATATAGAAAGTATAGTATTAGTTAAGTTTAAGTATAGTGAGTTTAATCAAAACATAAATTTTTGGTTACATTTCAGTGCAATAATTTTATCAGAAAATTCCTAGACTCTTGTTGAAGAATTATTTCCTGGTTAGCCTTCTATGTTTGGTGAAAATAGAGACTTCTACTTAATAAGTCATATTTTACACATTATTCAGTGTATTTTTATTTGAAAATAAATATTTTTTTTGCGTATCAAACATACAAGAAATAATCTTGTTATATATTTTATAAAATATTTTAAAAAGAATTATATTTGTCCACTTGAAATAACGTTGTATCGTTAATTGCAAGAAATAAAAAAAAATCTATCCAATAATACTTTTAATGTAACATTAACAGTATTGCACGACGCACTTAACTTTTTCTAACCAATTATAACCGTACTTAATGAAGATGGCATTAGAAAAACGGGCTATATTTCATGGAATATATTGAAAACTATATAAAAGTACCCGTTTTAAATACCTATTGGAATCCTCAGTAATAAATACAAAGCCATAATGAAGATGACAACCTGTATTTGGCAAAATATGAGGTAGTTAACATTTCTGTAAAATTCTAGATTGTACATTATAATACCTTATGTATAAGTAATTAAAGTAACGTTGTTTTAATGTTTTTAGCTGCCTGAACATACACTTTGTCGGAAGATTTTACGATTGTAATTTTTAAAGTTAATACAGTTTTAATTATTTAAAGGAATGCTTTATTGTACTAAATCTTTTTAATTTATTTTTATTATCTTTTTTAACTAACCTAATGTAATATATTATCAAGATAACTTAAATGTACTTGATAATTTATTAAAAAACTTGTACGAACAACATTTAGTTAAAGAAAATAAACCAAATGTTAAAGTTATTGGATAAGGGCATTTGCCACAATTGTGAATGACTTTATAACTAATAAACTTAGTCAATAGTTCATATTTGATGACGATGAAAGATGCATTCTAGTCATGGATAGCCCTAATCAAATCACACCGCTTGCTATAAAAATTTTAGTTTATGTATTTTTGGTTTTACAAACATAACTTTGAGTTTTCAAAAAACATCTTGCGAAATAAATGCTCACTTAAAAAAAAGAATGAATCCTAATATACTGTGCGTTCCATAAATTTCTATTATTTTTAACACCAATAACTTCTGTCATAGTTGATTTTTTTGTTTTCTTTTCAGATTTAGAAATTCAACACCACATCAGATAAAAATCACTTTTGAAGAGAAAATCAAACTGGCTGATTTTTATTATAAAAATCAACTGTAAATTATTGTGACTCAGATAGCGCCCAATTACGCGTTTTCAACAAAGGGTTGGCTGATTGAGTTGCTACGTAGCAGCAGACCACGCTCTGTATTTACAGCACAGAATATGCATCACGTACAAGCAAGTGTAGAAGAAGATACAAAGATATCAATTAAACATTCTTTTTTAATAGTCAGGTTGAGCCGTGTAATTATCAAAAATATTTTTAGCCATTTTCTCTTATTTCCAAATATAACTCAACTTTTACAAGATTTATATCTTCAAGATTACCTACAATGACTACAGTAGGCTGTTCATTTTCAACAACTGTTGAACCGCAAAGCTCATGAATGGCTTCGTAAAAATGCAATACTGTAGGATTTAATGAATGGAGAGACTGAGGCTGGTTCACTAAAGTCAACTGCTTGCCATAAAATGTACCATTTGTTGTCGCTCAGTACAATTTTTGTTAACTATGTACTAGATGATCTGATTAAGGATTATCTCCAATACATGCCGTTTTACATTCCTTTTGTCTAGCGATATGTTGATGACTTATTGCTTGCTGTACCTGCTGGTAGAATTGAGATAGCTCTAGAACTCTTTAACTTCTTTAATCATCATATTCAATTCACAATGGAAAAAGAAAACAACAAAAAAATGCAACAATGTCTCATTTTTGGATATGTTAGTTATACGTACAAATGAAAACACTTTAAAACCTTAATGGTGTAGAAAATCATACTGGTCTAACAGATTCATAAGTTATCAATCATACCAACCTATGAGGTCTAAAATCAACCTCATCTTCGGCATGAAAAATTGAGCTGTCCAACTTACACACCCTAATTTTAGAACAGAGGCATTGCCCCAATTTAATGATATACTATTGGGGAATTCTTACCCAGATAACACTATTAAAAATTTTCTCTATAATACGAAATATAATATTCCTTCTCAACCGCCTCTTCTTAATACTCAGTTTTTAAGTTCATCTCACACTCTTTCAAATATAATAGCCCAAGTTCAGTTTTTCTATACACTACCTTACATAGAAAGTATCACGAACAAATTTATGAATATTTTTAAACACACAGATATCAAAATAGCTAGAAAACAATTATTAACTCTAAAATTTATGCTAAAACTAAAACACCGTTACAACTAACTGAGCCGTCCTGCATTGTGTATAAAGTTCCTAGTTCCAACTGTCAATTAGTTCATATAGGTCAGACTTCCAGAAGCCTCATAGGCAGACTCACCTCCCATTGCAGTGATATTAATAGAGGTTAACCCTCTTGTGCTCTGACTAAACATGTTTTTCATCATGATCACATCATTAACTGGGATGGCACCGAGATTCTGGAAAGAGTTCCTGCATATCACAAAAGGCTTTTCCTGGAAATGGTCCATATTAATTAAGATGACAACGCTATGAACAAAAAAAGTGACACTGAGAATCTGAGTGTCATTTATAACTATAGTTTAAAGTTGTAAAAAGAAAAGTATTTGAGCCTCCTGGACAGTCCATCTCCAGATCAATAAATTTTTTATTAATTGCTCGTATATCATGTAAATATATGAAACAAGTAATTGCTTTTTGCTAAACCTCACACTTGACTACGCCACTGTTTTACGGACTCGTATATCCTTAACTACTTAGGCCACCCGCGTCACTGTTCTCGGTTGACACCTGACATTTGTCACTACAAAATGGTGAAATAGTCGAATGGGATGTTTTGCTGTTTCATGATTTTTGAAAATTTAATCAAATTCTAACAATCCTATCATATTATGCCTTTAAATATAATTAACAAGTTTAATGTTGAGTTTTTTCCCCTCTTTTTCACATATCTACCTACTTGTTTCTTATTCAAACCACCATGTTGGCGAGTTTCTTAATAATTATAGGTTAGGTTTAATATTCTAACTTTGTAATTAATACTCTCCTGAAGACATATTTTATAAGAAATGCATGTTTTTCTTAAAAAGAAAACAAACATATTCCGTTTTAAGATAATAAACTTAAATGTAACTCCTTGGACAAGAAGCTAAAACAAGATTATTATTTTTGAAAACTTGGTGCTTGCTAGCTTCTGATAGGTAACTTGATTTATATTTGTTGGTTTTGGTTTTATCTCTTCTCAAACAGATACATATTCTCAATTTTAAATCATGAAAAACGAAAAAATGATTGATACATTTAATTATAACAGTTATTTTCATAAATCAGGTACATTATCACAGATCATGTATATCATCGCAAATTAAGTTTTTGTCACAAATAAGGATCACATTATCATAAATCAGATACATCTATTTACTATATGTCTACTTGAAAATAAAATATATAAAGTTCCTTCAAAATCTATGAATTTAATCATGAATATGGGCGACTATAGCTCACTAAATGTGTCTCTGACCAATTTGAATAAAATTTTTGTTTTCAACACGTATATTGTTGAACAGTTAAAAAATATAGTTGCGCCAAAGTGTGTAAAGTATTAAAAAAAAGACAAATAATAAAGATGCATATTTAATTCGTACCTTAAAGAAGCGGAAAAAAAAATTGTTGTTATTTAGCTACTACTGTTTACTTATTCAAATTTACTACTTTCAACCTTGTTTAATGTGGTTGTAATTTTGACGCCAAGCAACTATTTGACATTTTTTTTTAAATTACGGTTATTTATCAATAAAACTATATAATAGATTAGTCAAATACGTTACCTGTGATAGAAAAACACTTATACTGAATAAAAAATTAGTAGAAAATCTGGGATAAAATCATAATCCCACTTACCAATACAAACATTGTTATGGACAAATGAGCAAACTATAGGCTTAAACCAATTAAATTGTCCAATGCTACACGCAACAATCCAAACACCGTTGATGTAGTCGAAGTATCAACATAACGTCAAATATAAATACAATGAAGCTTGGAAAATATATATGTTGATCACGTGTCTTAATGTTGTGTTAACTCTCATAAAAAGAATCACCACTATAAATATTGTTTTAAAAAACATGTTTCCGTACTTTAAACGTAGTACACACAAACAATTAAACCCCCATCATGTTCGGCAAGCTCTATTTTTTTCTTAATTCTTACAATTTCGTGTATTTTTCATAAAAAAAAGAGTCTCTCTATAAAAGTTCTCATAAGATTTATTGAAGCTCTTCATTAAACTTGCAAGAAAATCGAGCTAAGTGAGTTAAAGTTGGGGACTCCTTGACAGTGGCGGTTTAGATAACGTCCTGCGGAATAAAAACCAATTTGGCGGAATGACCTTTCGGGCCGTTAGTCTCAATCAGGGTTTAGCCGTTCGGTGTCTTGCTACTACAATGCTCGATGTGAAATAATGAGTGTAATTAATTCAATTAACCGTTAATTAATGGCTCCGTATCCGTGTATTTGCACGGCTGCCTGCTTGCTGTAATGGAGTTTTGAGCCAGCAATCAATATTTCAAAGATCCACTCTGTTGGAACGCAAGGGATCGTCTTATTTAAGCTAAGGGTCAGCCGAAGGGTCCATATCTTTATTGAACATTTTTTCCGCCACGTATTTTGAGAAAGAAAAGGCCATTAAATCGCCCCGCCTTCCTGCAAACCACAAACACTGCATGGTTTGGGTAAAAATATGTCCACATTTCAAAAGATGGACGATAGCCAATCGATAAAATAGAAACTTTATATATTTAATCTTGCATTAAAATTATATAAATTAGGCAATAAAAAGTACCTTCATACACAAAAAAACGTTTTAAATAGTATATGTATTATAATACCTTCTCGGAGTGCGAGAAGTATTTTATTTATTAATTGAACAAAATATGTGTATTTTACACAAACCTACGAGGGTAGTTCCAGAAGTACCTAATAAGGGACGCATAGTTTTTTAGTAAAAAATTGTTAAAGATTTAAAAAATATGATTTTTTGCCACTTTTCGACAAGAAAAGCAGTTAATAGTTCAAGTCAAGAACCATAAGGCACTAATGGCAATTCAGAAATGTAATTTTTATTGTTTTTTTAACTCTACAGGGTGTTTCCAAATACGTGCGAAAAATTTCGAGTTATTCTTGAGCTAATTTTTTGTTTTTAAGATATTGGGTGTAAAAATTTGTTATTATTTTAGTTTTTTTAATTTATTTTTAAAGATAATTAAGTCAAATTTGGAACACTTTTACAGTTAAATAAATAAAATTATTATTTAAAATAATATATGGAGTGGTACTTTTTTCCAGATCTGTAAAATTTTTCCCTCACGAACTTTTTTTTGGGCGCCACTGACTCGATTTGATTATTCAATTAGCTTTCCCATCTTATTGTGAAACTTTTTTATCTCTCACGTTTTCCTCTAAAAGTCAATTGTTTTTCCAGAAAAAAAGAAAATACATAAGTAAAAAATTATATTGTATTTGTTTTCATAAATTTTCATTGCAACATAATAATAAGAGAATTTGAACAACAGTAATAAAATGTTAATAACAGAACTTATACTCACAGTCATAATGCAAAGATCGGATCTTCGTCTCATTGAAGATGAGAAATAATCCTGGAATATTTCTTATCCTTTCGAAAAACGCAATAATGCAATTTCTCAAATCTTCAACACCTTCGACAGGAGATGCATAAACCAAAGATTAAAGTAAACCCAAGATGCAAAAATTCAAAGAATTTAGATCCTGAGATCGGACAGACCAGTGTTGAGTGCCTCCTCGACCCATCCAACGATTTGGATAAACTGCCTCTAAGTGAGAGCGTACATTGAACTGAAATGTGCTGGAGCGCCATCGTGCATAACCATATATCTGTCTAACTTGAAGAGGAACCTCTTCAAGAAGGGCAGGTAACTCTTCCTCTAAAAAGTGATAGTATTGATCGCCATTTAATCTTAATCTAAGTTAACATAGACCAATTAGATAATCGGTTATAACACCAATCCACACATTAAAAGAAAACTGATGTTGATAATTGGCCTCAAGAAATGCATGCGTATTTTCTTCTGCTCAAATGTGATCATAGTAAAAATTTCTTAGGGATTCGCTTAAAAAGTATGCCTCATCAGTAAACAAGATAAGAAATTAAAAAAAGAGATTATTTGAAGTATCCACTGGCAAAAAACGATAGGAGGCAAAAAGTCTCGATAGAAAAGCGCCTGCACACGCTGGGTATGGTACGGATACAATTGGTATTCTTTTAAAATTCAGAATACTGTAAAATTGCTTATATTTAATATATTGGCAATTTTTGTCGTACTTATTTTAGGAGATTATTCTATTAAATTGAGAACAGCTTTGTCTAGCGTGATGGTTCTTATCTCCCGAGAACGTCCACAATTAGAAATTTGTTTTAGAAATGAACCATTTTCTCGTAATCGCTGATAAAGGCAAATGTGTTATGATGAAATAATCTATGTTGTGGATATAATTCAGAATAAATCCGTTGAGCTTCTAATAACATGCTATTAGCACGCAGGCGCGGATCCAAGGGGGGGGCGGTGGGGAGCGATCGCCCCTCCCCCCCAAGAGCTTCGAGTTTAGGAAAATGGACCCGATTTTTCCTCTTATACTACAGTTTCTTTAAGAACTAGAGAGAGTAATAAATCATTTTTACCCTTTTTCTCTTCGCAAACTACCTGTGTTCTTTAGTCCGGTGTCTTTAGCGAAAAAAATAAATATATTTTTCATAGAAATGGGTTAGAAATTTTATAATCAAAAATACCGGTCTATAATAATGGACTAAAACGTAACCTTTTTCTCTCAAAAAATTCGAAGTTATAATTTAAATACTTACAAAATATCCATTGTCAAAAATACAAAAAGTTAAACATATATAAAAAAATAAATTCGTCCATATAATATTAAAATATTTTTGGGGCTATCGGCCATTTTATTATTAATTAAAAACATTTTTAGGGTATTTGACGTTTCAATTTATTTATTTCTTAAACTATCTGTAGAATTAAAATTAAACACTAAAAAGGGATTCAAATGTAATTACTTTTTATTTGTTGTAATTAAAATTAGACCTACTTATTTTTATTTCTATTGTACTGATATCTTAATTTAATTTACTTTATTATATGGAAATATGATAGCCCCAAAGAAATAAGATAAACATGATAATTCTACACGCTTAAGAAAAAGACACAAATAATAAAAAACTTACGGCTAATTAGAATTAAATATATATAAAATTAAAGTGTGGGACACACTAAAATAAAAATATATAAAAAAATTAAAAAACATATAAACAACATTAAACAATAAAATACAACAAAAACAAAAAATTAAATAATAAATTGTGTTTACACTAGTAAACATTACGTATTTAATTCCTAATCAAATCAAAATCATTGAAACTATCTTCGCTCAAATTAATTATAATTGGTTCCTATATCTCACCGATCATGAAGTCGAGTTCACACATTTTGTTTTATTCATTTATTATATGGATTTTTTCTAATTTTTCGCAGTAACTTTATTCAAAAAAATCTTTCAAAAGTTTAGTTAAATTACTAATTGTATTAATTGTGTTATTTCTAGCAACTCTACCTTTTACTTGAGAGAGATATTTACTTCTCCAACGGACAGTTTCCGGACGATCTATAGGAACAGATTTTCTATCTGGTTTTTCCCAACAAAAATTAAGTTCTCTGAGCAATTTCCAGAGATCAGTTCTTTTAATTTCAGGTAACTCGCGATTTTCATTGATTTTGGGATCTGCTTCTTATAATAAAATATATATACAACCCTTTTAATTGCAGTTTTCATCTCTTCTTCCAGTGAGGTTTTTCGTCTGCCTGTGATCGAATGTGGCGTGAGAGTACTAACAATTCCAATCGTTTTTTCTCCTTCAGTGTTCTGTACACAGTAGATTTTCCGACTCCCGTCATGTTGGAACACATCTCAACAGAGCTTTTAACATTATTATCTAGATATTGATCTCTTAAGGCATCATAAACATTCATCGTAATAAGTTTTTCGTTGAGGAAAAAAAAACAAGATAAATCATTAAGAACAAACTGTAAGGTGTACTTTGCTCACTAACAAAAATTAAATTAAACTATCAGAAATTTTATGTTGCAGTAAATTTATAAAATATATTTAAATATAATGAAATATAATTAGATTTACGGCAGTTCTCAGTTACCTACGGCACTGGAGAAGGTACGTTGGAGGTTTCGGTAACATTTTTATTACTCTCTCTAATTCTTGAATAGAGTATAGAAATGTGTATGCTTGCGATCGCCCCCCCTCTTCCAAGAGCTTTGAGTTCAGGAAAATAGAACCCATTCTGCCTTTTATATTAGGAATGAGTATGCTGCTTCCACCCCCCCCCCCCCGTTGACAACTTGTTTTTCTTGCCATACTGTACTTTTGTGATATCACCGCCCCCCCCCCAAAGAGAGAGGCTGGATCCGCCCCTGTTAGCACGACTATAAGCAAAATGCATATCTGACATGTCAACATTTATAAACTCCGCCAGAGTACAATCTAGTTCGGCTTTGATGTTGATTGGATCAAGACCTTTCAAATGAAAATATTGTATCATATAACGATTACCAATTTTCTCGATGTTTACAAATTCACTGCGAACACTCACTAGTGATGGCTGTCAGACAAATACTAAATAACTTAGCGTCTTCATATTTTAACTTTATAAGGTTGGTACTTTCAGCCATAGTTATAATCGCCATGTACGCGTCAGGTCTGGTACTTCTGGGACCACCCTTGTAGCAAACTTTAATTAATGTTTTTGTCTCTTAAAGTTTTATTTTTTGTAAAACACAAAATTAAACGTGACATATTTTGCCTTCCATTCTATGGTAAATTGTAGATATATTAATATTCTATCTAAATTCAACGGTAATAGTATCTATAAAGCTTTAAATATATTCAAAAATATCAATTTTCGGTTTACCACTAAAAAGTTATCGAAATATGAAAGTCTAGAAATATTTTCTAAACTTCAACACCTTTTCCGTCCAAACAATACAACTTAGAATAAAATTTTTATTAAAAAAAATTGAACCGACTTCTCCAAGTGCGCTAAAAAGCGAAAAATAACTATAAATTTCTATATGAAATTAAAATTTTTGAAGTTAGCGCCAAATTAATACCTGACAAAATGGGATTCGCATAAACAGATTAACAATACTTTATTTGTAATTGCTTTCTTATGATAATTTGTATATATTAGTAGTTATTTGTTTCATTTAGAAATAACTTGGCGCCGACTTCAAAAATTTCAATTTCACATAGAAATGTATAGTTATTTTTCACTTTTTAGCGCACTTGGAGAAGTCGGTTCAATTTTTTTTTATAAAAATTTTATTTTTCGATTTATAGTTTTGAGTTCTCTATGATATCCATAAATTATTTGAACTAAGTACTAATCGAGATTAGTGTACCTCGCAATGACTCCAAGGTGGCAAAAAAGTACCCACTTTATCCAAAATTGTGATCACCCTAAAATGAACCACTAAAAATTCTTTGGTTCTTAGAGTTCTACAAATACCAGTGAAATTGTATTAAACATATGTCATAGTAAATCCACTATCTTAAATTTTAAATTAATTTTAGATTGGTAATATAGACCCCCAAAACCTTCCAATGTCGATATTTAAAGAACTTGAGACGTAAATTTCTTAGCTCGATATATTTTCTACTGCATACTGAGTTTGTATACGCTCAAACAACCCCGCAATATAAGTTTTAGGCAAAATCGGAAAACGTAAAATTTTCACTCCTTCATATTGTATCTTGTCAACCTAATATTTAAAAAAAAAACTTCATTTTCGACACACTTCATTTTCATACACGACCCCGAAAACACTCTATACCAATACTAAATCTGATAAAATGCGAAAAAGGTAAAATTTTCAACTCACTATATTGGATCCGGCATATTGAATTTCAAAAAAATAATTTCAGCGTCTTAATGTAATCTAAATCTAAACCCTTCAAAGCCCCCATTGTACCAATTTTAGATGAAATCTAGAAATTCAAAATTTTTAGACCGTCTGACATATTAGATTTTCTTAAAATAATTTTATATTCGCTATTTACATCCTTAAAAACAATTCTGTCTCACATTTGAGCAAAATCGAAAAATGTAAAATTTTTAGTCCGCCATATTGATCGTAAAAAAAATACTATTAAATTCGTAACTTACACCTTCAAGAATCCCCTATATCAGTTTTGGAGAAAATCGAAAAATGTAAAATTTTGTGATGTTGAATCAGCCAGATTAAGTAACAAAAATCCCCCAATACTGATTTTAGATAAAATCGAGAGATGTAGAATCTTTAATCTGCCACCTTAGATTCGCCATATTTATTTTTTTTTAAATAATGTCAAATTTGTAATGTGCGATCTCAAAAACTCCCCCATATCAATTTTGAAAAAAGAATCGGACAAAATTTATTTTTTATCCCCCATATTGGATACGCCATATTAAATTGTTTAAAAATAATTTCAGATTCGTTATGTACGACCCTGAGAACTTCGCCATACCAATTTTGGAGAAAATCGAACAACACTGATGTTTTCGTCCGCAATATTGGATTCGATATATTGAATTTTTTTAAAATTATTTTAGATTCGTCATATGCGACCCCCAAGACTCCCCTGTACCAATTTGAGAGAAAATCGAACAAAATTGATTTTTTTGTCCGCCATATTGGATCTGTTATTTAGAAATATTCTGGATTCGTTATGTGAGACCCAGAAAACTCCCCTACACCAATTTGTGAGAAAATCGGAAAAAATTAAATTTTCTTGTTCGCCATATTGGATCCGCCATATTGAATTTTTTAAAAATTATTTTAAATTCATTGTGTACAACCCCGAAAATTTCGTCATACTAATTTTAGAGAAAATCCAACAAAATTAATTTTTTGGCCGCCATATTGTCAGCGCCATCTTAGATTTTACTGCACCAATTTCGTCCAAAAAAATATGGGACCAGCGCAGCAACTTTCTGAACATAACGTAACAAATTTCATTCAAATCGGTGCCACCTTTCCGGAGTAATCGGTGTACATACATAAAACAAACATACATTCTCGACGAATTAAGAACCTCCTTCTTTTAGAAGTCGGTTAATAAAAATAGAAAAAGAACTGGTGAACGATTCATACAAAATATTTTGTATCAGAAATTTCTGAATTATTTTGTATATATACAGGGTGTACAGTTTTCGCATGTTTTCCTAAGGTATATCCCTGATTTCAAAAGATCGAAAGGTGTGGCTTAATTTCGTAACAAAATTTTTACGTCACAAAATATAACTACAGAATATTATATATTTTTGAAAAGTCGTGAAAAAGACAAATAAAATTTAACAAAAAAAATGAAATAAAAGAATGTTTTGTTAAAAAAAAGTCTGGTCAACATCTAAAAATCTATAGTTCTTGGGAAAAGAATTAGCGAGCCAGTAAATTCTAAATTAAAAAATATGATATTATTTTTAATTTCATCAGGGCTGCGAAATTTTAGTTTGCGACCATGAAAGTTTCATTAAAAATGGAGCCGTTAGTCAAATCGCATAATTATGCTTTTGCAATAAGAAATCTAGCATAGGCAAACATACGAAAACTGGACATCTTGTACATATACATAACACTGAGAGTACAACAACAGAAAGTTGATTTTTAGGGAGCAAGAATGATTCTTCAAAAATAAAACATCAAAGTTTTTTATCATTTCTAGTAGCATGAGATGTTTATTCCGCCGTTTCGTCGCTTTGAAGACCAATATTAAATGAGACTGACCGAAATTATGGACTTTGGGTATAAAATTTTACAACTATCGTATATTAACAGCCGACGAAATCTTTTGATGCCCGATAGTGGTCCAGTATTGCGGAATAGCAAAGGAAAATTTTTCAGAATGTTTATTCCGAGTCTGAAAGTATTTTTCATAATATTTTTAGTACTTGTTGCAGTTAAGTAAATTAGCTATAAGCAGTATATCCAGATATTGTGATTGTGACTTAGAATATACCATTAATATCTAAATCTTACATTTTGCAAATAAATATTGCTATTTATGGGACAGATATGTCATGTAAATGGTGAATAATTAATCAGTGAACGACGATATTCTGTGAACTACTAGTTCTCTCCCCACATCCGCCTCCGCCCTTGTTGGACTAGAGGGAATTATATTAATGAATGACTGTTGGCCCATCTAATCTATCATAATACTTTACTTATTGATTGCTCACTATAATAAATGAGCATAAAGCCTTATTTCATCAATGTTATTGTACTTTACTTTAAATCCATTATCTTCCATTATCACTTACAGATACCCCAGAAAAAGCTTAAAGTAACAAATTGTATTATTTTGGAACCCCAGCTTTCTTTCCACCTCCGATCGGCAGGTCGAAGCATTTGAATTTTAAACAGTCATAAAATGGCTGATGTTAATTTTTCTCCGGAACGTAATATCGCGCGGGCCGATACGTGATGGGAAATTGTAATGTTTCTTTTCCTTTTGCTGATTGGTGGATGCTTCGACATCTAATATTCGTAGAGATGATACCTGTTTGTACGGAATTCTAGATCATTTCCTTTTGCAAATGTGTAATAGCGAAAAATTTCAAGCTTTGCATTAGGTATGGTAATTTTGTTAGCTTGCTGATTGCCTTACTATTAATATTAAACTAAATATAATATAATCGGCGTACAACAGTTATTAGGTTAGGCACGTATATCCTATTAATTAATTAAAGTATTTCGAAAAGAAAATTTATTTGACAGAAGAGGGATTTCTATTAATTCAAACAGCCTTATGTGAGTTTAACAGATTTACATCATGTTAATGGAAAATTAATTAATAATCTATTTAATTTCCTCGGATATATTTTTTCTGTTATACAAATTGTATCGAAAAATTTTACAGATTTTTAAATATTAAAGTGTTAAGTACTTAGTTCTATTTTTATAGGTTTTGATGGTTGAATAGTCCAAAATTCTATACGATTTGAACATAAATTATTTTGAAAACCGAAGCTCATTTTAAAACTCAAAGCGTCATGTAGACTTATTGTATCTACACATACTTAAAAAGGGAAATAACTATATACCACACATCTTCCATATAAAAGTGTGTATTTAATAGTAAAGACACCTTGCAGCATTCTCATTTTTTTTTTCAGATCTTAATGCTGCATGTTTCGTATACACTGTGAAAAATAACCTTAAATTTAATGTCAATTTAATATCCATTCTACATTAAATGTAATAATTTTGTACCTAAAATCGTTAAAAGTTCACATTTACTTTAAATTTAAAGCAATTCATTCAAATATCCGTTCGTTATACATTAAATTTGAATAAATGGTATCTTCAATTTTAATAAAGTAACTGAAAAGATATATCAACTTTCTGTACATTAAAATTAATTCACATGTACCTTAACATTAAAGGAATTTACATTACTATTCATGGTACATTGCATGAAATTCCGGGAGATGGCGCAACTTGTATTGAACTTTTTATTTAGTATGATATAAGTTGCTTAAAGGACTTAATTTTCTTCTGATGAGGTGTACATGTCTGCCGGTACTGACGAACACCAATAAGTTCGAAACCGGTCTGCAGATCACGGTACACTACTTATGGAAAAAGTTTCCACCTTCTCCTGGGAGCAAACCTTTTTGACCTCATATTAATATTGGTGCGTTAAATATGTGATTTATCTCAAATTCAATGAACACTGACTGTATATTTAATGTACAGAGTCACCTTAAAAAGCAATGATCAAAACTTTAAATTTAATATATTATTACATTAGATTTAAAGAAATAAATTGATTTAGATTAAGGTAAATTACTAAATTCAATGCATTACATTAAACGCATTTAATAAAAGTTTATGAAATTTGCTTCCAGCACATTTTACCTTAAATGTATTGCATTTTCTTTGTTTATGTCTAATATTACAAGTTGTAAGTAGTTTATTTTATTGCTTTCTACAGTATTTGCTTGCCATATACCACTTGTCAAGTATGACTGGACAGTGATATTTGTGGTTAGGGGTGTGGACAGTAGGTTCTTAGTCATGTAGTACTACCGTCATACCATTTGAATTTTTCCTTCGGCAAACGCTTTTGGAGTATAAATTCCGCTTTTCTCCTCCTTCCATTTTCTTTTTGCTTTTTAAATGCAAATTTTGAAGTGTAATGACCGATATTGTATTTTTTTGTTACCTTTTTTTATGCCACCTTTTTTTGTAGTGTGCATGTCATACCACATATCCGTATTAGACCACATTTTCCTGTTTCACCGTAATTGGAGATTCTCTATCGCCCAAGAAAAGTACAGCTCTAACAGGACAGTGTTGGCTTGTACAGTTATCAAGGGTCATCGTATAGCTTTCCTGTTTGCTAGATTAATAGTTTTATCTAGAACAAAAAAACTTCTATGCCATGGCAATGATCTTAACCTCATATTTTTTCTTCAACTAACCATAGTCAAATTTTGATGGTGAGACTATCGAGGCAAGAGAATTACAAATGTATAATCCTGTTTTATAGTAACCAAACCATATGCAATCCTTCTGCTAAGAGAGGCTGCTTTAAAGAGTTTTTAACATTATCAAAATATTGTATTAAATTTTGAAATAAAATATTAATAAATTGTTTCTCTAAAGGAAAGGACGTTATAAAAACATTTCCGTTCACCTTTCCATATAGTTTTAGTTATTATATATGCATTCTCCTTTCAGGCAGAGAAAAGAAAAGAATATATACAAACATTTTGTTTCCTGCAAATACTACGTCAGTGGAGTTCTATCGGACCGAAAGCAACATTCGCAGGAAATAACTGATATATGAAATATAAATTCCAAGGTATGTGGGTAGGATATTGCAAACCTGCCACTTACCAACCTCGATGTCGAGACTGAAAAATATCGCCAGTCGAACGACATCTATGAATCACCGGAGTAGTGAGAAATTTAAAAAAAAATCAAAATTTCAATTAAAAATAAAGAAATCTATCTGCCGTATTTAAATAGTTGTTATATATGTATTCTCCTTTCAGGAGATTCCTACATGTCATTCGACTGTCGATATTTTTCAGTCTCGACATCAAAGTCGTTAGGTGGCAGGTTTGTAATATCCTACCGATATACCTTGGAATTTATATTTCATATATCAGTTATTTCCTGCGAATGTTGCTCTCTGTCCGATACAGTTCCTGACGCTACCATGAGGTGATCGAAACGTGTATGGAGAAAGGACCAGAGTGGTATTTGGAGGAAATAAACTGTTTATATATATTCTTCCCTTTTCTCTGCATGAAAGGAGAATACATATATAACAACTATTTAAATATGGCAGATAGATTTCTTTATTTCTTACTGAAATTTTGATTTTTTAAAATAGTTTTAGTTACTTAACAATATCATGTGTTTTATTGAAATTTTTCAACCGATTTTTCGGTAAGTTTTCTGTTTCTATATTTTTAAACTAAGTCATATCCTCTATAAAGAAGATAGTTTGAATTATTGGTACTAGAACCACGAGCTTCTAGCCTCCGCAAAAATGATAAGCCTCGGTAAGCACGCTGGCCTTTGATGACTAATTACCATTAAACCATTACAGTTTGTTTAAAAATTTCGCCAATTTTTTAAATTTTACTTTAATTTCTTTTTAATCAATCGCCTCTTATTTCTCACCCTAATATCAATGATGAATTTAGGAATTGTCCAACTATATTCTTCTAAGAGGTTCACAAATATCTTAAATATGTTAAAACATATAGAAAAAAATAAGAATAGTAATAATTGTCAAGTCATTATAAAAAAATGATAACCTATGGCTCCTGTGAAGCAATAGTATCTATTGTTTTGAATATCAAAAGGGTAGCAGTAAAATTTGTATTAAATTTTCAACAAAATAACACCATAATGATTCCAGTTACCATATTCACTAGGCATCCCCACTATCACGTTTTCTTTTTCCGAAGATAAAACGGGTTATAAAAGAACAACGTTCTGCGACCATAGAAGAAATAAAAACAAAATTGCTCAACCAACTAACAGCTCTACCGAAAATTTCATCCGAGAAATGTGTGGAAGATTAAAAAAAAAACACCGAAATGTGAGTAATATTCGATTTTGAGGGGAACTATATGAATATTGAACTAGAATTGAATAGAGAAAAATATAAATTCCTGGAACTTTCTAATCTAACCTTCTAATTAAAATTATTTAAGAATGTTTCTTGGGTAAAATTTCGCTTCCTAATTTACACAAATTAAATATAAAAGTCTATTGGATTATATTTTAAAAGTCACTTTAACCTTGCAACTTTATTGAATTATTTCAATGCTAAATCATATTTAATCCCAAAATGAATGAAAACAGTCTGTTATACTTATTTAGTGGGACATTTGCTATTCTAATATACAGTGTGACCCAGGAGCGGATCCAAAGGGGGGGGGGCGGTGGGGGGCGATCGCCCCCCCCCCAAGAACTTGGAGCTCAGGAAAATAGACCCGATTTTGCCTCTTATACTATAGTTTATTCAAGAACTAGAGAGAGTAATAAATCATTTTTTACCTTTTTTTTTCTTCGCAAACTACCTGTGTTCTTTATTCCGATGTCTTTGGCAAAATCTATTTTTCATAGGAATTGGTTAGAAATTTTATAATCAAAAATACCGGTCTATAATAATGGATTTTGCCTCTTATACTATAGTTTATTCAAGAACTAGTGAGAGTAATAAATCATTTTTTACCTTTATTCCGATGTCTTTGGCAAAATCTATTTTTCAAAGGAATTGGTTAGAAATTTTATAATCAAAAATACCGGTCTATAATAATGGACTATTTGGTTAGGATAACAATAGATATTTGGATGTGAAGTGTTAAAAAGGATTTTAATCCTTGTCATAGGCGTCGGAAAGAGGTTTATTTTATCACTAAGTATTTATAGCATAGAATATTATTTCGGTTAGAAACTTAAAATAAAAAGTTTTTATATTATTTTCTTTCTTATGATTTCTTAATAATTCACATACATTAGAAAATATAGATAATTTTGACATATTTAACACAAATCACTACAGTATTTTATTTCACTATATTATTTTTAATTTTGGCATAGAAACCGTTTTAGGTACATTCAGACTAAAACGTAGCCTTTTTCTCTCAAAAAAATTCTAAGTTATAATTTAAATACTTACAAAATACCCATTATAAAAAATGCAAGAAGTTAAACACATAAAAAAATCAATTCGTCCATATAAAATTAAAATTTTGTTGAAGTTATCGGTCATTTTATTATTAATCAAAAACATTTTTAGGATATTTGACGTTTCAGTTTATTTATTTCTTAAACCATCTGCAGAATTAAAATTGAATACTAAAAAGAGATTCAAATGTAATTAATTTTTATATGTTACAGAAAATTTAAATAATAAATTGTGTTTACGTTGGTAAACATTACGTATTTAATTTGTAATCAAAGTCAGTGAAGCTATCTTCGCTCAAATTAAATATAATTGGTTCCTCTATCTCACCGATCATGAGATCGAGTTTCCCCATTTTCTTTTATTCTTTTATTATCTGGATTTTTTTCAATTTTCTGCACTAACTTTATTCAAAAAAAATTAGTTCAGTTAAATTACTAATTTTGTAAGTTGTGTTATTTCTAGCAACTCTACCTTGTACTTGAGAGAGATTTTCCTTCTCCAACGGACATTTTCCGGACGATCTATAAGAATGGATTTCCTATCTGGTTTTCCCAGCAAAAATCAAGTTCTCTGAGCAATTTCTAGAGCTCGGTTCTTTTAATTTCAGGTAAATCCCGATCTTCATTGATTTTAGTTAGAATTTTGTCGACGGTTGGGATTTGCTTCTCTTAATAAAATATATGTCCAACTCCTTTTAGTACAGTTTGTGTGATCGAATGTAGCTTGGGAGTACTAACAATTCCAGTCGTTTTTTTCTCCTTCAGTATTCGGTACATAGTAGATTTTCCAACTCCTGTCATGTTGGAATACTTCTCAATAGAACTTTTAACATTATTATCGAGATATTGTTATCTTAAGGTATCATCAACATTCATCGTAATAAGTTTTTCCTTGAAGAAAAAATGCCCTGGTTTAACGATTTTGGAATAAATATAGATGTGGAAGCCATATCTTTTGGGTATCTCACTAATCTCAAATAGTATATAAAAACAAGTACAAACAAGGATGCACTGTAAAGTGTACTTTGCTCACTGACAGAAATTAAATTGAACTATCAGAAATTTTATTGCTGCAGTAAATTTATAAAAGCTTATAATATTTAAATATAATTAAATATAATTAGATTTACGGCCTCAGTTACTTGCGCACTGGAGCAGGTACGTTGAAGGTTTCGGTAACAGTTTTCTTACTCTCTCTAGTTCTTGAATAGAGTATAGGAATGTGTATGCTTGCGATCGCCCCTCCCCTTCCCAAGAGCTTCAGGAAAATAGAACCGATTCTGCATTTTATATTAGGAATATGTATGCTGCTGATACTCCCCCCCCCCCCCCGTCCCCCGTTTACAACCTTGTTTTTCTGATAATAGCCCCCCCCCCCACCAAGGGCTTTGAATTCAGGAAAATAGACCCGATTCTGCCTCTTATACTAGGAATGTGTATGCTGCTCGCATCCTTCCACCGGTCGGCAACTTGGTTTTTCCTGTGATCGCCCCCTCCACTCTTCAAGAGCTTGAAATTCAGAAAAATAAACCCGACCCATCCTGTCTTTTACATTAGAAATGGGAATGTTGCTGGTGTCTACCCCCCCCCCCCGTCGGTAACGGCTTTCGCACTTTTATGATATCACCGTCCCCCCCCCCAAAGAGAGAGGCTGGATCCGCCCCTGGTGTGACCAGTAAAGTCCCCATCATATGGGATTTTTTTTATTGATAGCTTTTTTCGAAATTTGAATTTGGCCACAATTTCTGCTTCGATCAAAATAAAAATTATCTAAAAAAATAGTAGTCACATAATTAGCATTATCTGTCAAATTTTAATGTTTTACAAAAAAAAATCAAAAGTATGGTTATATCTGAAAATATCAAAAATAGTTATTAGAAAAAGTTTTTCTAAATGCAATTTTTAGCCCATATTTCAGCTATATAAGATAATTTAGATATTTCGCCTTTTTTTTGTAAATTGTACCACTGTTCTAAAATAAGACTCAACGCAACCTACATAAAACTTCTTAGTTTTGACAATGCTTTATTCCAGACATATTTTGTTTAAAGTAACGCCATATTAAATGTGTGTTTTCTACAAAATCCAAATAGCGCTATAAAATTTGGTCACACGTGATGCAAAGTTTGTTTGATTTTGTACCTGTATATGGTAACTTCATAAAATAACTATTTTTGAAAACGTAGTTTGTGTCTAAAAGCTTATACATTAATATTAAGAAAATAGTTTCATTAAAAAGGCTCAAATTTTCTAAAAAAAAAATCGTAATATAAAAATTAAACGCATTTAAAATTTATTTTCCAGCTAATGCAGATTTACTGATGACACTCTGTACTTGTTTTGTCTTAATTATAATGTTCAAAAATAGTTATTTTATGAAGTTACCTCACACAGGCTCAAAAACAAATATACTTTACATCACATGTAACCAAATTTTAATAGCTCTATTTGGATTTTGTAGAAAAACTCACATTTAATATGGCGCTACTTTAAACAAAGTAGGTCTAGGATAAAGCATTGTCAAAACTAAGAAGTGTTATGTAGGTTGCGTTGAGTTTTATGTTGCAACAGTGGTGCAATTTACAAAAAAAATTGGCAAAAAATTTAAATTATGTTATATAGCTGAAATTCTGCATATGGGCAAAAAATTGCATTTAGAAAAACTTTTTCTAATAACTCTGTTCGATATTTTGAGACAAAACGCCACTTTTGAATTTTTGTTAGAAAAAAAATAAAATTTGACAGATAATGCTAATCACGTGACAACTATTTTTTTGGTTAATTTTCATCTTGATCGAGGCAGAAATTGATGCCAAAGTCAAATTTCGAATAAAGCTATTATTAAAAAAAATCCTATATAATAAGAACTTTACTAGTTAAAAATTTCACACATAGTTTATCACATACAGAATTTTATTTTCTATAAATTGCGGACATTAAATACTGCTAAGCTACATCACGTGTTTTAACCAAAGCTGGAGCAGATTAGAAATATCTCTTTAATACATTGGGATCATTATTAAAACCTTGTCAGCTCATCCCTCTAAAAACATTTCGTGCCACAAAGTTACACGGCATTAAAATAATATTTATTATCATTATCTGAAGCATATTGCCGTTGTCAACATGAGTAATAACAATCATAATTCCCGGCACGCGTCCCAAGGATTGCGCCCCGGGCTGATAACGGGCGTTTTGAGCGTTTATTCACGGGGGATGAAAACGCGGCCGGGCAGACGCTATCTCTAACCCCTGTGAAATACGCTCATCAAGGATTATAATAACGAGATCGCTTTGCATATCTCTACAGCGATTATCCTCCGCTTCCATCTTGTTTACGCCACCGAACCCTGTTTTGAAATTGTGCCGATATTGTGGTTGTATGGAACAAAGGGTTAAGCTTAGCAAAAATAGCTGCATTTTTTGTCCATTTATTTTTCGCCTAAATCTTATAAAAAACGTTGTAGAAAAATTGTAGTTTTATATATATATATATATATATATATATATATATATATATATATATATATATATATATATATATATATATATATATATATATATATATATAAATCTCTTCCTTTAAGCAACGAGCAATACAAATATAAAATTTTCCTTGAAGCTGTCTATCTCCTTGTAAAAAAATTTATCCCATGTATTTTTGGGTTTCAAATTTTTTTTTTTTGATAAAATATCAAATTTTTGTCTTAATCGCTGTTTGGAGAACGCATGGCACGAAGATATTTTTAGCCGAAATGTACTTATATACAAAACTTAAACAATAAGTCCAGAACAATCTAGAGGTGATCTTAGGTTTGACCTACGATATTTTTTCAAGGTCATTTAGACTCAAACCTTTTTTTTACCCAAAAGCCTCACAATGACTTGAAAATAAAATGATGAAAGATTATACCGTTGAAAATACTTACCAAATTTTTATATATTTTAACCTTGATATATCTATATCTATATCTATATATATCTATATATATATATATATATATATATATATATATATATATATATAGATGTCTATGAGAGAGAGTAAGAGAGAGAAAAAGAGACCGGGGAGAAAGAGCACTAACTCATATGTAAGCATATCACCTTAAAAATCAATCTTTCTGAAAATACCAAAGAAAGACTCTCTGAACGTAAAATCTCTTCGACTGCCCTTTTTTGGAATAAAAAAAATGTTGGTCAGCATGCCTTTCAAATGATTTTGATTTACTATAAAGTCAGTATGTTCTAAAAACTAATATGAATGTAAAATATTATTCTCTTATGCATTTCCAATATTAAACAAAGATTTTGTAGAACTTCGGTTTAAGAGGACCTAAAGGTAAATCTATATTCATCACCTCATTTCCAAAATAGAGGCTGCTCCTTTATTTTCGCGATAATGTGAGTGAATGATCTGATAAAATATGTCAAATTATCCTTTATTAGTAAATACATACTGCCTCATATAGTTTCTAGTTCAGCATAAATATTTTAGGAAAATTCCTAATGTTTCAAAGGGGGAGAACAATCATTCAAATTTTTTAATGAAACCTTTCATTTTTTTTAGTTTAGGTTAAAATTCGAGATATAATTTACACAGCTACAAGGTTAGACCGCACCTCGAAAAAAAGAATTTCTCCAGATCTATTTAGTATTTTGATAATTAGTGTCATCTGCCAAACTTTTTTACACTACATCGTTAACTCTGTATATTATTTTCTATATTTAAGGTAAAATCTGTAGATAAACAAAGAATATTAGTAGCAAAAGCTTTTTCAAATAAATTTAAAAGATTTTTCTAAAAATTATTGGGGTTTTGCTTATAAAGCCTCCAAATATGGCCACTTTTTACTATAACTTCCAAAAAGGCATCTTAAAACTGCATACATATCTGTATCGTAGTTTCCCATCTTATATTCTTGATATAATCCAAAGTCAAAGCAAATCAAGAAAATACAAAACAACCTCCTTAAAAAGGGTACCAACAATGTTGAGAATTTATAGTAAATAAAAACACATCTATTAACTGTTTACATAGGCGGGAAATTTCAATATATATCTCTCTTTCCTTTATATATTTTTTATGAAACAAAAGTTCCATTGCCCATTATCCAATTGGAGTTGGAGTTTGCTAATATACAGGGTGTCCCGCGAACTGCCGTGATCGATTTATCGGAAAATAGATTTTGGAAAATTTTTAAAATTTAGCTGTTTACTAAAGTCGATGAGTGCAAATTTCCAGATCTACCGAAAGTTGACGACTTCTTGCTTATTTTAAATGCATCACCCTGTATGTTATTTCATTTAGAGATTGTATGCAAAATTTTAAACATATTTTATGAATAATGTCCTATACCTAAATCTGTTTTTGACATATTTGAATTTTCTGTCAAAAATTGCCTTCGCAGCCCTAAATATAACTATCAACTTCTCCTATATAAAAGCCTGAGGTTGGTTTTCTTCTAGAAAGGGATCTACTTTAGTGTACTGTATTGATATTTTGATAATAAATAAATACAGGGTGATCAAAAACTAACATTAAATATTAACTTGAAAAATTCGTTAAAAGTCTTTTTTTTAAAGTAAATCCTCTTTTTTATAATGTTATATTATTTAGCATTAAAAGTAAGGGTGACTTTGAGTAAGATTGTCTATTCGAAAAATTTGTAGTTTTTGAAATATTGGCTATTTAACATTTTTCTATTGTAAAAATGCTATACGGATTTTGGGTTTTGTTATTAGTTTTCCATGACGGCGAAACGTGACACAATAGAGCATTTCGAAAATGTCACTACTTCTTACCATTTGACAGTTATTAATAAAAATCATGCCGTAGCGATTAAATTATACGCGTGAATATTATTTAAATTTGTTTATTATCTATGGTGAATCTAACAAAGTTTTATAAAGAACATGCCAGATATTTGCTGATAGATATCCAGATAAACATAAATCGTCACGGAACAGTGTTAAACGAATATTGGAAAAATTTAAAATTTTGGCACCGTTAAGGAAAAAATGCATGCAGACCAGTAACCCTATAAACAGGAATACATAAAATTCTGTTGAAACACAACTTCCGAAAAAGTGCAATTTTCGAAATTTGTATAAACGATGATACAAGATGACCCTCGATTTTTGGACAACATAATTTAGACTATTGAAGCAAAACTGACGAAAAATGGTCATTTTACCACAGTTCCCATTTTTGGATTGATTCAAATCCTCAAGCAGTAACATTGCAAAATTTTTAAGAAACATGGAAATTGAACGTATTTTGTGCTGTAAGAGATGATGGAATAGTAAAACTACATTTCTATGAACAAAACTTAAATAATAATTCATTATAATAAAAAGTACATTATGTCCCCATTTTCAATTATGTATTATTATCTTTTGTAGGAAAAAGATACTTAAATAATCTAGAAGAGTTAGACAACCAATAATTAAGCAATTTACCTCTGGCAGAACGCAGGCAAATTTTTTTGTAAACACGATGGCGCCCCACCATACAGAACCGTTCTAATTACCAACTTCTTACAAGCAACATTGTATGACAAGTGGATTAACATTGGACTTTTTCTGTGGCTCCCTCGTTCTCCAGATTTGACTGTCTTAGATTATTTTATATGGGGAACGATAAACAAAAACATCGTTTATTGTAATCCAGTGACAACAATCGAGGACCTTAATGCAAGGGTAAGGAATGCTTTCAAAAATATATCTCCAAATGCAATCAAAGCGGCCACCCACGACGAATTAACTAAGAGAGGACATTTATTAAAATAAGTTGTTTCCTTGTGTAGGTAAGAAGTTTAGCATTTTTACAATATGAAAATGTTAAATTGATAATGTCTCAAAAACTGTCAAGTTTTGGAATAGACAATCTTATACAACCCTTATTTTTAATGCTAAATAAGAAAACATTATAATGAAATTTTTATAAAAAAATTGAATCGACTTCTAAAAGTGCTCTAAAAAGTGGATAATAACTAGAAATTTTTATATGAAATTGAAATTTTTGAAGTCGGCGCCAAATTAATACCTGACAAAATGTGATTCGCCTAAATAGAATACTTTTTTTGTAATTGCTTTCTTACCATTACCAATTTGTATATATTAGTAGTTATTTATTTCATTTAGAAATAATTTGGCGCCGATTTCAAAAATTTAAATTTCATATAAAAATTGCTAATTATTTTCCACTTTTTAGAGCACTTTTAGAAGTCGGTTCAATTTTTTTATAAAAATTTTATTTTTCGATTTTTAGTTGTGAATTCATTGATGTTCATAAATTATTTGGACTAAGTGCTAATCGAGATTAGCGTACCTCGCAATGACTCCAAGGTGACAAAAAAGTACCCATTTTATCCATAATTGTAAATCACCCTAAAATGAACTACTATAAATTCTTTGATTCTTAGAGTTCTCTAAATATCAATGAAAATGTGTCAAACAAATACTTAGTCTGTCAGAGAAAATCCACTATCTTAAATTTCAAATTAATTTTAGATTGATCATATGGGCTCCAAAACCTTCCAATATCGATATTTGAATTGAAGAACTTGAGACGTAAATTTCTTAGCTCGATATATTTTATATTGCATATTGAATTTGTATACGCCCCAAGAACCCTGCAATATCAATTTTCGAAAAAACCGGAAAATGTGAAATTTTTAGTCCCTCATATTTGTATCTTATCAACCTAACTTCGTAATCGTAACACACCACCCCCAACCCCCTAATACCAAATCTGAAAAAATGCGAATAAGGTAAAATTTTCAACTCACCATATTGGATCCGCCATATTGAATTTCAAAAAAATAATTTTAACGTCTTAATCTAATCTGAATCTAAACCCTTCAAAGCCCCCTAGTACCAATTTTAGATGAAATCCAGAAATCTAAAATTTCTAAACGGTTATATTGCTTACGATATATTAGATTTTCTTAAAATAATTTTATATTCGCTACTTACATCCTCAAAAATGATTCAGTCCCACATTTGAACAAAATCAAAAAATGTAAAATTTTTTGTCAGCTATATTGCATTCGCCATATTGAATCCTGAAAAAATACTATTAAATTCAAAATTTACACCCTCAAGAACCCTCTATATCCGTTTTGGAGAAAGTCGAAAAATGTAAAATTTTTAAGACAACATATTGAATCCACTAGATTGAGTTTTCCAAAAAAATATTTTAATTTCGTAATTAACACTAACAAAAATCTCCCAATACTGGCTTCAGACAAAATCAAGAGATGTAAAATCTTTAATCCGCCATCTTAGATCCGCCATAATTAATTTTTTTTAATATCAGTTTCGTAATGTGCTATCCCAAGAACTCCCCCATATCAATATTGAAAAAAAATCAGACAAAATTAATTTTTTATCCACCATATTGGATACGCCATATTGAATTTTTTAAAAATAATTTCAGATTCGATATGTCAGACCCCGAAAACTCCTCCATACCAATTTTGGAGAAAATCGGACAAAATTGATTTTTTCGTCCGCCATATTGGATCCGCTATATTGAATTTTTTTAAAATACTTTGAATTCGTTATGTGCGTCTTCGAAAACTCCCCCATATCAATTTTGGAGAAAATCGGACAAAATTAATTTTTTTGGCCGCCATATTGTAAGCGCCATCTTGGATTTTAGTGCACCATTTCATCTAAAAAAAATGGGACCACTGCAGCAACTTCCTGAATATAACGTAAAAAATTGCATTCAAATCGGTGCAGCCGTTCCGGAGTAATCGGTGTACATACATAAAAAAATACATAGTCGATGAATTGAGAACCTCCTTCTTTTAGAAGTCGGTTAAAAAAAATACATAGTCGACGAATTGAGAACCTCCTTCTTTTAGAAGTCGGTTAAAAATAAGAAGTTTACATTTAAAAAAGTTAACTTTTAACGATTTCTTGAAGTAAATATTTAATTTTCGGTTTTGATCACCCTGTATTTATTTATTATCAAAATATCAACACAGTCCACTAAAGTAGATCCCCTTGTAGAAGGAGACCAACCCCAATTAAATAATTTATATTTAAATAATTGCACAGGTTAGCCGGTAATGAATTAAATATCGGCAAGCCATGGAAAATTATCCAGAAGAAAACTATGCTCAAAACAGTCCAAAGTTACTAATCACTATTAAAACAAACTTCGAAAAATGTTACAAATTCCATACTGCATTCTCAACTATAAATGATCAGACTCTTCGTGCCGTGCTCGTATCAAAAGAATCGGATATACATCCACAACCAATGCGAACTGAACTATTACTGACTATAACCTTACATTTTTAACGGTGAAGTGGAAAGTAAATAAATAGGAATTTATTAAAAAAAAATATTTCATACAGTTATTACCTTCTAATTCAAACCAAATAATATGATATATAAACGACAGGATTTTACAAACCCTCTTAAGAAGAAGGAGTGGTAAACTATAAGACCATAAAGAGTAGTGAATGAAAAACGAATTCGATGTTTACAAACTTTAAATTACAGGACAAATAATTAACTTTTACTAGGTAAAAATATACAAATTATATCATATTACTAAAAAACATGTAGAATTGAAGTGAGTTAGTAAATTGAAATGCTACATTTTAAAAATGAAATAACTGTAGAATATTCCATTTAAAATAATATGTTGCATTAAATTAAACTTATATTATTGCTCTGCGAAAACAAGCCACTATATCATTTAACCATACACACCCAGAAATAAATATAAATATCAAATCCTTTTTCCTCAGATTACATTGTTCAATTATATAAAATATGCTTGTTAAAAATTTTGTCTATAACTTTGACAAAAGAATGAAAAGAAACGAAATGCCAGTTCTTTTATAGCAATATGTGGTTAAAGAAACAGAAGAATGTAATAATGCCCAAAACTATAAACTAAAAGTTAAAATACTTCAATACCAATTTGAACACTTGAGTCTTCCTGTATAAAAAATCACCATATAGTAACAATTTACATGAATAGAAAAATACTAATCGAGTTAAAAGATAACCTTTCGAGTTCACAAGAACAAACAAATCCAGTAGTTTAAAAGCATTTGCCTGGATTAGGAGAGCTAATTTTCTTTGGCCACTTCGGTTTTTGTGAGGTCTTTCGAGAAGCCCGATGTCTTTTTTCCCGAACAGTAATGAGCACGGAATCGGCACCGTCTAGCACTTACGCCAACCCGTACCTGTTGCCACAAACGACTGTTTATCGTCCCCATCAATATCGAGCTTAAAACCTGAGTATCTATGTAGTTCTATACGATTAGAATATGTTCTATATATTCCCTTTTATGATATATGACGATGAAAATTTATGGAAGATTGTTTTAATAGTAAAGTTTTTGTTCAGTTGACAAAGATTTAAAATAGGGTTTTATCATTTTCTGTTTTTACCACACCTAAATAAATAATATACAGGACATTAAACAAGTACGCAAGCACGAAGCCCAAAATACGATTTTTGACTGAATTTTAAAACAGAAAATCCGCAAAAACGCATTTTAGCATATTTCATATTCAATATACAGTGTATTAGGAAAATAACTTTCGCAAATTTAACCAATGATTCTGTAAATTATTTAAAAAGAAGTTCCTTGCAAATAACTAATATAAAAATATTAAATACCTAATCAAGAAACAATGGTAAAAATTAAAATTTTAGGCAAGTATGTCTAGGAACGTGTTTTGCACATATTAATTAAATTATGATTGCTTTCACAGAAGTATTTCCTGCTTTTTTTTTGGAAAACGGATGTATTGAATTGTTAGCTCGTAAATAAATATGCATGTGTATGCAGTTATTTTCGATTTATATCAAAAAATATATTTTGTAATGCTTTTAATATTGTCTTTTGGGGTTATCTGAAAAATCTGGTTAATGCCTTTTAAACATGGCATGAAAATTATTTGTGATAAAGAATCTTTGTTGCAGCCAAACACCCTAGAATGCCAGGAGTCTTTCAATCTAATTGAGGAAACTGGTTAAAACACAGAGATTTAAATGGTGGAAATTTTGAACATTTAATTCAATAAAAATAATAGTCATTTAAAAAATATTATGGTATAAAAAACTACTGGTAATAATGGGTAAGCTTTCCATTTTTATTAACAAATCAAACTTATGCTGTAGAGCATAGAATTAGGGCCTATGAAAATTAAAATACATTTGATTTACAAAATATACCTTTACTGACTAATTCAACTCATATTTGGTATCAATTAGAGATACAAACTAATCGAAACGTCGTACGAACAACCAAGAAAAAAGACCAAGCAAGTTCGACAATCACATTTTGGCCAATCTTTAGGTACTGCACTATATAAAATATAAATTCCGAAACGTGTCGGCAAAATATTACATCTGCGATGTCATACTTCAAAACATGGCCAGTCAAACGCACTACTCCATTGGATGTATAAATGTTGTTTCACTGGTAATTTTTTCATTATAACATCGAGAAGTCGGCAGGTTTAATATCCTGCCGACATATCTCGAAATTTATATTATATAGACAGTTGTTTCCTGTGAATGTTGCCCTTGATTCGATACAACTCCACTGACGAGGCCATTAGATAATCGCAACACGTATGAACAGAGAACCAGAGTTATATTAGCAGGAAATGAACTGTTGAAAATATTCTTTCCTTTATTTAATTACTTGAAAGGAGAATAAATATAGGCAACTATTTAAACATGGCAGTAAATATATTTATTTATTTCTTTGCAAAATCTAAATTTTTGTGTTTTGCATTACTCCGGTGGATGTATAGATGTCGTTTGATTGGTGATATTTTTCAACCTGACGTCAAAAAGTCGGCAGGTTTATTGTCTTGCCGACATACTTCAAAATATATATTTTAAATAGACAATTCTTTCCTGCGAATGTTGCTCTCAATTCGATACAGCTCAACTAAGGAAACTAAAATAATTGAAACGCGTATGGAGAGAGAACTTGAATTGTATGTGCAGGAAAAAAAAGGTTTTTGTGTTCTTTTCTTTATCTGATTTAAATGAGTATAAATATATGCAACTATTTAAGGACGGCAGTAAATAGATTTATTTATTTCTCACTGAAATCTAAAATTTTAGATTTCGCACTCCTCGAGTGGATGTATAGAGGTTTTTTGACAGGAAATATTTTTCAATCTGACTTGAAAAAGTTAGCAGGTCGGTATGTCTCGAAATTTATATTTTATATAGACAGTTGTTTCCTGCAAATGTTGCTTTTCGTTCAATACGGCTCCACTGAGAAGACCATAAGGTGATCGAAACGCTTTTGCAGAGAGAACCAGAATTGTATTTGCAGAAAATGAACTCTTTGTATCTAAGACATTCTTTCTTTTAACAGATTGAAAGGCGAATAAATATGGGCAACAATAATTTAATGATCTAGGGAAATTTTGATCCCCCTAGATCATATGAGCGATGTAATTTTTACGTAACTTATCTGGAAAATCAACAAGTTCTCTCAGTACTTTGAGTATACATGTTTTTTATTATGCTATTCCGCTATCAGAAAAATAAGACTACGCCAAGCAAATTTCCGGATTTTTCCACCAATTTCAACGGAATGCACCCTTTTGTGATATCACCGATATTTTATTCCTGTTAATCCCTTTCCAAAAATCGTTTTACTCTTTATTTAAGAGACGATTTTAAGGTAGGGTGGGATGAATTACTGATTGAAGTTTAATTTTAGACCAATAATCGTTTAACACCCATCAACAATGTAAGATTTTTCCGAAAAGGAAAAGTTTGTTTACTATTCTGTTTTCGGCATATTCGTTTTCTGATATTACACAACAAAATATTGTGTAGAGATTTATACAATATATTTAATATATTTTAGTGAAAATTAACTTTTTTAAAAAACAAAGCCATTGGCGATCTCCTTAAAAAAAAAAATAATTTTTTTTTCTACGATCTCAAAACGGAAAAAAATGAGAGAAAAAATCGGTACTTCCACTATTCAGAATGAATATTCATCACACTATAGGACAATTTAAATATGATTATTAAGTGTTAGATATTTTCAATATAATTAAGTCGCGTAAAAGCAGTTAAAGTAAATTTGGAAGTAATATGTACACTGTAAAAAAACTTCACATTAATTTGTAATTTTGGTAATGTGCTGGAAGCAAATTTCATAAACCTTTTATTAAATGCATTTAATGTTAATACATTAAATTTAATAATATTTACATTAAATCTAATGTAATTATACATTAAATTTGGTATGTTTTCAGTTACTTTATTGAAATTTAAGGAAACATTCAATTAAATTTAATGTACAAAGCTTTAATTTCAAAGGACATATGACTTATTTACGATTTAAGATACAAAATCATTAAATTTGATTAAGGAAAGTACATTAAATTTAAGGTTATTTTTAACAGTGTAGCATCTACTAAAATTTAAACTGATTTTGGAATAATAATATGAAACTCAATATTAATAAATGTTTTCTTATAACACTACCTGGAAAGTTCTAACGATAAATTATTAAATAACAATAAATAACCGAGTATTATAAATAGATCTTCACAATTTTAATAAAAGAAAACATGGTTTTAATTAGAATTAAACGAAAAAAAACCTTAAAATAAGTTATGATCATTTATCATCTACGGGCTCTGCTTCGTAAAGTACAAACCACTGTTGGTGATTTGTTTCCTGCAAAACTGAATGGGAATGCCGCTCGTTCTCTGAAAGGACCCTCGAACTACCTGCGCATTATTAAGCAATTCGAAAAGTGTCGGTTTGTGAATTCTTACAATTGCTTCAATCATTTATATTCAAATCTACAACGGAAATACATTTATAAGTCGACCAAAGATAAATGATTTTGCTGGAAAACTTTTCTCTGTTAGGGTGCGCGATTTAAATTTTTAATATTCCTTTTTAAGCATTTTCGGGGTTGATTCTAAACATAACGATATGAATAAAAAATACATATTTTTACATATTCTTATATAAGTGCAAAATCCTAGTTTATATAAATGTTAGCATATTTAATACACAATTTGTTTCTGCTTTTTCGTATATAGGTAAATTTCGCCAGACATGAATTTTTAGTTTATGTGTATATTTTAGTAACTTTTGCTTTCTAACAATTTTTGGAAATGAGGCCAAAAACGACGCACTGTTTTTACAATGTTAATTTACATCATTGTTCATGTTACCTAATTAAGCCTATTTATCCTCATACCAAGTGCCTTATCTGGTACATAGATGGGTCGTGACCTTGTATATATATATATATATATATATATATATATATATATATATATATATATATATATATATATTATTTATTTATTTATTTTCTTGATTCTTGAACCATAGATTATATAATTTTTCTTTATTTTGTCTTTTCTTGGGTTTAGGTTATATATATATATATATATATATATATATATATATATATATATATATATATATATATATAGAATAAAATATTGGCGAATCGGACGTGAAAATTTTGTCAATCTACATGATTCTCGTGTTAAAAAGTGCGGAGCACTCTAAAATATGGAAAAACTCCGGGTCCGACAGATGGCGACAGCGCTGTTTCGTCCTAATATGGGACTCGTCAGGCCACCGCATTCGGTACAAACCATCATCTCGCCTTTGCATCGTATAAAGCTGAATTTAAAATCAAAAAACAGCAAACAAGACGACAAAGGCGACATCTCGATGGTCCACTTGATAATACAAGAACCACACAGATTAACAAAGTTTGTAAAAGAACCGTCATATGGTGGCGCGACGGTAAATTAAAACAGAAATATGTCAAATCGAGCACACGAAACGCGCTGCCCAAAGGATAGGGGTCGCATTTTTCAGTACTGGCAAGCAAGCCTACCGCTCATTTTAGCAGCCAAAGCCACGTGCCGCACCAAACGATCCCACCATGAGAGCATCGTTTAGCGTGTTTCAAAGCCAAACAAGTAAATAAATAAGTAGATAAGTTTTTGTCCGTGTAATTTAAAATAAAATAGAATAAAATATTGGCGAAGCGGACGTGAAAATTTTGTCAATCTACATGATTCTCGTGTTAAAAAGTACGGAGCACTCCAAAATATGGAAAAACTCCGGGTCCGACAGATGGCGACAGCGCTGTTTCGTCCTAATATGGGACTCGTCAGGCCACCCCATTCGGTACAAACCATCATCTCGCCTTTGCATCGTATAAAGCTGAATTTAAAATCAAAAAACAGCAAACAAGACGACAAAGGCGACATCTCGATGGTCGGAGTTTTTCCATATTTTGGAGTGCTCCGCACTTTTTAACACGAGAATCATGTATATTGACAAAATTTTCACGTCCGCTTCGCCAATATTTTATTCTATTTTATTTTAAATTACACGGACAAAAACTTATCTACTTATTTATTTACTTGTTTGGCTTTGAAACACGCTAAACGATGCTCTCATGGTGGGATCGTTTGGTGCGGCACGTGGCTTCGGCTGCTAAAATGAGCGGTAGGCTTGCTTGCCAGTACCGAAAAATGCGACCCCTATCCTTTGGGCAGCGCGTTTCGTGTGCTCGATTTTACATATTTCTGTTTTAATTTACCGTCGCGCCACCATATGACGGTTCTTTTACAAACTTTGTTAATCTGTGTGGTTCTTGTATTATCAAGTGGACCATCGTGATGTCGCCTTTGTCGTCTTGTTTGCTGTTTTTTGATTTTAAATTCAGCTTTATACGATGCTAAGACGAGATGATGGTTTGTACCGAATGCGGTGGCCTGACGAGTCCCATATTAGGACGAAACAGTGCTGTCGCCATCTGTCGGACCCGGAGTTTTTCCATATTTTGGAGTGCTCCGCACTTTTTAACACGAGAATCATGTAGATTGACAAAATTTTCACGTCCGCTTCGCCAATATTTTATTCTATTTTATTTTAAATTCCACGGACAAAAACTTATCTACTTACTTATATATATATATATATATATATATATATATATATATATATATATATATATATATTTATGTATATGTTTTCTCGTATTAACGGGGTATGAGTGATTTTTATTTACCGAATTTTCATTAATTTTTTCCAAGGGAGTCTTTCAACTACCTTTTGCGATTTTTAACTATTTTTATACATATCTCCAAGAATATGAACCTATTTATGCATTTACTGGGTTGATTGGATTAGTTTTATCCTTCAGGGAACGTGGAAGTTCGTTTCCGTTGGGATTAATTTATTTTAAGAGTATTCAGATTATCAATTATTTGTATAAATCCTAAGTTTTAACACAAATCAGGGGTTGTTGGTGAAGTCCCGCCAAACCTCTAGACTAGAATAAAAACGCAAGCCGCCTAACCTTTCTAGTCGCTCACCGGGATAGAATTGAAATGAGTGAAGTTTAGAGTTCACGAAAATTAATTAAATTTTATTTTATCAAAGAAACACCTCTAAGGAATGAGCCAATTAAGAAGAGATTATCAAGTAACACTCGTCGTTGACTCTTAGTTGACTTTTTATTCACTTTTTTTTTTTAATTCAGGACAGTTTTCCGCAAATCAAGTTCGGGATTATTTTACTCTCCACTGTCACGTTTGGGATTTATTTGTCAAGATCGGTATTCATAAGTTGGCTATTAGTCGCAATTTCAATATCAGGTTATTTCCACCTTGTTGCATTCTGGTAATTATTTTAAATCAGGACGCGTCGGTTAAGTAACTCGTACACGCCTCTGACCTCGCCTTTTTATCGCGGTATCAATTTCTGGAATTAAAATACGTACATGATCTTTATTGTTTGTAGAATGTTATGTTGTCAAAGACAACCTACTTTAAGAACCACGAGCTGCCTAAAAAATAGAACAGTCAACGTGGCCCCCGAGAGCTAAACTCAATCGGGAAAAGGACAAATCGGGTCAAAGTGCCGCTACCACGCCCTTTAATGTCTGGATTTCCCCGCAATAGAAGAATTGTAGTTTTTGCACTGTATGTCGTACTATTTAATTAATTAATTTATTTATGGAGCCTGGGGTATATTAAATCCAAAATTTAATATTTTGTTCATAACTATATATATATATATATATATATATATATATATATATATATATATATATATATATATATATATATATATATATATATATATATATATGAAGTAAAATGCGAACAGTAAATGCAAACTTCTCTCCATCATATCCTTTCTGTGTTACAACGGCATAATGTGAATATATCCACTGCTATTGCATCTCACACGGAGGATTCCGTATAAGCCGCATGAACATATATATATACAGGGTGTGTCATTTTAACTTTGAAAAAAGACAAAAGATAAATTTCCTTTATTTTAAAGAAACTGATCTTGAAACTGAGATTGGACTTTTATATCCAGGTCAACTTAGTTTCATCAAATATAGGAACCCCTATTTTTTATTACAGAAATAGACAGTAGGAAAAATTCATCGTCCAACGAAGTAAATATATTATATGCTTTTTTACATCTAAAGGTCATTTTATTCTCATATATATTTGATGCTCAATCACCTTTGTCTAAAAAGACACAAAAAGTCTTAGAAACCAAACAGTGTAATGAGAAGAGACATGCGTTTGTTTATGTTGAAAAAGTTTATCTTGAAATGACCTAGAAATGCATGTTCAAGGTCAGTTTCAAAAATCATAAATGTAAGCCTTTTCAATATAAGGAGACTTATGTATGCTGTTATTATTTGGTTTCTAAGCCTTTTTATGTTTTTTAGTCAGATGAGTGCGTTTGACCTTCAAATGACCTCTAGATGTAAAAAAGACATATTTATATTGTTGAATGAGGAATTTTTTCTTATGAGTTCCTATTCAAAAAAACACGTTTGATCTTGAAATGACACTTAAATATGAGTTCAAAGTCACCAAAGTCATAAATCTTTAGGCCCCTTAAAATAAAGAAACTTGTGTTTTTTGGAAAACGCTTAGCTTCCGAGATTTAGGGTGTCAAAGTTAAAATAGCACATCTCATCTCAATCAAGCTGCTTTGAAGGCTCTCAAGGGACAAAAGGTATCATCTAGACTAGTTCGGGTATATCAGAATGAACTCCTAACTCTGGCAAAATAACATAGTAATGCTACAGTAGATTCCACGACACGAAGGCATACATAGAAATGAAAAAGCCGATGAGCTAGCAATAAATTGCTCCCGAACTCAGGGTGCCGACGTACATGGCACGAGAAGCCGTTGCAAAATAAATCTGAACAATCAGGCATGAGTTGAACCACAGCAAGCTCTTTATAGGGAATCCTGACCCCAAATTAGCCTTAAAATTATCTCAAGCAAGTAGGAACCAACTAAGGATTATCATGGCTATAATGATACGACACATGATCGTTAAAGTTCACCTACACAAAATGAATCTTTATGAAGAAGACTCTAATTGCAGGCTATACGGTCGAGTAAGGGAAATGGTAAAGCACATTATAACCCATTGTTGGTTATTAGATCCAAGAAGAGAGCATATTTTCTGGTCAACCAACTTGAAATCGAACGAGATTCATACCCATGCCTTGTCTGACCTATACAAATCAGAGCAGAAATAGTGGGTATACGTATGTATCTAGGGTGCGCTCAATATGTCGACTGTAGCCACAGTATATCCGGGTTAGGACGGACTCGTGAATGAAAAAAAACAAGTAAAATGCTAGCGTAGTGTTGACCACATTACCTTCATTTTATACCGATTGGCCCTAATATATAGAAGCTGTACCTTCAATACCCTAAGGCGAACTAACGCTGTGAAAGGAAATTACTATTATAATATTATTCTAAAGCTTAGATTACTGCCGGACTGCGTGCTGAGTGCTTGTTTCTCTCATAGATTTAAGCTTTGACCAATAAAAATGTCATGTCTTGTGACATGAGATTAGTTTAACACGACGTCGAGAGTTAATTAATTATATGAGCTCTGGACAAAGAATCACGCCTTGTTTATGCTCGTCTGTGATTATTTCAAGACAATTTTTAATGAGTTAACAGTTATTCTCACAAATGTATAAAATTACCAATTATTTCTTATACAACGATGGTGAATTTTGATAGAAAGTTTGCTACAATCGCATTTATTTTCCAGTCATTTCGCACGCATCGAAACCATTCATCTAAAGACCCAGTTCAGTAATGTATAAGTATAAAACTAACTATGCCGAGAACCTATTAGAACAGGAGCGAAACAAAAGTGTGAGCTTAGCTTTATGTTTACTTTTATACACTTACTGACCGAATGCGTGCTATAAGCAAATCATATGCTTTTCATTTTTAAATTTTATAATATTCTTACAGCGTGTGACAGGCCCCTTGCTTGTAATTGTTTCTTTGAACTGCTTTTCAGGTTAGTTCAGGTTAGTTCAGAAAGAATGAAAACAAATGATTGTGATACTAGATCACCGATATCAAGGTCTCTATTGGGCCCATTACATCCCACCATAGCTGCACATCATTCGAAGCTGAGCGCTTTTGCGACTCTAAGCAACCTCGTTAGTTGAACTTGCCTAATTGCTTCCTGTAACAAAATTTTATCTCCCAAATATCTCTGTCTCAGTCCGTTGAGTGCTGGACACTCTCTGAGGACATGGTCAACAGTTTTATCCTCCTTCAAACACCATCTGCACGTCGGGTCGTCTTCGACACCGATCTTATAAATATGGCCACTCAAGTAACAATGCCCTGTCAACAATCCCACCACAATTCGCAGCTCTTTCCTTTCTAAGAAGAGAAGCTCCTTAGTACGCCGTGCGCTAGCTCCAATTATATGTTCTTTAGCATACCTCATCCCAGGAGCTCCCCTCCAAGATTTAATAAATTTGCTTCCCAGCAACGATTTTAATTCCCTTTTGCCAACGGTAATTGGGACAAGTAGAATTGGTTGGGATCCATATGGTTCAGTTGCGGAACCCAACTTGCACTCAAACACCAGTCGAGAAGTTATGACACTGGATTTCAGAGCCATTATCGCAGCCTTACTATCTAAGCATATATTTATTACCTTATTTTTGTTTATATCCCTCTCACAGAGATAGGCACACTGCAGAATAGCACAAATTTCCGCTGTGAACATCGTCGCACGTTGTCCGAAACGGTAGTACTCTCTGACTCATGTGTTCCTGCCAAACACTCCAGCTCCCGCTTTTCTCGGAAAATTTTGCTCTCCCACGTCCCAATCCTCCCAACTTGGCAGAAATATCCTAGAGAGCGGTTGGGTTTTAAAAGCGGCGTCTGGTAATCTCTCTGTACGGAGAATTATGGACACCTCTCCACCGCGCTTTCCCAGATACCTGAGTTGCCGCCTGTTCCAATTTCAAAATGTCCTAGGCAACTGAGATGATAAACAGTCTTCAGGGCCTCATTCTCTATGTATAGGAGACAGGTTCGTCAGAACTTCAAGAGCTTATTTGTGTAGTTTGTTTGTAGTTTATTTAACTGTTTCTCTTTTTGTTCTGTTGAAGGTATAAAATTTCTTATAATGCACCTAGCTGTTGAGAAATCATATATGTAATGTAGTTTATAGATTTCCGTTATAACTTAAATATCTCAATAGCATCATTTTCATCAAACAATATTCTAATTAACAGAAAAAAAAGATTTTTGTAAATTTTGGAGAACTTTTATTACAGAGATCGATTTTGTATTGATATTTTTTGTATGACAACAGAAAATAAGAATCATACAGTTAATAATTATGAGCTTTAATTAGGAACATTTATCTTCCAGATATCAAGATCCAAATTTAGATTTTTTTCCTACACTTAAAAATAACCCTGAATTTAATAAAAATTAATGTCCATTCTACATTAAACTTAATGATTTTGTACTTTAAATCGTGAATAATTTACATTTACTTTGAATTTAAAGCAAATACATTGAAATGTCACATTAAATTTGATTAAATGGTATCTTAAATTTCAATAAACTAACTGAAAAGATATTTCAACTTATATACATTGAAATTAATTCAC
Organism: Diaprepes abbreviatus; assembly: GCA_034092305.1. NCBI lineage: Eukaryota > Metazoa > Arthropoda > Insecta > Coleoptera > Curculionidae > Diaprepes > Diaprepes abbreviatus. Next base: position 20,739,175 of record JASJET010000055.1, on the reverse strand, counting down.
ATATTCCCTAATACTAAAAGAATTTACATTATTATTCAATATACATTGCATGAGATGCCGGGAGATGGCGCAACTTATATTGAACTTCTTTTCTAGTATGATATAATTTGCTTAAACGACTCAAGTTTCTTATAGTAAAATGTACATATGTGCCCCGTACTGACGAGAACCAATGAGTTCAAAGTTGGTCTAGATGGCGGACACAACCTATGGGAAAAATGTTTACCTTTTTCTGGTAGTTTCAGAATTTTTTGAACTCAAATTAATGTTCGTCCATAAAATATGTGATAATATATATCAAATTCAATGAAGTAGGGGCGGGCGATATCTCTAAGGGTATCGATATTATGTATCAATACGTATCGAGTAAAAAAAAATTTCCAACATATTTACCTTAAATTTAAGGCATTTTCTTTTTACAGGGTGTACATACAAAAATTTTGTGATCTTTGTGAACATTATAACACTTTATGTTATTAAAGTAAATAAAAATAAGGAAAAACTTACAAAATAAAATTATGATTAGGATCCGTTTCTTGGTTGGCATGTATATGTAGATATCGTATACAGTGTGTCGCGTTCTTCACCACCAAATCTCTGAAATCGAATTATTGATTTTGAGATTGTTATACATATTAATTGGCCTGTGACTAATAATGTACACAAGTTATCAAACCATATTAGAGATTTAAAATTAAATATTTGATATAAAATTAAACAAAAATTATAAGAATCGTTTAATTTTATAGAAAAAACATTCATATGTCAGTTATTGCAATATAAATTATTTAGTGTATTTAAGGTTTTCAGTAAATAATCGACAAAATCATATGAAAAATTTTTTTATTTATTAATAACTAATAACACCTATTATACACATTGTGAGATGGATTAAAAGTTAATTTTAAATAAATAATTTTATAAAAATTTTGAAGCTTGAGTAAGAGATTAACTAATTTGTTTGTTCATCACTTTATTACCTATCGTTTTATTACAAACACAAATAAATATCAAATAATTAAAAGTAAAAATCATATAATTGGAAATTGTGAACATAGTGTTGAGATTTAAATTTAATGTGTGGCAAATTATTTCATATGTATTTTAAAAGAAAACAAAGACAAAAACACTATCTCATAAACTGTGATGATAATAAATGTCGGAATTAGAGATTTCGTTATGCAATGTTATTTTTATTGCTGAAAAAGTTATATGTTTAACCTTTATCCTACTGAAAACAGTTCAACATTTCAGAACAATAGCAAAAAGGAAGGAAAATCGTGCAAAATAAAATTATGAGCAGACAAAGACCTCTCGGTTGTCCAGCTCTTTATTTTTCTTTTATTTTGAGATCTGCAGCATATATATAGAAATCGTATATATCGAATACAGTCCACCCAATAACCCCACATCCCCGATGACAAACGCGAAGTGGCGGCGGCGGCGGTGACCAAAGATGGCCGGGGTCGGCTCGGCGGTTATGATAAGGCGATGGTTTAATGACGAGAGGTGGTCGCTATGGAGACGGCGGGCACTGGGCAGGGCCGGTCAGCAGGTGGCTGTCGGGGTTGCGGGGGGGACGGCCATCACGCAATCTCAAGCGCCGGCCGGCGGTAACGGCATCGGGCACGCTGCTGCTGTTGATGCCGCTGTCGATACGACGTGTTTTCTTGAGCAGTTTATCTGCAGGATAAAGATGGGTCATAATGCAACGACGCCGCGTTAATATTTAGTTTCTTTTGAGTAAAATCTTTTCCTTGGAAGATTTAGCCAAAAGTGTAATCCTAATATTATGTTATGGTATATTTTGCAGTTACTGTACAAAATATTTCTTCTATCTACAATAAATATTAAAATTTGAAATATAACATTAACTTGACATAAAATGTGAACATGTATTTTTTTTAAGAATTATTTTGAATTTAAAAAAGTTCATACATTTCTTCTATAATATTATTTTCAAAATAAAGAAATCTATACATTTTTAATTCAAACTTTTCTATTTTTCTTAAAGCTCAACTTTATATGCTACCAAAAATACGACAGTTTCGTAATCTTGATTTAAAAATAAAGTTAAAAGAGACTTTTCGTTACAGTGGTCCAATATAATGAAAAGTATTACAAATCACTGTTCCCAAATTACATGATAGATATAAAGGCTATTATTCGAGAGTAAATTATATTGTTTTTAATAACAACATTTTCACTATTCTCCCTTGACATTTCAACTTTTCCGATCTTAAAATTTTATATAAGTATATATCTTTTTATTACTTCTGCTTTAAAAAAATATTAAATAAACGCCGTAAATTTATGCGTGTACTGATAGGCGCATATATTCACTTATTTTAAAAACGGTGACGTTTAACTCATATTATTATTATTGTATCTTGCTGATTGTTATATCTTGCTTATTTTATTATAAATAAATTGCGGTGAATTAAGTGAGTCATAAAGATTCGCGGTTGTTTTTTCCCTTATTTAAAACAACAATGGCACAAATTGTAGGTTATATAACGAAGGACATAAACAAGAAAATATCGAACCAAGTCTCAAGAGAGGTCAACGTTTAGTGTTGAATATTTTGAAAAAAAATTGGAAATTTCGTAGGAATCCAGTCCAGAGCGTAAAAGATGTACAACAGTTACTGATGATTATTTGTTAATAATTAAATAATTTTTAATGTATACGAAATCACACGTTGACATCCAATCATCAAAAAAATGAACTACTAAATGTAAGATAAGATAATGTTAATTCGAAAGCAGTCAAATGATGATTAAAAGAAGCGTCTTTTCCAAAATCATAATATTCGTCCGTAAAAATTGCTTAAATGAATATTCTGTAGATTATTGAGATTTGGAAAATTATTCTGATCACAAATAGATTTTTAATGCTTGGGCTTTCATTATCGAAATTATTCTGTAATATCATATTTTGGCGTAAGTCTGCCTTATTGAAACCGCAATATTCATATTAACGTACAGTAACTCTCGACTGCATACAGCTGACAGTAACTATTTATTTCGGCGCGTTTCAGTTTTAAAAATTATGTTTGCTATCGCATAGCACAGAGTTAAATTCAATGGAGCCCATATGGGATCAGCTAAAACGCCGCGGACAACGAAGAAATCCACTCTAGAAGAGTTTCAGTTTGCAGTAAAATATGAATGGAACGTAATTCCTCCAGAAAATGTAACGCCCTGTTGAGGGTATGACTAGGGACGTATAGGAATCAGGAATTTTCGTCTGTAGAGATTAAATTCTAAACAACCTCCTCGACTTCGGTTTATTAAAAAATGGTTTAATCAAAGTTTTACTTTCATTCCTAACATATTTAATTTAAATTTAATAAATTTCTAGTTACATTATACTCATTTTTAGCACCCACACAGGGTTGTCACTAGGTTCACTGATGATGGACCTGTTCTTGAATTGAGAGTCGCTTGGAACTAGTCACTGATTGGCTTCACATGAGTTCACAGACTTTAGATTGACTAAATTTAAATTGACTGATCAACTGACTGACTTTTATCCCAAGCATGCCGTCCTTTTATCATCTCTTGTTTTTTCTATCAAATCTTCTTTACAAGCCTTGGTTCAACATAACTAGACCTTGCTAACTTGGTGAATTTGCACGATCAACGACCAATAAATAAACATAATATTTCATTATTGGAATGTTGTAAAACAATATAATTAAAGGTAACAGGGCTTGTCTTTGTTTTAATTTAAAATGAAAGATTGATTGAATTTGGAAAGCCGAATTATGAAAGATTATATTTTGTTGTTTTTCCTTATATGACAATATGTCCCAACTCTGCTTAGTAGCATACTGAGAAGACAGCAAGCAGTTAGAGACCGATCTGGAAATTTTCGTTAAAAGATCGGTATTTGCTATATCAATAAAAAATATAAAGAAAATATTGTTAAAGTTAACCAAGTTACTATACAAATTCAAGATAATTCGATATTTTATAGTATTTTCATATTTCTGCCCATTGATGCTGCGATATTTTACGAATAGTAAATTGTCATTTGTCATCATAAATAGATGCTACTGGTTGGTCGTCATTCATCAAATCTGTTCCGTCTCGAAAATGTGAAAGCCACTTTTTTGTGGATTGATAAGCGTAGTTCGAAAAAATGCAAATAAACAACGAATGGGGAATTCGCTAGGGAGAGTTGTAAAAATGTAGATTTTTCATTTTCATTTCGGTTTGTGCTTTCAAAGCAGTAAGAATGTCCCGTTGAGATCTCCTTTTTTGAGATACCAACGCTCTTTTAGAGGTGAGTTTTAATTTAGAAAGTATCAAATTTTTCTTGTACCGTTTTCTGATTTCGAGTTTTGTTTTATTGACGACCTGTGTTTATCATTTTTCTCATGTTTGCGTTTTATTCTTTTTCGTATTGCTGATAATTTTAAAAGAAATCTTGATGGACTTACATTGGGATGACCGCCCAGTTTCACTTTCTGTTTTATGGGATGAACAATGTCTAAATAAACAGAATTTTACGGTAGACTTGTAGTAAAGCTCCAGTAATAATTGGCTTGAAAGGAACAAGGGACCATAATCAAGCCAATTTTACCTTTTTACCTCTTAAGTCCATTCACAACTTCACTTTCTTGAGAATATTCATGAGATCACTCTCTTAAGTATATTTATAATAACGATTTAACTTATTCATTAATGTGAGGCTATCTCGACGTGCTATCTGATCATTTGAATCAGAGAGGCTTTTATACTATTCTGATCTTAATTTATTGAAATATAGTTGTATGTACACAACAGTAATTCTAGTATATTTTTTAAATCTTCCAACATATATCCATTCGGTAAGTTTTCTCAGTTTTTTAACCTTGCAAAACTGAGTAGCGCCCTCTATTAAGTCTGAATTATTGTCACTAAACTCACGACCTTTTGGTCTTCACAAAAATGAACTGCCGTACATACTGTGATGTCACAAAATCAGTTTAAACTAGTTACAAAGTACCGCCTACAAATGGCCTATCAAAAGTTCTCGTCCAAATTTATAATTGGTATCTTCTAAAGGATGAGTTTAAATTAAGACTAAAAAGTTTTAAAAGTTTGTAAGTTTGAAGGTGTGAGACATTTCACTTTATGAAATCAGCAGCCATATGTGAGAGGATCTGTATAAATCTGAAAGTTTCTTATCATCGTTTAATATAATATGTTAGTTACGATGGAGAAATCCGTATGAATTATTGTAAAAAATGCACCTATAACTCTTAGTTTTTGCGTGACTACAATCGAATAATTTTCTAATTTTTTTAAAATTTGATCTTTCAAAATTGTAGATCATGGTGATATTTTCACATCTTGAAATAAACAAATTGTAAAGTAAGCTGAATGATGTATAAAACTCCACTCGACTCGAGTCAAGTTGTAAATATTATTCCGTCGATTATTAGCGGCTAATAAATATAAATTTCATACCGAAACAGTTAAAATGAAATTTATGTTGTTTAATTTAAAAGATAATACCGAAATATTTTCATCTTTTTCCCTAAAACAATAAATTTTTCTGTGTTTGCCCGGGGAACGCAAATCTCACAATTTTAATTTCAGGGGAGTTGCTTTTAACAAAATAGCTTTTAGGCCCGCGTAACTCTGCAGTTATTTTGGCCGTAAAAGAAAATGGTTAATTTATGCACCGGTTATTATCTTGGCAGTTTGCATAAAATTCTCTCTGAAAAGGATGCTTATATATCTTTTTGTTTTTCCTTTTTCGTTCGCCTCGGTTTTGTTTTTTTAAAGTAAATTAAAGTTTGTTAATTAAGTTTTTAACTAGAGAGAAAATGTAATGTTTGTCGTAAGACCGTTCTTTTTCTGTCCTATTTGCTTTTATAAATCTTTTTGGAAATGCTGAATATGGTCATAGTTTTTATTTTTATTTTGAACAAATTCACGGGTTAAATTTACAATAAATCTTAATTTTAAACTCCTTGTAGCCATTTTTTATTTAGTTACTTTATTTGCGACTTTAAATTATTCAATTACAGAAAGCAATTTTTAAAATTATTTTCCTTCTTTTAGCAGAAGTTAAATTTTTTTGAACATTGTATGCAGCTGATCAGTTAACCTGCCTAGATGTCATGGTCAGCCGTTTAAACAAAAAGTGTTACTTTACAACGTTTTTGAATTTACAGTCTGTCTGTCAATTAAATTCTTTCTGTAAATTTTACTTAAAATACATATTTTACACAAAATCTTAGTTACCTATTGGGTGTGTTTTCGTATCACCTTAAATTTCCAAAACATGTAGTATGATATATTTTTAGCACTTTCCAAATGTTTGTCAAAACATAAACTGAAGTTTAATGCAGTAATTTCTTTAATAAAAATTCTGAAAATTCGCATAAAACCATAGAATGGTTGTTCTTTCATTTAAAGAAAAGTGGATTCATCAATATGTCAAGAAAATAGTACAAGCAATTTTTTGTTAATCTATTGCATTACTTACACAAATAAAAACTAAAGAATCATTTCAGAATAAATTTATTTGACAGCGCAAGTAACTATAAGTAGTAATACCGGCGGTATAGACCGGGCTGCGCCCCCGTGGGCCCCACGACGTGGGCCCCATTTTAGGGCTGCGCCCCATTTTTTGTGGGGCCCCTTTTTTTAGAACCCCTTCCGTGGGCCGCAGTTTCTAGTGCTCCACCCGAGTACCCCATAGGGCTCCGTTAAAGTTCCGTCCGGGATCCCCATTTTTAGAGCTCCTCCCGGGGGCCCCATTTTCTAGTGCTCCACCCCGAGTACCCCATAGGGCTCCGCTAATGTTCCGTCCGGGATCCTCATTTTTCAGGTTAGTTCAGGTGTTCCCATTTTCTAGTAGTTCACCCGAGTACCCCATTTGAGCGTTGGCTTTCGCATATACATCAACTGTCACCTGTCACTACTTGTCATTTTCTTCTGGTTGCCTGTCAATTCAAATTATCAATCTTCTTGTTGGCTGCACTTTAATTTTGTTGGGATGACGTCACACTTTTTTCATTCTAGCGAGGATCGAACCAGCTACCTTCGGGTTGGAAGACAAACTCTATAGGCACAGGGCTATCGAAGCCATGTCGCAAAGTTTAGCAGTTAAATCCTATCTTCAGTCAAAGAATAATTTTTAACCATTTATAAATGAAAAAAAAGTCATATACGTTGTTGGGATTCGAACCCCCAATCTTCCGCTCAGTACACAGATACCTTATCCGTCAGACTACGACCACTACGTGAAGAGTTTAGCAGTTAAATCCTATTTCTCTTGAGTCAACGTAGCGGCCTAAATGACTGTTATGTGTGTATATAAGGATTAATAAAAAAAGAGTCTTTATCCATTAGTTGTTGTTGTAGGTTATCGTAAATTTGATTAAAATTAATTTTTTGGTTTGTAATAGTACTGATGTAGGTAAAATGACTTGTAGAGAGTCTGACAAGGAAATTCTGTACATAACTTACGGCGGCTCGTGGTGATGCAAACACGCCATTTTACAATTTCATTTTAACAAGTTTCTAGCTAATTGTATAGATGATAATAGGAGTACTGTATTGTCATTATTTTATATGTCCTATTTTTTAGGATTACGCCCCCGGAGTCTCATTTCCTAGTTGTTATCTGTCAAATGGTGAATATGCGTTAAAGTTTAGAGAGAACACCATTTGATATATATTTTTTTAATTTGAAAAGGTAAAATTTGGAAAAAAATTGATACGAAGCTACGAGACATTTGGATTTTATATAATAACGCAGAGGAAAAATAAAACAAATATATACTTTATTTTTATTTCATCAAACATTATTTTTTTACGACTATATAGTCAGCTAATAAATATATTTATTAACTAAGAGAAAAATATTACTCTAATATAAAGAGTGAATAATAAACAAACATTTAGCTGATAAATCAACAATCTTAATTTATATTTAGTGCCCTGTATGGCAAAAAATTTCGAGTTATAACCTTGTTTTGACACAAATAATAGATAAATCTAACTTACTTTAATAATAATTGGAAACATAAAATTTTAATTTATTTTTTCATTTTATACAAACTTATCCTTAATCTGACATATATTGTAACATATTAAGATTTTATCCCCGGGTATAGAATGTTTAGGACTGGAAAAGGAGGACTATCCACAAACCAAATAGTTTCTTGAATCGATTTCCACATCATCCTGAAGGTTTTTGTTAGCATAAGGTATGGTATATCTAAAAAAAAAATAAACAATTTTAGCAAAAAGTTCGATTTCCTTTAACCATAGGTGCCTCGTTTTATTTAATGTGATAAAAAGTTAATAAAATATCGAGTAAAAAGTGCTTAAGAGGAAACTGATTATTTAAAATACTAACATAATGGTTAGAGTTATTAAAGAGATAAAAAGTAATCAAGGCATGGCTTTTTGTTTATGTCTCTTTTAATTCAATATAATAAAAAATTTCAACATATGTATAAGCAAGGTATATATAAAATATGAAATAAACTATTTAACAGTGTACAGCAAAACCACAAGTTTCATTTATCATGATGAGCTAACGGTTCAGCGAATCGATAATAGCCTAACTAACTCACTGATATGCTTTTCTCTAATTTTTCACGAAATACGAAAGTGTTTTTTTATTTTGCTATTTTTAAATACATAATTTCTTATTTTTTTTACAAATTTTAAACGCTTTTAAATTGTCATAATTATGTTTTCGATATGACATCTTATATCAAAATTAAAAACACTGTAGTGTAAGAAATTAAATATTTGACTTTGTTGCTACTCCAAATTCACCAAAAGTTGTATAAATAATATGAAAATATAAGAAAGATTTCTTACTGCATTGGAAAAGACATAAAATTATAAAGAATGCTATAATAATGGGTTAGACCAGGGGTTAAAAATGTGTAATTTTATAAATTAAAAGCTCAAGTGATGTCTTATGTGGACTTTTATACAAAAATAGAGTGTTTTCAGGAGAAATTACACACAGACTAAGTAATATGGACAATAAATTAAAGGTCCAAGTATATCTTGTATAGATTTTTTATATAAAAATTGGGTATGTGCTGTAAAAAACTTAAATGGTGGATCAAAATTTCGTTTAGATATGAGATTTGATAATAAAATTAAAAGCACTGTGATGTAAAAAATTAAATATTTTGCCTTTGTTGATTACTCAAAAATTCTATAAAAGCTGTATAAATAATATGAAAAATAATGTTAGAGAGGCTTCTTACTGCATTGGAAAAAGACATAAAATTATAAAAATGCTATAATAATGAGCTAGGTCAAGTGTTAAAAATGTGTAATTTGAAAAATTGAAAGTTCAAGTGTTGCCTTGTGTAGATTTTTATCCAAAAATAGGGTGTTTTCAGAAGAGAAATTACTCACAGACTAAGTAATATGGACAATAAATTAAAGATTCAAGTATATCTGGTATAGATTTTTTGTATAAAAATAGGGCATGTTCTGTAGAATACTTTAAATCGTGGATCATAATTTCGTTTAGATATGAGTTTATATATTAAAATTAAAAGCACTGTGATGTAAGAAATTAAATATTTTGCCTTTTGTTGACTTCTCAAAAAGTCACCAAAAGTTGTACAAAATAATATGAAAAATAATGTCAAGGAGGTTTCCTACTGCATTGGAAAAGATATAAAATTATAAAAAATGCTATAACAAGGTTAGATTTAGTGTTATAAATGTCTAATTTGGAAAATTACAGGCCGAAGTGGCGTCTTGTGTAGATTTTTATACTAAATAGAGTGTTTTTAGGAGAGAAATTACACATTGACTAAGTGATATGGGCAATAAATTAAAGGTCCAAGTGTATTTTCTGATTTTTTATATAAAAATAGGGTATGTTCTGTAAGATACCTATAAGAATGGTTATTTTGATATGTTAAAATGTATAATTTGAAAATTAAAGACTCTTGAAGTGTCTCTTACGAATTTTTTATACAAAATATGGTGTTTTCTGGAGAGAAATTGACCCTAAGTGATGTTGACAATAAACTAAAAGTCCAAATGTATCCTATATAGATTTTTTATATTAAAACAGGGTATGTTCTGTAGTATACTTACAAAAAAAAGAATTATTTCGTTCTGTTAAGAATGTATAATTTGAAAATTAAAGACCCATGAGATGTCTTTTATGGATTTTTTATACAAAAATATGGTATGTCTCGAAAGAAATTATACACTAGGTAATATGGACAATAAATTAATAGTCCAAGGGTATCTTGTGTAGATTTTATATATAAAAATAGGGTATATTCTGTAGAATACTTACATAAAAGTATATATGTTCTCCAACAAATCCTCATAAAGTTCCAGAAGGCCCACATAGTCCCAAGGAGCATATATTTCATTATACTTTTCAGTTCTATTATGAATCTCTTCTGGGCGTATTATGTTTACCGAAAAAAAATTTTAACACAAAATTTCAGTTAACTATTAAATATATGGTTATCACAATGAGTTGATGGTTTAAGAAATCGATAATAGTCATAACTTACTCCTGTGAGTAAGTAACATATCTGTATATGTTTTCTCTTTTTTTCTACAATAGAGAGGTGTAAGCCATGTTTCAACGTTAATACATTAGTTACTGCTATTGTCGAAACTGCTGTCACAATAGAAGTATTCACGTATTTAGATTTTACCTAAAATTGGAACTGTTACAATATTTTTCTCCAAATTAACAAAAAAAAAATACCACTAAAATTGTTACTTAAAAAAAGGTTTATTTCGTTCTGTTAAAAATGTATAATTTGAAAATTAAAGACACATGAGATGTCTTTTATGGATTTTTTATACAAAATATGGCATGTCTTGAAAGAAATTATACACTAAGTAATACGGGTAATAAATTAAAGGTCCAAGTGTATCTTGTGTAGATTTTTTATATAAAAATAGGGTATATTCTATAGAATACTTACATAAAAAGGATATATATTCAACAACAAATCCTCATAAAGTTCCAGAAGGGCCACATAGTCTCAAGTAGCATATATTTCATTATACTTTTCAGTTCTATTATGTATCCCTTCTGGGCGTATTACGTTTGCCTACAAAAAAATTTTAACACAAAATTTCAGTTAACTATTAAATATATAGTTATCACAATGAGTTGATGATTTAATAAATCTATAATAGTCATAACTCACTCACATATATGTTCTTCTCTTTTTTCCATAAGAGAGAGGTGTAAGCCATGTTTTCACGTTAATACATTAATTACTGTTGTTGCCGAAACTGCTGCCACAATAAGAGTATTCAGGTATTTAGATTTTACCTAAAATTGATAAAGTTGCAATATTTTTCTTCAAATTAACAAAAAAAAAATACCACTAAAATTGTTACTTTTTATTAAATTAAAAATGAAACTTCTTGTTTTAAAATTGTTACTTTTTATTAAAATAAAAATTAAACTTCTTGTTTTAAAATTGATACTTGCATCAAAGAAAAATTTATATCATATTAATAAGTTTTCCACTATACAGTACCTATAAGCAACTTAAAAACTGACCTTCATTGGTCTGCTGTGGGCATTGTTGTGATAAATGCAAATATGTTTGACTAAATTCAAGCTTGTTCTAAAAAGTTCGAGTTAGTAAAAAATTAAATAGCAATAAGGTGTATAATTTTTAAATAACAAATAAAAAGCTAATTTATATACATTAAGGTAAAATTTACGCAGTTGATAATTAGTTGTCCTATTGCTTTTTATGGTTTATTGGTAAATAGGCTGTCATTCTTGACATCCTCGTTGCACCACCACCACAAATAAACGAAACAAACGTCTGCATATTTGAATTTTCTCTCTCAAAATTGAGATATTCAGATATTTTTATTCTTGTCTATCTGCTTCTATATGCTGTTTGTTTCACATCAGGAGTATTCGTTATATGCCAAATTCTTTTTTGAATGTATTTCTGGCCCATTTCCGATATAAAGTACGGCATATCTAAAAAATTAACTTTTTCAAAATTTTTTATTAAGAGGAGAAAGTAAAGATAGAAGAAGAACACCCTTTTGAAAAATTAAGAAAATTAATATTTCTGTTTTAAATATTTCCCAGCCCCCTTTTTTTACAAAGTAGTTCTGCTTTTTTATACCTTTACATAGATTAAAAGATGTACTTATATGTCTCAAATACTATTCACTCATCGAAAAATTTTCTAAGCTGACCTTTTTAATATAAAAATGTAACCAAAGATACCTATTAAATTTTTCTTAAGTATTTTATCAGAAAAACACTAAAATGTACCTAACATAAAAAATCAATGACATAATTTGAAAAAATATTTAATTTTCGACAAAAAAAAATAATCCCAAAAAACTTATCTGTCTCAATTTTAAGCATTATTTCGAATGAAAACTAGTTCAAATGCTCTCTAAACATGAATAAATCATCCACCATTCGATGAAACTATAAAAAAGAAAAAATAAATCCACCATTTTTAGATACCGTTGTCGTGCAAGCTATACTTTGTACCAATCAGATATTTACTACAAAAATTACTATTTAACTACGTAAATTGAAAAAATACTGCTTTTTTTTAACAGAAAATAATTAAAAATGCACGCTAAACATATAGTAATCAATTAATGTTCGATCAAATTGTAAAATAAAAGAAAATAAATCTCAGAGCTCTGTTATTTACCGGCATTCATTGAGCGTGCCAGCCATGTAAGCCATTGCAAATTTTCTGGATTCCTCACTGTCAAATTTGATTATGTTACAAAAACGATATCTTAATACCTTACTAACGCAGCAATCAAGCTATATTAAAAATGCAATAACGCTAACGGTTTTATTTCCTATTACCGATCTTTAAGATATCATCCTGTTAGATTTTATGAATAAAAATAAAACGGTTTTTTATAAGACCATTCACCCTGGAATTATATCAAAATTTATCTTAAAACTTACCTTTTTCAATTTTCTTAAGGGTTTAGTCGAACAAAAACTAATTAAAAATGCACTTAACATATAAAATTCAATTAAAAATTCACTTTATACGCTTAAAATTTGTAATAAAAAGAATATTATCGGTTATTATGGTAGTGGTACGAATATTGACATAAAACTGACATACTTGTTAGAAGCAGCTTTAGCGGTGGATCGAGAAAAAGATTGGGTCTGTTACCAGCCTTCACATTGAAAGTTTCATCACCCTTTTCAGTACCATACTTTCAAACCTTTTTTAAATTCGAATTATGTCTGCTTCTATTTTTATCAACAAAATAACATTGTGGAAATCGTAAGTAGATTATAATTTATTTTATATTACTAAGTTAAAGGTGAAACACAATAAACAAACATGTAAAATGTGTGTCTTTGGGTAAAATAGGTATAAATTACAGTTTTAGAGAGTACGACTAGTAATAATATTTATTTAAATTATAAAATCAGATGTTACTGTCATGAAATATAACGAAAATTTTCGTTTCTCGAGCTGTATTACTTTTTAATAAAAATAATGTAATTAATACCGATTTGTTTTTATATAACAGTTCCAATAATCGAATTGTGGATTGGGTAGTAATTCATCCCTTCCACGCTTTAAACTTGGTCACGGCCTTGAAAAATATACGAGTATATGCTAATGTCTTTGAAAGCTGGCGTGATAATTCACCCCCACTCTTTAAACTTAATCCAGGCCTTGAAAATATGCACGCTTCCTCGATGCCTTGAAAACTTACGCTCGACCTAACATACGTGATGAATATATATGACGTCATTTTACCCTGAAGTATACCATTATAAACGTCCATGCGCCGAGGAATGATTTTTATATTCACGTTGATATCAGTGGCATTAATTTTAAAATATTTTTTGTAGCGCATATTTTAAAAGTGTTTGTTGTTACAGGTAATTTTAATTTAATACATTTTTCTACAGTCAATATTTCAAAAATTTTTTTAATAATTTGACTTTTTGTTTCTTACCAGTTGAGTTATTTTAATAAAATTCTATGTACTTTTCAAAAATAATCTTTTATGAAGGAATTATTTCCGAAAAACACTCCCAGAATTTCCTTCGCTGTATTTAAAGGAGAAAAATACCTTTTTTAATATTTCGGTTTTCAAATATCATGGATTTCTTTTACAACAGTATTTTGTTCTTAGAGATCCTTTTTAAACTCTAATTCTTTAACTTTCTGCGTATAAGCTAAGTTCAGAATCTTGTACTTCTCCTGCAGAAACCAAGAAATAAGTTATATAATGTCAAAATAAATGCGGAGTATCTAAATTCAATGATTATTTCGCCTTTAGTGCTCTAATTTCCTTGTTTTCCTGGAGAAGTAATAACAAAGGTATCGAAAATGCAAGATATTATTTAAAATAAACCCAATAATCTTTGAGATATTTTCGTATTTCCCTAAAAAATGGATTTCGGGAAGTAAATTAATGCAAACATTTGTGACTTTCTGTCTATAAGCTAAGTTAAGAATCTTGTACTTCTCCTAAAAAACAAGGAATATAGGTTCAATAAAATCGAAATAAGGACGAAAGATCTAAATTCAATGACTATTTCGCATTTGGTGCTGTAATTTTTTTTGTTGTTTCTAGTTAAGCTATAAAAGTATCTAAAAATGCCGGATTTTTAAAATATTTTAAAAAACTAATATTCTTAGAGATATTTACGTATTTCCCTAAAAAGTGGACATCGGGAAGTAAATTAAGAAAACCGCCCCAGTTTCGATTTTCTGTCTATAAGCTAAGTTCAAAATCTTGTACTTCTCTTGTAAAAAAAAAACAAAAATTATATGTTAAATAATGTTGAAATATGAACGAAATGTCTAAATTCTATGATTTTTCGCCTCTTGGTGCTATAATTTTTAATATATCTCGGCAGCACAACTACGAAAATCTTTGAAGGATTTAATTTTCAATTATATTTAGAATATAAAATTTTACTTTAGAGTGAATAAAATCTAAATATGAACGGAATATCTAAATTTAGTTACTATTTCGTCTTTGGGGTTATAATTTCTTTGCTTTCCTAGAGAAGTTACAACAAAAGTATTGAAAAAGACGGAATTTTTTAATATTATACAAAATAAAACTAATAATCAAAGAAATATTTTTGTATTTCCCTAAAAAACGGCATTCGGAAAGTAAATTAATATAAACGCCCCATTTTTGACTTTCTGTCGATAACCTAAGTTCAGAATCTTATACTTTTATAAAAAAATAAAAAATATAGGTTAAATAAAGTTGAAATATGACGAAACATCTAAATTCTATGATTTTTCACCCTTGGTGCTATAATTTCTAATATATTTCGGCAGCAGAACAACGAAAATCTCTGAAGGTTTTAATTTTCAATTATATTACGAATATAGAATAGCATTTTAGAGTGGAAAAATAAAAATATTAACGAAATATCTAAATTTAGTAATTATTTCGTCTTTTGATGTTCGTCTTTCGTATCAAATATGCAGAATTTTTAAAATATTATGCAAAATAAGACTAATAAAAGAGATATTTTCGTAATTCCAAAAAAAAAAATGAAATTCAGGAAGTAAATTGATACAAACGACTCATTTTTGACTATCTATAAGTTAAGGTCAGAATCTTATACTTCTCCTGCGAAAAGATTGAAATATAGGTTAAATAAGGTCAAAATGAGACAGAAATATCTAAATGCCATAATTACTATGCCTTTAGTGCTATAATTTCCTTGTTTTCCTAGAGAAGTTATAAAAAAGGTATCGAAAATGCAGGATATTATTTAAAATAAATCCAATAATATTTGAGATATTTTCGTATTTCCCTAAAAATGAAATTCGGGAAGTAAATTAATACAAACATCCCAATTTTGAGTTTATGCCCATAACCTAAGTTCAGAATCTTGTACTTCTACAAAATCCAAGAAATATGGGTTAAATAAGGTCGTCAATCATTGATTGAACACATTTCGTTCTTATTTTGACCTTATTTAACCTTATATTTCTTGGATTTTGTAGAAGTACAAGATTCTGAACTTAGGTTATGGGCATAAACTCAAAATTGGGATGTTTGTATTAATTTACTTCCCGAATTTCATTTTTAGGGAAATACGAAAATATCTCAAATATTATTGGATTTATTTTAAATAATATCCTGCATTTTCGATACCTTTTTTATAACTTCTCTAGGAAAACAAGGAAATTATAGCACTAAAGGCATAGTAATTATGGCATTTAGATATTTCTGTCTCATTTTGACCTTATTTAACCTATATTTCAATCTTTTCGCAGGAGAAGTATAAGATTCTGACCTTAACTTATAGATAGTCAAAAATGAGTCGTTTGTATCAATTTACTTCCTGAATTTCATTTTTTTTTTTGGAATTACGAAAATATCTCTTTTATTAGTCTTATTTTGCATAATATTTTAAAAATTCTGCATACTTGATACGAAAGACGAACATCAAAAGACGAAATAATTACTAAATTTAGATATTTCGTTAATATTTTTATTTTTCCACTCTAAAATGCTATTCTATATTCGTAATATAATTGAAAATTAAAACCTTCAGAGATTTTCGTTGTTCTGCTGCCGAAATATATTAGAAATTATAGCACCAAGGGTGAAAAATCATAGAATTTAGATGTTTCGTCATATTTCAACTTTATTTAACCTATATTTTTTATTTTTTTATAAAAGTATAAGATTCTGAACTTAGGTTATCGACAGAAAGTCAAAAATGGGGCGTTTATATTAATTTACTTTCCGAATGCCGTTTTTTAGGGAAATACAAAAATATTTCTTTGATTATTAGTTTTATTTTGTATAATATTAAAAAATTCCGTCTTTTTCAATACTTTTGTTGTAACTTCTCTAGGAAAGCAAAGAAATTATAACCCCAAAGACGAAATAGTAACTAAATTTAGATATTCCGTTCATATTTAGATTTTATTCACTCTAAAGTAAAATTTTATATTCTAAATATAATTGAAAATTAAATCCTTCAAAGATTTTCGTAGTTGTGCTGCCGAGATATATTAAAAATTATAGCACCAAGAGGCGAAAAATCATAGAATTTAGACATTTCGTTCATATTTCAACATTATTTAACATATAATTTTTGTTTTTTTTTTACAAGAGAAGTACAAGATTTTGAACTTAGCTTATAGACAGAAAATCGAAACTGGGGCGGTTTTCTTAATTTACTTCCCGATGTCCACTTTTTAGGGAAATACGTAAATATCTCTAAGAATATTAGTTTTTTAAAATATTTTAAAAATCCGGCATTTTTAGATACTTTTATAGCTTAACTAGAAACAACAAAAAAAATTACAGCACCAAATGCGAAATAGTCATTGAATTTAGATCTTTCGTCCTTATTTCGATTTTATTGAACCTATATTCCTTGTTTTTTAGGAGAAGTACAAGATTCTTAACTTAGCTTATAGACAGAAAGTCACAAATGTTTGCATTAATTTACTTCCCGAAATCCATTTTTTAGGGAAATACGAAAATATCTCAAAGATTATTGGGTTTATTTTAAATAATATCTTGCATTTTCGATACCTTTGTTATTACTTCTCCAGGAAAACAAGGAAATTAGAGCACTAAAGGCGAAATAATCATTGAATTTAGATACTCCGCATTTATTTTGACATTATATAACTTATTTCTTGGTTTCTGCAGGAGAAGTACAAGATTCTGAACTTAGCTTATACGCAGAAAGTTAAAGAATTAGAGTTTAAAAAGGATCTCTAAGAACAAAATACTGTTGTAAAAGAAATCCATGATATTTGAAAACCGAAATATTAAAAAAGGTATTTTTCTCCTTTAAATACAGCGAAGGAAATTCTGGGAGTGTTTTTCGGAAATAATTCCTTCATAAAAGATTATTTTTGAAAAGTACATAGAATTTTATTAAAATAACTCAACTGGTAAGAAACAAAAAGTCAAATTATTAAAAAAATTTTTGAAATATTGACTGTAGAAAAATGTATTAAATTAAAATTACCTGTAACAACAAACACTTTTAAAATATGCGCTACAAAAAATATTTTAAAATTAATGCCACTGATATCAACGTGAATATAAAAATCATTCCTCGGCGCATGGACGTTTATAATGGTATACTTCAGGGTAAAATGACGTCATATATATTCATCACGTATGTTAGGTCGAGCGTAAGTTTTCAAGGCATCGAGGAAGCGTGCATATTTTCAAGGCCTGGATTAAGTTTAAAGAGTGGGGGTGAATTATCACGCCAGCTTTCAAAGACATTAGCATATACTCGTATATTTTTCAAGGCCGTGACCAAGTTTAAAGCGTGGAAGGGATGAATTACTACCCAATCCACAATTCGATTATTGGAACTGTTATATAAAAACAAATCGGTATTAATTACATTATTTTTATTAAAAAGTAATACAGCTCGAGAAACGAAAATTTTCGTTATATTTCATGACAGTAACATCTGATTTTATAATTTAAATAAATATTATTACTAGTCGTACTCTCTAAAACTGTAATTTATACCTATTTTACCCAAAGACACACATTTTACATGTTTGTTTATTGTGTTTCACCTTTAACTTAGTAATATAAAATAAATTATAATCTACTTACGATTTCCACAATGTTATTTTGTTGATAAAAATAGAAGCAGACATAATTCGAATTTAAAAAAGGTTTGAAAGTATGGTACTGAAAAGGGTGATGAAACTTTCAATGTGAAGGCTGGTAACAGACCCAATCTTTTTCTCGATCCACCGCTAAAGCTGCTTCTAACAAGTATGTCAGTTTTATGTCAATATTCGTACCACTACCATAATAACCGATAATATTCTTTTTATTACAAATTTTAAGCGTATAAAGTGAATTTTTAATTGAATTTTATATGTTAAGTGCATTTTTAATTAGTTTTTGTTCGACTAAACCCTTAAGAAAATTGAAAAAGGTAAGTTTTAAGATAAATTTTGATATAATTCCAGGGTGAATGGTCTTATAAAAAACCGTTTTATTTTTATTCATAAAATCTAACAGGATGATATCTTAAAGATCGGTAATAGGAAATAAAACCGTTAGCGTTATTGCATTTTTAATATAGCTTGATTGCTGCGTTAGTAAGGTATTAAGATATCGTTTTTGTAACATAATCAAATTTGACAGTGAGGAACCCAGAAAATTTGCAATGGCTTACATGGCTGGCACGCTCAATGAATGCCGGTAAATAACAGAGCTCTGAGATTTATTTTCTTTTATTTTACAATTTGATCGAATATTAATTGATTACTATATGTTTAGCGTGCATTTTTAATTATTTTCTGTTAAAAAAAAGCAGTATTTTTTCAATTTACGTAGTTAAATAGTAATTTTTGTAGTAAATATCTGATTGGTACAAAGTATAGCTTGCACGACAACGGTATCTAAAAATGGTGGATTTATTTTTTCTTTTTTATAGTTTCATCGAATGGTGGATGATTTATTCATGTTTAGAGAGCATTTGAACTAGTTTTCATTCGAAATAATGCTTAAAATTGAGACAGATAAGTTTTTTGGGATTATTTTTTTTTGTCGAAAATTAAATATTTTTTCAAATTATGTCATTGATTTTTTATGTTAGGTACATTTTAGTGTTTTTCTGATAAAATACTTAAGAAAAATTTAATAGGTATCTTTGGTTACATTTTTATATTAAAAAGGTCAGCTTAGAAAATTTTTCGATGAGTGAATAGTATTTGAGACATATAAGTACATCTTTTAATCTATGTAAAGGTATAAAAAAGCAGAACTACTTTGTAAAAAAAGGGGGCTGGGAAATATTTAAAACAGAAATATTAATTTTCTTAATTTTTCAAAAGGGTGTTCTTCTTCTATCTTTACTTTCTCCTCTTAATAAAAAATTTTGAAAAAGTTAATTTTTTAGATATGCCGTACTTTATATCGGAAATGGGCCAGAAATACATTCAAAAAAGAATTTGGCATATAACGAATACTCCTGATGTGAAACAAACAGCATATAGAAGCAGATAGACAAGAATAAAAATATCTGAATATCTCAATTTTGAGAGAGAAAATTCAAATATGCAGACGTTTGTTTCGTTTATTTGTGGTGGTGGTGCAACGAGGATGTCAAGAATGACAGCCTATTTACCAATAAACCATAAAAAGCAATAGGACAACTAATTATCAACTGCGTAAATTTTACCTTAATGTATATAAATTAGCTTTTTATTTGTTATTTAAAAATTATACACCTTATTGCTATTTAATTTTTTACTAACTCGAACTTTTTAGAACAAGCTTGAATTTAGTCAAACATATTTGCATTTATCACAACAATGCCCACAGCAGACCAATGAAGGTCAGTTTTTAAGTTGCTTATAGGTACTGTATAGTGGAAAACTTATTAATATGATATAAATTTTTCTTTGATGCAAGTATCAATTTTAAAACAAGAAGTTTAATTTTTATTTTAATAAAAAGTAACAATTTTAAAACAAGAAGTTTCATTTTTAATTTAATAAAAAGTAACAATTTTAGTGGTATTTTTTTTTTGTTAATTTGAAGAAAAATATTGCAACTTTATCAATTTTAGGTAAAATCTAAATACCTGAATACTCTTATTGTGGCAGCAGTTTCGGCAACAACAGTAATTAATGTATTAACGTGAAAACATGGCTTACACCTCTCTCTTATGGAAAAAAGAGAAGAACATATATGTGAGTGAGTTATGACTATTATAGATTTATTAAATCATCAACTCATTGTGATAACTATATATTTAATAGTTAACTGAAATTTTGTGTTAAAATTTTTTTGTAGGCAAACGTAATACGCCCAGAAGGGATACATAATAGAACTGAAAAGTATAATGAAATATATGCTACTTGAGACTATGTGGCCCTTCTGGAACTTTATGAGGATTTGTTGTTGAATATATATCCTTTTTATGTAAGTATTCTATAGAATATACCCTATTTTTATATAAAAAATCTACACAAGATACACTTGGACCTTTAATTTATTACCCGTATTACTTAGTGTATAATTTCTTTCAAGACATGCCATATTTTGTATAAAAAATCCATAAAAGACATCTCATGTGTCTTTAATTTTCAAATTATACATTTTTAACAGAACGAAATAAACCTTTTTTTAAGTAACAATTTTAGTGGTATTTTTTTTTTGTTAATTTGGAGAAAAATATTGTAACAGTTCCAATTTTAGGTAAAATCTAAATACGTGAATACTTCTATTGTGACAGCAGTTTCGACAATAGCAGTAACTAATGTATTAACGTTGAAACATGGCTTACACCTCTCTATTGTAGAAAAAAAGAGAAAACATATACAGATATGTTACTTACTCACAGGAGTAAGTTATGACTATTATCGATTTCTTAAACCATCAACTCATTGTGATAACCATATATTTAATAGTTAACTGAAATTTTGTGTTAAAATTTTTTTTCGGTAAACATAATACGCCCAGAAGAGATTCATAATAGAACTGAAAAGTATAATGAAATATATGCTCCTTGGGACTATGTGGGCCTTCTGGAACTTTATGAGGATTTGTTGGAGAACATATATACTTTTATGTAAGTATTCTACAGAATATACCCTATTTTTATATATAAAATCTACACAAGATACCCTTGGACTATTAATTTATTGTCCATATTACCTAGTGTATAATTTCTTTCGAGACATACCATATTTTTGTATAAAAAATCCATAAAAGACATCTCATGGGTCTTTAATTTTCAAATTATACATTCTTAACAGAACGAAATAATTCTTTTTTTTGTAAGTATACTACAGAACATACCCTGTTTTAATATAAAAAATCTATATAGGATACATTTGGACTTTTAGTTTATTGTCAACATCACTTAGGGTCAATTTCTCTCCAGAAAACACCATATTTTGTATAAAAAATTCGTAAGAGACACTTCAAGAGTCTTTAATTTTCAAATTATACATTTTAACATATCAAAATAACCATTCTTATAGGTATCTTACAGAACATACCCTATTTTTATATAAAAAATCAGAAAATACACTTGGACCTTTAATTTATTGCCCATATCACTTAGTCAATGTGTAATTTCTCTCCTAAAAACACTCTATTTAGTATAAAAATCTACACAAGACGCCACTTCGGCCTGTAATTTTCCAAATTAGACATTTATAACACTAAATCTAACCTTGTTATAGCATTTTTTATAATTTTATATCTTTTCCAATGCAGTAGGAAACCTCCTTGACATTATTTTTCATATTATTTTGTACAACTTTTGGTGACTTTTTGAGAAGTCAACAAAAGGCAAAATATTTAATTTCTTACATCACAGTGCTTTTAATTTTAATATATAAACTCATATCTAAACGAAATTATGATCCACGATTTAAAGTATTCTACAGAACATGCCCTATTTTTATACAAAAAATCTATACCAGATATACTTGAATCTTTAATTTATTGTCCATATTACTTAGTCTGTGAGTAATTTCTCTTCTGAAGACACCCTATTTTTGGATAAAAATCTACACAAGGCAACACTTGAACTTTCAATTTTTCAAATTACACATTTTTAACACTTGACCTAGCTCATTATTATAGCATTTTTATAATTTTATGTCTTTTTCCAATGCAGTAAGAAGCCTCTCTAACATTATTTTTCATATTATTTATACAGCTTTTATAGAATTTTTGAGTAATCAACAAAGGCAAAATATTTAATTTTTTACATCACAGTGCTTTTAATTTTATTATCAAATCTCATATCTAAACGAAATTTTGATCCACCATTTAAGTTTTTTACAGCACATACCCAATTTTTATATAAAAAATCTATACAAGATATACTTGGACCTTTAATTTATTGTCCATATTACTTAGTCTGTGTGTAATTTCTCCTGAAAACACTCTATTTTTGTATAAAAGTCCACATAAGACATCACTTGAGCTTTTAATTTATAAAATTACACATTTTTAACCCCTGGTCTAACCCATTATTATAGCATTCTTTATAATTTTATGTCTTTTCCAATGCAGTAAGAAATCTTTCTTATATTTTCATATTATTTATACAACTTTTGGTGAATTTGGAGTAGCAACAAAGTCAAATATTTAATTTCTTACACTACAGTGTTTTTAATTTTGATATAAGATGTCATATCGAAAACATAATTATGACAATTTAAAAGCGTTTAAAATTTGTAAAAAAAATAAGAAATTATGTATTTAAAAATAGCAAAATAAAAAAACACTTTCGTATTTCGTGAAAAATTAGAGAAAAGCATATCAGTGAGTTAGTTAGGCTATTATCGATTCGCTGAACCGTTAGCTCATCATGATAAATGAAACTTGTGGTTTTGCTGTACACTGTTAAATAGTTTATTTCATATTTTATATATACCTTGCTTATACATATGTTGAAATTTTTTATTATATTGAATTAAAAGAGACATAAACAAAAAGCCATGCCTTGATTACTTTTTATCTCTTTAATAACTCTAACCATTATGTTAGTATTTTAAATAATCAGTTTCCTCTTAAGCACTTTTTACTCGATATTTTATTAACTTTTTATCACATTAAATAAAACGAGGCACCTATGGTTAAAGGAAATCGAACTTTTTGCTAAAATTGTTTATTTTTTTTTTAGATATACCATACCTTATGCTAACAAAAACCTTCAGGATGATGTGGAAATCGATTCAAGAAACTATTTGGTTTGTGGATAGTCCTCCTTTTCCAGTCCTAAACATTCTATACCCGGGGATAAAATCTTAATATGTTACAATATATGTCAGATTAAGGATAAGTTTGTATAAAATGAAAAAATAAATTAAAATTTTATGTTTCCAATTATTATTAAAGTAAGTTAGATTTATCTATTATTTGTGTCAAAACAAGGTTATAACTCGAAATTTTTTGCCATACAGGGCACTAAATATAAATTAAGATTGTTGATTTATCAGCTAAATGTTTGTTTATTATTCACTCTTTATATTAGAGTAATATTTTTCTCTTAGTTAATAAATATATTTATTAGCTGACTATATAGTCGTAAAAAAATAATGTTTGATGAAATAAAAATAAAGTATATATTTGTTTTATTTTTCCTCTGCGTTATTATATAAAATCCAAATGTCTCGTAGCTTCGTATCAATTTTTTTCCAAATTTTACCTTTTCAAATTAAAAAAATATATATCAAATGGTGTTCTCTCTAAACTTTAACGCATATTCACCATTTGACAGATAACAACTAGGAAATGAGACTCCGGGGGCGTAATCCTAAAAAATAGGACATATAAAATAATGACAATACAGTACTCCTATTATCATCTATACAATTAGCTAGAAACTTGTTAAAATGAAATTGTAAAATGGCGTGTTTGCATCACCACGAGCCGCCGTAAGTTATGTACAGAATTTCCTTGTCAGACTCTCTACAAGTCATTTTACCTACATCAGTACTATTACAAACCAAAAAATTAATTTTAATCAAATTTACGATAACCTACAACAACAACTAATGGATAAAGACTCTTTTTTTATTAATCCTTATATACACACATAACAGTCATTTAGGCCGCTACGTTGACTCAAGAGAAATAGGATTTAACTGCTAAACTCTTCACGTAGTGGTCGTAGTCTGACGGATAAGGTATCTGTGTACTGAGCGGAAGATTGGGGGTTCGAATCCCAACAACGTATATGACTTTTTTTTCATTTATAAATGGTTAAAAATTATTCTTTGACTGAAGATAGGATTTAACTGCTAAACTTTGCGACATGGCTTCGATAGCCCTGTGCCTATAGAGTTTGTCTTCCAACCCGAAGGTAGCTGGTTCGATCCTCGCTAGAATGAAAAAAGTGTGACGTCATCCCAACAAAATTAAAGTGCAGCCAACAAGAAGATTGATAATTTGAATTGACAGGCAACCAGAAGAAAATGACAAGTAGTGACAGGTGACAGTTGATGTATATGCGAAAGCCAACGCTCAAATGGGGTACTCGGGTGAACTACTAGAAAATGGGAACACCTGAACTAACCTGAAAAATGAGGATCCCGGACGGAACATTAGCGGAGCCCTATGGGGTACTCGGGGTGGAGCACTAGAAAATGGGGCCCCCGGGAGGAGCTCTAAAAATGGGGATCCCGGACGGAACTTTAACGGAGCCCTATGGGGTACTCGGGTGGAGCACTAGAAACTGCGGCCCACGGAAGGGGTTCTAAAAAAAGGGGCCCCACAAAAAATGGGGCGCAGCCCTAAAATGGGGCCCACGTCGTGGGGCCCACGGGGGCGCAGCCCGGTCTATACCGCCGGTATTACTACTACTATAATTATGAATAAAAAAATTTATTCTGAAAATGAAAATATTTTAAAACATATATATATATATATATATATATATATATATATATATATATATACATATAACTTACAATAATTATAATGCATTATTATTTTGTTATGTATATAAAATATTTCAGTAGAAGGTTTCTATTCTAGCCAGAATCCTATATTGCTCTATAATTTCTAAATTTGTTTTCTATGCGGTTAAGTTCCGGATGATACGGTGACAAGCAAACAACACAATGTCCATATTCTTGCATAACTTCATCTAGCTTATATTTAACCGATATTTCCACCTAACTCAATTTTTTTTCTGCAACCATTCTATGATTTGTGATTTTCTACGTCTAAAGATTCAGGACATGGCGGTAAGAGGCGCTGTTCACTATTAATACTGATTTTGGAAGTAAATTAAGATTTAGTTGTCTCCGTCCTTATTTTATGAAATTATTATGATTCATGTTGTCACTGTCATCCTCACTTTTATATCATCCAATTAAAAATTCATTAATATATTAATAGAAGCAAAATATGATGAAATAAGTTAAACAAATTTAAATTTCTTTTATTGGTACATTTTTTAATTCACTCTCCAACAATGAGCTTATTTGCTTATTTTATTTGAAATGACTTTTTTATCATTTTGTCAAAAAAATTAATACGGTAAGAACCATTACGGCAGAAAAATATTAATATATAAAATTATTTTAAATACTGCATATCCTTTGAAAAACTCATTTCGTATCAATATTTTCTTAAAAAATGTAAAAAAAAAGAAATGAGGAAAAAGCCATATATTTTTTCATTATTAGAGAATAAATTGCTGGACCTTAAAAAAGTTAAAGAATCACTCCCACCCTACAAGAAGAAAATTTACGCACACAGACGGACAAATAGTAAGACACATTTTCTTGCGGATCTAGTAAATATTTTTCTATAGTTGGCGCTAAATAAGGAATTATGTTCAATCTTTATAATCGCGGAATATCTATACGCAATATTTCAGCCTCACTTGAAGCAGAAGTAGAAGTTACCCTCTAAAATAAATAGACTATGTTATAACTATTCTTAGACCAAAGACCGCAGAACAATAAGAATCACATTCTTTCTTCAAAATTCCATATATTAATGGACCTTCAGAAGAAATAAGACAAACTGCTACCAGTAACAGTATAGAAACAGCCTTATTTTTACCTCATTACCACAGTAGTACTAACATAGCCAGTAACTTCTCTTGGCTGCGCACCAACCGAAATTTTCGCAGATCTCTAAAATGTTAACCTGCAATTTTCTCACAAAATCAAATCAGTGTTGTAGCAAAAACTGCGACAATAGGTCCGAACTTCGCATAGAAATAATTTAGTGAATTTTGTATTTCAAAGCAGGCGCAATTTTTGCATATCCTTTAAAATTCATTTTAACAATATTTTATATAAAACTATAATAATTATTTTGTTATACTCCACCACACCGAACAGAATGTAGATGGCTAAAATAAAAACTGAATGTCTCTGAAAAGTTTAGTTTTCCATTTATCTCTTTTTCTACTTTAAATAATATATTATTTGCAATATTTATAGTTATCCATTTTTTGCTAAAACCATAAAAAATCACACGTCTTTTACTTTGAAAAATTTTGAATAATAACGGTAATTTTAATGCAATATTGTTTTTAAGTATAAAGCAACAAATTTTAGAAAGTTTCTTTGTTTGTTCGGATGACTCTTTAGCACCATTTTATTAAATTTTTGTTTCAATTTCAAGTTTAGAGACAATTGAATTCGAATTTGAATCAAATGGCGCTAAGAACAGTTCTGACAGCAATCTACAAAACCCTACATTTTTTTTAAGATGGCGATTATTTAACACCTCTAATATCTGACCTTGAATTTACAGTCTAAAGATAACGATTTAAAAAAAA
Organism: Diaprepes abbreviatus; assembly: GCA_034092305.1. Lineage (NCBI taxonomy): Eukaryota > Metazoa > Arthropoda > Insecta > Coleoptera > Curculionidae > Diaprepes > Diaprepes abbreviatus. The sequence continues at coordinate 20,711,911 of JASJET010000055.1, read as the reverse complement.
ATATAAGTGATTTTCTAAAACTTTTAGTTAAATTTAGTAAAAGGATTTATTAAACCCGACCGTGTTGCTATGGAAACTAGATCTTCTAGTTGATCAATTTTGTTTGGCTTATAATATTTTTATAATTTGTACTATACATAGATCAGCAGCTGCTAATTCAGTTTCATATTTAATAAATTTCTACTGAAATACTAAAAATATCGGTATATTTTTATTCGATAACATAACTATTTTTATTTCATTTGACTGGTCTATTGTTGTTTCAGCTTTCCCTACGCTCTCACTTACCCTCCACGCTGCTCTAATCTCCCTAGCCCTTCAAAATACACACAAGGTAAACTCGCGGAAACCTGACTTGGCTACGAAAATAGCTGAATAAGCGGAAATATACGCACAGTTTCAATACAGATTTAACAAATATAGGCATTTAGAATACTAAAACATTTTGCTTATTAGTTTGGAAAAACATTTAAGATAAAAAATAATACAAACCTAAGTTTTTATTTAAATAACGATGAAATTAATTTAATGGACTTTTTTTATGACAATTTACCAATTAAAAAATATAAAAAATTAAATTATACCTTCTAAACTCTATCATCAATTCCACGTACGGGATTGTATTTATATAAATTGATGTTTATTACCATAGATATTTTAACTATTATCAATTATAATTACTAGCGTTAGTTATAATTATTTTTACGACTGTGTTTAAATGCAGCATTTGCTCCGTCTAAAATTTGATTTCGATCCCTAACAAGAATTGCTTTTAACGGAACTTTCGGAATCAGTATCACAGATTATTTCATTTGTTCTCGTCCCTTTGAAATCGCGAGGCCCAGTTTTCGTGCCCTTGCTTACCTTACGACCGGCTATTACACTGAAAGACAAAACAGAAAGCAGAAAGCAAGATATAGTTCTACACAGGAAAAAAGTATTAAAGAAGCGTAAACAAATGTCTGTTCTTGTTTCTTTTATACAAAGATCAGTAATTCTTTAAATTAGAGTGAAAATAGTTATCCCTTATAATTTAACAAGGTAGTTAGTTTTCTCTCTATTGTTATATACAGGTTTCGGCTGACTTGAAAGAACTGTATAAAAAATTTATTATTTTCTGGAATTTATATATCTCTTATATATATATATATATATATATATATATATATATATATATATATATATATATATATATATATATATATATATATAACCGAGACTTGTTCCTGTATAAATTATTTCAATTTAAAGTTTCGGTTCAGTTTTAGAACCAGACATGTTATTGCTAGTAAAATAAAAAAGATAAGGACCTCTGAAGCAATTAACGAAAAGATAAACCAATCTTTAATCTGTAGAAATTACAAATGTTTTTTGTTCTTATATATTTTTCTATCCCTGATAATGTGAGTGTTTTATTTCAAAAGCATTAACAAAAACAAACTGTTGCATCTGGTTAATTAATTCAATAAAAAAATCAGTAGACCTCCGAAATAGTTAAACAACTTATGTAAGGAAAAGAATATACCTATTATGGACAAGTGTAATACAACAAATATTTGTATTTTACCAGAACTTATAAACATACAGAATAATATGGTAATAAAATAGTCATAAAATTAATTTTATAAATTCTCTTCTAGAACCATTCACCAATTTTATATACAGAAATATAACGAAGTTTAAGTAATATTTTAAATTTTACAAAAAATCCTAAGATATTTTATATTTCTGAAATAAAACTTTTATAGTCCATTAGATTTGAACTCACCAAGAGTTGAAATATAAAAGCAAAAAAATACTATAGTGGATTGATCGAGAGTCAATTAATGTACAATGTTATTAAAATGCAAAAATAGTGAAAATGTTTAAAGGTTATTTTGGAAAATGTTCAATATCAACTCCACGTACTTCAATACATTTCTTATTCTTCGAATATTTTTCCGCTACACTGCAAATAATCTTCTGCCATTACTACGGACGTCGTTAGAATGCTGTGCAATTCTGGCTAGTAGTTCGTAACTAGTATTTACTGGTGTTGAATAAACTAGACTTTCAAATGTTCTCAGAAGAAAAGTCTAAGGGGTTTAGGTCTGGAGAGCTTGGTTGCCATAAAACAGGCCTACCTCGACCTATTTATCGAGGGCCAAAACCGTCTGTTAAGTGGTAACTTACTATACGGTTAAAATGAGGTGGAGCACTATCATGCATTTACCACATTTGCATTTTTCTATGAAGAAGTACGTCTTCCAACAAATTATTTAAAATTTGCTACAAAAATTGTAAATAAATCTTACCATTAAGTCTGCCTTTCAAAGCAAATGGACCTGTAAGGTTATTTCCGGTGATACCAGCGCAAAAAAAATAAAAGTCTAAAATTTTTAGTTAAGTTAACTAAAAAGATTTATTAAACCTTTGTTGGTGTCCGATATTGGATTTAACCCAAATTTATTGTTTATATTTCATCACATCGTTTTGTATTTGTATTTTATTTTGTATGTAAAATTGAGACATTAAATATTTTTGATTAAAAATGGCACAGACATCTGACTATGCTTGGTGTGTCTGTACGTCGAAAGTCAAAGAAAATGTAATTCTTGTGAAAGATTCGCCAAGGAAGCATTTGAATATTGTCAGAAGTAATTATAACAAAACCACTAGTTTTATATATGAAGTTATAGAACAAAGTCTTGTTGCATATGTTTGGAAAAATGTTTAACGTATTTAGGAAATAATAAATTGGATTTTATAAAAATAGTTTCAGTAGTAAATGAAAATCTTTGAAGTTGAACAGTGGAAATCACAAATTTGCAAAAAAATCTTCGGCTTTGATATAACGTATTTATTATTGAACTGATTTATAAACATCTGTTTTTTAATGAATTCATTGTAATAAAACATCTTCTTCTTCTTTTTTTTCTTTCTCAGCCCACTGACGTCCACTCCTGGACATAAGCCTCTCCGATGGTCCTCCACTGGGATCTGTCTCTTGCCTTCTGGAGCCAGTCTTTTCCAGCAAACTGTCTTATATCATTTACCCATTTGCGTTGTGGCCTGTCACGATTTCGGTTCGTTTCTCGCGGTCGCCATTGCAGTAATTTACTCGTCCACCTATCGGGCTGTTGTTTAGCTATGTGCCCCATACTGCACAATTATTAACCTAATAAATTATTTATTATTCACTTAAGGACTGGTTCATTCGGTCACTTTAAAACATTGATATTACTCAAAATAAGAAAGGACCACACAAATCAATTTTTAAGGGTGTCCGATAAGTACCTCCTAATTTCTCGGCAGCATATAGGGGAGGACAAAATAATCATACATAGTTCTAAAGGAGTACCCAGCGATTTACCTTATCGCCTCTAGGTTTTGAACCGACTTGTATGATTTAATGGAATTTTAATATTTTATAGAGGCCATAAAGATTCATTAAATCAGATTGCAGTGGATGTTTTAGATCATCCGAGAAGTCAAGAACGGACTTGCAGCCACACTCGTTGGGTCTAATTTTTGATAGGTGCTATTTTACAGAGCTGAAAACTGATTTTTTTTTTAAATCCTTTGGTTATTCCCTTAAAAAAGATACTTCAAATTTATTTCCATAAAACTGGCGGTTTTCGAGATAAATCGGTTTTTATGTGAAACACTCAAAAGTTACTAATGCTGAACACAAACAGGTAAAAATCAGGTTGTTAGTGTTAATACCTTCATAATAAATTACTATTGACGGAACTCGTGTAAACCGCCTTCAAGTAAAATTTAAAAAAAAATGGAAGAATATTTTGTCGCAGAATTTGCTGATATGCATTTAATTTACGGTGAAGCGGTGTCAAATTCTTCGAAGAGAAGAAGACTTTATGCTGAAAGATTTTCAGCTCGAACAATGCCAAATCTTAAAACCTTTCAAGGTTGATCTAAGCCTAAGGGAAACAGGTAAAACACGATAAGAAAATAATTATTACAGTTAACAAATTTTGCAAAATATTGCTGACAACCCTTCAAACAGCATAAGAACGCTCATGGCACAAAACAATGTTACAAAATGGATATCTAATAGAACAGTTATTTCACCCGTACCACGTTGAAAAAGTACACGGTATGTCTCCGGATGATTATCCAGCCATAGTTCAATACTCCAAAAGGTTTATACAGCATCATGACCTAAATCTAAATTTTTCTAACATTTTTTGTTTACCGATAAGCCCGGTTTTACAGGAGAGGCATAATAAACTCACACAATTTACGTTTTTGTGCTGATGAAAATCCGCTCGCTACAATTCATAACACGGTTGAAAAGTGATGGAAGGATCCGTTATAAAAAAGCGACTTGACACATGCGCTAAGAATTTTGGTTTCGGCCGTAGAGTCTTTTCCGCATCTAGATAAAATAATCTGTGATTTTAAAATTCGTTTTATTTAGTATAAAAATTATTTTTATAGATATTGAACTATAATTAAAATCACCACTACAAAATAAAAGTCCCACTTTGTAGATCCTTTCAAAATAAAGCAGAACCAGTTTTATAAATTTATGTGCCTATTCATATCGATCAATCAAGCACTGACAAGAGGCATTTTAAAATATTAAACCTTATACCAATTTTATCAGATTCTGGTTTGAATTTTTTAAATATTAGTAGTACTAAAACTCTAATTTTGAAATTTCTTGTGCAATTTCCTTGACCAACAACAACATTAATAATATTTAAAATATAGAATTAAAATTTGCGTATTACAATTACATAATAACAAATGTTTCTCTGACTACAGCCAGTTATTAGTTCTCTTTATACAATATAATCATTTCTCATAAATTAAATTTCATCTCGGTTCGAATTTTTTTAGAAGTTTATAGACGGTAATAAAACAGGCAATGTATTTTGAGGTAATCCCAGGTTCTAAGTATACACTGATCCTCTTCTCACTATATCTAAAATATCAGTCGCAATAAAAAGTTCCGTTTAAGCCATAAAGCATTAAACTCTCGAATATCCTCAGTAGAAAAAAGACGCAACATTTTAGGTAATTCTTACCACTTCAGGGACGTCTTAAGAAAAAATTGTAATATTTCATACAAAAGATCACATTTTATACTCACTTGAATTTACTTTAAAAAGTTTTAAAATGAAACAACCAAGTGGTTTTTTTCAATTATTTCATAATTAGTAGGGTAATATGATAAATTTTAAAGGATTATATGTCGTTATTGATTTATGAGTATTGATCATTAGGCATAATTTTAAATATTAAACAGGTAGAAGAAATAAGTTTACGAAGTAAGAACAATATGAATAGGCTATCAAATAAATGCAATTCAAATATAAAAATATCAATACGACTGCCGCCCATTGATGTTCTTAATATTATAATTATTGATTAGTTAAATTTATTTTAGATATTTCTAAATTATTATTACCAATTATTTAAAATGTTTAGATTATAATTTAATATTTGTAATACGTGTGAAAACCGTCATCCATACTGATGATTGATGAGAACCACCTTCAAATCGTTTTCTCTCAGACACTCATAAACCTATCTATAAATTGTTGTATTTAATCTCTCCATTTTATTCGTAATCAATGCCAAGATCCTTGTTCTAAGAATGTTTTTGAAACCATCAACTTTTAGAAATTATCTTCAGTGCGACATATTGAGTTTAAATTTCAAGTCGGTTTAAAATAAAGGCATTTAGGTGGTGCACTATCCACAATATACGAAACATCTGTCTAAAGAAAGGTATGTATTTTCCTTCTTTCTTGTGCTCGTAGAGGCCTTGTCTCATCACCATACAGAAATATGGAAAAAAGTAAAGTAGTTGCCAGCCGTACTTTACTTTTTAATTCTAGTTAGTTTGGTCATAGCACTCTTTACCACTGAGGTTAGCTTCCAAACCTCGTTCTTGCAGTTTCCGTCATTATTAATAATAAATTTGCAAATCTTCCCACTAATTTAAAATTACCCAGGGCTCCAGTCAGGCACAAGGTATTAAATCCGTCAAGTATCAGTATTTTTGATTTTTGTTTATTTATTTTGAAGCAAAATCATTTTCCTTTCCACCCCCATCGATAGGAAAATTATTTCCTCTTCAGTTATCAGTATTGTCGTGGTACCATCGACATTTATGAAATTTTAAATCTTTTTGTCTATTAACTCTATCTACTCCATTCTAACCCTCCAAAATAATATACTTCTCAGACTTACCGTCTTTTCTGTTTTGAACTGTGCCAAATACAAAGCAATGAAGAGTTTGTCTCTCACATTTTTTTTACGGAAAACATCTTGGTGTTTTGGTTCGCTTATTCCTATAAGAATTTCCCACAGTGCCTGCTAGTTTACAAAATCAAGTGATTTTTGCTCTTGCTTTTTGCAAATATATTCCTTGTGGTATTTGATGTTGCAGATATGCGCAGTATTGGCTGAGATCGTTAAATCAGCGAAGAGATCCTTTGTAGATAGGGTGACTGACCTTTTCTAGAAATGTCTCAAGAAATGATTTATTCATAGATTGGTCCCATGTCATTGTCATCCTAGTTTGGAAAACTACAGACCAATAAATCGTTTATCTCCGCTATACAAGGTGTTCTCTAAAACTATAATAGTTAAACCACTACAAAACGATGATGGTTAAACTACTACAAAACATTAGCTTAGAATTCGGGTACTAATAGAAACGGTCATGGGAGATAATATTCATCGATGAATATTTTTTGTAGATTATAGTCTGATACTTTACATAGTTGAGATGTAGGCTATTATAAATGCACTCAAAAATGACAGGGTTGATAACAGATACAGTGTGTCCCATTACAAACTGCCGCGATCAATTTCTCGGAAAATCCATTTTGAAAAAATTTTTAAATTTACCAGTTTACTAAAGTCGATCGGGGCAATTTTGCTAAAATATTTTCAAGATGGTGGCACTTCCGGTTACACTGGAACTTGATGCCTCTTTGCTTATTTTAAATGCAACACTCTATAGGCTATTTTATTTTTAGATCCTACGCAAAATTATAGACATGTTTCATATATATATATATATATATATATATATATATATATATATATATATATATATATATATATATATATATATATTATCATCGTATACCTAGTCTGTTTTTAACATATTTGAAATTTTATGTCAACAATGACGTTTGCAGGCCTTATTATAACTATCAATTTCTGCTACATCGACTGCCATATTTTAAAAATTTTCCTAGGTCTATTTTCCGAGAAATCAATCGTGGCAGTTCGTCATGGATCACTCTGTATATTAACATCCTTGAAAATACTGTTACGGTTAAAAATTGGGTTTAAATAATAAATATTTTTGTTTACATTTTTCAAGATTAAATTACAGGTTCAAATTACTAAAGTCATAAATAGATTTTTGTTTTGTACGTAAATTTACAGTAAACGATGTTCTCTACTATAAAACTACCTTTTGTTTTTCATTCATTAATATTGGTTTCATCGATATTCAGATCATTCCTTTTGTTTACATTTTGAAATTTTGATTGACATCGAAACTTAACATATTTCTGTAATTTGTAAATTTCATTAGGTACCTCGAGACAATGTATCACATATTGGGAAAAGCGTTTTCTTAATGTTTGGATAAAATAAATAGGATTATTTGCTTTCTTGTGATTATTATTTGATTTTCCTTTTTCAGAAAATATTTGTTTATTGTCACATATCAGCTGTTTGAAATAATCAGGTCCACTCAATTTCTTGAAAAGTTTTTAGGGTTGCCTATAAGATGGCCCATCAGTTGAATATTATCGAAATGCTAAATTCGAAATAAAATAGTATCGATTTTTTTTTATTATGTTGTTTTTAGTTTATTAGTTGAATATTTCTCTTTACTTTACTCGTTAGAATTTTTGGTAATTATAATATTGTAAATTTGACCCTCGAACTAGTTCGAACTAATTTGAACTTAATTGGATTTCATTTTTAAATATTTCGAACCCATTAAGTAGTTTGTTATTGGGTATTCATTTTGTAGGACGAGGCAGGTTAGATTATTAATATATTGGTTGTCTCTGTCTAATTTCAGTACTGGCCAGTTTAAAATTGAGATAGAAGAATTTTTGCATATATTTTCCGGAAGTAGTTCAAATTGTATGATAAATGTCAAGGGTTCGAGATTATGGCTACGAGATTAAGGTTATTTTTTTGGATAGATTTTTGATAGACGTTTTTTATAAAGTTTTTTTGGTAACTTCCGTTGAAAGAAATGTGCTAGTGATTTGAGAGAAATCGTTCTCTTTTGGCTATCTGACGCAAGAGCGTGAAGATGTGGTTTTAGTTCTACTGCTTTCCCAAGTTAAGGGAATTGGTCATAAAGGGCCGATTAAAGTGACAAAACCTAGTCGGGGTGCAAACAATTTTGGTGATTTTGGTCGTTTCACTCTACAGCCAGTTTGGCGATTATTTTCTTCAGCCAGCCAGAAACAACGGCTTATCAGTTAGCAGATGCCAACATCTTCTTGAGTTCGAGGTATGTACATATTTCTTTTGAAACAATCAGTTTTTGTGTTTAAGCAAAATTTAGCTAGGCTTTGCGTAGGCCTTTTGTACGACTGATTGAGTAGGAATTTTTATTTCTTTATTTTAGGGTCTTAGGAATAAGTACAAAATGTCTTTGGAATGAATACGTCTTTGGAATGAATATGTCTTAGGAATAACTACAGTATTGTCTTTGGGATAAGTACAATATGTCTTTGGAATAATTATGTCTTTGGATTTCTTCAGTGTTTTTTTGGATGGATATTTATAATGTACAGATTGGGTTTTCGTGCTGCACTTCTGGGATTGTGAGCCTCTGAAAGGGACAATCTCCATCTTGAGCCAGGTCAACGTCCTGTCTGGGGAAGCCGTCTATGTCACAGGCCTTGTTCAACCACCTGTTTTAAAGTGAATCAGCTAAGTGCCTAAATTTTAGCCAAAGTATGTGCACAAGAGTTTCTGATTGTTAAGCCTAATGGGTATTAAACCTCTATTTTGAATCGTTTAGTTATCTAAGCACAGTTTTCTGTTCGATTACCTAGAGGGCTAACAGGTAGGGGATTCTTGTGGATATGTTTTTGAACCTTTCTAATTAATAGACATTAAATATCTGGACTTTAATATTTTTTTTTAATGATACTTATCTTTTGGTAATTTATTATATCATATATTTGCGGCGAACCAGTAAACTATGTAAGGTGAAACGCAGTCGACTTCGTTGCGCTACAGCCTCAAATTTAAATGTTTTATTTTTGCGATATTTTACTGTAATTGAGGTTTTTTTTTATGGTTCTGTTTTAGAGTCCCAGAGTGGCCAAGTACCGATTTAATTATTGTTTAAAATAATGATTATGATAATGATACCTTTATTGAAAATTTTAATTGTTTAATAATTGAATATTTTGGAAACTAGTTATTTTGTACAAATTTGTAACATACTTCTCATCAAACTTTTATTAAGATTTCACTACCACCTATATTTTTTATTACTGCCTTTATTTTTCACTGGCGCCCACGGGTTTCTTTTTCCATTATTTTTTTTAAATAGATTGTGATTTTTGACTTTTTTTTAAAGCTGATTTTGGTAAATTTTGCTGTTGTAAGTTTGCTGGATTTGACATTTTTTTTTGGTATAGTGATGATATTTGATATATTGGACTTATATTTGATTGATTTATTGACAATTGATCTTTGATTGAGCATATTTTATTTTTGATTTAATTAATTTTTATTAGAATATTTTTGTAAATATAAAATATTAAGATGTATAGATTAAATGTTGACCGTTTAACCAAAGATGAACTAGAGTATGAAGTTCAGGTTAGGGGTATAGATTCTTCCGGTACGGTAGATTCCTTAAGAAAGTGCTTAAGATCTTTATTAAGTTTAGAGAAATCTGGGAACATAGTTCAAAGTTCAGTAGTTCTTGATAATGAGCAGGAGATTGCAGAATGCACTCGAAAACTTACAGAGTTAAAAGATTTTATTTCAAGTTTTTCTGGAACTAGCAAACAAATTTCGAAAATTGAATCAAAATTTGCCCATTTAGTAGGTCGAATTAATAGAATTTCAGATGAAGATATTACTTTTAAGGATAAGCGTTCAAAATTATTAGTCGAATTAACTTCTCTTTTAACTGATTTTGAAATTAAAACAAAGCTGCTTTCTACAGATGCAGGATCAGAGCCACCATTAAATCCAAATTTTTCAGATCAATCGGGTACTAGTAATTTAGCAAATTCTACAATGGCTTCTGGTCAAAACTCTCCAATACCCAATGTTAATATTATTAGCAATCAGTCTTCTACAAATAATTTAAATTTTAAAAGTGTACCAGTTTATAAATGGGGTATTAAATTTTCAGGGACTTCAGGGTTAAGTTTTAATGCGTTTTTGCAACGAGTAGATGAACTTTGTATTTCAAGGGGTGTTAATAAAATAGAATTATTTCATTCAGCTTCTGATTTATTTGAGTCAAATGCATTAAATTATTATCATTTAATTTCTAAATATGCTACTGATTGGGATTCTTTAATAAAATTAATGAGAGATGAATTTTTACCAGCTAATTTTGGGGATAAATTATGGAATCAAATTTTAAATAGAACTCAGGGATCAGATGAACCTATAGGTATATATGTTGCGGCAATGACACAGTTATTTGATAGAATGCCAGCTAAGGTATCTGATTGTTTACGTTTAAAAGTTTTACGCGCTAATATGTTACCTTTTTATCAAGAACGGCTAAGCTTACATGAAATAAATACTCCTTTTGAATTGATTGAATTATGTAGAAAATTAGAAGAAACTAGGTTACGCGTAGAAGAGTTTAAGCCGCCAAAAAAAGGGAATGTCTCTCTTGAACCAGATTTAGATTACCAACCGGTAAAACGTGATTTTACTAAACCAGCTACTAGTGGAACTGTTAGTGAGGTTCATTTTTCAAATGTTGATAATTTTTCACAAAACTCTAATGCAAATTTTAATAATTTCAATTTTAAAAACAATAATAATAGACAAAATAATATTTCTCAAAATAATAGATTTTCTACTTCACAAAATAATAGAAATAATTCACAAAATGTTAGGCAAAACTTTCAAAACAATAATGGACATAACCAAAGAAATTTTAGAAATCAAAATAACGTAAGAAATAATTCTCAAAATCAAAATAATTATCAAAATTTCAGAAATAATCAGGGTAATGTTAGGAATGTTAATGCTTCGGGTAATTCTAATCAAAATAATTTTAGAAATAATAATTCTCGTTTTTACAGTAATAGCAATCATAATAATTCAGGAAATTTTCAAAATAATTCTAGTAATAGACAGAATATAAATAAAGATTCAGATGTAAATTTATGTTTCAAATGCAATCAACCTAATCATTTTGCCAAGAATTGTACAGCTAAAGATAAGAAATGTTTTAATTGTGGAAAATTGAACTGCACTAAGAGAACGTGTCCTAATTGTAATAGTACTCAAATTTCGAGTCAGGGAAACGGGTCAAGAAGTCAAGTTTAGGTCGAGGGTTGACTTCAGACATACAATCGACCACTAATGATTTGGAGTTTAAAGATAAAGTTGTTTTGGATTATGTATTGACACATGTAGGTCCTGGGGAATGTCCTTATTTAAAAGTAGATATTTTGGGTTTAAATTTTTATGGACTTTTAGACTCTGGAGCAAATAAAATTTTTGTAGGTAATAAAGGTTGGGATAAATTGAAAACTTTGGGAGTTAAATTGGATGTAAATAAGAGTACGCTTTGTAAAATAGCTAATGATAGTTCTTGTGAATGTATAGGCATAGCAATTGTTCCAGTAAAAGTTAGGGATATAGTGAAACTTGTAGATATTTATGTGGTACCTGAACTGCGACATGAACTTATTTTAGGTATTGATTTTTGGATAAAGTTAGGTATTGTTCCGGACATGCGCAGAGGCGAATGGTATTTTTCATCTGAAGTTTTAGGTAGTCCAGAGATTTCTTTGATGCAGTGTGGATCAGACTTGACAGAGGAGCAGAAAGTTAGGTTGAATAATTTAGTTACAGCTTATTTTGATAAAATTGGGGATCGTTTAGGTTGTACCTCGATGGTTAAACATAAAATTATTACAAATAGTGAGCCTATTAAGCAGAGATATTACCCAGTTTCACCCTTTAAGCAAAAACTTATAGACGAGGAGGTAGACAAGATGTTAGCAGACGGGGTCATTGAACCTTCAACTTCTGCCTGGTCATCTCCAGTGCTTCTGGTGCCCAAAGAAGAAGGAAAACAGCGCTTTGTAGTTGACTTTAGGAAGGTTAATAATGTCAGTCAGAAAGACGCCTATCCTTTGCCATATATTTCTTCCATTCTAGATAAATTAGGGGGAGCTCGTTATCTTAGCTCGTTGGATCTTCAAAGTGCGTATTGGCAGGTAGAACTAGAAGAAAATAGTAAGCAGTATACAGCGTTCACAGTTCCTGGGCGAGGACTTTTTCAGTTTCGTAGGCTACCGTTTGGTTTGCACAACGCTCCAGCTACATTTCAGAGATTGATAGATACAGTTTTAGGTGCTGACTTGCAGCCTTATGTTTTTTGTTACCTGGACGATATAATTGTAGTCACTTCCGATTTTGATAAACATTTAGAAATTTTACAGCTCGTTTTTGATCGTTTAGACAAGGCAGGGTTAACTTTGAATAAGGAAAAAAGTAAATTTTGTCGAGCAGAATTAAGATATCTAGGTTATGTTGTTAATAGACATGGTATTTCAGTTGATCCCTCGAAAGTTGAAGCCATCACCAATATTCAGACTCCAAAAACAGTAACAGAAATTCGCAGAATTATAGGAATGTTATCATGGTATCGTCGTTTTGTTCCAAATTTTTCAGACTTAATATCACCTTTTACTCGTTTACTTCGTAAAGGCGCTAAATTTGCTTGGGATAAAAATTGCGAGGATGCTTTTCAAAAAATTAAAAATATCTTAGTTTCAGCACCCATTTTAACTTGTCCAAATTTTGATTATGAATTTATTCTTCAGACAGACGCAAGTGCATATGGTGTAGGCGCAGTTTTATATCAAGTATACGATGGAAGAGAACACGTCATCTGTTATATATCTCGCAGTTTGACTCGTCAGGAAAAAGTTTATTCTGCTACAGAAAGAGAATTGTTAGCTGTACTTTTTGCAATCGAAAAATTAAGATGTTATTTGGATGGTGCAAAATTTTCTGTTGTTTGTGATCATTACAGTCTTCAGTGGCTGGATAATCTTAAAAATCCTCAGGGTAGATTAGGTCGTTGGGCTTTGCGGTTACAACAATTTGATTACAAAGTCATTCATCGTAAAGGCAGAGAAAATATTGTTGCGGATGCTTTGAGTCGTTCTGTTCCAGAATGCGATGCCTTGGAGATTTCTAATATTGATCTACAGGAAGTACAAGACAAATGGTATATTGACCTCAGGAAACGTATATTGAAAAATCCTTTAAATTTTCCGCGTTGGAGAGTAACTGATGGTAAGATTTATAAATATTTTCAGCTAGATTTTCCGGACTTGCGTGATACTACGGATTATTGGAAATTGGTTGTCCCAAAGGAAAAGCGGCGTGAGATTATGGAATCTTGTCATAGTTCTACAATTGGAGGTCATTTTGGGGTTCAGAAAACTTATTTAAAAATTTGTCGTTTATATTATTGGCCTTGCATGAGAGCTAATATTACCAAATTTGTTAAACATTGCTTAGTATGTCAAAGAGTAAAACCTGAACAAAAATTGCCTAGTGGTTTATTACGCGATAATTTAATGCCAGAATATTGTTGGCAGGTTATTAGCATGGATTTATTTGGTCCATTACCAAAGAGTAAACACGGTAATATGTATATTTTTGTAGTAACTGACGTTTTTAGTAAATTTAATTATTTCTTTCCTATTAGAAAAGCAAATTCGAAAACAATAGTTAATCTTTTAGAAGAGCGTATATTCTTGGTTCATGGTATACCACAGGTCATTAGGTGTGATAATGGGGTTCAATTTAAAAGTCAGGAATTTCAGGGGTTAATAAAAAAGTATGAGGTTAGAACACTTTTTAATCCAAATTATCATCCATCGCCAAATGTTACTGAAAGAGTTAATAGGGTTTTAAAATCAATGCTTTCAGCTTTTATCTCAGATAATCAAAGAATTTGGGATGATAATTTAGCAGCATTAGCTTGCGCAGTTAATACCGCCGTTCATGAAGCTACAGGGCGTACGCCATATTTTGTTAATTTTGGTAAAGATATGATACTTCATGGTAGTGAATATTCTAGGGTAACAGATGTAGGTGATCCAAATTTTAAACAGAATAATTTTTCTAAAAGAGTAGAAGCTCTTGCGAAATTAAGAGATTTTGTAAATAAACGTCTGCAACAAGCTCACCAAAGATCAAGAAATCAATATAATCTTAGACGTCGTGATGTACAGTTTCAAGTAGGAAATTTGGTTTGGAAAAGACTTTTTGCATTGTCGGATGCTGGAAATTATTATTCAGCTAAACTTGCTGGTAAATTTGAAGGACCTTTCGAGATAGTTAAAAAAGTTGGTTACAATGTTTATGAGTTACAGGATGTGAATAGAAAGTCCAAGGGAAATTGGCATGTTCAGGATTTGAAGCCATACTATGATCCCAATGATAATTAGATTAGATTGTTATTTGTGTAAAAAAAAAAATTATTTCATAATTTTTTTTTCCTTAGAAAAGGGGGTGACTGTTACGGTTAAAAATTGGGTTTAAATAATAAATATTTTTGTTTACATTTTTCAAGATTAAATTACAGGTTCAAATTACTAAAGTCATAAATAGATTTTTGTTTTGTACGTAAATTTACAGTAAACGATGTTCTCTACTATAAAACTACCTTTTGTTTTTCATTCATTAATATTGGTTTCATCGATATTCAGATCATTCCTTTTGTTTACATTTTGAAATTTTGATTGACATCGAAACTTAACATATTTCTGTAATTTGTAAATTTCATTAGGTACCTCGAGACAATGTATCACATATTGGGAAAAGCGTTTTCTTAATGTTTGGATAAAATAAATAGGATTATTTGCTTTCTTGTGATTATTATTTGATTTTCCTTTTTCAGAAAATATTTGTTTATTGTCACATATCAGCTGTTTGAAATAATCAGGTCCACTCAATTTCTTGAAAAGTTTTTAGGGTTGCCTATAAGATGGCCCATCAGTTGAATATTATCGAAATGCTAAATTCGAAATAAAATAGTATCGATTTTTTTTTATTATGTTGTTTTTAGTTTATTAGTTGAATATTTCTCTTTACTTTACTCGTTAGAATTTTTGGTAATTATAATATTGTAAATTTGACCCTCGAACTAGTTCGAACTAATTTGAACTTAATTGGATTTCATTTTTAAATATTTCGAACCCATTAAGTAGTTTGTTATTGGGTATTCATTTTGTAGGACGAGGCAGGTTAGATTATTAATATATTGGTTGTCTCTGTCTAATTTCAGTACTGGCCAGTTTAAAATTGAGATAGAAGAATTTTTGCATATATTTTCCGGAAGTAGTTCAAATTGTATGATAAATGTCAAGGGTTCGAGATTATGGCTACGAGATTAAGGTTATTTTTTTGGATAGATTTTTGATAGACGTTTTTTATAAAGTTTTTTTGGTAACTTCCGTTGAAAGAAATGTGCTAGTGATTTGAGAGAAATCGTTCTCTTTTGGCTATCTGACGCAAGAGCGTGAAGATGTGGTTTTAGTTCTACTGCTTTCCCAAGTTAAGGGAATTGGTCATAAAGGGCCGATTAAAGTGACAAAACCTAGTCGGGGTGCAAACAATTTTGGTGATTTTGGTCGTTTCACTCTACAGCCAGTTTGGCGATTATTTTCTTCAGCCAGCCAGAAACAACGGCTTATCAGTTAGCAGATGCCAACATCTTCTTGAGTTCGAGGTATGTACATATTTCTTTTGAAACAATCAGTTTTTGTGTTTAAGCAAAATTTAGCTAGGCTTTGCGTAGGCCTTTTGTACGACTGATTGAGTAGGAATTTTTATTTCTTTATTTTAGGGTCTTAGGAATAAGTACAAAATGTCTTTGGAATGAATACGTCTTTGGAATGAATATGTCTTAGGAATAACTACAGTATTGTCTTTGGGATAAGTACAATATGTCTTTGGAATAATTATGTCTTTGGATTTCTTCAGTGTTTTTTTGGATGGATATTTATAATGTACAGATTGGGTTTTCGTGCTGCACTTCTGGGATTGTGAGCCTCTGAAAGGGACAATCTCCATCTTGAGCCAGGTCAACGTCCTGTCTGGGGAAGCCGTCTATGTCACAGGCCTTGTTCAACCACCTGTTTTAAAGTGAATCAGCTAAGTGCCTAAATTTTAGCCAAAGTATGTGCACAAGAGTTTCTGATTGTTAAGCCTAATGGGTATTAAACCTCTATTTTGAATCGTTTAGTTATCTAAGCACAGTTTTCTGTTCGATTACCTAGAGGGCTAACAGGTAGGGGATTCTTGTGGATATGTTTTTGAACCTTTCTAATTAATAGACATTAAATATCTGGACTTTAATATTTTTTTTTAATGATACTTATCTTTTGGTAATTTATTATATCATATATTTGCGGCGAACCAGTAAACTATGTAAGGTGAAACGCAGTCGACTTCGTTGCGCTACAGCCTCAAATTTAAATGTTTTATTTTTGCGATATTTTACTGTAATTGAGGTTTTTTTTTATGGTTCTGTTTTAGAGTCCCAGAGTGGCCAAGTACCGATTTAATTATTGTTTAAAATAATGATTATGATAATGATACCTTTATTGAAAATTTTAATTGTTTAATAATTGAATATTTTGGAAACTAGTTATTTTGTACAAATTTGTAACATACTTTTCAGTAAAATTTTATTAAGATTTTAACCACTTGAGCGACAGTTATAAGTTGATTTCTATGATCTAATTTTTGTAATTATCTATTACTTTTTTTTGTAATTTTCTATTGCTCATATTTTTGTTAACTGTCATTTAAACACTCATTATCTCTCTCCTTATCAATTTTCTAATTCTTTCTCTTTGCAGATATTTTTGTAGTTTTTGATATTGCTTATTTTTTTATTACTGCAAAGTTGATAGTCTCCTGCATTGTTGGGCTTATGGAACTTCATAGTCCAGTTTAAAATAGAGTGTGTTCTTTTCTTCTATAACTGGGCTATGTCGACGTAAACCTTCCAAAGGTAGTAGTTGATTTGTTTACTTTTTGGATCGGTTTGCCGTTCACTGTGCAGGACACTGTCAAGTTTAATATACTATTCTTTTGTTTAAATATTCACATTTTGCTACGTCATAGAAAGACAATAACTTTCGACTAAGTCAACAAGGTCTTTTATTGCAATTTAACATTTGTAATCGCACTTCTACTAGATAGCCCCATTAGAGGAGCTTGCAATAATTCACATGGTGATAACTTTTTCCAGGGGTTGTACTGATTATCTGGGAAGGGGTATACCGTGAGGAATAAATGTATTGGCCTCTATTTAATTGGTTTTATTTCCTATAAATTTAAATCAGGATACTTTCAAGTACTTAGACTCTGCGATTTATTTACCCGGATATGTCATATTAAATATTTATTCTTTTCCAAGTTTTCTTTACTACAATTGCTCGTAGTATAATCATTAGGGCTCATTCTAAAGTAAAATTTGGTGGCGCCTTTTTCCCGATTTAGACATTTATAAAACTTACACAGGCAATATATTAAAAATAGTGGAAAAATATAAAAACAACGAATCTACCCTGAGATGAGCTAGCGTATAGGTAAACTCCAGTCAGCATTAGGACAATCATTAGGTAAGTCTGAACTGAGGTACCTTACAGGGTGTTGCCAGGATTTGGTAAGGCGTTTATAGTTGGTAATAATATATTATATTTCATGGTAAAATTTGGAGATTTCATTTGCGACAAAAATTCTTAGTTTCAATACATATAAACAGTTATGTAACTTTACAAATAAAACTTCACGACAAAACTAACAAAGTTTAAGTACAAAGAGGCTTGAGACAAGTCACAGTATGTCACCCAATCTATATACATTGGTGCTGGAGGATGCGTTGAAGAAGATAGATTGAAATGACAAGGGAATACAAATTTTAGGAAAAGAACTTCGCCATTTAACATATGCATACGACATCGAGGTGTTTGCATCCATAAAAAAATAATTAACAACAATGTTTATAGACATTCAAAAAACTTCGTCTATTGTGTTTTCGATAGGAATATGTCTCTGTATTTCAAGTCTGAATTGTACAATCATTGCATCTGTTGCCAGTTACTAGGTATACCACCGAAACATGGATACTCAATAAGATTGTAACACAAAAATTGCATAATAATCAACTAGCACTAGACAAAAAGATCCTTGACACCACATTTAGAGATCATAAAACGAATTTATAGTTAAGAGATAGAATCAAAGTTAATTAAGAGGAATGCCAAACTGAAATGCGAATGGGCTGGAGACATTAAGAGAGGAATGGATGAATACCGTAAGAAACTGATTAAATGGTGATCATAGGGCAAGCGTAGAAACGTGAGACATCCCCAAGCGATATAGGCAGATATTAATAAACAACGGAATTTCATTGATATTATATCGCCCAAGACAATAACCAATTTAACAGTGCAGTGTCTCGGGTATCTTGAACTAATATTATGTTCTTATCTTCAATGAGCTGTTTTTCGATTTGAATAGTCTTGCGCCTTGCGCGTAATTTAATTTTTTTTAAAATACATCTAGCTTTTCACTGCGGTGTTCATGAACCTCTAATGCGTACCACATATTGGCAGTTTAATTCTCACTATCTTTTGGGCATTGGTGCTGTACTTCTCTAGATATAGTATTCTTCTTCTTCCTCAAAATTGTTTCGTTTTTTTAATTGCATGACTTGCCAAATATTCCTAGATATCCACCATTCGCACCTTTTTTTGTTTACCGGAATGCGTTGATGCCAGGGCATAGATCTAAGTTGTATTTAGAGTGATAGCAGAGGATTGCATTTTAATCATCTTTATTAAACATCGAATTACTATTACTTATAATATGAGATAGTGGACTTTATAAAATTTTTGATCTCTGATCTTAGTATGTGAATTTACAGCTTGCAAATCTCCAAGTGTGTTTTGGAAATGTGGTCCATTATAATATTTTTCAATATCCTATACTAAATAAGTATTACAAATATGAATATGACACACTGATCTAAATAAATTAGTTATGCAATACCAAAAAAATTATATACTTTTAGAAAGATAGATAAAAGATTAATCCGTTCCTGCATCTGATTTTACGTACAAACAGCAACAGAAGCTGAAAATCCTACAGTTTTAAAAGCTGGACATCAAAACGAAGTATTTCTTTCTCTTCCTTTTATGCATTTGTTCGTTAAAAATAATATTGGCTAGAGCTAAAACAGAAGCATTCCGATAAAACATCAGAAACTTCCTATTTATTTATCTTTTCTATGTTAATTCTTTACATCAATATTGTGCTGCATTTTATTTTTTGGAGATTGCGAAAACGCGACTGGCACTGTGCACTAAAATAGTTCACAAAATTTTTCATTTATTTATTTCGTAATTTTATGTATATAGGTATAACGCTTATAGACTGCATATTCAATCCGAAATTGGTGTCATTATCCCCTTCTCCAATATTAATGATTTGAACAGGAAGTGGCTACTTTGACTTGATCAAACAAAAAATGGTTCAGTTATTTTGATTTTCATTTTACATATTTGCGAAATACTGTTTATTAAAGTCAATTTTTATGAAAATATTGGAATTATTCGTCAAGCTTTTCAAATAAATACATGTATATATAAAAAAAATCAACTATAAAAGATTTATATTATAGAAACACATGTGCTCTGTTTTAGTTAGGAAGTCAAAGCACTATCTCAGTTTGTAAAAAACTACCAGAAAAGGATAGAAACCACTTCCATTGGTAGTGTATATCTACCTACAAACAATGATAGTTTTTTTAATAATATTATCAAGGAAAGTATCAATTAATTCTGTAACGGATAATTTCAACAATCGGAATACCAATTAATGAATAATCATTAATTTACAAAATAGAATTATCAGTTACTTCATCAAATGATAATTCTCAAAATTAAATAATCAATTAATGAGTTAATTGCTAATTTGATTCCTAAAATTAATTGGTAATTGTGTTCCTATAAAACTATTTGATATTTTTATTCTTGAAATTATTAATTAACGAAGTAATTGATAATTTTAAAAATAAAATTATCCATTACCAGAGCAGGTTTTCAAATTACGCATTACAAGAGTAACTAATAATTTTCCAAATTACTGAATAATCAATTGGTAATAATTTTAATTTCAAAATTACTTTAGTGAGAACAATGATTATTCAACCATTCTACTATCATCAAAATTTCCAAAAGCGTAACAAATTGAGTTTTTTACTATAGTCTTCAAATCGAGTATGAGTAATAAATTCTGAGATATATCCAAAATGTTTTTTATAACTTTCTAGTTTTTTTATAATAAAAGACAAGTTGACTCTGAGAGTGTATGAAAATGAAATTATTTTTTATTGAACAGCTCCATCTTTTTAGATAAACTTAAGGAAATTTAACAAGAGGAAAAATTAGTCAAATACATCCTTTAATTCTACGAAAAAAATTTTAATGAAAATGTATTTTACATGGCGGAAACATTGTTTTCTTCTGGTTAGTTCAATAACAAATATTTAAAAATTAAAAATAAAATTTATTTGGTGCAGCTTTATTTGCGAGAAAAAGGCATCTAAATGTTAAAACAATAATTTCATTCAGATAAATTACCAACTAATAATTCATTAATTTTATAAATTAAATTATTAAATTTTCTTGTAACGGGTAATTTGAAAAAAGAAATTTTCAATTACTAGCAATTGTGTGATTTTATTATTAAAATAATGAACTAGTCCATCAACTGACAATTTCAAATGTAAAATTATGAATTACTGCATTAATTGATAATTGAAGGAATACAATTACCAATTATTTTATTAAATGACAATTTTAAGAATAAAACCTCCAATTACTTAAAAAATTGATAATTTGAGGACAAAATTTCTCCAACTATTTCAGTCATTGATAATTTTATTTTCGAAATTACTAATTCATAGAGTAATTGATAATTTCGATTTGCTGATTAATAATTTCCCATTGTTATCAAAGATTAATTATGTTTTTTTTGTCAATCACTATTTTTTCTTTTCACTACATGCATTACTTTCTCCAAAAAAGTAATATTAATATGTGATACGGGGAGGGTAAGTTTTGACTTTCTTCTCGGTATGGTGGTACAGGTAGGCCATCATCTCGATGGTGGTGGAATAGGATAAATTGTGTTCTTTAGCAGTTTGTTCCAACTGTGCAACCTCTAACACGGAAAGGATATGGTTGGAACGAAGTTTGCATTTACCGTTCGCATTTTACTTCATTCATGTACGGAGCTGCATATAGTCGTATGTTTGTTGAATGTGATTTCAGCACTACAACGGCATAATGTGGATATATCCACTGCTATTGCATCTCACACGGAGGAATCCGTGAAAGCCGCATAAACATGTATACGCCATCCGGCGGGAGGTCGGCGAAGTCGCGTTCAGTATTTGCATGCTTCCTTCCGATCTGTCCTTTGCACAGCCAGGTGCATGTCGGTACCCTGATGAGTCTAATAGCGACGAAACATGTACCTCTGCCGTATGACTGTGGCGGGAAGGGTAAGTTTTGACTTTCTTCTCGGTATGGTGGTACAGGTAGGCCATCATCTCGATGGTGGTGGAATAGGATAAATTGTGTTCCTTAGCAGTTTATTCCAACTGTGCAACCTCTAACAAGGAAAGGATATGGTTCGAACGAAGTTTACATTTACTGTTCGCATTTTACTTCATTCATGTACGGAGCTGCATATAGTTGTACGTTTGCTGAATGTGATTTCAGCACCACAACGGCATAATCTGGATATATCCACTGCTATCGCATCTCACACGGAGAAATCCGTGAAAGCCGCATAAACATTATATATATATATATATATATATATATATATATATATATGTGTGTGTGTGTGTGTGTGTGTGTGCGTGTGTGTGTGTGTTGTGTCGGATATTCTCACGGTTGTGACGTGGCAAATTACTTAGCTTACTGTTATATATCGGGTTTAATCAACGAACTTGGCCTTTCCTATAAACCTACCGAGTGGCGACTATTTCTTGACTCTTCGAAGACAAGTCTAAAGGTAGTTCTATTATTTAATGGAAATGAACAACCATCTGTTCCTATGAATCATGCTGTAAAAATGCAAGAAACGTAGGAGAACATACTTCATAACATAAAATACGAAGATTATAAATGGATTATCTGTGCCGATTTAAAAGTTTGCACTACTTACAAGAATGTAGAGTGGCTACACCAAATATTGTTGTTTTTTATACCAATGGGACAGCAGAACCAGAAACCAACATTATGTCGTTAAAGAATGGCCGTTACGTGAAAACATTGTATCCTCTCTGCACATAAAAGTGAGGCTTATAAAAAATTTCGTTAAAACCTTAAATAGAGAAGGAAACGTTTTTCTTTATTTGAGACGGAAATTCGCGCCTAGGATTGAGGAAAAGCTTAAAGAAGGAATGTTCGCAGGGACGCAAATACGAAATATCTTTAGAGACGAAAATTTTGAAACTATACTTTCAAGAAAAGAAAATAGGGCATGGACTGCCTTCAAAAATGTATGTAGCAACTTCCTAGGTAACAAAAAATCGGAGAACTACGATGATCTAGTCGAAAACCTTATCCAATCTTAGAAGACGTAAGGCTACAACATGTCACATAAGCTGCATTTTCTTCACTCTCGTTTGGAATACTTTCCTGATAATTCTAGTGCAATCACAGACGAGAACGGCGAAAGATTTTATCAGCAAATTATTCAAATGAAGAAGTGGTATAGTGGAAAATGGACCCCAAACATGTTAACGGACTACTGTTGAACTCTAAAAAGTGAAACCGATCCGGACAAATACAAGCGAAAAAAGACAAAATTATTTATTTGATTGTTTTATAGTTTTTTCCATACAAAATTAAGTATATTTTGTTAAAAAAAAAGTCATTTTTTTTTTAATTCACTAAATTACTTGTAGTCTGGATTTCTCTTATTTTATAGTCATGTTTCCGTCTCTAAAAATTTATAGATGATAGGTAAAAACCGAGCTCAAAAAACCCAAAAAATATCAGGGAGCGACAAAAAATTTCAAAATACAGAGCAATTTTATCAATAAATTCTTATAAAGATAGTTTGTTCGTTGTTTTGGTTATTATCCTAACTACACTAACTAGTGAAACTGTCAAACTGCAACAGGTAACTTAAAAACTTTTTCACTTTTTAAATTATAAACACATCCAATGAAAAAATCTTTCTTAAGGCAAGTTATTATAACATTCTAAACATAAAATATTTTATTTTTGTTCTGATGTTCAGTCAATATATTTCTTGTATCTTTAAGCAAAAATGTGTTGCTATTATATAAAGCAATTCTTTAAGGAATTTTTCATTTATTCGTTATCAAGCTTTTCAGACTACAGTAAAAATCATTAGAGGAAAAACAAAATAAAAACATATAAATCTTTAAAAGTCGCTTAAAGGAAGCTGCAGCAGCAAATATATAAAAGTGTCGGAAGGAAAGTTGTTCCATCATGAAAATTAATGTTCCCCAAAGTATAATTTGTGGAGACGAGTTGGCCGTAGTCTGCTGTATTGCGAGGACGCTTCGCTGCCTGTAATATGCCGCTTAATTGTCTCGAAATGAGAAATTCGTCGAGAAGTTATAATTGGATACGCTCCACCCAGACACCCACAAAATGTCTTGGTAAAATCTTATACAGATTCTCACTCCACTCCCTAAAAATGAGATTTTGCGGAAATAGTGGAGAATGTTGCGAATGCTGCGAAGTAACGTGTAGTGATGAAGTAATAAATCTTTGTTGCCTAAACATAATGTTAAAAGGAATGTGACTTATAAAAAGTATATATATATATATATATATATGTATATATATATATATATATATATATATATATATATATATATATTATATATATATATATATATATATATATATATATATATATATATATATTCTTGATTCTTGAACCATAGATTATATAATTTTTTCTTTTATTCCGCCTTTTCTTGGATTTAGGTTCTATATTTAACAAAAAATACAAAACAATTGACGTTTCGCCCTTTATTTAAGGCATTTTCAAAATTTTTTTTTCCTAAAAATATTTTTATACAGGGTGATTCAAAAATCGATCACGAAACTTAAGGGGGTGATTCTACTTGACAAAATAAGGGTAGAGCTTCATATAATTTTTTTTCAAAATGTCATTCGTTTTCGAGTTACAAGCCGTCCAAATTCAAGTTTTTATTTTTTGTTTTTTGAATTACTCGCTTACAGGAAACCCGATTTGACTAATATTTGTAAGATAGGCTGAGTCTTCTGCGCTTCATCATTTTAGTAACAATTCACATTGATTGTTTGCCGCTAGAGGGCACTTTACCTACATTGAAAATTGTTTTTTTGTCATAATTTTTTAGTGTTGACAGCTACAGTAGTTTTTGGTATAATTTCTGAAAGACTGATGCCAGGCCTTTAAAAAAGGTGCTTTTTATTTACATCGCTAAACCCAACGGTTTAGACGTAAATCACCCTTAAAAATTAAGTGGTAAATTTACTTTTCTCATTTCATTACCACCAGCTACCAGGTAAATAGTTATCAAAGTATACTAGAGCTGTCAGTTTAACATCAAATAAATTCGCTTTTTAAACTATTTAATTTATAATCTTAAAATAACTAATAATGGCTAATCAGTAAATATTCATATTATGGATTATTGCGATATACATTTAATTGATAAAAATAATGAAACAGTACTAAACAAACTAAAAAAGATTCTCAAAATGTCCCCCATTTTCTTCAATACATTTCCTAACACTCTTCAAAAAATGTCGCCTAACTCGATGAAAAATTTCTGGTGTTTCTTTAATAATTTGGCACTTTTCGATTATCCTGAAGCGAAGATCCTCGACGTTGATTACTGGAATATCGTACACCAATTGTTTCAAATGACCCCAAAAGAAAAAATCCATAGGATTAAGGTCTGGTGACCTCGCTGCCCATGCCAATGCTCCACTTCTCCAATCCATCGCTCAGGATACGTTGCATTCAAATACTGTCGGACACGTATACTAAAGTGGGGCGGAGCTCCGTCTTGGAGGATCCACATGTTGGCCCTTACTTCCAATGGCACATCTTCCAGATACAATGGGAGACGATTTTGGATAAAATCTAAGTATACGTCACCAGTTAATGGGCCATCAAAGAAATGAGGACCAATAAGGTAGTCTCCTATTATCCCTGCCCACACATTTAGTGAAAATCTACGCTGATGTTTCGTTTCTACCACATTGTTTGGGTTCTCGTAAGCATATGTGTGGATGTTGTGTAGATTTGTTATGCCATCACGAGTGAAACCAGCTTCGTCAGTGAATAATATGACGCCAATTAATCGATTATCGTGTTCATACTTAGCTAGGATCTGATTGCACATTTCCAACCGTCTCGGCCGATCATCGTCATAAAGAGCCTGCACCTTTTTTGAATGAAACGGGTAGAGTTGTTCTTCTCTTAGTATCCTCCATGAACTAGCCTGACAGAGCCGCACTTCATTCCCAATTTTTCTAGTTCTAATACCTGGATTATCTTCAATAATTTCAAGCACTCTTTCTTCTTGTTGCACGTTTCTAGCAGTTCTAGGTCTTCCCCTATTTCCATTATAACTTTTAAAGGAACCACATTCCGCAAGCCTCCTGTGCACACTGGAAAATGTTTGAGCATGAGGGATATTTCTTTCCGGATAACTCTCCATATAATATCTTCTTGCCAACTCTGCATTACCATTTGCTTTTCCATAACAAAAATGGATATCACAATATTCGATATTTGAATATTGGTGATTAGCCATTATTAGTTATTTTAAGATTATAAATTAAATAGTTTAAAAAGCGAATTTATTTGATGTTAAACTGACAGCTCTAGTATACTTTGATAGCTATTTACCTGGTAGCTGGTGGTAATGAAATGAGAAAAGTAAATTTACCACTTAATTTTTAAGGGTGATTTACGTCTAAACCGTTGGGTTTAGCGATGTAAATAAAGAGCACCTTTTTTAAAGGCCTGGCATCAGTCTTTCAGAAATTATGCCAAAAACTACTGTAGCTGTCAACACTAAAAAATTATGACAAAAAAACAATTTTCAATGTAGGTAAAGTGCCCTCTAGCGGCAAACAATCAATGTGAATTGTTACTAAAATGATGAGGCGCAGAAGACTTAGCCTATCTTTCAAATATTAGTCAAATCGGTTTTCCTGTAAGCGAGTAATTCAAAAAACAAAAAATAAAAACTTGAACTTGGACGGCTTGTAACTCGAAAACGAATGACATTTTGAAAAAAAATTATATGAAGCTCTACCCTTATTTTGTCAAGTAGAATCACCCCCTTAAGTTTCGTGATCGATTTTTGAATCACCCTGTATAATTAACATTCACATATCTACAATTTTGAAAAACAAACAAGACATTTTAAAACAGGATTTAAATTTTTTAAATTTTTAAAAATATTTAATTTTACCGGTACACACCTTGACATTTTGTTATTCTATTACTAAATAAAAATTACAACGTCTACTGAGGATACATGGAATGCAAATGTGTTTTATTTTTTTTATATTTTACAATGCATGAAAAAAAACAAATAAGGTATACGTTTAGTTTTATGTTTAAGAGGATATTCAATTTTTGATTTTTATTTGACAGGATCGAATACTTAATATTTTTGTTTAAATTAGGCTTGTGTAAATGTGGCTTAAATTTCCCATATCTGTTCTGTCATTAACAGTGTTTTTTTTTTCTTTTTCAATTTCAATCATTTCCTTTATCTGTAATTTTTGGTAATTCATATAATTCATGTTTTTTATTTTGGTACTGTTATAATCAAAAGTATGTTTTTCGTCCTGTGTGTGTGTGTTTAACGCTGTTGAGGCGTTTTTCATATAGTTATGGCCATTCAATCTGTTCTTTAGTAACTGGCTCGTCATGCTTACATTTCAATAAGTTGACCAATGTCTAAGGGAGAATGGTAGGCGATCCCAATTAATAAGGTAATATTATTAAATTTCCTCATAATTTTAGAAAATTTTGGGAAAAGAAGTACTGATGCTGGTCGGAGAAGAATAGTACGTACGCCGCAATTGTAGATGTAGATGACACTCCTTCAACGAGCATTCGAAAATTATCAGTGCAGTTTAATATGTAGAAAACAATAGTACATGCAATCCTTCAAGAATAGCTGTTTATATATATCATTTGAAAAAAGTACATGAACTGTTTTCTAAATAATTTCCTTGTAGAATGCAGTTTGCAAACTAGTTATCGGATCAGCAACGATTATTTCAACTTCATTAGCACTTTTTCTTCACGGATGAAGCGGGGTTTATCAAAAGTGGTGTCATAAATTTACGCAACTCACATGTATGGGTGGATGAAAATCCTCATGCAACTATTGTTTCGCATTGTCAACATCATTTCCAATCAATTAATGTCTGGACAGAAATCATTGGCAATTTTTTGATTGGACCATTCGTATTGCTGGCACGACTGAATGGAGAACTTTATTTGGAGTTCCCCCAGAACGCTTTTCACAATTTAGTAACGCACTTACCTCTTGAAATCCGCCGAAACATGTACTACATGCACGATGATGCATCACCTCATCTCGGCGTTGTTGTGCGAGAGCACCTGAATAACGACTATCCAAATCGTTGAAGTGGAGGACTTATTGCCTGGCCTCCTCGATCCCTCGACCGAACGCCATTGGATTTTCACCTGTGGAGACACCTAAAAACCGTGGTTGATAGTAGGGAGGAACTTCTACGGAGAGTCACGTTTCATTGTGATCAAACAAGGAACAATGCTGAGTTAATGTGCCCGCGAGTGTTCACACTTCACGGAGCCCATGTTGGACCCTCTTTTGAAGTTTTTAAGTAAGCAGTTAGTTTAATTTTTTATTTAAACTATGGTGATGGGAAAATTCCTCTTTTTCATATTCAACCCGACAGAAGTTAGGGAACTAACAGTGTAAATAAAATCACGTTTTTTCGAAAACGATAAGGATTAGCGACATGAATAAAAAATACTTAATTTTTAGTCAATAGTAAAGGATATGTAAAAAAGGTTGTCCAAAGTTCTTATTATACAGGGCGTAAAAAAATGCGGATATGAAAAAAGCTTGTAGTATACTTTTCACTTGTTGTTTTTTTCATATCCGGAAAGTTCCCCATATATATATATATATATATATATATATATATATATATATATATATATATCCTTTTTTTACTTTGTCATTTCTTGGGTTTAGGTTCTTTATTTAATAAAAAAAATCCAAGCCATTGACGTTTCGCCCTTTATTTAAGGCATTTTCGAAATTTTTTTTTCATTTATTTACCTTCTTAAAAATATTTTTTATTTAAATAAAAACATTCATACGAGAACATATCTACAATTTTAAAATACAAAAAAAAACCACTTTAAAACATTATTCAAATTATTAAACTTTTTTAAAAAAGTATTTAATTTTACCATTACACACCTTGACATTTTGTTTCTTTATTAATAATTAATTGTAACTTTTACATCGTCTATTTAGGTACTGAGGATACATGGAATGTGAGTGTGTTTTAGTTTTTATATTTTACAATGTACCGAAAAAACGTACACATTTCATTTTATGTTTAAGAGGATATTCAATTTTTGATGTTTGTTAACAGGATCGAATACTTAACATATTTGTTTAAAATAGGCTGATGTAAATGTGGCTCAAATTTCCTATATTTGTTCTGTCGTTAACAGCGTTTTTATCTATTTTAATTTCTATGATTTCTTTTATTTGTAATATTTGCCAATTCATATCTTTGTTTTTAATTATGGTACCATTATAATCAAAGGTATGTTTTTCGTCCTGTGTGTTTGTTTAACGCTGTTGAGGCATTTTTCGTATATTTATGGTCATGCAATCTGTTCTTTAGTAACTGGCTCGTCATGCTTATATATTTGTTGGGACAATTTGAGCAAGGGATCGATTATACTACATTTGATTTATTCACGAGAGGAGTTTTACTTTGTAAATTAGTGAATACTGTATTTAATTTATTATGAAGCATGTGGCATACGATAATATCAAGCTTTTTTAAAACGTTTTTTATTTTTTCTGACTGCTCCCTAGTGTAAGGTAATATTACATATTTTTGCTGTTTATGTTCTATGTTTCTATTTATTAGGTTATTATAAAATTTATATGTTCGTTTGTTAATTATTTCGGTGAAATTATTAGAGTCTTTTTCATTTTTTGCATATTCTTGGTCGGAGTTCTGGAGACGTTAGAGAAATAGCACGATCAAGACAGACCGATTATAACACTATTTTTTTGA
Source organism: Diaprepes abbreviatus (assembly GCA_034092305.1). Taxonomy (NCBI): domain Eukaryota; kingdom Metazoa; phylum Arthropoda; class Insecta; order Coleoptera; family Curculionidae; genus Diaprepes; species Diaprepes abbreviatus. Next base: position 20,682,260 of record JASJET010000055.1, on the reverse strand, counting down.
GTTTTTGAGTGATTAGAGAAACAGTTTAGATATCTACCTGACCAAGATGATTTAGTGTGCCATTTAGTCAAAATTTATTTTTTCTGCTTGTAGGTGTCATATATAGAGAAATTATTTTATTATTATTTTCTGTTTCGGATGTGAATTGTAATTTTTCGTTGAAACTGACAAAATCTTGGCGAATTTTATTGAATTTATCCTGTGGCACAGCTGCTATGCAATCATCGACAAACCGTTTAAAAAATATTATATTAAAATGTAATTTTTCTAAAACTTTTTCCTCTAAATATTCCATTACTAACTGAGCAATGGTAGATGAAACTGGTGATCCCATAGCACATCCATCGAATTGTTTGTAAAAGGTGTTTTCATACTAAAAGTAATTTGTGTTTACAACGAGGTCAACAGCATCCATAAAATTATTTTTTTATAGCGATGTATGTTTCTTTAAGATTTCCCATTTTTCTGCTAAAATAGTGTGGACAAATTAATTTGGTATGTTTGTGTACAAATATGTAACATCTTGAATGGCCATAATATGGCCATAAGTATATGAAAAACGCCTCAACATCGTTAAACAAATACACATAGGACGAAAAACATACCTTTGATTATAACAGTACCATAATTAAAAACAAAGATATGAATTACCAAAAATTGCAAATAAAGAAAATGATAGAAATTAGAAAAGATAAAAACACTGTTAACGATAGAACGGTATAGGAAATTTGAGCCACATTTACACCAGCATATTTTAAATAAAAATATTACGTATTCAATCCTGTTAATAAACATCAAAAATTGAATATCCTCTTAAACATAAAATTAAATGTATACGTTTTTTCAGTTTTCTTGATGTATTGTAAAATATAGAAAATAAAACACACTCGCATTCCATATATCCTCAGTCCCCATATAGGCAATGTAAAAGTTGCATTTCATTAATAATAAATAAACAAAATGTCAAGGTGTGTATTGGTAAAATTAAATACTTTTTTAAATTTGAATAATGTTTTAAAATTTTCTTTTTTAAAATTGTAGATATGTTCTTGTATGAATGTTTTTAATTGTAAAAAAATATTTTTAGAAAAATGAATAAATAAAAAAAATTTGTAAATGCCTCAAATAAAGGGCGAAACGTCAATTAGTTGGATTTTTTATTAGATAAAGAACCTAATCCCAAGAAAAGACAAAATAAAAAAAGGATATAATCTGTGGTTCAAGAATCTTGAAAATATAACAATATATATATATATATATATATATATATATATATATATATATATATATATATATATATATATACATATATATATATATATATATATATATATATATATATATATATATATATATAGATAGATAGATAGATAAGTCTTTATTTATTCCAATAAGTATTACTTACAAAAAAAAACCCATAAGGGCATGGAACAATGTCAAAAAAATATCATTACTGTAATAAACATCACAATAAAAATTATAATTCATTCTTAGGTGTAGATAAAATAAATGAAAAAGAAAAAACCTCAACAATAATCATACAGGTTTAAATATCTTTCTTGAATAATTCTATCAAGTTAGTATAGTTAAAATAAAACAATTAAAACTTAAGATATTATAAATGAGACAAAAATTAAATAACAAGTACACTTACATACATTTAAAATTTAATAATACAGCCAATAACTAAAATTCTAATTCTAGACAATACTGCCTTTATCACACTCATAAAACTCTTCCAATGTATAGAAGGCTTTTTTACATAAAAAGATTTTTAGGACATACTTTAATCTATTTCTCGGTAGTAAATGTACATTTTCAGGCAAAGAATTAAAAACTTTTATTATAGAAAATTCGACATTTTTCTGCAAAAAACTAAAGTTATATTTATCAGAAACTAGATTTGTTTTATTTCTAGTAATGTAGTTATGCTTAATAGATGCACCCTCAAAAAGATCCCTGTTATCAACAATAAACATCACCGAGTCCAAAATGTACATACCTATAACCGTCAAAATATTGTTACTAATAAACACAGTCCTGCAACTGTCTTGTTGTTTCATTGCAAAAATACATCGTAAACATCTTTTTTGCAGAATCAAAATTCTATTAACATCACAGGAATTGCCCCAAAACATCAAACCATATCTGAGTCTGGACTGTACAAATGCATGGTAAGCTGACAGAGCTGCATCGATTCCAACTCTCTCTGAAATAATTCTTAATGCGAAACAATACTGAGATATTCTAGTGGCAACTCTCTCGATGTGCGCCCCCCAGTCCAACCTTCTATCGACGCTTAGTCCCAAAACAACAGCGCTCTCAACTGATGTTATTGTTGTATCCTCAAACGTTACTGTAAATTGATTATTCAATCTGTTACCAAACATAATGCACTGTGTCTTGGAAACATTTAGCGACAGGCTGTTGGACCGAAAGTACCCACCGAGAGTGTCCATCACAGATTGAACCTTCATCGATAGCAACTCCGCCGTGCTTTCACTGAATATAAGCGACGTATCATCAGCATATAGTACAGTCTGCTCTCCAGAGATTTCGGGTAAATCATTTGTGTAAAGAATATACAAAAGAGGTCCAAGTATTGATCCTTGAGGGACGCCCCTCTTCATTTTAATCCTCTGAGACACTATAGCCCTACCATGGAGATCAGACTCCACAACACACTGAGTCCTGTCCGTCAAATACGATCTCACCAATTGCAGCGCGTTACCCCTTATACCATACATTTCTAGTTTTAATAATAATGTTTTATGATCCACAGCATCAAAGGCTTTAGAGAGATCTAGGCACATGGCCAATGTTTGCTTTTTTTTATTTAGAGAATCTATAATTTGTATAAGTGTTTGGTACAAAGCTCTGACTGTGGATTTCCCTTTTCTAAAGCCATTTTGTTTATCTGATATTACAGAGAACTTATCCAGAAATGTTACAATTCTCTGAAATAAAATTTTTTCAAAAATCTTGCTCACATTAGGCAATAGCGAGATTGGTCTATAATTCTTTTCTTCAGATTTCTCCCCTTTCTTATAGATTGCTCTAATATGGGCATTCTTCAGTTTACCCGGAAAAATACCTGTAGTAAAACACATATTTACAATAAAAGATAAAGGCTCAGAAATAAAGTCACCTACATCTTTTAAAATAGAAATAGGTATCTGATCATCTCCAACCGACTTCTTGTTTTTTTGTTTTTTTAAACCCCTTATAACCCTCAATATCTCATTAGAATCAGTAGGAAACAAATAAATGGAGTTTGCCACTCTCCCTTCAATCTGTGAATTATGACATCGAGAGTCAATGGTAGGGCATGAATTTATAAAATAATTATTTAAACTATTGACTATCTGAAAGGGATCACTAAATTTGGAAGAAAAATTTTCAATAACTGTACTGGTTTTATCTTTTCGATCAGTAATTTGTTTAACAACTTGCCAGGTAGCCCTAACTTTATTCTCAGAGGAATTAATATGCTTTCTATTACTTAACTGTTTAGCTTTCACAATAACATTCTTTAATATTTTACAATAAGTATTAAAATATTCAGCTGTGATTTGTCCCCTTGTTTTTTTAAAGTATAAAACACGTTTGTGTCTGCAGGACACTCTAATGCCTGCAGTAATCCAAGAAACCGATCCCGAGGGAGAGTTATACTTCTTAGTGACAAAAATCGCATCAAAATGAACCGAGAAAATACCCAAAAAATTATCATATGCCAGATTTGCTGAATTTGAACCATATACTGGTGACCAGTCAACATTTTCAAGCTCCTGTCTAAAATGTTGCACCTTGTTCTTTGTAAAAATTCTTTTAAATATATAGTTACGATCTTTCTGAATAATGATATTCTCAATACATATAACTTGTGCCTTATGATCCGAAAGTGCAGTATTAATCACATAGCTTTGGAAACCCCTATCTGAATTATAGAAAATATTATCAATAAGCGTTGAAGTATTATCGGTTGTGCGGGTTGCCTCAAAAATACTTTGAGAAAGATTATAAACATTCATTAGGTCTAAAAATCTCTTTGTGAATTCATTCTTTATAAATAAATTTATATTAAAATCTCCGCCAATAACTACTCTAAACCCCAAAAATTTTTCAAATATAAGATTTAATACCTGTTCTAATGTCTCTAAGAATATTTCGAGGTTGCCAAGACCCCTTCTATAAATACATAAAACAATAACCTTAAATTGTTTATTCACTGCACATGCTAGTTCAATCACACCATCTACGCTCTTTCCACAAATTGTAGTTTCATTTTTAAAGTCAAGTTCATCTTCAGCATAGACACACGCTCCCCCATGTTCCATCTGGGTTCGGGAAAAACAGGATACCAATTTATAGCCCTGTATCGTTAGACATGAACTTTCTTCTGGTCTCATCCAGTGTTCAGTGAACAGCAATAAATGGGGTTTGTTTGTAAGACCATCGATCATACATTCAACCTCTAATGTTTTATTTCGAAGTGATTGGATATTCTGGTGCATAATATAAATCTTATCCCTAGATTCGATATTTTGTTGATCGCTGACACTATCCATCCTATTTGATTGCTACTTTTCTTCAGCATAATACTCAATTTTAGATCTTTCCAGCTTTACCAGATGACAGTATGTAGGACATGCCATGCTGTATGCAGAGTGATCTGTATCCAACTTTAACTTATATTTTTCATTGCTCAATTTGCAGTTTATACAAGTTTGCTTATTGCTTGTACATTCTTTAGATTCATGATTATTGCTACAGCATTTGCCACATGATTTATCTTCATTACACTCCTTTGAAGTATGTCCATATTTATTACAATTGTAACATCTAAAAACTCCTACATACTCAAAACAGCGACAAGATTTACACCCTATGAAAATTCTGGATTCAGACCCAGTCCGAATGCTATTAAATGTTACTGGATCACATTGAATTATAGCAAGGAAGGTTTTTACCATTCTCTTGATAACCATCACCTTCAATTCACTGTCCTTTCTGAAAATGTCCGCATTTTGTGACTTTAGTGTTTTCACAAGATCGTCTTCAGTATATTGCTCTTCAATACCAACGATTTTTATTTGTGGATTTTTTTTACTTGGTACAGTAGTAGAGAAGTGTTGGCTTAGTTTTTTATCAATATTTTCCTTGAGCTTATGAGCCTCCTTACCGTCTCTGCATTTGACTATTACTGCGCCATCTTTCGCCTCTTTTAAACCTTTAATACCGACACCCAACTGCGAAGGGTCTAGTTTTTGCTTCAAATGTTGTTTTGTTTCACTGCTTTCACATTGTTTGGTAGGTTTTACTATTACTACACTCTCCTTTAGCGCCCTTGCGTAGCTCTTCTCAATGCCATTAACCTTCAGACTGCTTTCTCCCTCACTGCAACTCAAATAACCGTTCTTTAAAGACTCAACAGCCTCCAGACATTCAGACGTTCGCCGAATCACAGAATCGGTCTTTGATTTCACTTCCTGTAGTGCAGGTAGGATTTTTAGATTTTGATTTACTACCTCAACGCACTTATCACAATACCACGCGATATTCGCACATTCCGCTATACATTTCGATGTAGTATCCTTTAGTTTAACACACATATTATGAAAACAGTTCCTGCAGTACGCACATTGTACATATTTAGCATTAACAATAAAATTATCTTTGCATTCACCACAAGATCCTATGGGTGCCATTTTCTGCCGTAAGTGACAACACTGTTTCTAAAATACGAATTTAAATAGTTTTTTGCTGTTTATCACTATTGGAATGTTGGTCAAATTTGGGGTTATTTTACTCACAATGAAATGTTTTTCACGCTAAACTATTATATCACTCGTTTATTTATCCTCAAATTTACCCGGTAACATGTTTCAATAATTTTATTTCCCACAAAATTTAACGAAATTACAATATTGCCATGGACACTACGCAACGTTAAACACGCGCAGTTGCCATATATATATATATATATATATATATATATATATATATATATATATATATATATATATATATATATATATATATATATATATATATACATATATATATATATATATATATATATATATATATATATATATTTATATATTTATTTATTTATTTTTACCTAAAAATTTAATTATCACATTCAAAATCAAACAAGTTTCTAGACAATTTATTGAACTTTTTCTTACAAAACTATTTCCCGGAATTTAATATAGTCCAGATTCAGATTCGGACTTAGATCACGTCTTCTCTTCTGCATCCCGTCCCACTTCTGAGTTATCATTGCCGTCACGGCCTTCGCTGATTGTGGCCACTGGAAATGCCGGACACGTCTCGAAGAACTTGGCTTCACTACAGGCCAACTTTGTGAAGTCGAGTAATATCATAAGAGAATCGGGAGTGCCTTGCTGGGCATTCATTTATCTTGGCATTTTCTCTGTTCTGCCATTTTCTTTCGAAAATAACTGAAATAAATAAATTCTATTAGATATACCGTAAGCATATACAGGGTTATACAAGTTTTAAATGTTATTTTAAAGGTTTAAAAATTTTAATTAAGTAACAACCGCAAGGAAAGTCTGCTAGTATTAGGTGGGAGGCAATATATAATATTACATAATATATACCCACTTGTTTTTACGATATTAATAGTAATAATATAAATATATCTTTATTTTCAACTTATTAAGACCTAAAACTAAGTGAAGCCAAAAACGATGAATAAAAGACGAATATTTGTCAAATTTCCACTATATTTAAGTAAAAAATTTGACGCGTTTCACTAACACTGTAGCGTCATCAGAAGTTCTATTTTAAATGACAAAATGTTTGGTTACTTGAAAAACTTATACCTAGATTTACAATAATGAATAAGTGAAATACCCCAATTTACATTTTATTACCTATTATTTAAAGTATTGGGAAATCCACACTGGTTTTTGTTAAAAGATATTTAGCAGGGGTGAGGTGTTGATATCTGTTTGGTCATTTAATAGATTACCTGTGTTCTTTAGTCGAATTATTTCTATGGCTTCTAAGAAATTCAGTTTATAACCTTTCCTTTCTACATGGAGAATTTCAAAATTATCCTCTAACTGATGATTTTGTTCTATTAAATGATTTGCGTACGAAGAACTGGTTTTATTGTGTAAAAAATTATTTTTGTGTTCCTGAATCCTTTTTTTAAACGATCTGCCTGTTTGGCTTATATATATTTTTGGGCAACTTACACATTTAATTTTATAGACCCCAGACTTCTTATGTCTCTCTCCAAGAGCTTCAAATTCAGAAAAATAGACCCGACCCTGTCTTTTACACTAGAAATAGGAATGTTGCTAGTGTCTCCCCCCCCCCCCCCGGCGACAACTAGCTTTCGCTTGCTATACTGTACTTTTGTGATATCACCCCCCCCCCAAAGAAAGAGGCTAGATCCGCCCCTGTATATATATATATATATATATATATATATATATATATATATATATATATATATATATATATATATATATATATATATATATATATATATAAGGAGAGCGAAAGAGAGATAAAAATAGCGCCCAGAATCACCCCCCTCCTTGCGTCCCACTGCATGTTACCTAAATTTTGATAAAATAGCATTTTAATTTTTCTGAAACATGCATAATCTTCACATAATTGTAAAAAAGATAAATAATGTAAAACTGAAGAGAATTTATGAATCAAAAATGGATTATGGTCTAAAAAAAAGTAAATTATTTTTTTTACATATACCTATGTATTTTCATATATTCATCCCAATGAGCAATAATACCCCATATTTATCTTGCAATGTACTGCAATTCACATAAAGCAATTGATAGCTAAAATAAGGTCTCATATATTTTTAAATATATATTTAATTAATTGTCATGCTGTAATTGAATGTTAGTTTTTTAACGTCTCTATGTTTAACCAGCTGCCAGAGTATCAAATTTTTATTTACCATATGCCCACATCAGTCCTGATGTCCCATTTCGCAGATCGGCGAGCAATCATACAATTGAAATCAGTTTTCTGTTTTGGTTTTTAATAAAAGCAGTCACACAATTCAAATAGGACAGATTACACGGTGTAGTAGAGTCGTACAAATATTAATCCCAAAAGAAAAGAGGGTAATAAGCCAACACATCTTTTTAGGGGAGGATCAGATCATCAGAGTGTAAGAATGTCATCAATTTGAGGTCGTTTAAATTTAATAATAGCGGGTATTTATCCATAAGGTGAACGAGAATTTTTGGGGTAGTTCATAGTTCAGAGAATTCACTGTTAGTTTTTTTAATACCTAGGTATACTTTGTAATATTAATTATACAGGGTGTCAAGGAAATACGTGTACAACGTTTGATGACAGATTCATAACGTCAAAATAGGTCGATTTACGCTTAGTTATATCCGATACTGCTTCGTTTAGGCGGTAGAAGGTCAAAGTTTTAAGAATTATATTTTTCCCAAATTTTTTGAATACGGGGTAACTGAGATTAATGATTTTTAGTAGTAGATTTTAGATTTATAGAAGGCTTTGGAAGATATTAAAATGGGAATTAAAGTTAACGGAATATGGATTAATACCATCCGTTATGCGGATGACGCAGTTTTAATCGCCGACAATATAAACGACCTCCAAAACCTCATCAACATAATAGGAGAGCGCAGTAAATCAATGGGCTTGAACATCAATACAGGGAAAACAAAATTCATGATTATCTCAAGGAATCCCAATTTATTCCAAAACGCCAACATAAAATTAAACGCAGTACCCATAGAAAGAGTCACCAAATTTAAATATCTGGGCACATGGATATTCGAAGAATGGACTTCTGACAATGAACTAAAATGTCGCATTGAACAGGCGCGACAGGCTTTTGTAAAACTCAGGCGAGTGCTTACGTGTTCGGATTTTGACTTGAAATTAAGACTGAGGTTCATAAAAGGTTCCGTATGGTCAATACTTCTTTATGGTGTGGAGGGTTGGACATTAAAGACAAGCGCTATCAATAAATTAAAGGCTTTCGAGTTGCGGATATACAGAAGAATCCTTAAGATATCATGGACAGCGAGGATGACCAATGAAGAAGTTCTATCACGTATTGGGAAAGAACGTGAACTATTCAACATGATCAAAAAAAGAAAGACGGCCTACCTTGGGCACATCATGCGAAATGAAAGATACCAATTCCTACAGTTGATGATTGAAGGCAAGATCGAGGGCAAGAGAGGAATTGGAAGAAAGAAGATGTCTTGGCTCCGTAATATCAGACAGTGGACGGGGTTGCACGATATTCAAACACTGATACACACCGCGAGAAGTAAGGAAAAAATGGAAAATGTAATCGTAAACATCCATTAGTGGATATGCATTTGAAGAAGAAGCTGCATAGAAACCCTACTAAACCTTTCCCCTTATTATAAATACCAAGGCTGAAGCAAGAATAGAGACATACAGGCTGGAAGTAAATAAGGTCTAATGGACTAGATCTGTCCTCGAACACACCAGCATCAAAGGAATAGTGACGAACGCATTGTTGGAGATAAGCAATGACACCATTCCAAGAGCTTATAACCTTGATTGGTCTTGAACGATTCAGATTAACTGGAAGGCAGGATCTAATCGTTCACTAAATCAGCCAGATTGAAATACAAACGGGTACAAAAATATCATGGATCATGGAATATACGGAGCCACACGCAGGCTCATCATAAATGAGGCAGTGATATAACACACCAGGATATTCCATTCAGAAATACATGCTATTGATACCTGTGTCGAAAGAATCTAACTAAGAATTACAGAAGCAGGACTTCCAAAAGAAAAAGCCTCCGATATGCATCGAAAAGTTTAACATAGAATCGTTCAAGGAAACATCAACTAAAATGCTATACCAAAATAAGCTGAAAGAGAAACTAGCCCTAGATCCAATAATAGAGGAAGATAGTGATGCTTGGAACAAAATCAAGATAAGTATAATTGATAGTGCAAAAGAGGCACTCGGTACTAGAACAATAAACATAAATGGGAGAAGAAACAACAAACCTTGGTTCACTTTAGAAGTAAAGGCATTGGCACAACAAAAGAAGTAAGCATACTTAAAATACAAAAATATAAGAACGCAAGAAGAATACTCAGTATACAAAGCCGTGAGAAATAGAATTAATAACGCGATTAAAGACCTAAAGGAAACATACTGGGAAAGGTTTTCCACTGAAATGGAAAGGAATTTATACGGAGGGCAAAGGAAAGTTTGGAACGTAATACGAAATAGGAAAAAAGAAGTCAACGAAGAAGTGGTAATCAACTCTATAACAGCAGAAAACTGGAAAGAATACATGCAGAGCCTTTACAATAACCAGGAGTATAATAATGAGGACATCCAAATAGATTTAGATAAGGTAAAACCGATGATGGAAGACGAGAACATAAAAATAGAAGACGTACATGAAATGCTGACCAAACTGAAATATAGAAAAGCTCCGGGAACCGACGATATTTCCAATGAAATGCTGAAATATGGGGGCCTTGAACTAGAAAAACCACTAACAATACTATTCGACAAAATTGTATCAACCTGCAGTATACCAGAACAGTGGAGAAACAGCCTGACTATACCCATCTTCAAAAAGGGAAATAAGAATGACCCCAACAATTATAGAACAATAACACTACTAAACAGTACAAGCAAATTATTAACAAAAATCATGACTTCAAAACTAACGAGTAAAATTGCAGTAAGTGAAGAACAACACGGGTTTAGACAGAACAGATCGACAGTTGATGCGATTTTCATTATCCCACAGACTATTGAAAAATCGATAGAATACAATAAACCTCTATTCATCTGCCTAGTGGATCTTAAAAAAGCGTTTGATAGAGTTCGACTTAAAGACGTCTTGCAAATACTTCAGGAAAATGGCGTTAACCACAACTGTATTACGGTTGAAGAGCTAAATAAAAACAATAAGACACGCATAAAGACATAACAAGGAATATCATAGGAAATACCTATCATAACGGGAATACGACAAGGCGACAGTATGAGTCCATTTCTCTTTAATTTAATTATGGACAAGATAATTCAAAATGTAAAAGAAGTCAATGGAGGATACAAAAAGGGGCGAAAATCTTTAAAAATCTCATGTTTTGCCGACGACGCCTTAGTGTTAGCAGAAAATTAAAACGATCTGCAACGACTACTATACCGATTCCAGACCACATCAAAAAATTTAAATATGGAAATATCTACAGAAAAGACCGAAACGATGGTAATTTTAAAAGATCCTGTCAGATGCAAATTGGTGGTGAAGAACCATCCGATCAGACAAAACATGTCTTGCAGATACTTGGGAGTTGATGTATCAAGCAATAAAAATCTATACCAGGAAGTCAGAGCACAGGTTAACAAGACCTCATGGATATCAGGATGCCTGAGGGACATAATCTGGAAAAATAAGTATATGTCCACAGAGAGCAAAGTACGCATCTAACTCTGATAAGACCAGTACTAACTTATGCTAGGAAACTCGAGCCGAAACGTCTAAAACAAAAAGTATGCTACGAACGGCTGAAATGAAAACGTTAAGAACAATCAAAGGAGTAACCCTAAGAGATCAAATAAGAAGTTCCGAAATAAGGGAAGAGCTCAAGGTGCTTGATGTGGTACGGTTCATAAGGTCAAGGCGCAGATATTGGAGGGACCATGTGGACAGAATGAGCGACGATCTATGGGCAAAATGGGCTAAGAACGAGATACCAAACACTAGAAGACCCAAACACTGGTCGACCTCCAAAACAATAGCACGAATGTTGGACATCAACATCACAGGAGGCTTAATATAGCAGAAAAACAAGACGTCGACTTAAATAAAAGAGGAAGAAGAAAAAAAAGACTATTATCATTTTTAATTCGGAAAGCTTATACTAGTGAGCAGGCTGCAACCAACCTATTTACATAGAACATATTTAACAGGCGACCCAATAAGTCACTGGACTGCAGTGCAAGGGCTTCTAAACTCTGACCTGTTATATCACTCATCAATCAGTCATTGAATTAAACCCTTATATATTTAAAAATATTTTCAAATTTTATGTTTTTTTGGAACAAAAAAAAATTTAATAAAATTAAATTTTAATATACCGCTCAGTATAAAAACAGAAAATGTTACACCTTATTTATCAGATTTTAAATATTTTGGACCCTTGCCTGAAGAACATGTGTGAAATATGTGTTTAGACCAAGGGATGAATTTGGGGTTGGTTTAATTGTCTTTCTCTCAAAAGTCTCATCCTAAACTGGGGCCCGAAAGTTTGAATGCAAGTGAAACTAAAACCGGAGGTCACCGTCCCCTTTTCAAAATACAGTATTTACACAGTCTAGTCTTCTGCCTTGGTTGACACACAACTTTAAAACACGTTTTTATTTTTCGATTTTGTAAAACCGTTTTCATCACAAAAAATTAAATTTAGTTTTGACCTAACTAAAAAACAAAAAATATTTCAATAATTTTATAACTTTTAGTTCTTAATTTTAAATCTTTTGTTTTAAAGGCTATGACTAGATTATATCGGCCTTTTACTTTAAAATTACTACAAGCATTTTCCAAAAAGATGATGTTGTCTTTTTACACAGCAAATATAATTTATTGTCCCAAGAAGTAAGGCCGAATAATCAATCCAGGCTGGAAAGTAAACAAGTTAAACAGTACTACATTTTAAAAGAAAGGATGTATCCCCACTCAAATTAAGATATTAATCGCTCTTAAAAGCATAGCATTGGACATTTAGAATCGTCCATGAAAAGAAAGGTGTTTTGGTTCCAAATTGATTGCACAGGACTGATAAGGTTAATTTTTGGAAACACGAAAGGATGTATAACATAGTTTTATAAGTTGCCATTTTTCTCCTCCAAACCGCTTAAGAAAAAGGTTGATAATTTATTTACTGCAGATTTTACCCTGATTCGCTCTCCATACGTGTTGCGACGACTTAGTAATCTCGTCAGAACCAAGAGCAAACTTCACAGAAAACAATTTTTTATATAATATCTCCATTCCGAAACTTGTCAGCAGGATTTTAAACCTTAAAATAATTTCGATACCAGACTGTAAAATATCAACAGTCAAACGAAATCTACACATACACGGGAGTAGAGAGAAGCTTAAAACTCGAGTAAGATATAACGCTATTACTATTCGCTAGTTCTTTGCACTTCACTCGTATATTCAATACTGATCTTCCGACGACCGGCTGGCTGTTTAAACACCCGTTTTGTAAATCTTGTGTTTTCTAGAAAAATCGGGTATGGAGAGCACAAGAAGCGACGACATTTCTGTATACAGGGTCCTTTTGATAAATAGCTGACCCTTCAACGAATATGGGGTATGGTGAAATTACCTGGGGTTTAACAGGTATCTCCGTCATTTTCAGCCCTAGATGGTTGAGATTTCGTAGATGCGAGATCATCCCCAGACAACCGCATGCGGTGATGCTAGATTGTGCACAATTTGCCTAAACTTAGATAAAAAAAAAAGTAGATTTGGCACCGTCGCACCCCGGTACATCCTTATACCTGCTTCGCAATCAATTAAAACATATTGATTTTGCTACGTGATATGACAATTAACATGTCAGTGTAAAGGTTACATAGGTAGAAATTATCGAAGTAACAAATTATTTTGACGGGGAGGATTTCATGCAGAACAATGTTATTGCAAACTAAGAAAAATCAGTTCAAATTTACCGATAATGAGATTCAAATATAACCAATAATTAGTCATGCAATATTAATAAAAAATGAATATCATACCCTCTCTTTACTTATTAATAGCGATCAGTCGAAGATAGCGTGACCGGAAATAAGAACTTGACGTAAGTCTATTGACAGCTATCACGATAGTTTCCCTTGAAATTCTATGAATGGTAAACCAAAACTAATATAATATGTTTTCACATTTATCATGTATAATTAACTCCGGCACGTGCCAAAAATCACCTTTTTAGAACTTACCCTTTTACAATATAGAAAAATAATGAAAAAGTGAAATTTATTAAACTAGGTACTCGTCGCTGCTTCGCCTGCAGGGGTAGTGAGGAACGGTTTCTAGAGGCTAATACATTACGCCGCAATAATTAGCTTACCTTTTTCGCTATTATTTTGCTCTTTTTATGATATCAATGCAAAATAAATTTTATACTAATTTTGCAAATTGCCACTATGTACTAATGAAGATTGAACAGAATTATGCTGTTCAAAAGTCTAACGAATCTACGGGTCACCGAAGTAATGCGAAATTTGCCGTAGTTAAATGGTTGTTTATATGTATTATCTTCTTATAAATTTGATATTTTTTTAAGAGTTTTAATGATTTTGATGGCTTTATTAATGAAAAATAGTATTGTAAAGTATATATATATATATATATATATATATATATATATATATATATATATATATATATATATATATATATATATATAATTAACATTACAAATGTCCAAGACCAACCGGGTATCAAACCCGGTACCTTAATAATACGGAGCCAATAACTTGACCACGACACCAGCGAAGCTGTCATTAGAACATTTAGTAACTATTTTTTCCCATTTCTATAACTTAATCAAGTAAACTAATTATATTCTGCTACTTACTTAATGTTTAATTTTGGTTAATTAACCAAATTTAAATCATGTCCCTTAATTAATTAATTAGTAGTATGCATTTTAAACGGTACTAAATATTTTATATTTAGTTTTAAAACAGAAAACAGGCTTTTAGAAAAAATCATTTATATAATTTCTGCGAAAAGGATATTTGCCATTTAGTGACTTCCACAACGCCTTAGTTTTCAAATGTTACATGTTACAGTTGCTAAAATCACTATTATAAGGGTAAACAAAATGTGTTACTGCATCACACATGCACATATTTATCCCTGTAAAAGTATTGATTTAAATATTTCAATACGTGTATTAGCATAATAATAAAACTAATTGCATAAATGAATTAAAATAAATAGTATTACCACCATTAAATTTGTCCTTGATTAAAGCTAAAAATAAAGGTTTTCAAGTAAACAAAAAAGTGTTTTATGAATAACACTAATTATTCTAAATCTAACTCTAACCCCTAAAAGTATTACGCTAAGAAATTGTTAATCCAATTGATGTTTTTCTGGATTACTACCATATATATATATATATATATATATATATATATATATATATATATATATATATATATATATATATATATATATATATATAAAATAGAATAAAATATTGGCGAAGCGGACGTGAAAATTTGTCAATCTACATGATTCTCGTGTTAAAAAGTGCACTCCAAAATATGGAAAAACTCCGGGTCCGACAGATGGCGACAGCACTGTTTCGTCCTAATATGGGACTCGTCAGGCCACCGCATTCGGTACAAACCATCATCTCGCCTTTGCATCGTATAAAGCTGAATTTAAAATTAAAAAACTGCAAACAAACGACAAAGATGCTGTTTTTTAATTTTAAATTCACCTTTATACGATGCAAAGGCGAGATGATGGTTTGTACCAATTGCGGTGGCCTGACGAGTCCCATATTAGGACGAAACAGCGCTGTCGCCATCTGTCAGACCCGGAGTTTTTCCATATTTTGGAGTGCTCCGCACTTTTTAACACGAGAATCATGTAGATTGACAAATTTTCACGTCCGCTTCGCCAATATTTTATTCTATTTTATTTTAAATTACACGGACAAAAACTTATGTACTTATTTATTTACTTCTTTGGCTTTGAAACACGCTAAACGATGCTCTCATGGTGGGATCATTTGGTGCGGCACGTGGCTTTGGCTACTAAAATAAGCGGTAGGCTTGCTTGCCAGTACCGAAAAATGCGACCCCTATCCTTTGGGCAGCGCGTTTCGTGTACTCGATTTTACATATTTATGTTTTAATTCACCGTCGCGCCACCATATGACGGTTCTTTTACAAACTTTGTTAATCTGTGTGGTTTCTTGTATTATCAAGTGGACCATCGAGATGTCGCCTTTGTCGTCTTGTTTGCTGTTTTTTGATTTTAAACTCAGCTTTATAGGATGCAAAGGCGAGATGATGGTTTGTACCGAATGCGGTGGCCTGACGAGTCCCATATTAGGACGAAACAGCGCTGTCGCCATCTGTCCGACCCGGAGTTTTTGCATATTTTGGAGTGCTCTGCACTTTTTAACACGAGAATCATGTAGATTGATAAATTTTCACGTCCGCTTCGCCAATATTTTATTCTATTTTATTTTAAATTACACGGACAAAAACTTATCTATTTATTTATTTACTTGTTTGGCTTTAAAACACGCTAAACGATACTCTCATGGTGGGATCGTTTGGTACGACACGTGGCTTTGGCTGCTAAAATGAGCGGTAGGCTTGGTTGCCAGTACCGAAAAATGCGACCCCTATCCTTTGGGCAGCGCGTTTCGTGTACTCGATTTTACATATTTCTCTTTTATTTCACCGTCGCGCCACCATATGGCGGTTCTTTTACAAACTTTGTTAATCTGTGTGGTTCTTGTGTTATCAAGTGGACCATCGAGATATCGCCTTTGTCGTCTTGTTTGCTGTTTTTGATTTTAAACTCAGCTTTATAGGATGCAAAGGCGAGATGATGGTTTGTACCGAATGCGGTGGCCTGACGAGTCCCATATTAGGACGAAACAGTGCCGCGCCATCTGTCGGGACCGGAGTTTTTTCATATTTTGGAGTGCTCCGCACTTTTTAACACGAGAATCATGTAGATTGACAAATTTTCACGTCCACTTTGCAAATATTTTATTCTATTTTATTTTATATATATATATATATATATATATATATATATATATATATATATATATATATATATATATATATATATATATAATAAATTTGAAAATTCGACAGTATACTAATATTGCGTTTTTGGCACATTTAAATTATTATGTCAAAAATTAATTATTAGTTTTTCCTATGAAGTAGCCTTTTTTTTTTAATTTGGGTTGGAATTTTTGTTCAGATTTTTTAATATTTTGATAACCAATAATACAGGATGTTTCAAAAATAAGATTAAAAATTAAACTGAAGGAAGCGCCAAAATTTTATTTTATCAAATGGAAAACCCAAATTTTTTAATTATATCATATATACCATTAAAAATAAGGGTGTTTTTGTGAGGTTATCTATGCCGAAAACTTGTAGTTTTCGAAATATTGTCAAACTAATATAATTATATGCGATTTTGCAGTGGATTTTTAGTTCAGTTATAATCTTAGTTGGCTATAACGTTTTACTCATAGCTGCCTATGACGGCATTGAAAAATAATCAAATTCTAAAAAATTGTATGAAACTGTCACCATTTGAAAGTTATTAATAATCACGCCAGGGCGTCTAAATTATACAAACGAATATTATTTAAACTTATATATTATTTATGGAGAATGCGATAAAGGTATATCAACAACAGGTGACAGATTTGCTATTCGATATCTGTAAAAAGAGAAGCCATCACAATGTGCTGTTAAATAGATTATCGAAAATTTTTTAAGAACTTCTGATCCGTCAAGGCAATAGTGCAAAAAAATAAATCTCTTGTTAATAATAAGAATATTGAAATAACTGTTTTGAGTTATTTCGCTGCATATTCAACACATGTAATGAATGCTGTTTAGTTCTTCTAAACATATATCTAGATTGGACCTTCCGTGTGGACATATAATGAAAATGTCATCCACGTAACGTTTCCAGAGGAATGGTCTAACCTAGGTATATTTTTAGAAGAACTAAACAGCATTCATCACCGCATACAGTTCACATTGGAGGTCGAAGCAAACAAGCAGCTACCATCCCTTGACCTACTAATAACCATAAAAGACGACATCAGTATCGATTATACCGTCTACAGAAAACCTACACACACAAACACATACCTGAACGCCGAATCTCACCACCATCCATCACAGTTACAATCAGTCGCCCACACACTGATCTCCAGATCCTTGCGACTAACCAAACCCACGAATAGCCAAGAAGAACTCAACAACGTTACAACAGCTCTAACACAAAACAACTACAAAGAACACAATATCAAAAAGGCCATAAAACGGAACACAAATGCAATAACAGAAAAAAAAAAGATGACAAATCTAAACCAAAAACCACACTGCCATACATAAAAGGTGAAACAGACGTACTTGGAAGAATTCTTAGCAAGCCTGACATCTGCACAATTTACAAGCCACAAACAACAATACACAAATTATCGGGCAATCCAAAAGACAAAATATGATTGGAAAACCAGGGAGTGTACAGCTTCCAATATAGAGACTGTGAAAAGGAATACAACGGCCAAACAAACAGAAGAATTTCCACCAGAGTCCAAGAACATAAAAATAGCATAAAGA
This sequence comes from Diaprepes abbreviatus, assembly GCA_034092305.1. Classification (NCBI taxonomy): domain Eukaryota; kingdom Metazoa; phylum Arthropoda; class Insecta; order Coleoptera; family Curculionidae; genus Diaprepes; species Diaprepes abbreviatus. The sequence goes on along the minus strand of JASJET010000055.1, from coordinate 20,663,824 downwards.
ATAAGGAAACTACATCAGCCTTATTTCAACATCATCAGGGAACAGGACATACTATAAATTTCCAGGAAACCAAACAGATCGCACCCATAAAACATTATAGAACGCGCACCGTCAGAGAAGCTCTCGAAATAGAAAATACTAAAAACCTTAACAAAAGAGATGATGCACAAAACATCCCAAATACATGGAAAACTGTAATTAATACCCAACCAAAAACAACACATCAAAGAAATAGGACAGCGAGCCGAGAGGAGACCCAGACCCAGAAAACCCAGGAAACCAACCAGGCAGAACTAAGGTATAACCTGCGCAAGCGCCAAACTATAAAAAGGCAGACACAGGAGTAGCACGCTCATTCCAAGCCTACCAGCCGTCGAAGAAGCATCACTTGAAAATGCCAGCTGAGATGTTGGCGAAACGTCGTGAAGATTTTTCTATTGACGAACGGATTGAAAACCGGAAAAATACCAGTGCACATTCCACCATCCGTGAAAATCTACGTGACACCACATAACAACCAACCGGTGTAAAATCTGATGGCCTTATTAACTGTATGGAATCGGCGATTTTTTTTAATGCATACATATACGACTACGTCTAATAATTTATCTATGTAAACTTGCTTTGAAAGCTTTAATAAAACGAAAGACAAATGTGTTTTCCTCAATATTTTTCTGCGGTTAGTCTATAAGAAAATAATACAAGAAAGAATATACGTAAAAGTTTCAGTTCAGCCAAAGTTTCAAAAATAAAAGATCCTTTAAATCTAGCAAGTTGCATCATCAATCCATATCTTTAAAAAAGTTATTTTCAATAACACTGAAACTTCAACTTTAAAGATAAAGTTTCTGTAAAACTACAGTATTGATATTGAGTGTATGGAATAAATTGAATTTTTAAAAACAGTTTTGTTTAAAAAATATTTTGTATTATAAGTATACACTGTTAAAAATATTCTTAAATTTAATGAAAATTTAATGTACATTCTACATTAAATTTAATGATCTTGTACTTTTAATACTGCATAATTTCCGTTTACTTTGAATTGAAAGTAAATTCATTGAAATGTCAGTTCGTTGAACATTAAATTTGATTAAATGGTATCGTAAATATCAATAAAGTAACCGAAAAGATATTTCAACTTTCAGTACATTAAAATTAAATCAGATGTACCTAAATATTAAAGCAATTGACATTAATATTCATGGTACATTGCATGAGATTCCGGGAGATGGCGCAACTTGTATTGAACTTTTTATTTAGTATAAGTTGCTTAAAGAACTCAATTTTCTTGTGATGAGGTGTACATGTCTACCGGTACTGACCGAAACCAATGTGTTCGAAGTCGATCTAGAAATGACGGTACACTACTTTAATTGTTTTTGCCAAAGTTTGCTTCCCAGATCCTTTAAAATTAACAGTCTTTATTATGTATTTTTATATGTATATAATGCTGCACGTTGGGGACACCATCTAACAAACGAAACTTTCAAATTTAAATTACTTTCATAGATAGAATTACATATGGCAGTTGATACAGGGGTAAGTGACTATCAAGTGAAATTCCATGATGTTGCGCATATTCGTAAACAAGTTACAATGGTTTTGGTTGGATGTTATTTGTGTTTTGTAGCGATTTTCACAATGTCAGAAGAAACTAAGCACCGAATTTGCATTTCAAAGAAAATTAACTTGACGCAAACATTGGAAACTTTAAATAATACCTATCCTGAGGAGTGTATGTACTGTACAAAAGCTTTTGAGTGACTGATGACCGTGAAGACGTCAAAGGTGATCCGCATCCTGGGAGGCTTTCAAAATTGACTGATAACGATCAGATCGCTCAGATAAACGCTACAGTGAGCTTAAAAAACTGTACAATTTAAAGCGCAAAAATTATACAAAAAAACAGTTTAGTGTAGGTAAACGCGATTATTTAAGGTGTGAAGATCTAGTAGGGATAGCAACGTTCCATATCTGCTATGCCAGATGGAGGTGTGGCTACAGAACCTATTGAAGTAGGAAACGCATTAAGAATATATTTGTCACAAAGTATAAAAGATAATATCTATGGTCATTTTGAATCACGCCATGATATAGGCAGTAAAACAAATTAATTTTTGCGACACTCCATATATTGTGCCCCTATTACAATCTATTTCGACTACTCTAAGTTGGAGAAAGACATCATCCAGCGGCCCAAATGAAGTCCTTTGGTCCGTTATAAAAACTCTCTCCATCTGAACCGCTCACTTCCTTTATCAACATGTTATTTCTTTCTTGTGAACTATCAAGTTTATGAGGTTTATTTGATAGAGCCATATTCCTCCAGGTATATTACGCGATGATCTGCTCTGCCTTGTCATATTATATTGTAGGCTGGGGTAGTGCTGTTGGCATTAATAGAGTTTTCCTGATTCAGAAAGGTATATTAAGATTAATTTTCAATATTAAAAAAGAGAAATTTGTAGACCGATCTCTATAAATAATAACATCGTAACTTTATTCGGTGCATATACTGTTTATATGTCAAGAATAATCTGAGAGCTTTTAAAGTGGGCCATGAGATGTTGCTATATGAGTTTGACATGGAAACATCAGACAAATTATCGAAATGGAGGTTGAAAGAAGAGCCAAGATTAAAAAAAGCACATCAAAACACTTCATAAATCAAACCCTGGTTGATCTTTTTTTCGCTTATTTGGGCGTGCTTTACTAACAATCTCTCACGGAGGATCAAATGATTAATAAAGAATATCATTTAGTCGTTATGCGCTATTTGCGTGAAGCTATACGCAACAAACAGACAGAAATGTGGTACGACAATAGTTGGCTCATGCATTACAACACACTTTTGCCAAAATCTTGACCAATATCATTCTAAAAGCACTATTTACCTAATATGGCACCATACAAAGAAATTCGCTGCATGATTTTGATCATATCACAAAGAGTTTGTTTGGAAATATTTGAAGACGTTGGTATATATGTTTCCCTCTGAATGGGAAATACTTTCAATGGCAAAAGATATACATTATGGAACAAATAGCGTTTTATAGGTTTTTATTTTCAAAAGTTTAATTAATTTACCGACAGAAAGTATATTGGAAATATACAAAAAGAGTTGTAATACGTCTGGTATAATAAAAGGTGTCTCGGAATGTTTTTCGTTTTTGATACTCAGAATTAATTCATACTTGTGTAATTACTCTTAAGTTATAAAGTAGTTTTTGAACTTTTATTTATGAGAAATAGCCGTCCTTAAATGCGCATCATTCGATTCTTCACAACCATTTAGCCTCGAACTGAAATTTTCAATTACTCGCTGGAGCATCGCTCTTGGATTCCAGTGGATAACCTCTGTGATTCTTTGCTTTAGAACATTTAAGTTGAGTAATAATGGACTGAAAGCCTTACGTTTTAACTAACTCCATAGAAAATAAATCAGCAAGCGTTAAATCTGGATTTCGCGGTGGCCAGTTAATGTCAACTTGTCACTCTTTCAGGGAATAAATCATGAAGAGCTCCCAAAGAATTATTGGTGACGTGGAAAGTTGCTCCATCTTCTTGGAAAAATGTATTTCGGTTGTAGCAAACCTGGTTTTGCATTTCCGAAGACAAAAAAGTCTGGATTGTATGGCAATAATGATCGGAATTAACAAGTCTGAGAACTCTCACGGTTATCTTAAAAAAATTGGGACCCATCATTCCTTAGCTTGATATGGCAGGCTAAAGGACAACCTTAGGCCGGTGTAGGGGTTTCTGATGCAGTTCCAGCGGATTATCAGAAGCCCAATATCTACAATTTTCTTTTTTTACGTAGCCGCTACTGTGGAAATTCGATTCATCAGAGAGTTATGTTTTTAAAACTCCTAAAACTGTTCTTCATGGTCCTGGAGAATTTAAGTCATTTAGCTGGATCATGGGGCTTCATCTCGTGCAATAACAATTTTGTAGGGATCGTCTCTAACAAACTAGCGAACGCGATCAACATTCCTGTTCGTTCTTGATGTCCTTTTGCGTCCAAACAATTTGTCCGGCATTATGTTTCGAGTCTCTTCAAACTTGCGCACCCAATGCTTGATGAAATGCGTACTTGGCACGTGTCTCATTGTCGCTAAATTGAAATGTGTCATATACAGAGGTCGTACAATAGTTTAGAAATTATTGTTATTATAAAACACTCGCACACCGAAATACGTATTGTAGTCTCGTAAGACGTTCCATCTCTACTAAACTTAAAAGCCAGGCTTTTGTCACTACTCCCCTCTTCCCACTATTGCTATTTAGCGCGTAACGGTCAAAACAAAAATGAAAAACATTTTTAGACACCCTTTGCTTGTTGCGCTATTAAGTTTCACTCAATCATTTGACGCATTTAAAAATCAGATATTTAAACCGACTTTTTAATATATCGATCTATGACCCACTAGCTTAATTTCGTTTTTGCAAAAAATACACTTATTACTTTTTTTCACAGCCCCGCAAGTTTATTTGCTTAATGAATCACTTTTTTCGCATTTAGTATTATACATGATTCAGTCACATTGCTGTCTTTGTCATAAACAAGACAATAAAGCTAAGAAACCTAAAAATATCTGTGAACAGCTTAGAAACTTAGAAAACTTTGTTAGTCATAATAAAACGTAACCATACAAATATTCTAAGCCGGCTTAGTTGAAAACAAAAAAGTTTTCGAAAATTTGTGGATTTATCTACCACAAAAGCGCCGGCAATAATAAAACTGTTAAATCACAGATAAAGTAAATCTGAAGCAATTTATATAAAGAATGTTTCGTTTTTTGTCCCTCAGCTTAAGACGCGATTTGTCTCCCTAAGCCCGTGCTTGACGAATCATATTTTTCGTATTCCGGATAGGTGGGCCTTTCAGATGACTGTACATCCATCACGTTGATCCAGACGCCACATCTATCCAAAGCAAGATGATGGAACTGAGCTGCTACAACATTTCTGATAAGAGGCGTCGCAAAAAGCCCTTAGTGGATGTGTCTCGAAATACTTTATGTATAAAAGAAAACGGCGAATCTCTCGCAGATCGAGCAAAAGCTTCACATTTATAACTAACCTCATCCATCTTCTTCCGTTGCTCTGCCGCCACCGGGGAACTCAAATGCAGCTCAATTTGTCAGAAAATGTAATCAGCAGCGGCGCTGCGTGCCAGCGACAATGACAAAAATCAAATTATGACGCTGTGTTCTCAAGGGAGGTGTAATAGAGCATATTTAGTTAAAGAAATATCGCTATGTGAATATATTTGTATTTGCATTAAATTTATTTACGTGACACTATAAGTAACAATTAGTTTTCTTGGTAGTGCAGTTTTATTTCTTATAAAAATCGCCCTCTACCTCTCAACTATATTATTAATAAAACGTTACATAATTTCATTTCCCGCTTCAAACAGAAAAATCACAGATAAATCATATTGTTTTTTTATTTTATATGAATAAAATATAGTGTGTTCTATTTTCTTCATATTCATTGCTGAATTTTTTGTTAGGTTTTGGATATGTTAGATGAAATTCAGTGACTTTGAAAGTATTGTCTATTAAAATATAAGATTAAGTTTATGAGAGTTTTCCAAAGAAATCATCGTAAAGTAAAACATCTTACATATTTTAGCACGAGTTTTTCAATATTTATTTCCATTTTTTACCCAATTGTGTCATCTTTTAAGCAGTTTCCTTCGACTCGCTATCTGGTGACAATTATTACTATATTGCACTATAAAATATTAAGATAATATGTTCCATATAAAGAAGGTTTACATCTTTATAAGGAATTCGGTAATAATATAGGTTTTATTTAATTTAAGAACAAAAAAATCTTTACCTTTAACTTCTCGAGTCTATTTTAGGTAGTTGCGATGGCGTGTCTGACGAATCTGTAATAAGATTTACCATCCCGTTATTCTAAAAACTAAGAAAACTAAAAAAAGTAATAGTAGCAATGGATATTCAAAGAAAAACGGAAAGATTTTATCATTCTGTAGTTATTAATTTAAAAATTCATGCAAATTGTTTGCCTTATTAAAAGACTGCACCAATGTTTTATAGCAGTGGTTTTCAACTGGTGGATGGAGCCCCACAAGTGGGTCGACTTGGCTCCTATAGGGATTGCCCTTTAATAATTTTAAAAACAAACTTAAATTTTTTAAAGGTAGATGATAAATGTAAATAATTTATTTATGCTTGGCAACATGCGAGATATGTGACGTAATCAGTGGACGGCCAACGCACGCACCTTTCCTTATCCTTGCCGAAATCATATTGAGACAAGCTAAGCCAGTTTTTAAACAATCAAAATTTCAGTAAGAAATAAAGAAATATTTCTGCCGTATTTAAATTGTTTGTTATATATGTAATTCTCCTTTCAGGCAGAGAATATGAAAAATATATGTACAAACAGTTTATTTCCTGCAAATATCGCTCTGGTCCTCTCTCCATACGCGTTTCGATCCCCTCACGATCTCGTCAGTGGAGCTGTATCGGAACGAGAGCAACATTAGCAGGAAATAACTGATATATGAACTTGCCGACATACCTTGAAATTTATGGTTCATATATCAGTTATTTCCTGCTAATGTTGCTCTCGGTCCGATACAGCTCCACTGACGAGATCATGAGGTCATCGAAACGCGTATGGAGAGAGGACCAGAGCGATATTTGCAGGAAATAAACTGTTTGTACATATATTTTTCATATTCTCTGCCTGAAAGGAGAATTACATATATAACAAACTATTTAAATACGGCAGAAAGATTTATTTATTTCTTACTGAAATTTTGATTGTTTAAAAATTTCAAGTTACTCCGTTGATTCATAGATGTCGTTCGACTGGCGATATTTTTCAGTCTGACATCGAAGTTGGTAGACGGCAGGTGTAATATCCTGCCGACATACCTTGAAATTTATGGTTCATATATCAGTTATTTCCTGCTAATGTTGCTCTCGGTCCGATACAGCTCCACTGACGAGATCATGAGGTGATCGAAACGCGTATGGAGAGAGGACCAGAGCGATATTTGCAGGAAATAAACTGTTTGTACATATATTTTTCATATTCTCTGCCCGAAATGAGAATTACATATATAAAAAAGCTAGGCCAATGTTACCACACGCCTATGTTTTTTCGAGCGAGCAGTCCTGTCAAAAACGAGCAAGATTTCAATTAAAGGAGTAGCTAGACCTTCTAGCCTATTCCACTGAGGGCATTTAGAACTCTGCGCGAGTTATATGATTGCTATCTCTCTCGCACCGAATGTATAGTGATAAGGAGGAGAAAACAAAAACTAAACGTTTGGAGGGAGAGAGATAGCACGTTCTGCTATTCGCTTGCTATATCTTTCTACTATATAACGCAAACGAAACAGTCAAGCAAGGCAACTTTAATGAAATTACCACCGCCATCTATACCAAAATGGCAAAGCTTTAAGTATTTAGAAAATCTGTGGAGCGGTGGAAAAGATATCCAAACGAGCGAAATTTCACAAAGAGAAGCGAGAGAGTGATTCAAGAAAAAAAAGAGCAGGATCTCGCTCAATTAAGCAAGGTATAGCACCGCTAAGCTAGTCGAAATTCCGCCGCCTCTCGAAGCAACGAGTAATATACAGAAGTTTCGAGAGAGACAGCCTGACGGTCTGTCAAGCTGAAAATAATCGGAAAGTACTCCCAACTGATATATAGACAACCAACAGAGCAGTAGCAGTCTCCAAATATTCAGCAGCGAGTTTACCCTTTCGAGTATAAATATAACTTTAGTGATAAATTATCGTGCTCGGTTACTTGTTACCTAGTATTAAGTCGTTACTGTGGTATTTCTGTCGTTTGTAAATCAATATTTCGTTGTTAGTAATCTTTAGTCCAAAAAATGTTACAATACTCTTGATAACCTGTCACAAATGGTCTTTTATAGGAACGCCTATAAATCTAGGCTATTCTGTTATTTACCTTCTTGGTAAGCAAAAAAAAAATTAATGATGTTAACTAATTCATAATTTTTAAACAGTTTTTTAACTATTTTGAGATATTTTGTTTTCCAGATATCAACATCAGGGCGAAAGAAAGAAAATATTTGTAGAACTGTTTAAAATTTACATTTTCTACTGTTATTATTAACGACATATAAAAGTCAAAGTGTGTTTTATGTTTGTTCTTACTCCTAAATCTATGAAACCCACAAAGCTCAAGCGTCACTTACAAACAAAGCATTCTGCACATATTAACTGTTTTAAACGACTTGCGACTGCCTTGGAATGACACAAGGTGGATTTTACTGGGACATCTCAACAACAAAGTCAAGCTGTAGTTCAGGCATTATATGAAATTGCTCTTGAAGTTGCATAAAACAAAATCCCCATATAGTTTCAGTATCAAACCCTGTTCATTAAAGTATGTTAAGCTACTTCTTGTAGGAGAGACTGGGATTAAAGTGAGTAATATATCTTTGTCCAACAACACAGTTCAAAGAGGCATTTAAGATATGTTCAAAGAAGTGGTGGAACAAATTTTATCTGAAATGAAAACATCTCCAGTCTTTTTCCTTCACCTTGACGAGTTCAACGATGTTAGTTTATGTTTCCAGTTATTCTATTTCGTGAGATATATTCAACGAGGAGGACATCAAACTACTACGGAGGCGAAAAAGTCATGGAGATGACCTACAATGAAAAAACTTTTATGTAGTGTGTACCGATAGAGCCATGTTTGGATTAAAATCGGACTTTCAGTCAAAAGATAAAAAGCTTGCATCCTTGGCAAAGGAATTACATTATCTGATTTATCGATTTTCTCTTGCTTCCTAGACTCTTCCAATTCCTTAGCAAAAAATGCTTGACGCTCCATTATATAAAATCTAGTGCTCTCAATTATCATCTATTATTCACAAATAAAAAGTTTGATCATGAAGTTCATTTTCTCAATGCTGCTATTCTCTAATTATCTAAAGAAAATGTTGTTGGCCGACTCATTAAAACGAAAAACAGTTCTTAGAAATGAAAGGGAAACATGAATTTATGACACACTTCTATGATGAGACTTGGATCCACAGAGTATATAATTTATCTTATATCTTAGATCAGCTAAATGGGCTTCGTATTAAGGCTTAAAACAGGCGCAAAACAGAAGAATCGGAGAAGGGAATTGTAAATAATTTGAGAGTGGAAATTTATAAACTTTAAATTCAACGTTATTTTCCGGAATTCTCTAAACTAGAAACTGCATTAATTCAAAACCCATTTCATGTATCTTTGGATGCTGCCAACATTTTCGACGAAGTGCAGGATGAATTTTTGGAACTGCGAAATGACTCCTCAGTGCATGATATATTTCAGGAAAAATCGATACCAAAATTTTGGTATGCTATGCGTCATTCACCTCACCTTATCTCTGCCAAAAATAAATTTTCAACCCTTCTGCAGCTCAAGACAAACATCAAAAATAAACTTTCATATCATAAGATTGGCCTGGAAGAAAACTCAGCAACAAACTGTTAAGCAAATGCAAGCTCAATAATAACAATTATTAATAATTAATGCTTAATAAAAAATATCATCACTTTTGTTAAGCTCAAAAATATATTTTCTCAAACCCTCTATTTTTTATTTTAATGATTAAATGAGGTGTATGGGAAGAGAACATTTTTAAAAATTGGCAAAGGATCGCGATTACTAACAGGTTACGAACTACTTTTCATCGAAACTATTAATGACACTATGTGACTAAATTTAAAAATAATCTTTTAACTGTATATTTGAAACCCTCATATTTTTTTTTCAGCAAATTAAAATATATCATCTATCATGGTTTCTTCGAACTTTTCTCGAAAAAATATTGTTTGAGTTTAAGAAAAGATATCAACCAAAAACTAATTCTGTTATCCAAATTCTAGATTTAATTAAAAATGAAAATTCTTGAAAAATTGTGCAGTATTAATGATGTTTCCCTAAAGACGATAAATCATTGAACAATACTTTCATATACGTTAAATATAGAAATTATATATCTAGTTTATCTAACTAGCAATTACCGAGTAAATATCTAACATGTAAAGGTAATTGTTGTAACAGACAGAGAAGAGCAAACACTCGAGAAGCAAGATTGATTAGAAAAACAACAACAAAGGTAGAAAGGTTCGAATAGGCTTTGTAAGCACTTTATTGTATTCTTAGACGCCTATGTTTTTTTCAGTCAACTTGCCCAGTTAACTTGCTTTTGTGAAAACAGACCAACGCTGTCACTTTTATCTTTCACACACAAAGCATTATATCCGGAGCTACTAATACCTTTTCTACCTTGAGTTCCAAATCAACGAGTTATTAGTATTATGTTCTGGATATTTAATTCAGAAGATAATTATTAGTTGAAAAAAACTTATTTAAAATATAATTTTATCATGAAATAGAGACGGTGACTTAACCATTTATCCAAAATTTCTCTCGAGTTTGTCAAGATTTTATGTGTTAATTTGTGATTTCAAGTTCAAGCAGTAAGGTTAAAAATTTTCAGCAAATAAACGAAGCTTTCATTATTTATCAAGTTGGTAACATGAAAAGAATTATAGATAGTACATATTTAGTCAAGATATGAGGAAAAGATCTAATTACAGAAATCTTATAATGACTCGAAGAAAAAGTTCAGTACAATTTGATTGGCTGAGTGATATCGCAGACTATAGTTGATAAGCCCTTACACTGCCGCCTGAAAGCTTATTGTGTTGCCTGTTCTATGTGAACAGGTTAGTTACCTTTACTTCAAAAGACTATTCACTAGTTTGCTTTCTGTGTATAGACCTTCAGGACTGATCGATCCTTGAAGATGTCTTTAGTAGATGCTTTCGAAGATAATGTGTAAAGCTGTTTCGTCCTCCTCTTCACATAATCTGAGACATAATTCGCCGCATGGTTTGTCCAGCTTTAGTTTGTTGTGCCTGTGTCCCGCAATGTGGTTCCGGTGTTTCTGGTGTAGATAATTTATCCACCAAGATATCCACCAACTAAGAGCTGTTCTAGGAATGTCAAATACTGTTTCTGGACCAATAAATGTTGCAGCAGACTCTTGTCTAGCAAGTAAACCTACCATCTCAATGCCTAGCATATCCCTGTGTCCTGGTACCCACGCAAGAGTGTTTTGCCAGGACAATAAGATTTTGAAGACATTCCCAGACCTGTTCTCTCGGAGACAGGCATCCATTACATATATTTCCGCCTTGAACACTTATATTGAGTCTGGGGATGATGCTCTGTTTTCGGACTTCTGTACTATGCTCAGTTTTGGACCCGTCTGTAAACTAGATAAAGTTTCCTGGCTGATCCTGTGTTAGATCATATTCTGCCTTCCAGTCAATCTGAATGGTGTAGGTCCTGGTGAAGTTGTAAGCTTTTGGTATGGTATCACTGCTAATCTCCATTATTGAACTCGTTATCACGCCTTTGTTGCAGGAGAGTTAATTTTGTTCCAGCCGGTATGCCTCCCATCCTCTCCTCAGCCTTCATTACACTCTTCTGCATGAAAATCTTCCCCGCCAAACTAATGAATTGTTTCGAAAATTTCTACCAATGTAACCCTTTTTGATCTGTTAATTATTATATCACGTAGCAAAATCTAGAGAACATCAACAACATATTTGATTAATTGCAAGGCAATACCTATGCGATATATAATTTGTGATGGCATACTGGGGTGCGACGTTTCTAAATCTGCGTTTTATCTAAATTTAAGGAAATTGTGCACATGAGGGGGTGTTTGGGGGAGACCCCCTGCTTAAAATAACGGAGATACTCATTAAACCTCATGTAATTCCAAATTTCACCATACCTCGTATTCGTTGAAGTGTCGGCGATTTATCGAAGGCTCCTGTATACAGGAATTATATCGTCGCTTCAAATACTCTCGATAGCCGATGTTTCTAGAAAACATCAGATGTATTAAACGGGTATATAAACAGCCGGCCGGTCGTTGAAGGATCATCACTGGATGTACCAGCGAAGTGCCAAAAACTAGCGAATAGTAATAGCATTGTAGTAGTGCTATTATTTTCTCCATGTGTATACAATGTCGTCGCGATTCTGTGTGAACAAATCCAACAGTTTCTGTTATATATATATATATATATATATATATATATATATATATATATATATATATATATATATATATATATATATATATATATTGGTGAAGTGACACTGAAAGCTCAACGAAACTCTCTGAGCCGACTTGTTAGAAAAACCTACGAGTTATATTTGGAGTGTAAAGTCGGGGTTCAATACAAAACTTGGGCTACCAAAATCTGCTGCCCCACTTACTCGAGAACCTTAACAGAATGACTACTGGGTACTCACAAGTCTATAAAGTTTCGAATGCCAATGATTTGGCAGGAGCCTCAGAATTATGTTGCTTAACAAAAACCCTGGGCTTTTCTAGTAAAAGCAAAATAAAATTGAATATCCTACTATTCCTTCAGCCATGAGACCTGTACCTCATGACGCTTTTAGCATACCTGTCCCAAAGTCTCTTGAAAAATACGAAATCGACTCGTAATCGGATAATTACAAATGTAGTAGCAGTAAACAGCCCCATTTTATATCTCAGGAAGAGCTCAATGATCTTTTTCGTGATTTGAATCTTCCCAATACAAAGTCACAGCTGCTTGGATCTCATTCACAGCAGTGAAATCTCTTATAAAAAGGCATCCTATTAGAGCAGTATTTTTCTTAATGACAAACGGCAATTACAATCTTCGTGTCAACAAACTTGGAACTGAGGGAAGTACACACTCATTCCTTAGCAAACCTGTACAAATTAATCCTGGAGGCTAAGTTAACAGGTTAACAGAGTGGCTGCAAGTCTAGGGTGAGCATAATAGGCCTACTCTGGGTCCAGTGCATCTGACTTCAGGACGGACCCATAAGAAAAAAATATTCAAATAGTATATTTGGTGTACATCATGTCGATTTCCGGACGTCCTTTTAATACACTCACTGCTTCTTCTATCTGTTTCCGGTCGTCCTACCTTCGGCAACATTGTATGCCTTTAATATCTATTTACATTAGGAAAGTTTTTTATAGACTTCGATACTACAGGGTGCGCCGCGTACCTCCATTAGGTCAGTCTGGGTCCCGCATACAATATATTGTTAATTTTTGCTACGATATGGGGATAGCAAAATACTTTGGAGAAATTATGTATATCGATTTTCAGAAAAAACTAGTTTGACAAATCGCTCAAAAATTTAACCCCTAATTCACTAACATGGTCTAATTTTACAACCGGTCTAAATTGACAGTGAAGGAGTGAAATCAAAAAGTGCAACAGTACCAATTTTAGACCTTAAAATTACAAAGATAAATGATAATTTTATTTTATTTCTATACCGACAAAACTAGAAAACTGTGTTAATTTTCAAGCAATAACTATAGCTATTACGGATTTTAAAGCTTTATCTCTGTGTTTGTATCCTGGAAAACCTTATATAAGCATTTATTTGTTGACGCATGTAATATAAATTATAACAATAATATGAGGAAAACGAAACAGACCCTCCAGACGATCTAACTTTCATGGCAACTAGTCCAGGTCTAAGTGTTTTTTTTTTTCATTTTCGTGTTACTACCATATAGTCCACCACCTTACAGCCAGCTGACTTTTTTTTAAAAAGTATTGTGTCAACAATTATTTGACAAATTTTAACTCGGGAGAAAATGATTTAAAATATATTTTTTTCTATGTGAGTAGAAGGGCCGCCACTACTCAACCCACTCACGGAGCCGCAGCTGACGTCCACGAAGCTTCATAACACAACTCTCTGAAGCATTTCACGAGTTATCGCCCGGGAGGAAATGACTTACAAAATCTGAACTTGTCTCGTATACTGTTATGGATGATAGATAAAAACCGAGCTCAAATTTGAAATACGTAAATTACAGTAGACATAAAAACCCAAAAGAATATCATGGAGCGACAAAAAATTTCAGAGCAATATATCTTAACTAGTGGGAGGATATTTATTAGGATCTTCGTGGCTCCGATCAAGATGCTTTTCGGCTTTAAACCATCTAATGACGTGAGTATTAGGATTAAGCTTCTTAAAAAAAAATTAAAAACAAGAAATATTTTCCAATTAAAAGCGGAAATAATATTTTTAATAGAAATAATATGTCTAGTAAGAAGTCGAAGTAGAGAAGAAAAAATATATATACCAAAAATTTTTCAAATGCTCAAAAAAGTAAGCGCCCTCTCAGAATTTTTTTATATTATAAAATGTTATTTAAATATATTTCATATAAAGAAGTGGCTAAGGGAGGAAGTCTTTCATATTCTTACATGACCACTTTTGCTTTTCTTTATAGTTAAGTATTTTTATCCAAATAATAAAACCACCGCCACTGTTTCTTTTATCTTTTCACACACGAAGCATTGTATAGTAATGTTCGAAGAAATACCAATAAAGAGCGATCTCATGCTGATACCGATCCTACCTTGCGTTTGCCGCTCGCAATCCATGACTTATTTTATTATTATTGTATTCTGGCAATTCAAATTCAAGGGATAAACCCTGGTTGAAACAATTTCTTTAAAATGCCGTTTTACTATCGAACGGATATGATAGCGCGCAAGCGGGCCGAGGATATCAGTTTTGAAAACAATTTTAAACGCAATTTATTCTCGCTAGCGGGGAAATTCATAAAACTTTATTGGCTTAAACGCCCACGAACAAAAGTTTTCGTTAACGGTTTTAGCTTTTCATTTATTTCAAATTGTATTATTTTAAGGGGATGTTTAATTTATATTTTGTTATAAATTATACATTATATTTAATAGCGAATTTATAGTATTTAATATTTGAAATTTGTTATAAAGGTTTTTTACGAGTGTCAATGGAATACCTGTCTACCTTGCTGTTATGAAACAAATTAACATAGGAAAAAGGGAGAGCGCATTAAAATGAATAGGTATATTGATCCTGAATTTAGAATGATCCAGACATACGACAGAGTATTTTAAAATTTACTTATGAAAAATTGTGAGAGGTGTTTTTTAACCGACATTAAAAAAAGGAAGGAAGTTCTCAAATCGACTCATAGACAAAGTTGGGAAAAAGAAACGAATATGCCTTTTTTATATGTAAGACCGCTAATATTTGATGAAAAATAGTTTGGATCCGTCAATTTTGTATTTTTTAAACACATTTTTTAAGAAATAAAATATTATACAGAGTGGATCAGAAAAGTGCTACGTGTATCAAATCAAATTTGTTTAGTGAAATTCAATGTAGTCATTGCATTTTTATATTCTAAAATACATTCTAGATATTTTTTATAGAATATGCGCTATACCTATCTTGAAATATATTCGAAATATTTACACTTTTGGCTTTCGAAATCATTTACTTATATACCTGTATTTAATATAGTCCGAGGTGTGTATAATTTTGAAATTATCAACCAGTTCTTGTTAAATCAATGTCATTAAATTTTTAGTCATATTTGCACCTCGCACAGAAATTTTAATTATGTTAGATTAGAAGTCATAGAGAAACCCGTAATATATTTAATGATGTATGTACATAGAGTTGTGGGTCTGTACACTGCAACCTGATAGATCTAGTGTAGAATGGATGTCTCGTCCTCCTCTTCACAAAATCTGCACTCTTCTCTTTCTTCAAGTCCAAATTTTTGAGGTGTCCCTTCAAATGGCGATGCCCCCTCAGAACTCTGAGTTGGTTTTTACTTAAGCTTATGTACTCTTTGAATATCTTCTGGTCGTAGTTCCCTAGAAGTATCTTCGCTTGTCTCAATCTTTGGATCTCCTGCTTTCTACTTCTATGTTTGGCACGTATTTCTGCCTGTAAAATGCTTGGTGGCTTACACAAGTTTTCGTAGTGTCTGGTGCCGGGTCCGTACACTCCTACCCAGTTTCCTCCGTTGTTTTGGAGGCATCTGTATACCATATAATGGATTTCTTGTTGTGTCTTTCAATGATGTTTTTGTCCCATTCGCTCTTGCGACTCAACTTTGTGCTGAAGTTTTTCACAAAGCTGAATTTCTTTTTCATTTCAGTTTGAGGCATGTCCCATATTTGTTGATTTCTGGATAAGAGATTAGGCCTTCACTTATGACCTCATCTCTCATCATCCTCTTCGCCATATTCTCTAGAAATATATGTAAAGGTGTGAGTTTTACGATTACTTCCATGGCGACCATTATGCAGGTTTTCATTGTCCTGGTTATACATGTACAAATCAGTTTTTGAACTTTCGAGGGGATAGCTCTCGTATTAGCCAGACTGGTTCTTTTGCTTCAGATCACTGCTACATATGTGATGATTGATCTCACTATTGCAATGTACCGCAATGACAAGCACAAGCAAGTGAAAAATCTAACGAAGAACAAAGTGAAAAAGTTGAAGCTGAGCAAGAAGGTAACGATGTTGATCAATTGCAAGATTTTTGGGTTTGTACCCCATCTTTTTCCCACAAAGTTTCAACAGACCATCAAGGCTTTTGTAGCCCTGTTGATTACTTCTTTTTCATGCTTATTCCAGAGGAGTTTTTTTTTATCTAGGATCAGTCCCAGATATTTAACTTCTAACTTCCACTCAATAACATTCCCATCCCTTTTGATTGTTATCAGATTGAGGTTTTTGTTCCTTGTGAAGGCTACTACAGTGGTTTTGGTGGGATTGATGATTAGTCCCATCATCTGCCACCATTCTCTAATGTATTCAAGTCCTCTTTGAACTATGTCACAGAGGGTATTCTCGAATTTTCCTATTGTAATCACGACCACGTCACCGGCATAGTCCTCACACGATATGCCGAGGTTAGTCAGAGCACAAAGGAGTTTGTCTACCAATAAGCTTTTTAATTCGATTAGTTGTTCCGTCATAAGTTTAATAAAAAAAACTTGTCAAACATTTTTGTTTGAGAATTGTTTCCATTAGGGTGGAGAACTGGAATCGAAAATTGGAGATCCTTGTCTGCCAACTGTCAAAAGCCAGCAGATAATTTGGTCTGAGATAAACATTACCTTTTGTTTTTAAGTAAGGATGTTTCAATGTATCTGCTGAGTATAAATTTATTGTTCAAGTAGGGATAATATTCGTTTTACAGCAAAATTTCTTAATTCATGGAAGGTCATTTTTACACGAATCCATGAAGCTTTCTTGAAAGACTTCTTGTTGGCTTAAATTATCTATTTTCTTATTGAAATTGAATATTTTAATATCTGAATTACCTATTTCTGAAGCATTTTAGTAACCTAATATTGTAGTAAGAGTGCTACTACCTAGTTTAATGTTTTTTTAGCATTACCACCAGGAAAATTGAATCTAAAACGTACTTGTCATTGTGCAGTTTAAATTTCTCGAGCTGAGGGGATGCTTATTTGAGAGAACTTGGCAAGCATACTGTTCTATGAAATACATTAGGGCCAAAACAAAGGAAGAGAGATTCTCGAGTTCCAAGTTATTTCGACAGGAGGACAGCAAGTGTGCATTAATTTATAATCTTTGGCTAATTTAGAGCCTATCGGTAGAATTTTTGACTTAGCCTGTTAGGCTGTTCCTAATTCAAGGAGCTCGACTATCTTTGCTTATCTTATTGTATCTTGGCAGAGGGCAAATATCATTCCTTATCTTATCTTGTCTTTGTAAAAGCGAAATTCTCTTAAAAATATTTTATCACGGAGTAATTTAAACCAACAGGCTTTATCTTATTAAATCTTTTATTCACATTTATTATAAACATACTATTGGTCGTGGTTTTTGGCTAATATTTGACCAGACTCACTCTTTTCTCTTGTATTACAGTCCTAACTTTATTTTCTTAGAATATTATATAGTATTATAGCAGATATAAAAAAGATCTTATGGAAACAGGCATCAATAACCACATGAAAAAATAAATTTTCCCAATAATGTAAACGAAATATAGAAATCATTTCACGATCTAATCTCAAAGTTAATGGAGAAAAATGTTATAAATAACACAAAACATAATAAACAACAATGGATGACTGAAAAAATATTAGGTCCTATGGAGGAAAGGAGAAAGTATAAGAACAACACAGAGGAATATAAAAAGAAAGCAAAGAAAAGATTTGTGCACTTAAGAGTAGTGGATGGGAGACAGATATAGACAAATGGAAGAACTAGATATAAAACATAATACTTTTAACATGTATAAGGTTAGAGCAGTTTCTGGATTGTTCAACAGGAGGACCCTTAATATGCTAGTAGACACAACAAACAAACCTCTCATTGATGAACAAAAAATCCTTAATGCCTGGAGTTTCTTACATAACTGAACTATTTGACGACAAAGATTAAACTTATCATACGATGTGCATGGAGCTGAAGGACTGGAAATTCTGAAGTCAGGAAAGGAAGCGGCCCAGACAATATTCCAGTGGGACTCCTGCAATTGATTCATGAAGACAATAAGTTTTTAATTCTATATACAACACTGGAGAGATACCGGAAGAATTGCTGAAACGCTACCAAAAAAAAAACAACGTTCCCAAAGATGTAACGGATACAAGTTAAGAAGTCTCATAAGTCACACCTTGAAGGTTTTCCTCAGTATCAATCACTGTAGAATAAGGATTAAATGCGAAAGCGGTCTAGATGAGATCTAGTTTGGGTTTAGACATGGTACTAGAGAAGCGCCATTTGCTCTAAATATAAAGTGTCAAGACCGACGTAAAGATATTTTTTATGCTTTATCGATTACGAGAAAGCTGTTGACAAAGTACAGTATGTGAAGCTCATATATATATATATATATATATATATATATATATATATATATATATATATATATATATATATATACAGAGGCGGCGTAGGGCGTGGGCGACGTGGGCCACAGCCTACGGCCTCGTAGTCCGAGGGGCCTCGCGCCACGGAGATTTATGTATTAAATTTCGCTTTTCTGTATGATATAAGTGAATTAAAAAATATTTCACACGATCAAATATTAACAAAAATGTCAAGATTTACACACAGTCCTACGAGTGGGTGAGAGCAGTGACTTTCAACCTTACGAATTATATGAAGAATTAAAAATAATGATCCCTAATTTACCTAACTTCGTAACAGATGTGAAACAGTTGCTTCAATATATTACAGAAAATAGCTTAAAAGAAATATACCCAAACATATACATCGTCATTAGAATATTATTAACAATACCAATTAGTACAGCCTCCGCTGAAAGGAGCTTCTCAAAATTAAAACTTATTAAGAATTATTTAAGGAGTACAATGTTACAGGAAAGACTTTCTGCGGTCGCAATTTTGTCTATCGAGGCTGATATAGCATCCAAGCTAGATTACGAGCACGTAATTAAACAATTCAGCAGTGTAAAAAGTAGAAAATTTCTGTTCCTTTAATATTTAATTAAAATTGTTTTTAATGTTGGTAGGCTTTAAATATCTTAAATATTTATATGTTAGTTGTGAGTTTGACTAGATTTTGCATGAATAAAAATTTAATAATGCCAAATGCTTTTTATTTTAAAAAATCTGTATTCATGTGCGAGCAGAGGGCCTCGCAAAATATATCTTGCCCACATAAAATTTTGATCTTGCGCCGCCACTGTATATATATATATATATATATATATATATATATATATATATATATATATATATATATATATATACATATACATATATATATATATATATATATATATATACATATATATATATATATATATATATATGGCAAAGATATGGGAATTATAGATAATCTATATTGATGTCAAGGAGCAGTGGTCCGACTTAATGGTAAGTTTAAAAAAATGCCGAATTTAACGAGGTGTTAGACAGGGATGTATTTTCTCTCCACTGCTGTTTAAATATTTGGGGTTAAAATCAATAATCAATCAAGTCAAATGCAGAATCGAATCAACCCGCACAACTTTTCTAAAAATAAGATCGCTTGTCTGCAATGACAATCTAAATTTTAAACATGACCCACGGATGGTTAAATGTTACATCTGGACAATGTTGTATGGAGCCGAGGTGTGGACACTGAAGGGTGCCACAATCATTCGTTTGGAAGCATTTGAGATGGTGCATAGGCGAATGCTTCGAATACCTATGTAGTTATGCAGACTAATATATGGGTTTTAGATCGGGCAGATGCCAGTCGTGAATTGCTGACAACTGTAAAATGAAGAAAACTAGCATATCTTGACTATGTTCACGATAAACATACATGTACTTATCTGTGCTTGTTTATTACCTTTTGACCCTTTTGTCTGATAATGAATGTAAGGTCTTGCGTGCTTCTGTTCTTCTTAAATCCATACTTGATGTCTTTTAGTGCGGATTTTATTTTATTTTTTTCTATTATGCTCGCGAATACCTTCTCTGAGATACTTGAAAGTATTATTAACACAATTTTTTCTATCTTCCCTCTTATATATCCTCTTCTCTTATACTATCGCTTTCTTATTTTATACATTCTGCATCGTTCTGTTGTCTTGTTGATTCAATAGAAGTTAGATGTTCAAAGTACTCTCTTCATCTTCCCATTATACTCTCTTCATTTGTTATTATGTTCCCTACATCCTTTATTAGAAAAACAATAATAACCCGAAAAACATTAATTTTGAAATCATACAAATTTCAATTTCCTATAATAAATGGGATAATTTAAAACAAGAGAATATTAATTTTTTTGATAATTTAGTTTCAAATCACGAAAAAGAGTATTTTTTTTAATTTGCTTAATTCTTCTTCTTATTGCGCCCTCTCCTTCCGAAGGTTGGCGATCCAAATGGCAATTGTGGCTCTGGAAGCTGCAGCACGAAATATGTCTGTAGATGAGCGATCAAACCATCTCCTCAGGTCTTTCAACCATGAATTCTGGCGTCTTCCTACTGATCGTTTACCCTGAACTTTACCCTCTATAATGAGTCGAAGTAGCTCATACCTTTGACCTCTCAGCACATGACCCAAGTATTGAATTTTTCTCTCTTTAATGGTGTTTAGCTGTTCTTTTTGTTTATTCATGCGCTGGAGTACTTCGTTGTTAGTGATCCTTTGCATCCATGAAATTCGCAACATCCGCCTATATATGTACATTTCAAAAGCCTCTATTCTTTTTTCTGTTTGTGGGTCCATTGTCCAACTTTCGCATCCGTAGAGTAAGGTAGAGAAAACGTAGCATCTGACCATACGAGTTCTGAGCTCTAGACTAAGGTCTGATCTTGTAAAAAATGTTTTCATGCTCATTAGTGTTTTTCTCGCTTGTTCGATTTGCTTAATAGAAACGAGATATTTTCAGACGGACGCAGACACTTATTTGGTGACAAATTCCATCAATGAATCGAGATGAAAGAATTTTTTAATATATCATTGTCTTTTTTCATGAATATTTTCTGGTTATAAAAGCCCAAATAGTGTATTACTGCGTTTCATTGTATTCGATACCATACATCAAAAGGTGGCAACAGCTACATTTGCATAGAGAGGGGCTTGATTTGAATTTATCTCAGTTGCTGCGGGCCGATAAATCCGCGCGACTTTATTAGATATAGACTAATTTATGGCCGTTGCCTCTGCCTGTCTACAAAATCGAATATCGCTTATAAAATATCGAGGTGGTAATGCTCCGATGTTTATTTGAAACAATATTGTACAAGCTCTGCTGCCATTGTTGCGAAATATATTGCTTTTGTGGTATTATTTTCCTTAAAATATAATTTAAAAAAATAAGTTACGGAAATACACGGTGACGCATAAGTTCCTAAGTGTTTTATAAAGCTAGTAAATCAGTACGTTAAATGGGGTTTGTTTTGTGTTATTGCGTTTTCAGGCTCGCACATTTTGAATCCTTTTAACGTTTAATCAATGAGAAATCAAAATGTTTTCCTGAAGGAATCTGATTTCGGCTCTCTCCTTTAAAAAAATCCACAGGAAAAATTCAGTCATTGTCAAGTCAAATAAACGTGGTGGATATGTAAATTCGGATGCCCATGAAATTATTAATTCACCAAAACAATAACTGAATTATCAGAAACTGAATTATTGGCCTGCTACAACCACATCTCTGGTATATTTTTTATTGCCAGAAGAACAAAATTTTGCTGCACTACCATCTATCTTTCACTATTTATGATCAAAGGAGTTTCGGCTTCAGCTATAAAAAAATACGGTCCGGGATTATCCTCAGATATCAGTCCACACCAAATGGGATATTTTAAAAAGTTCAATCACACTTTTTACACTCTCAGGAGTTTACGAGCGAACATAAAGGTAAAAATCCTTGACTCGGTCATTTTTCATACTTCCGGACATCGGCCTTAAATGTGAGATCAAGTTTATCACCAAAGATGAAAATCTTGTCTTTGATCTTCTCTATAACATCGGCAGAGGTCATTCTTATGGATATAATGAAAAGCAGCAGTAACATAAGTGCAGGTTTTCAAACACAATGTAGTGCAACTTCAGTGATCTATATCTTTGAACCACTGCCTTGCATATTAGTTATGAACTTGCTTCTGACTGGACTGTTTTAATGCTTTCCTGCAACTGCCTTAAGTTCACAAAGGCTGCCGCCTTTGATTTCAAACTATTTTTTACAAATCATTCCAATTTGGTGGACACTGACATTTCAGTTTGGTGATCATGAATACGGGCACAGAAAATTTTACGTGCGTAAAACTCTATCGAATAGCGCCAAAAAATCTTCCCAAAAATATAGTTGCCAGGATAAAGGTAATGAAATTCAGAAATCAATTCATTTTGGAGATGTCGATGTAATTATCAGTTACGGCTTGGTAAAAGAAAACTTTACTCTTTCCTTTCGAAGAATTAGTACATGAAACCATTAGCTTTCGAGAGAATCTTGTCGCTTTTGAGACAAATGAATATCAGAATTTGTTTCTGAGATAGAGACAACGGTTCAAAATTGGAGGCCTTCCACTTCCAATTTTTCTTAAAAATGAATTCATTCAATTAAATCTTCTGGTAGCCCTATTAATACTGTGAACAATGTTGATAAGAAATATTCCTTGTCATTCATTTTCCGCACCTGTTCTTTTCTAAAAAAAAAACAGGCTTCAATTAGAGAAAGATCCTGTTTATATAAATGCAGTCATAGTTTAAGTAAACAGTAAGTGTCACAAAAACTCACTACAAAAATTATAGACTAAACATACCCAACGTGAAAATCAGACTCAACAGGATCGAGCTCATTCATTTTTAAATGTAACTCGTCATGACACATTCCTAAATTGCGCAATCTCAAATGGCATACATTTTTTTTACCCTTCCCGGTATAATAGTAATATACTTATCGACACTTTAATAAAAATCCGCTCTCATTCAATATCATTGAATGTAATATAGTTTTATTCTGTATTAAATTAAATCTATCGAATTAAATAAAAAAATTTCAGTTCATTATAAAGTTCCCGGATAACATAAAACGATATATTAATAATGCATGAGAAGGGTTTGCGCTTATGATTCATAGAGGGAACTGTATAGCTAAAATCACAACCAGTAGTCAATGTTTGAACACTTGATTTGTTTGCTCTGCTCAGATTGACATAGGAAGGAAACTGATACCGCTGTTAGGCTTTCGTGTTAATTTTATTAGGTAAAGGGTATACCCGAAAATTGACATCTGTCGGGACCAAATAAAAAAATACTGTGTGATTTTAAGTCTATTTGTTGGAAACTATAATAAAGATTAATTATTTGGTACTATTTAAATGCTTATGTATTAGGTGTCTATTTACTGTGCAAAAAAATTAGGGTTGTATATTAACAAAAAAATTACTTGCAGATCATTATAATTACCTCAATCTTGATGTTTCTCTGAATTTTGAGAAATACTAACAATTTTATTTAAAATAGTACTGGGTAAGATAACTGTTATATGTATCGGACACGTTCCTCAATGAGACAATTAGGCAACAAAATATTTTACACTCAATACAATATAGTGTGACAATTTATCCCCATTTTATATCGTAATTTATAATTAACATTATAGCTTTTGCATTTATGTCATAAAAACATAAAATTAAACTAAAATTTAAGTGAAAATCATCAGCGAAATCATTAATGGCAATTATCGTTTATTTTTATTTTTTTAAGAGGAGAGCAAATAACTTTAATTTGTAAACAGAAGTCAGATCCGCGTAATTAAACAACTTAACCATAATTTTTAACCGACCTCTAAAAAAGGTTCTTAATTCGACCACTATGTACTTTTTTACGTATGTACATGATTACTCAGGAACAGGGGCACCAGTTTGAGTGAAATTTTGTACGTTATGTTTAGGAAATTGCTGCGATAGACCCATATCATTTTGGATGAAATTAGTGCAGTAAAATACAAGATGGCGCTAATACTATGGCAGAGAAGAAAAATTAATTTTGTCTCATTTTCTCCAAAATTGGTATGGGGGAGTTTTCAGTGTCGCCCATAACGAATTATTTTAAAAAATGCAAACAGCAAAAAATATAGAGGTTAGCTGTCAGCATTAATAGACGCAATGCTGAATGTTTTTCTATTGCACATAGTTGTAACAAGGAAACCTCAAATCTGAAAATTTTGTTGAGCATCTGAAAATTTCAACAGAATCCACATATAAAAAGACAGATTTTATAAGGTATAACTTTGACGTAAACTATGAAGAAGTAACTGATTGCTATCAAGCGAAAAGAGAAGAAAATACCTCGGCTAGAGAAAGTCTACTGACCAATCAGGGGATTAAAGTGGGAGTATCAGACCCAGACTTCGAGCTTGCTAAAACATAGGAAGTACCACCACCAACTTCGCCCAAATAGCGCTAAAAGTCATCAGGTTAAACACCTATGAGTCTAAATTGACTCGAGACTGTAGGCAAGCTTTAAAGAAATTATCAGGGAACAGCAGGTTAACCCGGATGTGGATGCAAGGATACCAGAGAATTAAAGGAAGCGAAAAATCTCGCAAAAGAAGGAATCTTTGTTTAATCAAAATGCCAGATAAAAGAGTATCTCTGAAACTGGGAACAAAATTAGAAAAAATTTAGTTGAAATAGTACGCCTAGTCTTCCAACAAGTGATTAAAACTTCAAATTCACCGCCAAAGGGAACAAGAATACTTCTCGATCTTCCAAATAAGGATCTTCGAATAATAAGGAGTCTCTTCACAGGACACTGTTCTCTGAGATACTACTTCTAAATAATGGGCAAAGCTGAGGACAAGGAAACGGCAAGTTTCTACAACTGTGCACCCAAAACAGCGGACATATAGTATGCGAATGTAAAGCACTGTTCTGCAAAAAAACTTAAATTTCTAGACGCCGGAATAAGTAAAGCACTTATCCCTCAAAAAGTAATAGACTTCGTGAAAATATCCCATCCTTTCATTAGGATAGGGTCACTTATAAAAGATCTTATAAGTCGAAATGCTGTAAAGGGGTAAAAAAGCCTTAACAACCCACACATAATCTACAATCAACAGCATTCAAACAGGGTACAAAGCTCCACTACAATGATTAAATTGTAATAGTACAACAGCATCGTACAGCGGTTCCTAGCCTCCCGAGAAAGACAAAGTCTATTACTATAAATAAGCCTTAAGTTACTGTATGTAATTCTTAATTTACTTGTAATATGATCTCTGAAGCGGAGCCCAGAATCCACCAATAAACCCAAACTCTTGACTGATTCAAAATAATTCAGAGGTATATTATTTAATTTCCATTTGGTTTCGCAAGTAATTAACTTGATTTTCATTTCCAAATAAAACAACTGATGATTTGCTATGATTAAGTTTAAGGAGGTGATCTGTGCCTGTATTATAAAAGCTATTTAAATCGAAATTTATATTTTCCTCGGCAACATTGAAGTGTTCCTGGTAAAAGAATGGTAAATTTGAGTATCGTCTACATAGACATGGTAACTGCAATGCCGAAGGGAGTTAAAAAATTAAAAGAAAAAATTGTGTACAATAAGGAACCCAAAATAGTACCCTGAGGTACTCCCAAACGAACATCCAACGAGGAAAAATGCTTCGGATTGCACACCACTTGCTGTGTCCGATCAAATAAAAATGAATTAAGAATTTTACAAGCACTCTCAGAAAAACGGATATAATGGAGAATTAATATAAGAGTTTCCAGGTTGAGCATATCCAATGCCTTAATGAAATCCAGCAAAATCAATGCGCTCGTTTTATTTTCATTACTTGCTCTCAAAATATCATCAGTAACATCTCAAAGAGCACTTTTACAACCATAGCCAGGTCAAAAACCGGTTTACTTGCTCGATAAAATTGAATTTAAATTCAAAAATATCTCTAACTCTTCATAATTCTCTCAAGCACCTTGAATAGAGTCGAAAGAATACTAATAGATCATAAATGGTTCAATTCAGAAGGATTATTTATCTTGGGCAGTGATATAACCTGGTAAAATTTTAAAATGCATTCACTATTTTATATACGAAATAATGAACGGACAACTGAATTAATGTGATATTTATTTTGTCAGCGCCAGTCCCTTTGGTTTTTATACTCTTTATAATATTAAAAATATCGGTTTCTGTAAATAAAACAGAATTATATAGATCGTTTATATTATTTAAACTATTATTTCTATAGTAATCCAAAAGTTCTCGTTTAGGAAAATTATTATTTTGTACCAACTGACAAAAAAAAATATTTATATATTAAGCTTTTTTAACTCACTCCATTTTTCTTTGGAACTAGAACCGTAGTATAATTTCTTATTTATTTATAATACTCATAGTGGGCAGCTAGTTTCGTCTGTTTATATATTTTTATGGCCTTATTCCTCAATGTTTGCAATAATTTAATAATTTCTGTTATCCAGGGTGCATATATAGCAAATGAAAATACAAAATAAAATAAAATTCCCCTATGATAAATAAAAAAACCTTGAGACCAAAGTATGGATAGAATACTGGAATAATTAAGAGTGTACAAATTAAAAAAGCAAAGTTCAATATTTTGTTAAAAACCCCTTTGCCCTAATGACTTCCCTACATCTTCTTGGACAAGATTTTGACACACACACCAACTGAAGTCTTCCGCCATTCATCTTGTAAAATTTCTCATAGATGATTTTCATTATGAACTATTCTGTCCCTAATTTCTCGCTCCAAGTGTTCCCAAAGATGCTCAATCGGATTTAGGTCCGTTTATTGGGAAGACCACTCCAGTAAGTCAACTTCTTCTTCTTCAAATGCATATCCACTAATGGATGTTTGCGATTACATTTTCCATTTCTTCCCTACTTCTCGCGGTGTGTATCAGTGTCTGAATATCATGCAACCCCGTCCACTGTCTGATATTACGGAGCCAGGACACGTTCTTTCTTCCAATTCCTCTCTTGCCCTCGATCTTGCCTTCAATCATCAACTGTAGGGATTGGTATCTCTCATTTCGCATGATGTGCCGAGGATACGCTTTTCTCTAAAAACCATTTTTTTATTAAACAGGATGAATGAATTATCCTATTGACATCTTCATAAAAGCGACATTTTTTCTTCGGCATAGGGCAATATAGTATTCTGTAATATGTTGCGGTACATAAATCGATCCATTTTCCCAATTATTTTCACTATCTGGTCCGTCCCAGACCTAGAAAAGCATCACCAGATCATAATACTACCATCTCCATGCTTCACAGTAGGTTTTTGATACTTAATATCAATTTTTTTCCCACAAGCCTTCGAACAAATGACCTTCCGTCTGAACCAAATACTTTAAATTTATTTTCATCGCTTCAAAGCACCATACCCCAGTTTTGAGGTGTCAAATCTAAATGCTTCTGAGCAAACTGAAGTAAAGTTTTTCTGACAGCAACTCTTCCAAACAATACAACTTCACAAAGACGTCTTCTCACAGTTCGAGCCGTTATGTCTGTGTCGAAATGTTTGCGAATTTCTGCACTAATTTGGACGGGTGCCTTACGCGGATCAGTTATCGAAATTCTTTTAATGCACTTTTAAACACAGGGGGTAGTTTTTCTAAGACGACCTGACTTTGGCAAGTTATTAACATTCCCCAGTAACCAACACTTCTTTAGAAATTTCGAAACAACACCTTTAATTAAACTAAAATGTCTTGCTATAGCACTTTGCTTTACACCTTGTCTTTTTAACTCAACAACCCGCACTCTTTCGACAAATACTTATTTTTACCCATTTTTAATATTGTTTAATGTGAGGTGTGCTGCAAAAATGTGCAAAATAAAAAAAATGTCCATATTTTTGTCCATATATATAAGATATCAAGAAAGCCCATTAAATAGTAAAAGATAAATAAACGATGGTTTTATGTTATAATTAATTTGATATCGTAGATTTACTTATTTCTTGACACTTTTGGAAGTTAGTGCCGAATTTACTATTTACAGTAAAACACTAGTAGTCTATGGGCCATTAGTGGATGGGAACGACCTTGAATCTGTTCAAGCGAAGCGGATCCCAAGCTGATCAAAAGCTGATTAAAATTTGATAAGCGGATCAAAACCTGACCAAACTCTGATTAGGTGATGACAACACTACCCGCTAGAACCGTGTCGATACTATTTACTTGAACAGGTTCAAGGTCATTCCCATCCACTAGTGGCCCATAGACTACTAACACTTTTTGCAAAGATATAACGAAATGGACGACAAATAAAGAGCCATGACGTAATATCATAATGATATGGAAAAAATAGCGATTGGAATTAAATTTACTCCAGCGACTTCCAATTATTAAATATATTGCAATTTAAAATAATAATTTATTTTTTACTTTTTAGTGCCATTAATTTAAAATAATTAAATTTAACGTAAAAAAAATACACAATATTTAGTATTGATAATCCGAACTTATTAATTATTTAACTATTCAATATACGAAATACTAAAACCTAATAACAAATTTCTAGTGAATGTTTACAAAATCAATTAGCTCCGCTATAAAATATTCACACGATTCGTGACTATTATCATGGCATTTTCATTTTTGAATAATGGTATTACGAATGAATTGATACAATCACATTTTCATGCTGGCAAAATTAAATTGGAAAAGTTTAATGCTTATGGAAACAGTTTTAAATAAAAGGGCGCTTATCCGATCCATGCACGATGAAGGTGTAGTTACATTAAAGTGCATGTTTATATTTCTGTTTTTGTTCTTTCGTTTAAAATATTTCAAACTTGTTACAGTGACGTATTAAAGAGTTTATTTTTATTAATTTATCAATTATTATGAATGAGTAAATAAATAAAAAAGGTGACCCTTGATGCTCGGTCCTCGTTGGGCCCTTTACTTTTCTTAAATACCTAAATTCATTCGATGCCGTTCATTTTTGTGAAGCCATATAACCTCATTACCTGAACTTTTCTGACTTCATCGAGTAATCATATGGTATTCCTGACATGACTTTTTTTCTGTCTATTGAGTGCTGAACACTCCATGAGAACATGATCAACAGTTTCATTTTTTTCTAGACACGATCTGTGAAATGCCATTCCAATCTTATGAAGATAATTCGGCAATTCCGGTCAGGTCTCCTACCACAATTCGGAATTATTTTCTCTTCAGTAAAAAAAAAAACCTTCTGATGAGATATGCATTAGGTCCTATATGAATTCCTTAACACGCTCCATTCCCAGACTGATTATTTTGATATTCTTTGTCAAACTGTGCGGAGACCAATCGTGAAATAACAACCCGGGACTTTAGTGTCAATATAAAACCCTTGCTTATGAAAATATATTTATGGTCTTATTTATGTTTATGCTCGAAAACCTGTCTCATATTTTTCCGAAAGAATAATATTCTCTAACCCCTTTACTCTCAGCAAATACACCACAGTCCCCACTTCCTGTTTAAATATATCTCTAAATCACCAAGACAAATTGCTCAAAAGAGTTCGCCTTTATGTATTCCCAAGCAGGATATTGTTGTAGTAACATAATTGTATTTTTAATGCAAGGATATTATATCGATTTTCAAACAAATTTTGAATCCATTTAACAGTGTAAAATTATTAATTGATAATTTTGCCTAAAAGTATTATGCAGACTCTTATATAAAGAAGAAGAGGGTTTTTGTTTGTCTGGGATAAGCAAAAAAACTACTTGAACAATCGCAGAAAAATTTTTAACAACGATTCTGGGCATAAAAGCGAAGGTTTATGAATACATTTCATCTGGAAAAAAACCATTAACTACAATAAAAAACACAACTTTAAAAATATTCTACTTCAATGCATAGTATACACGATGATACATATGTATTGTGCTAATTCTCCGCTTGGCGGCGGACACGTTGTAGTACACGTCACGCAACAACGTTCTCACATTTCTGTCTACTTATAACCATGAAAGCGTTCGCTACCGTTACTTGTTTGATTATTAATTCAACAATATTATTTTTGAATTATAGAATATTAATCATATTTCGTTTCTTAGGTTGGTATATGATGTTTTTTGTTTAGGCGAATATTAAAATTATACCGAGATCGATGAGGAAAAATAAATATGAAGAGCCTTAAATTTAATATAAATATGTTGAAAGCAAATTTCACAAACGTTTATTAAATTAAATTAATTTATTAATGTAATCATACATTAAATGTAAAGTTTGATCATTACTTGTTAAGGTGACTATGTACATTAAATATACAGCCAATGTTCATTGAATTTTGAGATATCTTATCACATATTTGCTGCACTAACATTAATATGCGTTCAAAAAAATCTGAACCACCAGGAAAAAGGTGAACATTTTTCCCATAGGTAGTGTCCGCCCTCTAGACCGATTTCGAACTCCCGTCAGTACGAAGCAGATATATACACCTCACCATCGGAAAATTGAGTCCTTTAAGCAACTTATATCATACTAAACAGAAAGTTCAATACAAGTTGCGCCATCTCCCGGAATCTCATGGAATGAATATTAAATAATAAAGTATATTTCATTAGTAATAGCTATATTGAAATTTAAGATGCCATTTAATCAAATTTAATGTACAACGAACTGATATTTGAATGAATTGCTTTAAATTCCCAGTAAATGTAAATTATTCACGATTTTTGGCACAAAATCATTACATTGAATGTAAAATAGACATTAAATTTAAAATTATTTTTAACAGTGTAGTTATCACTTATAAGTAAGAATTGGATATAACAAAGCCCTATTCTAAATATACTGCTCTACAAATATGATGCTGAAAATTTTAATTATTACTACATTTTAAAATTTTGGTTTATAAACTTAAATTACAGAGAAGAATCAACAAGAGGAGCGACCCTTTAATAACATAAAAAAATAATTAACTCGTCTTTCATAATTAGTAACCCTTATTTATTTTTGTTCCGCCTTTATATAATGCAAATCTTAATCCGAAGCAAAAGACATGAATTAGGCATTATATCAATTTTGCGCGTGACAGGGTAGCTAAAGTGACAGAAGGTCAAATGACGGTGCAATGATGAGGGAACTCACCCCTGATATCCGGTATATGAGGGGGATAATAATAGTTACAAAGATTCCAATTAAAACAATTACTTTTCTTTATATAGCAAATAAATAAAAAGCAGGAAAGTAAATTATAAGAAATTAAATTTTTAAAAATATTTAAATTTTTATATATCTGTCCCTACTGCAATTATGTAAATTTTATGCAGATGAAACGGTGAATTAAAAATATTTAACATACATATTAGCTCTTTTGGGTATTAAGAATTAAGCTGTTTTATCAAAAAGTGAACTTCAAACCAATGTATTATTAAATACTTTTACCCTTTCTTCATTTATTTGGTGTCAGCTTGTCAAAGCAGAATTTTCCCCAGTCAGTATCTAGTTCAATGTCACTACAATGTTTATTTATCTCAATAATATTGTCCGTTGTTTGCATTGATTTTTCCAATGATAACAGTCAACTAATACGAGTACCAATGGTATGGTTCAGGTTAGTAGAAAGAAGCAAATACTCATCCCTGGTTGTTTAGTATATTTTTTCAATAGAAATACTCTGCTAATATCAGTGGAATTGTTCAGAACTATTGGTGATTAAAGTAATTGGGAAAACGGATTTAATTACTTCTTAGTAATTGAACTATTTTAATTCATCCGCTTTCTTTAGAACATTGTTGTTAATTAATTTTTCAATTACAGTAGTAAAATAGTTGGAACTGGTAAATTTTTTGGATAATTCAATTACTTTCATGGTAATTTCAATTACTTTATAACTTAATTACTTTTTAATGTAGTTGTTAGAATACTTTCCCTTACTACTAGCCAAATTCATAATATATTTTGTTCTATCAATGGAATTAAACAAATCATTTCTTCCATTAAAACCACACTTTATCTTCGTAATCACAGCAGTAACAGTTAAACTTTGTGAAATATTGTCATAATTTGATACAATAGATTATCAATATACATATTAAGAATTGTAGAAAATAGGTCTATGTGCCATCGCTGAAAAGATAAACACAAAAAAAATATTCTTATATACTTTCGCAAATCAAAGGTGTGTGTATCAAACAAATCTTATATTTTATTAGTTTAAATTTAAACTTAAAGTTTTAAAATCAAAGAATTTTCCTTTTTTAACCTAGTTATTCTCAGTATCATTGTTTAAATGTTTTTCAAATTCTTTATATATTTAAAATCTTAATTTGTTTTATAAAATTTTTAGAAAATTTAAATATTCTAACTGGAATAAGTAGGGTAAAAGTAGCTAAATCTAAAATATATTTGAATGAACAGCCCAAGATGTTATAGTTAAATTAATAGTAATAGTGAAGAGAATATCTTAGAAATAAGTAATCTCGTTTAGACCAAACTCTTAATTCTATAATTACGTAGTTAATAGGTATATAAAAATGAATAAATTGGTTTTAAATCACGGATAACACTGCATTTGCCGCTTTTTAAATACGATATCTTCACTACATTGTCATAGTGGAGTTTTACAAAAAAATTTTAGACTAATTAATTATGGTATTAGAAAAATCGCAAGCCTCCACCACATTGTCATGGTGTAAGGAGCTTTACAAAAAAGTTACTTAGAATTTAGAAAGGCGCTTCCAAAACATTGTTATGTTGTATGGAGTTTTACAAAATACAATTATAATTGCCTATACATTACAGAAAAGCTCGTCTACAGCCACATTTTTAAGCACGGCGCCTCCACCAAATTATCACGCCCAGTTTTGAGGTGTGACTAGGGACGTAGCCTTTAGGAATTTGGTCTTCAGAGATTACTCTCAAAATAAACTCTTTACTTCGGATTACATATAAAAAATAGTTTAATTAAAAATAAACGACATTAACATTTTGGACTGTACATCATTATGACTAAATTTTTAACTTACATTAAGGTCATCTTCATCCTGGCACTCTTCACGGGGGTTGTCACTAGAGTTCTCTATTTGTCGACCTGCTCAGGACTGGGACATGCTTGGGATTTTCGCTTCACTAACCTTTGGGGCAATTAACTAATTCGCGATAGACTGGTTGCTGTGCATCGGATCACCTGACCCTTAAACTGATTGAACCGATTGAACCCTGTCTCAAGCATGTCCGTCCTTTTTATCCTGTTTTGTTTTTGTCATCAAGTCAACGAATCGCCTTCTTACAACCTCGGTTCATCATGACCTGGAAAGCGACCTTGCTGACTAGGTAAATTTGCACGATCGACGGCCAGTAAATAAACATAACATTTCATAATTAAAAGCTTATAAAATTATAAGAGGTAACGCGATTGTTATTGTTTAAATTTAAAATAAAAGATTTGTAAAATTGGAAAATGCCAATTTATGAAATATTATGTTTTTATGTTTTTCCCTATGTGACAATATAACATTGGAAAGTGTACATTTTCCTAACATACATATTAAATTGGACTAAAGTTTGTATTATGAATTGCTCATATTTGTATTCAGTAACGTAATACAATGAAATAATCCAACAAGTTCTCGGACATACTTTAGGTTATACGGGTCCTAAAAAAGCCTCAAATCTTAAAGAACAAAAAACATTTAAGGCAACGATTTGAAAAGTTCTATATTCAAGATCAAATATTTAAAAATTCTAAAATTAAATATTTAAGTGAATATTGTAAAATCTTGTTGCAATTAACAAATGCAATGTAGTTTAATAGGTAGTTTACAAGATGATCAGAATACTTATTTTGGGTATCTATTACAGCGTCTAGGATCTTTATAAGAAATTTTCCCAAATAGATTAGGGCTGTATAAATGTTCTTCGTTCGATTTTAGAAGCTTGACGTGATAATATATTTCGAAAAAAGAAAACCTCACAGAAAATATTTAAAAATTCATTTCTGAAACAGGACAAGATAAAAACCTAAGTTGGAAAAAGAAGAAAAGAAACAACCCAGTTTAGACGAATTTGCTGATCTTAATAATAACTATGGTAATAACAAACAAACTTGTCCTCCACTGTAGAAATTATCATGCCTCCAAGAAATATATTATTTCTAAACATTTTCAGCAACTGGTGCTGTTACAGTAAAATTTAAAAAATATAACTATTTTCTATTTTGTACTTTTTCCTGCGAGTGTTTATCTTTCAGACCTTTTACTTTTTAAAACAATTATAATATACGAATAAGAAAATTTGCTAGTGATTTAAGAAGTAATTCAACTACAATATAGTAACTGAATTGCCATGAAGTAATTGAACTACTTATAAATGTAATTGAACACATAAGAATTAAAATACCAACCTCCAAATCCAAATAATCAGCAGTTTGCTTCTGAACTACTTTTTTAAGTAATCAATAATTAAATATTACTAATTTTGTTCAAACTTTGTTAACATCTACATATTTTTTTAATGAATGTATAAAAATTTATATAAATTAAAATGCAGAAAATAAATTTATCATTCATCATCCAATTTTCTTCCATAAATTTAAATTATTTTTAAATCGTATTTTTAACGAAGTTGGGAACTATCTATCAATATTTTGTTAAATTCTTAGATCCATCAATCATTCGAAAAAGCGGCATTTTCCAAAAAAACATTAGTTCTTACTTAAATTTGTATAACTAGTGATAATGCAGAAAAGGATTTTTCTTCTAAGAAAAGTACCTCAACCCGAACCTGTTTCCGACTATAGCTCTTAAGAATATTTATGGGGTGAAAATCACCTTCAAAATTAACCTTCGAAAATGGATTTTTGAATATATCTCGGATTTAACATGTTATTTTTCAATCAAGTTAATTGAAAAGTATTCCTTATAAAATAGCAAATGATGTCATATGTAATTTCCAAATGGTTGTAACCCCTCTTTTTATTTTCAAAAATATATTTTGTTTACACTTACTTCTAACTTCTATCCATTATTCTCGAATAAGAGATACGTGTTCTTTTATCTCCTCTGAAGTGTATTTGGGGGCCGTAAATCATCCTCAATGTCTAGCCCCAGCAATAAATTTTTGGATATATCTGGGATTCAAGTTGTTGTTTTTCAGTGAAATAAAATGAAAATTATTCCTTGTATGTAAAATATGTCATATTTAGTTTCGACAGTATTGTTTTCAAAAATATATCTTTATTAGACTTATTTCTAATACAAAAATTACAAAACTAATTAAAAATATTTAGAAAGAATACTTTCGTTAAACAAATTTAAAAAAAAAAGTTGCTTTGATTCAGAGTTTTTCTTAAACCACATTTAAGTAACTTTAACTACCCCTTTTTCTTTCATAATCACAAGGAGTTGGGAAATTACCCAGGGAAACTGCATTCATTTTAAGTAATATTTTGGATCGTTGATTACGAATCGGGTTTCAGTTTTGCTAAGGCAGTTTGTTTAAACATTTTGTCTATGTACAGGGTGGGTTATTTTCATTAATCCATATAAACATCTCCTATGGAACGTGTTTCTAAAAAAGTGGTTCAGAGAGGAGTTACAGGGTTCGTAGAAAGACACTCAATAACGATCTTGACTTTTACTTCGAGACTAGTGTACACATGAATTTGATGATCAAGTTGTTTAAATAAAGAATCCCATTTTTTATCACGGAAATGGAAAGCTTGGAAAATTTCACATCCACCAACAATACAAAGGGTACTCGAATGCCATCTAGATATCATTTTTTCCCTTGAATCAGTGTAAAAGCAGCCCATAATTCGGAGCGAAAAATATTAGAGAATTTGTAAAACTTTCAATGAAGATCTTATCGTAATATTAACATTAAGCTATGGAGTCATTTTAAGGTTTTTTTTTAAATTGGAACCTTTATTTTTTATTGCAAAAATGAAATCTACGATAAATTCCACATTCAACTATATAGATATCAGATAAGTTCCCATTCAAAAATACCAACTTGACCTTGAAATGACTTCAAGCATCACCCTCAAGATCGACGAAATTACAAATATACAGCAACAACTC
Organism: Diaprepes abbreviatus; assembly: GCA_034092305.1. Classification (NCBI taxonomy): domain Eukaryota; kingdom Metazoa; phylum Arthropoda; class Insecta; order Coleoptera; family Curculionidae; genus Diaprepes; species Diaprepes abbreviatus. The sequence continues at coordinate 20,627,378 of JASJET010000055.1, read as the reverse complement.
TATGCAAATCTCATTCAAAGAGTACTTTTACAAACCTTTGCTTTAAAGGTAGAGTTGCTAGAAATAACACAACTTACAAAATTAGTGATTTAACTGAATTTTTGAAAGATTTTTTTAAATAATGTTACTGCAGAAAATTTGGGAGACAATCCATATAATAAAAGAATAAAGCAAAATGTGGAAACTCGATCTCATGATCGGTGAGATAGAGGAACCAACTATAATTAATTTGAACGAAGATAGCTTCACTGACTTTGATTAAGAATTAGATACGTAATGTTTACCAATGCGAACACAATTTATTATTTAAATTTTTGTTTTTGTTGTATTATATTGTTTAATGTTGTTTATATATATTTTTATTTCTTATATATATTTTTATTTTACTGTATCCCACTATTTAATTTTATATATATTTAATTCCAATTAGTCGTAATTTTTTTATTATTTTATTATTGCATTTGTGTCTTTTTCTTAAGCGTGTAGAATTAACACATTTATTTTATTTTTTTGAGGCTATCGGATTTCCATATAATAAAGTAAATTAAATTAAGATGTCAGTGCAATAGAAATAAAAATATGTAGGTCTAATTTTAACTGTAACGTATAAAAATTAATTACATTTGGATCCCTTTTTAGTGTTTAATTGTAATTTTGCAGATGGTTTAAGAAATAAATAAACTGAAAGTTCAAATGTCCTAAAAATGTTTTTTATTAATAAAAAACTGACCGATAGCCCCAAAAAAAAATTTAATATTATATATATTATTAATTTTAATATTATATTATATATATAATATTTTTTGAGAGAATAAGGCTACATTTTAGTCTGAAAGTACCTGAAACGGTTTCTATGCCAAAATTAAAAATAATAAAAATACAGTTGTGATTTGTGTTAAATATGTCAAAATTATCTATATTTTGTAATGCATATGAATTATTAAGAAATCATAAGACATAAAATAATATTATAAAAACTTTTTATTTTAAGTTAATTACCTAAATAATGTTCTATAACACACATAACTTAGTGATAAAATAAACCTCCTTCCAAAGCCTTTGACAAGGATTAAAATCCTTTTTAACACTTGATATGTCCAAATATCTATTGTTATCCAACTCAAATGGTCTATTATTTTAGACCGGTATTTTTGATTATAAAATTTCTAACCCACTCATATGAAAAATATATGTGTCTAACAGATTTTGCCAAAGACACCGGACTAAAGAACACAGGTAGTTTGGGGAAAAAAAAGGGCAAAAAATAATTTATTATTCTCTCCAGTTCTTGAATAAACTATAGTATAGGAGGCAAAATCGGGTCTATTTTCCTTAACTCAAAGCTTTTGAGGGGGGCGATGGCCCCCTCCGCCCCCCCCTTGGATCCTCGCATGCCCATGTTTATTAAAATAATGTCAAAAATAAATTCCCTAAAGGCTGTAAGCAATTTATCAGACACCTGTATATCGTTTTTTTTTAACATTTAGCATCAAAAATCATTCCATTAGTGTCACAACACCCCAAATCATGATCCCTAGTTTATATTGTGTATCGTATTTATGCTTATGTTTATGCATAAGGCGACAGCGTAGCTAATGCCTTCTGTAATCGACTAGTCGGGGATATTTGACTCGCGAATTATGTAATTTAATTTGAAATTTGTTTAATGGATCAGAAGATTGCTTTAACGATCATTTTAATAACTGTCTACCCCAATCTATTACGCTAATTATAGGGTGAATGGATATTACGATCCAAATAATGGTTTATTTAGTAAAAAAAAGTATTAGAAATGTTCATTTTAAAAATAAATGGAATGACTTTTTATGATTCGTCTACATTTAATGAGCAACTTAAATTTTCGTATTATCGAAAGAAATTGTACATCATCATTTTTTTAGATATATAAGTTTCCCCGAAATGTATATTGTAATCTTATTCCACTACTATAAAAGAAACACCTCCTTATTTATAATCAAGCCTGTTGAACGACAAAATTTTTTCAGTCTTTTGCTTTCTTGCACAAGAAAACTTTGCATCAATGAAAAGAAACTTTAAATTATAAAGTGTGTTTTATCTACACCCATAAAAAGGCGAAAAAACTCTTAAAGCGAACGAAGGGGTTAAGATAAGAATTGAAAACACGAGCCCCGAGTCTTTGATGCCGTCGTTCGCATGATTTGTGTCTCTCTCGGACGACGGTCAGAGGGCGGAACCATCGTTCGCTTCCGAGAAATAGACTGTCCACTTCGCTTTCTCCCTTTCCCTTCGTCCCGCCATAACCCGAAATATTGACGGCTGTTCCGCTTTACCCGGAATTTATATGATGTTCGGTATTGGTAGGTCCGAGCAGTATCCAATAACTCGCGGCGCTGCTGTCAGACGAAAGAAACCGCACCGGCGATAAAACATGACGCTTCCGAATGGACAGGCCGAATACATAACTCAGGACCCTGGAAAACTTTCCAATATTATCGTGTTTTGCCTGTTTTGTTTTCCGTTCACATAACAAGTAGGGTATTTTAAAGATTAATGTTGAACGTACGAAATTTGGAAAATTTTAAATAGACATTTTATCACAAATAATAATATCAAAACCGTAGGTTATATTGCTCCTATGATTTAATTTGAAATTCAAATTTTTTTTATGCTATTAACAGCTTTAAAGTTGTTTTAGGCACGTGGAAAAGAATAATCAAATTAATTGATATATATATATATATATATATATATATATATATATATATATATATATATATATATATATATATATATATATAATTATTTACGTGATTGAAGGCTTTCAGATTTTCAATGATAACTTTTTTGTTGGGTTATTTTTTTGAGTAATTTTTGGTTTTACTCGAAAATTTACTAAGATATTTTTTCATGTGCTGTGTAGCCTTTGTCTACCATCTCGGTTGTTTTTTTTGGTCTGTTCTCTATTTCTATAGCTTCTTTAATAATTCTTATGGATAGCTGGTTATTGTGTATTAGCATTTCGGTATTGTTAAAATCTATTTAATCCCTCGCGCCCTGATTTTTCTGTTAGTCTGTCCGATGTATGAGAGGTTACATTCACCGCATGGGATTTCATAGACTTCTTGATTTTCAAGTGGAATTTTATTTTTGGCTGATGATAAAATGCCTTTTATTTTCTGATCTGTTTGGAAAACGGTGTAGATATTGTGTCGTTTTAAAATTTTGCTAATTTTGTCTGTGATGCTTTTGACGTAGGGTAAGACTGCTTTTTTTGTTTCTGGATTTTGTTCGGTTCTTATTTCTCTGGGCTTCTTTTTTATGGCCGTTTGGATTGTATTCTCTGTATACCCGTTGTTTGTTAAGGCTTCCTTAAGCGCTTTGATTTCATTATCTTTATTTTCTTCATCTATTAGTGTCAGAGACCGATGGGCTAGGGTTTTGGCTATCGCAAAAAGTTGTTCCGGGTAGTAGTGGGAATCTGCTCGCAAATATTTATTAGTGAGTGTCAGTTTACGATGAATCGTATGACATAAAAAGCCACTGTCTTTTCTTTTTAATAAAATATCCAGGAACGATAGTTGTTGTTGTATTTGACTTCTATGGTAAACTTAATTTCTGAGTATCTATTCTTAAGATGGTAATTATTTAATTTATTTAGACTGTGTGTCCAAACTATTAACACGTCTTCAACATAGCGCAGCTATAGCTTTAGTTTTCCGGAGGCTGACTCTAGAACTTCTATTTCGAAATGTTCCATGAATGGATTGGCCAAAGTCGATGACAGTGGCAAGCTCATGGGTGCTCCGTCTATTTGTTCGCATTTCCGTTCTTTGTAAGTAAAATAGGTGTTAGCCAAGCAGTGTTTGGCTAACTGTGGTAGGTGGTATTTTTTTTATATAAGACCGAGAAAGCTTCGTTGACGAGAACTTGAGTGAAGAGAGATATAACGTCACAGGAATGTGGGGAGTTTTTAAGGTATGAACCTGCTCTTTCGACTAAAGTTTGTAGGATTTTAGCCAAGTATTTTGCTAATGGTTGCGTGCGTGAGCTTACTAAACTGACTATGGGTCTAAGTGGAACGTCTTTTGGGAATATCGAAGACTACCAAGCACCTGGAAAAACAAATCAGTAAATTTTCTAGTAAAACCAAAAATTATCCCAAAAAACAATCTAAAAAAAAGTTGTTATCGAAAATACAGAAAACATTACGAAATACAAGGAACAGACGGTCCCGTCACACGCAGCCAAACACGCATCCTGATTGGTCAAAACCAACAAGCCAATCACAAGGTGCGGCCAATACATAAAATCAGCTGCCCAGAATTCGCAAGCATCACTCGGTATCCAGCCTGCAAACCACGTCGTTTTGAACAAGATGAATGAGATTTCATCGAAACGTCAGCATTTCTCGATCCACGTAGCTGGATCTTCACGAATCATACGGGAAACCCGAAAGTCTTCAGAACAGAATAATTAGAACTGTTGTAATATAACGGGGAATTATACGCAACCTCTATAATCGCGCTATATCTATATGCAATAATGCCGATTCATTGAAAAAAGAGGTAGCAAATATTAAATCCGATTTACAACAGAATGGTTATCCTTTGAAACTAATTGACGATGTTATAAATAACTTTAGAACAACGAACACTGGGCAGCAAGAAACACATTCCTTCTTCACAATTCCGTACATTAAGGAACTTCGGAGAAAATAAGACGAATTGCCAGTAGTTATAATATAGAAACAGCCTTTAAATCAGGAAATACACTTAGAGCTCATTTAACGAAACAAAACCAAAAAGTACCGATAAGAAAGAATGTGTTTACAAGGTTCCATGTGAGTGTGGTGAAATATATATTGGAGAATCCAAACGACCACTAGAGGTTAGAATTAAGGAACATAAAACTCATACACAAAAAGCGGAAACGTCGAGATCATGTATTGCAGAACACGCCTGGGATAAACAACACCATATAAAATGGTCTGAGGATGCGTATTAACGTGTAGGAAATAAATCTTTCAACTTCCGACTCCACCATTAGATCATTTCGATAGTACTACATTAATAAATTGTCATCGGAAATACATTAACAAGCGAAATTTTAATTTAATTGTGGAAGTATTTGAAATATATGTAAGAAAATTTCATTGCATGCAGGCTGACAGATATCAGATCGGCTTGCTTACATGTACAAAATTCTACTTATCAATGTGAATGTTACAAAATCCATAACAGACAGGAAGAAAATTAAATTAAAGGTTGTCATAATGGATATCATACATTAAGAAATTATGAAGATGTTATTTAATAAATCACATATAGTGGAACCTTACATTTACATAAAAGGTATATTTCCAATCAAATATATTTAAGAAACAAGAATTTTTATTATAAGAAATAATCTACCAAAGCAGGGTGGAATTTTGCGTACATTCCATTTTTGCAAAAATATGAGTTCCCATATAACAATCAACTTGACCTTGAAATGTTTATTCTCAAGATTAATCATAACCTTTCCAAAAAATATTCCATTTAAATTTCTACAATGTTTACGATAAAGTTTTTCTCAAAAGCCAGTAATGTCTTAGTTATCGACTGATTTTATGCCGATTTATTTGACCCCTAAATGACATCTAAACGCATTTATATGGGTAAACGTAAAACTTTCCGTACTTTCCTTTTCTGTATTAAAAAATGTTAACTTTCATTTTAAAAATGCAGTTGACCTTGAAATAACCCTAATATTTACTCTCGAGATCAAGACCAAGGACATTTTTAGACGTACCTCTCCGAGATCTACGATTTTTGTCTAAAACAATTTTCTCCAATTTTTTTTTTTTTGGGCTATTTCTTATATTTCTTCTCTTAGTTAATATAAAATGTTCACTTATGTTACTTTCGAGTTAATTTATATTTTATTATTTATTCCATACATATTGTTTATATTACACATACATAATTAATCCACCAAAAATTCTGTCAAACACGCATCGGGAGTTCCGTGTCATCAACCACAATACTTGCCTTTAACTATAAGTACCACTGATCTAAACCTAGAACATACCACTGGTAATTATCGTTTTTGTCCAAACAATTCCACACACACAGGTCTACAAAAAATGAGGTCATAATTGTTGTTGAAGAGCTGGGTGTCATTTCTGAAGTGATTTGCTGCGTAAAAAATCCAAATCCGGGCTCAGAATTGGTCTGTTATGTCAGAATTTTGAGATATTTAAGGTTATGTACTCGAAAATTGGGTTTTTGGAAGTGTTGAGATTATGGGCAGGACAAACAAAATTTTTTTTTTTGACTCTTTTCTGTTTGTCTCATTTAATACTACTCTTATCCTTCAAAATAAGGTAAAAGGTGGTTACCTATGATTTTTTCTTGTAAAGTTACGGCCATTTAAAGTACGCATTCGTAGGTCTTTAAAGACCAATATCATTTTTTGCAAATTATGATTCCCCAGTTTGAATCCACAATCTTAAAAATAAAAATTTCTATTTTCTATCATAATATTCGGAATCCGTTACTCCAAAAACCCCAACTGAAAATTTTTAGATTCCAATATCATTTTTTGTAAATTTTAAGGCGAATAGCCAAAAAAAAAACAATTTTTCGAGTACATGACCTCAAATATCTCAAAATTCTGACGCAATGAGCTATTTTTGACCTTGGATTCGAATTCTACGCAGCAAATTACTACGGAAATGGTCCCAAGCGGCCCAACAACAGAATCTGGTAGATCAGTTTTTGTTATTAATCCTATTAAAATGAATAACTAGAATTTTGAAATTAAATAGGAAGAAGAAATTAATTTCAAATCTTTCCATTCACTACAGTCAATGCAAAAAATTTTTATTTTTTCCCTTAATATAATTTTTGGAACCTATGACCAGATTCCGCGTCAAAGTTACAAAGATTACTAATATAAAAATGATTAATTATTATTAATTTTTTAAATTATATTAAAAATAGGTAGGTATTATTGTCCAAGTTTGTTATCTATAAATGTTTTGTGTTAAACTTCAACTATAATATTGCTTTTAAGGTTACACTTAATTACAATAATAAAGTATTGAGTTAACCAGTATCATATATATAATACAATCTTTTATGTTGGCCACTCTAATATAAAACAGTATACGGTCCATTGTTTCAACCCCTATACACGTCTAAAACTGACATTTATATGGAAACCATTAATTTGGCCCGGATCTCCTGGTTAGGGCACGAATATAGCTGCACTGGCCGAGATAAATTGCGAAACATAACTGGAGAAAATTAATCAATGGTCACCTCGACGTAATTTCTGGCATGGCGGGGCTGCAGCGGCTAACGGCACTAAACTAGCCCGCTCTCTGCAACCCGACGACTTATATTGCCGCTATTAATTTGCTCGCTACGAGAGAACCTTCTGTCTCTGATTCACTTCTCATATCTTTTCTCTAAGTGGACTTTTAAACATTTACGTAAAATGTATTGTTTCAAATAATTTCTTTTAAAATGTAAATAATTAAAGACAAGTTTAAAATAAGGATGTGGCTATTATATATCCGAACTTTAAACTTAAGTTGCGCAGGAAACTCCAAATAACTAGATTTTAAAATTAAAATGAATCAGGAAAACTGAACACGCACTTCTAAAATTATCTTTTTAATTAAAAAATAAGGGAAGTATATCACATCGCAATACCGAAAACATATTTTAAAGACGAAATTGTAATAACAATAACAAGGTAGTTAATTTTTTAAATCTGCGCGGCTTCTTTATAAAATGAATTCAATTTAATTCAATTGATTTTAAACTTCAAGAAAAATTGACCTAAGTATTCTACGTCAATTTCAAAAGTTAACTTATCGTCATGCGATTCGGTGATTCGCACCAATATATGATATATGTGTAACATATGCTTAGGTGCATAGTTTCAACTAAACAAAAAATGTATGTAATTAAAATTTTTGAGAAAGTTTAAAGAAATCAAAAATTCATTTGATTCTTGTATAAAATTGAAATTTTCGATCTCAGCGCCAAATTATTACTACATAAAGCAAATAACTTCTAACACGAGGTACATACTACGGTAAGGAAGCCATTACATTATTACATAACGTGAACCACATTTTAACAAGGTATTAATTTAACGTCGACTTTAAAAATTTCAATTTCATGTAAAAATTTATATTGTTATTTTTCGCTTTTTTCGAAGTCAGTTCAATTATTTTACAAAAATGTTATTGAAAATCGGTTCAATTTTTTTATAAAAATTTTATAAACAATTATATAAGAGAAACTTAATTCTCAACCAACTGAAAAAATCATATAATATGAGGACAAACGTAATCTGTTCTTCCACAGTTAGAGACAAAGCACTATCTCAGATTGCAGGAAGCCTTTCAGTAGATTAAGGCAAGTATATTGTATCCTCTTGTGGAATATATAGAGATCTCTATGAAATTGTATATTCAGATTGCGTGGAATGCTAAGAAATGGCGCTGCTTGTATTAGATTTCATATTTTGTCTAATATAAGTTGCTTATAGGATTTACTTCTCCGATGCTGTGGTGCGCTGGCCTGTTCTATACTGACGAAAACCAACAAGTTCGAAACCGGTCTACAGATGGCGGTACACCACCATGGGAAAGGCTTCCACCCTTTCCTGGTATTCTTGCAATATGAGATAGTGCTTTGTCTCCAACTGTGTTAGAACAGAGTACGTTTGTTCTTATAAGGTTTTTTAGTTGTCTCTAACTGTGTGTTAGAACAGAGTACATTTGTCCTTATAGTATAAGGTTTTTTCAGTTAGTTGAGAACTAAGTTTCTGTTATATATTTGTATGTTATGCACCCAACTACAAGTATATTGTAACCACTTTTGGAAAAGTATTTTATTCAATTTTTAGTTTTGAATTTCTAAGGTCGCAAAAAAATACCCATTTTATCAAGAGTTGTAGATGACACTATATTGAAGAGCAAAAAGTTCTTTGATTCTAAAAATTCTCCAAGTGCCAGTTTTGAATAAAATTGTAGCATACAAATATTTAGTCTGCTACAGAATATCGGTTATATTGAATTTTAAGAAAGAAAATTCATAATCTAGGTCCCCAAAACACCCCAACACTGATATTTAAAAAACTTAAAATATGTCAATTTTTTAGTATGACATATTTTATCCTGTATATTGATTTTAAAGAAATTAATTTAAGATCCGTAATATACACTCCAAAAACCTCCCAATAGAAATTTCTACAAATTCGGAAAAATTTTAAATTTTTAGTTCTCCATGTTGTATCCGCCGTATTATATTGTAAAAAGTTAACGTCATATTCATAATCCACAATTCCGAAAGTCAGTTTTGAAAAAATGTGAAAAACGTAAAATTCTCAACCCACCATAATAAATCCACCATATTAAATTTGAAAAAAGTATTTTTAAACTCTTAATACGATGTTAATCTACACACTCAAATAACTGTCAGTACTAATTCTGGGCATATCTTAATCTACATACCCGAAATTTTTTGGATTGCCATTTTGCACCCGCCATATTGAAATTTTTTAAAACAATTTTTAACTCGTTATTTACCCGCTCAGAAATCCTGCAGTACCAATTTTCCAGAAATATTAAATTTTTAATCCGCCATATTAGATCCGCCATATTGAATTTTTAAAAATAATTTTAAATTCGTAGTTTACACTTTCAAAAATTTATACCAATTTTGGGCAAAATTTTTGGTTCGCCATATTGAATTTTTTTTAAATGATTTTAAATTCGTAATCTATATTCTTAAAAACTCTCCTGTACCAACTGTAGACAAAATAGGAAAGTGTAATTTTGCTAGTAGTAATTACCACTAATTCTATGCTACTTATCCTGCCTAAACAATTAGGGATCCTTCAAGGTAGCTGATCTTTTCTACGATATTGCACCAAGCGAATCATTCTCGTTACCATATCCAGGTTATTTCTCGGTCAAATGGTGTTTTCATGCGAAATGTAGATTAATTTGAGAACAAAACGTTGCTCCAGATTGCAAAATTTTAGTTTTTGTGATTTCGTGAAAAAGCTTACCAAGCTCTACGATATTCTGTCAACAACTATGAAGGTGTTTATCGAACTATCTAGTTGCTAACATTCACATGTCTTTCTTCGTGTAGACAATTTCGTTCTTGAACCGAAGTCGCGCAAAACTGCCGGTACGAATAATCGATCATTGCATACAGAAATCGCCTTTGTTCGGTAAGTCCTGATAACAACACCTACAATACGAGGACACAACGCTAATTTATGATGTGACCTCCAAAGCCATGAAAACAATTTATTAGTATGTTTTTTGTTGGATTTGTGTAACTGTTCACTTTTAAATTTACTAACGAACTATAGATGATTATTATTTCAATATTTTAAACTTATGTTTATGTAAAGTATGTACTAGCAAGGGTAATAACATAGGCGAGAAAAATTATAAACAGATATTGATTTGAAAGAACTCTTCTTTGTATAATTCGTTACAACAGGGTACAAAATATGTATTCGGAATCTTGAAAGGATTTAAAATGCTATTTAAACGTAATGTACCCAGATTTTTTAGATGATACAAAGAAAAACAATAAAATCAAACCGCAGTCCAAGAAACGTGGATCAGTATGAAATCAAACAGCGGTTCATGTATAATGCAACGCTATCAGTTCCAATTTATAGTTATTTTTTATTTTACTTTAAAAATGTGAAAATAAGGTATAAAGTATGGTTTTACGCCAAAAATGCTTATATTATTACTAAAAAATCATAGGAAAAAATACAGAAGAAGTAATAGTTCATATCATCCTTCTCATTAAACACTTTAGTTTTTAACGATTCGTAATAAAAATCAGTGTGAAGCAATAATTTTTAAAAAATACCGCTGCAGAATTATCTTAGGTATATGTTGTTACCTATGTTAATGCAGTTATAAACACATTACAAAAAGAACACCTATTTTTAAGGTCTTCCATTTTAGTAATTTGAGATAATCTGACAGTATTATAGGAGTTGTTGCAAGACCAAATCATATCTAAGCGAACGGCTGGTGACTGAAGGTCGTGACGTAGTCAAAAAAAATTTTCAGCACTTTGTCTTTATTATAGAAATTATTGGTCGTAACCTTCTTTTTTATCTGCCAGCTTCATTAAAACGCTGAACGGCTCTTTGAACTGAAATGAATTACATTAAACATCTTAGTCATTTGACCGTCTTGGACCAAATCTATGACACTTGCTGTCTTATAGATGAAAACATTTTTTGGAAATAAAACTTATAAAAACTAATCACTTAAATAACATAAATACCTAACTGAACCAAAGTGAATAACGTGTCGTCTTGTCAAACATATATTTAATAACAAAAACGCTTATATTTTTTACTAGTCCGAAGATCAACCTTAATTAATACATGTGTAACATTCCTCAAATCTAATATTTTAGATAAATAGACATGTCAAAGTCAGCGTTAAAAGATATATGAGATAAATAAAACAACCACTATATTTTTTATTGTATTTGGTACGTAAATAAGTATTTGATGTGCTGGAACGTATAGCGTGGAGAGTTGCTCCGGGAATAAGGTGCACCAAGGAACATACAATATAACTGAACCTAGTGCACGACTTACTAGGAGGCTACTTTCCTTAGAAAGGAAAGAATTGCTAATCCTGGTAAGACTGTTGACAGAGCATTGTCACCTGAGGGGTCATCTTCATAAGGTTGGTGTCATAATTTTGGGACGTGTCTGCATAACGGTTTTATGTTTTTCTAAACTATTCTTTAATCTAGACAATATATATGGATATGAATGCCTTATTTCCGGATATCTATAATGCAAAAGAAACTTTTCAGTATTTCATCGCAGCTCTGAAAGATTTTTCGATAGTAATAAATATGTATTATACGTACCTGTTAAAATATAAGTCAGAAGCTTTGTGAGATATATCATTCCGTTAAAAATAACACTAAAAGGATATTGCTTCAAAACCTAGTATGTGTGCTGTCCACTAGGTGCCGAATACACTGTGATAAGCTGCACTATAGACCGGAATGACTTTTTTATATGTATCTATCTCGTTCATGCCATTTTAAAAAACCCATAGACATAGTATTGATAGAGTAAGTAGCAGATAAACTTTTATTCGTTTCACTATTATATAAAGAACTACTATATCAATCATCATCAAATTTTAATTGTAGCTTTATTATGTATTGTGAAGTGACATTGACTATAAAAAGGTGAAACGTTATTTATTGAAACGTATAAATAAGCAATGCACTTCTCATTCCGGCCATTAGGTGTCTAACTTCTAAGATCTCAGGTTCTTGCTTATAGCAAGCCAGGGTTGCCAAATTAAGAATTTTTTCGTAAATTTTGAGACAAACATTTTTGCGAAGTTTTTGGGGAAACGGAGATAAGGAGAAATTGTTGAATCTTGAAGAGAACAACTAACAGGCTATTGAGTAGATGAGGAAATGAATCCCGTCTGTCGCCATTTTGCTTTAATATGATATTTTCATCATGTATTATTTGTAACATTTTACTGAGTAGAACAAATGAGTTAGTAAGATTTAATGTTTAATTGTGTTGCAGTGTAGAGGTTAAAGATTCAAACAAAAGAAAGCCGAATTTGTTATGTGTTTCAAGCTTAAATTTTCTTGTACAATATTTATTTTTAATTTACCATTGGAGAAAAGTTTACGCGGCTAGCAACATTTAGGAATAAAGTAAATTTCCATTTTGGGGAGTTTCAAATTCTCTATCTGGTAACCCTGTGAGATGCCTATCCCGCAGTTTCGTTAGCTTCTGTAAACCTTAAATATCGGTCAATTATTTTCACCAACAAAAGTTCTGTAAAGATATTACTGTTGACAAACGTAGTACAGACACAGAAATAGAGCACACGAAAGCGCAATGGGGGATGGTAGTTTTATTATATTTAAAATTATTTTAAGTGGGTGTGATGTATGACTTAACTCTAAATTATAGTAAGATTTTTCACTGTCGTATACTAAGAGAATATACAAGCCTTCATTTTCTGTGTTTATTAGTAATTCAATTTTTTTTTCATATAAACTAAATTTTTGTATCAGGAATTCTAGGCTCATCGAGTAAACTTAAATATTTTATTAGCTAAACTATTTTAATCGAAGATAAAAAAAAAGTATTTTTTAAATAATAATATTTTTTATCTTTATTTTCTTTTCGTCGGTTTTTCAATTTTAAAATCGTAGTCAAAAAACAATATACCTTAGCGAATGAAATTAAAGCGAAAATTCAAAATAAAATAATTATCTAATTTCAGCACATTATCCAACAAGAATTTCCAGAAAGTATAAGAAAGATTAATGAAGATAATTTTCCAAGAACCAGCGCCTTATATTAAAATTAAGGGAGGTAATAAAGTAAGGCAAATAAATTAACTTATATATCTGGTTCGATACAGTCTCAGCGTCTAAAAGCTAATTAATTCAGTTTTAATACTCAAATAATAGCGATAAAGTTAAACATTCATCAGGCAGCTTAATGGATTACTATATATTCTCTTAGACTTATCATTTAATTACATTTAAAGTTATTAATTCGTCTACTGCGAACTGTCTAGAGGCGAAAAATTTATTTCCGCTATATTCAGAGGGTGGTACATAATGCTGGCAGTAAAATTTAAGTTTATACTACCTTGTGAATAAAATTATTGTAAATTGTAATTAAATATACAATGAAAACTTTCGTTCTAAAGTGGTGAATAAATGAATAGGTTTTATCTGTAATTTTTTTCTAAATACTGTTCTTAACATTTAACTATTCTGACCATTGAATGGAGTCATTCACTCGGTTTTTTTTTTCGTTGTAATGCTTCAGTGTGGTCCCCATTTGTTGACTCATTTAGTTGAAATTAATAATGATTTTTAAAATTTACTATTAAAAAATAACACATATCATTTATTTAGCAACAATATTGACATACATATATCATTCACTAAAATGTTATAACCTGAAACTGTCCTTTTTCTTTCTGGCTGGGATTTGTCAATAATTTTATTAAATTTACTTTTATATGTTTCACACTAAATCTTATGATTTGCACAATTGTCTAAATAAAATATAAATTCCAAAACATATCGGTAGGTTATTAGAAACCAGACGACTTTTCCATGACAGACCGAAAAATATCGCCAGTCGAACGACATCTATACACTCACCTGAGTAATGCTAAATTTAAAAATTAAGATTTCAGTAAGAAATAAATAAATCTATTTTTCTGCTATGTTTAAATAATTGCCCATATATACGTATTCTCCTTTTAAGCAGATAAAGGAAAGAATATATACAAACATTTTATTTCCTGCAAATACAACTCTGGTTTTCTCTCCATACGCGTTTCGAGCACCTTATGGTTTCATCAGTGGAGCTGTATTGAACCGAGAGCAACATTCGCCGGAAACTATTGTCTATATAAAATACCAATACCGAGACTTGTCGATAGGGTATTAAAAACCTGCCGCCTTTTGCAAGTTCGATACAGCTCCACTGACGAGACCATAAGGTGCTCGAAACGCATATGGAGAGAGAACCAGAGTTGTATCTGCAAGAAATAAACTGTTTGTATATGTTATTTCCTTTATCTGCTTGAAAGATGAATACATATATATGTACAATTATATAAACACTACAGAAAAATAGATTTATTTATTTCTTACTGAAATCTTAATTTTTAAGTTTCGCACTACTCCGGTAAATGTATAGATGTCGTTCGACTGGCGATATTTCTCAGTCTGACATAGAAAAGTCGGCAGGTTTAATATCCTGCCGACATGTTACGAAATTTATATTTAATATAGGTAATTGTTTCCTGCTCTCAGTTCGAGACAGCATAAGGTGGTGCGTATGAAGAGAGATCCAGAGTTGTATTTGCAGGAAATATATATATATATATATATATATATATATATATATATATATATATATATATATGAAACTAAAAATAAAATTTTAATAAAGAAAGAGTCACACAACGTAGCTTGACTGTAGCAAGTGAAAATGTAATTATTTCTATTATAATGGTAATAATTTCTGCTCTCTTTTATTTCTAACAAAAGTTACTTGTTAAAAATAAAATAAAACAGAATTAGGACTTGTTGATGTGACTAAAAGAAAAATTAGTTATCTCAACTGTTTAAGGAGAAAGTGGTAATAACAAGAATTGCTTCCTCAAAGTGGAACCGTGTAGATCATGTCGGTAGACAAGAGTAACATAAACTCGGGATTTTATGACTTTTCATCAAGTAATATTTGCCTGGAGGTTTAGTACAGTCGAGTTGAATATTTGAGAAAAATAACAAAAGACGAGCATCTGCTAGATAGATGACACAAAGTCCCACACAAGGAGGAACTAACATCAAATAGCCGAAGAATGAACAGAATAGAAGAAAACAAATGAGTGGACCATGAGAGAAGATGAGATTCCGAAATGTCGGAAACATGAATTCTTCGTAAAACACTTCTAGTGATACTCCTACACAAGTTTTTAATCTTAAAATGCTATTAATTAGCAAATCAAATTAATAACATATGATATGGAGGAAGCCCTATAAAATCCAACTTGATCTTTCTCACTAGATGACGAAACGTATATGATCTTCCTCAAATGAATTTCTGCGGATAAAACGTCTACAAAGTTCCTTCCAAGTACGCGATAGATCCATTCTTACTATAACATGTAAAATCGAAGGACACACCTAGATTATGTTAGTAAAACAAATGTAAAAATAATAACGGCCGTTTACAAGCTGAGGTTGGTTGTCCTTTTATTATTAATGAGTAATCAATTATCAGCTGAGCCAGTAGCGATGGATCAGATTGTGAGAAACTACGGAACTCTTAGTACAGAATTTCCCCGAAAGTCATATAAATAATGTTACAAATTTGTTGATCTGTTGCATGCATACTATTATACATAAAAAAATCGTGAAACGTGTGACAGGAGAAATTGATTTCAGCTACTTGTATGAACTCGTAGAGAAAAGAAGCAAAAATATAACGATCAGCTGGCATCACAATGGTAAAAAGATCGTTTGCTGGTCCTCTGAAGGGTAGGGTGTGTTCGAAACTATTCAGCACGAATCATTTCTGGTCTACAGCTAACGGGCTTTCCATTGCCATCGTGCCAGCTGACGATTGGTTTTAAATTTTTCAACATTTAAACTGATACTGACACTATTTTCAGCCTTACAGTATTACTTTACTTATGTTTTTTTAATTAGGTAAATCAAAGCTACTTCAATAAGCATTAATTATGGGAATGAGATAACCAGAAGTTTAATAATAAGAATATTTTCTATCAATTTATTGATACACACAATAAATTAATGTATTATAATGCATTTAACCAAGTACTGATATAGAATCATTCACCTCCATTTGAATCATCATCACTTATGAAGTCGGAATCGCTATCCTTCAAATAGTTTTCATCAAAACGCTCTTTGAAAGCATCTTCTTCAGTTTCTTCTTCATCTCCATCATTATCAACATCTCTCCACTCGAGATCATCTGTGAAAAAGTACAATCATATGTAAGTAATTATTATGAACTACCATTAATAAAAAAATCATACAATGACTGGTCCCGTCCTTCAAATTTATTTCTTCTTCTCTGACTGATAATACATACATACCCTGATACGATAGCAACATTTTCGCCGACAGACATTTTCTGATCCTCTGCTTTATTTCCTAGATATACAATGCTCCTAAATATCTTCGATGCTTTCATTGTTATTGCTCGAA
Source organism: Diaprepes abbreviatus (assembly GCA_034092305.1). NCBI lineage: Eukaryota > Metazoa > Arthropoda > Insecta > Coleoptera > Curculionidae > Diaprepes > Diaprepes abbreviatus. The sequence goes on along the minus strand of JASJET010000055.1, from coordinate 20,610,582 downwards.
TTAGACAATATAGGTAAAGAAATATTAAAAAATACATTTATTATCACTCTTCATTCATTTCATATATTTTATTATCTGTATTCTATCTCATCTAAATGATAAATTGATCAATCAATTCATCCATTATAATATCAATAGATTCTATGGGAATTTTTGTGAATTTGTATTTGTACATCGTTCAGAAATATAAACATTGAGGGTAAATACTTTCTAATTGATTACAAGTTAAAGTAAAAATTTAACGATATGTGTGCACTGGTGAAGCTAACAAAATATATAATCTCTCAGAGAGCCAGAAAGAAAGAGTGTTTCAGACACTCCGTCACTCTGACTACCTCAGAAATCATAAATTATTCAGCGGTATTACTCAATAAATTTTCAATTCATCGTTAAACAAATTAAAGAATTTGTTTACCGTTTACATTTAAAAAATTATTTTCGATAATGCACATGTTAATTCTCCTGAAAATTTTTGGAATATTAACGAAACACAATGAATTATTTTATTCAGATCTGTATAATATTCAGATTCTTGTTTCAAAGAAATTTTAGTTTCAGACTATTTTATTCAGAATATTTTTTCAAATTGTTGAATAGAAGTAACATCTTGATGCTGTCAACGCCGATGCTGATGATGCCGTTCCTTGACTTATTATATTTCTGTAGTAAAGCGGTGAAACATCGATAGCATTAGGAATAATACTTATGGGTGACAGATAAATCAGATGCCAACCGTATTTTTTTATCGAATATTAGGCACTTATTGGCATTTTGCAAACCTGACATCCAAGAATAATGCTAGTAATTAATTTTTCTTAGAACAAAAAAATGGCTTTAAATTGGTCATATCCCAGCTAGTATACATATGAACAGTTAAGGAATACAGTTCAAACCAACCAGAGTAGCTCCAGTTGAGCTGACCTAAGATAAAACAAAATCTAAGATATTTCAAATATTCCGGAAAAAGTATATTACTCTTTTGAAAAACACTCAGTTTGTTAACAAAATGAGAAATATACCATAAACTCGTACAATTATTTACGACATATTTTGTGTGTATAGAAATATCCTAAAAATGGTGCCAGTATTAGTTTAAATGTTGAAAAGCATAAAACCAATCGTGAGCTGACACGATGAAAGTAGAAAGGCTCAGCTGAAACTCTTTCCACTATTTCTATGCTAGTTGATAATTGTATTTATGTTATATAAACTAAAAACTCATTTGAATTAATATCAGTCGTATTCCAATGACTTTGTCATGCTTATTTGTCCCTTGCTTTCCGAGTTGATACAAGTAGCTGACGTCCATCCCACACTGAAATATGGCTGACTACTTTTTTAATACATATTAATATGCAAAAAAGTATTAAAAAAATTCCAGCTTTATTCCGGTAACTTGTCGAGGAATTTTTTTTACAAATTCCGCAGCTTCCCACAACTCCACCACCGATATTATACTAGCTGACTCGCACTCCAGTTGTTAGTAATATAAAAATTATCAAAACTGCTATAAATCAGCTTTACTCGAACCACTTGTGAAAAATTACATTATCTTCCGGACTGTTATGGTATATTTTAAAAATTATCTTTAGTACAAAGAAATAGAAACTTATGACAAGCACAGTAATAATAATCCTCCTATGATCACGTATCCTTCTGATCAAATTTCTTTTTTTTTAAATCTTAAATGTATATATTAAATTTCGTATTACAGTATGTAATAAATATATTGAAAATCAAACAGCAAATAAAGTAGAAGTAAAACGGTGGATCTAGCACTGAAGCTGCGCCGTTCTCGCTCCGTAGCTTAATGGCCGGATCCAGGAAATTGTGAGCACATATATCTCGGGCCAGATTTATGAAAGTGCTTTTCTTCCGAGTACAGAGGCAGGAGAGAGATATATACAATAGCACGGCCCCACCTGCCGGCTATTGGAGGTGCCGCCCAGGGCCCCCTAAACGCCCCTGGAATATTACGATCCCGACTTGTATTGGAGTTTACGACTACTAGCTAATAATAAAATTTTGTATACAAAGTTAGCAAATATCCGATGGAAATTGCGATAAAACTTAGAAACCTTTTTAGGTGCTAAAGAGTACATTATCACAATGCAGGGGTCGGCCAGCAAGGGTGTAAAATTAGAACCAAATAAAAAACGCTTTCCGAAAAACCTTACACAGAATAAAATTAAAGACCACTAGATGCCGTATTTAAGAAAAGGTTTTATTACAACGTAAAAGAATAAATAACAATAATCCTATTTTGTAGACAAAAATATGAATATAGAGAGTTCGACATAAATTCCGCATTATATAGGAAATTTTTATTATTGGTGTAGATATATTTTTATTGTGTTATCAAATTTAACTTAAAAATATAATTAAATAATATGCCTATGAGTAACCACGTGAGTTTTTATAGTTTTATAGTTATTTTTCAAGAAATTAAGAAAAAAGATTATTCGTTCTTTAACTTCTAATCCGTGAGCAATTTTTTAATAATCAAATATATCTTAATTTCTTTCATTTTTTTGACATGGTTCACTTCTGATTATTCGAATTTAGGAAAACCTGTATTAAATATTAATATTGTTTAATAATAAAGAATCTATTTTAAGGGTTCTACGGCCAGCTACAGGCTGCCTGCACTGTAAAAAAAATTCACATTAATGCTAAGATAAAGTGCTGGAAGCAAATTTCGTAAACTGTTTCCTAAATTCATTTAATATTAATGCATTAATTTTAATAATTGTTACATTAAATCTAATGTAACGAGACCAATAATTTCAGTAACTAAAATTCAATTAAATTTAATGTAAAAAGCTTTAATTTCAAAGAACATGTAACTTATTCACGATTTAATGTACAAATCTATTAAATTAAATTAATTAATGTGTCTTAAATTTAAGGTTTTTTAACAGTGTACTTTTAATTAAACCAAGAACAGATCTATGTGAATAATAATAATATTATGTGTTTGGTTTAACCCACCAAGTAAGATATTATTGAATAGGTCGTCAAAAATGCAATTAAATATGAGATAAAACATTTTTTAGTTATTCGTTTTAGTTCCCAACTCTAATTTTCCAAGGCTAAATTTAAAAAAACTGAAAAAACTTGGCATAATAGCATTTACTAAATAAATTTAATAAGAATTATTAGTGTTAAGTTACGCCCATTAATTCATTAAAAATAAAAAGGAACCGCTTAAAATTTAATTTTGTCTTTTTCATTTCTTTCATCGAGTGGGGTAACGTGGAATAATTCTTTAAAAATGAATTTAAATATGCCATATAATATTTTCTATTTAGTGGTATCATTTAAGAAATATAGGCCCTATAATGCTTATAATTGTCTCTATATTTTAGAAGTGTGATTTTTAGTGAATACAACAAGCAAGGCAGTGGGTAAGACAAATACAAATTGTATTTCTTCTGTAAGTGGTACAGATCGTGTGATGGTCTTTGATATGGGAGAGCGGGGTTTAAACGGATTCATTTCTGTAGCGCCCCCCTCTTGGATCCGCGCCTGCCAGTACGACTGGCCAGAGAATCACCAGTTGAGATTCTTGGAAGGTTGATTACAGGTTCAAAACACAAATGTGGTTGTGGAGTCCTTTCTAATTACAAGTGGAGCGTTTTTGTGATTACCTAGGCTAAGGATAGGGACCATTCCGGAGAAACTTCGTGTGAATTCGGTGATTTCCTCATACTTTCATTGCCTTCTAGCTAGCATGAAATATTATAATGTTTCTGCGTTTTTGTCCCCGTTCTCGCAAGTCTCAATATCCTAAATCTACGCTTGGGACACAGTAACATGTTTCCTCAAAGGAATAAACATCTTGACTTTGTGTATCATGTCGTGCATTCCCGTGTCTTTAAGTTTTGCAGCCATAACATTTAACGGTTCATCAGCTGGAAATGTAGAGATCTAGCATTTTAATTTAACAGGATATTATGAATTATTCTTCTGTTGATTCTGGTAATCATAGGGTTAATTCGAATTGAAAGCGAGTTGGTGACTTTATTCTTCTGGCATGTTCAAAAGATAAGTCCGCGTTACCAGTTACTATTAAATTTTAGCACATAAGCTACAGTTCTCTCCTCCGTATTGATTAAAATACCAAAAGGATCATAGAGTTTTCGTAGTTGTATTTGGAGTGGTACTGAATGAATTTCTGAAACGACATGTTAGTCGCCAATTTTGATGTCGGTTTTGTTCTGTTTGTCTTATACCACCATACTGTAGAGCCATGGCCTAATGATAGTCAAATAATTTGTTAGATTCAAAATTAACTTTTCTTTTGATTTCGTTTCATTTACAGTTACTCTTTAGCCACTATTCATTTGATTTCGCACTATTATTTTTAACCCAATTTTTTCTAGTAGTTGTGTTTTATTAGTATTATTGTATGATTTTCAAGGGCGAACGGCTTCTCATTCCCTCCAGGGAATATTAAATCTTACCAAACATACAAAGATACCAAAAGTATGGAGGTTTTTGGGGATCCTTTCCATGTTATCGGGTCCTAGGTGACGTGGTCTGCTGTATTTCCCACAAACTTTCGGACGGTCCGCGCAGTTGCAAGGAGAACTGCTTTCTGAATCGGCTTATACAGATGCCCATCAAGGTCAAGTTCCTTGACGCTCTGCAGGAGGTTCTTTAGTATCACTCCAGTTGTTGATAAATTTATGGAAATCGTTTGGACGCTATTCATTGCCCATTGTCTTTGAATTTGCACCTCCAGATATCTGTATTTGGAGATCTTCTCGTTGTATTTTAGCCTTAGGTTGTTGTTGTTAGGTATAGCAATGTCCCAATATAGCTTGAACTCGTTGTTCTCAAGAATAGATTCCGAGTTATTTTTGTAGTAAGGCATTTTTCCTATCTGGAATAGATTTAACATGGAAGAGTATCTTGGCGGCTGAGTCGTATTTTTCCTTATACTCCGTTGCGGCAAGTGCTTGGCATCCTCCAGTTATGTGCTGGACTGTCTCTGATGTTCAATAGCCATATCTATATTGGTCGTTTTCTATTGAAGAATCTTTGATGATGAACTTTCTATAGTTTTTCGTCGGAAACACCTGGTCATGGATACCTGACAAAAGCCTTCCGTTTCCGGAAACATCTGTCCTCATTGACCTCATTTGGATACCGTCCATGAAGTGGGTTCCGTAGCCAGCTGCTTACCAATATCCACCAATCGTCTTCCTCCTTGATGTCTTGGCAGCATTGTACGTATAGGTTTGAATATTGGACGGAACAGAAAATTGATCATTCACTAATCGTTTGTAGTTCTGGTTGGAATGCAATGAAGCTACTGTGCAGAATCCTGACAGTAAAAAACTATTTCTGATGCGTGTTGGAACAGACCTACTGACAGTGAGGCCACACGAATTTGGGACTATGTTTTATGTTCGTGCTTGGGATTTTTCTTAGCCCGGTAACGGTTTTGGGATGCTGTACACCCCCTGATTTTCCAATGGTATTTTATCTTTAGGATTGCCCAATAATTTTTGTATTGTTGTTTGTGGCTTGTAAATTGTGCATATGTCATATTTCCTCAGAATTCTTCCAATTACGTCAGTTACACCTTTTATGTATGGCAGTGTGGTTTTTGGTTTGGATTTGTCATCTTCTTCTTTTTTCTTTGCTACTGCTTTCGTGTTCTGTTTTATGGCCTTTTTGATATTGTGTTCTTTGTAGTTGTTTTGTTTTAGAGCTGTTGTGATATTGTTGAAGTCTTCTTGGCGGTTCGTGAGTTTGATTAGTCGCAAGGATCTGGAAATCAGTGTATTGGCGACCGATTGCAATTGTGATGGATGGTGGTGTGATTTGGCATTCAGGTATCTGCTTGTGTGTGTGGATTTTCTGTAGACCATATAATCGATGCTTAGATCGTCGTTTCTGGTGACTAGAAGGTCAAGGAAAGGTAGCTTCTTGTTAACTTCTACCTTCAATGTGAACTGAATGCGGTGATGAATGCTGTTTAGTTCCTCTAAGAATATGTCTAAGTTGGATCTTCCGTGTGGCCATATGATGAAGGCTCTATTCTTTTCAGTAAATTATCACTGATCAAAGTGAACAAAGTGAAACTGATAACTTGATGTTCTTTTGAATATGCATTTACTTGTCATTGGGTCGAAGTGATCATGATTACTTCAAGTGATAGAAATGAAACTGATAATGACTCAAAAGAATAGCCTTGAAGATGTCATTCACGTAACGTTTCGAAAGGTTGGTTTTGTTTTGGTTTTTCTTAAAACTTCTTTTTCAAAATATTTCATAAAAAGGTTTGCGATGACTGGTGATACCGAAGATCCCATAGAAGCACCATCTATCTGTCGGTAAAAATTATTTTCATAGGAAAAGTATGTGTTGTTGAGACAGTGTTTTGAGAGGTCAGTGAAGTGATGTGGGAACTCCTCGTTCGTAGCAATCTGGTCTAGAGCTTCGTCAATTGGTATGCTTGGATACAGGGATTTGATGTCCAGGCTAGCAAGAATGTCATCATTTTGCAGTTTTAATCCTTAAAATATGCTAACCAGATGATCCGAATTTTTCAGGTATGAGTCTGCAGTTTCGGTCGCCGGTTGCATATTTTGTGCCAGGTATTTTTCTAGTTGTTGAGTTGCTGAATCTACTGCACTTACTATAGGCCTTATCGGTGTTCCTTCTTCTGGATGGAATTCTGAGGAAACATGACATATGCATAATTTATAAGCCACAAACAACAATACAAAAATTATTAGGCAGTCCTAAAGACAAAATACCATTGGAAAACCAGGGAGTGTACAACATCCCATGTTGTGAAAAAGAATGCATTGGCTAAACAAACAGAAGAATCTCTACAAGGGTTCAAGAACATAAAAATAACATAAAGAATAAGCAAACTACATCAGCTTTATTCCAACATCATCAAGAGACAGGACACACTATAAATTTCCAGGAAACCAAACAGATCGCATCCATAAAACACTATAGAACGCGCGTCATCAGAGAAGCTCCCTAAATAAAAAACACTAAAAACTTTAACAAGAGAGATGATGCGCAAAATATTTCAAACACATGGAAAACTCTACTCAAAACCAAACCAAAAACAACACACCAGAGAAACAGGAAGCGGGCCGAGAATAGGCACAGACTCAGAGAATCGAAGAAACCAACCAGGCAGAACCAAAATATAACCTGCACAAGCGCCAAACTATAAAAAGGCCTTCAGAGGACCAGCACGCTCATTCTAAGTCAAATAGTCGTCGAGGAAGCATCACTTGAAAATGCCAGCTGAGATGTTGGCAAAACGTCGTGAAGATATTTCTATTGACGAACTGATTGAAAATCGGAAAAGCACCAGTACATATATATATATATATATATATATATATATATATATATATATATATATATATATATATATATATATATATATATATATATATATATATATATATATATATATTCCGTAATGCTAGGTTACGAAATATATTATGTTATAATAAATTTTTTAGACATTTTTAAATTTGGCGAGGCCAGAGCCTTCCTGCACCAGCCACCACTGAGTGGAACTTTTTTTTGCAATTGAAGTTGCAATTTATTTCAGGAAGTTTACTCTATATTTCAAGGTCGGGAGCCGCCACTGATATTTCCCCTTATGGGTAACAATTTATATGTATATGCTTAATATTAAGTAGTTGTCAGGAGGTGTTACGCTATTTAAAGAACTTAATATTGTTATAATATGCGACTTCTATGTGTACCTCATACTGGCCTATTACTGGTAACATCGATTGTTGCCACATTTTAATGTGAAATTTTATCTAATTTTTTTATACAAAAAGCATTGTTTATTTGGAGTAGGAAGAATATGTGATTACTAAAAATGTAGTTACCTTTTTGACGGATGAAAACGAAAATGGTATAAATAGACTGCTGGTTTTTTGAATGTCGTAGATAGAGATCTACGCAAAAAATAGATACTGAGTGTCTCTCAACAAACTGGAAAGCCAAAAATGACAATTAAGGTGGTTCTTATTCACTAACTAAACTCCTTATCAAGTTTATTCTTAAAGTAACATAAATACAGAATTACTTAACTGAACAAGTAAAATCTTTCTAGTGTAGGATAACTGTTCGAGTCCTCTTAAGCAGCTATGCCATCAGTGTTATATTATCCTAATATTTTCTCCTACTTTACTTGAGTCGCACTGATCGATGAGTTTCTTACAGGATGTCTTCTTTGATTTACCTTCATTACATTACAATAAATATATTGTTTATTTATATTTTATATAATTTATTCTGCCCATGATGAATATAACATTTAGAAAGAAAATCTAACCACGTATTATCCTGTTCTGCATCATTATTTACGGAAATAAAAATCTCGTTACGATAAGAACCGAAGGAAAGAAAGAGACGTAGTGAGGAAAAGTTTTGTTTTAGTTATTTGTTCTTTTATCAAGAAAGTTGAGTTAGAAGTGCCCCAGGCGCGGCCATCAAAGTTTGATAAGTTTTACTGTAAGAATGAAGCGCCTCCGGCTCCGATGGACAGCGGTCATTTTTCTCTCGTTTTCAATCTACGCAGCTCCCGGCGTGCCTTGTTTTCTTTGTTTCCTCAAGGAATTACGACGAGCGATGGACCAGCTGGAAACTGATGGGCTTCATGGACGTTCTGGACTTACAATTCGTTCTTTCGAAACAATTGATGAATTTCATTTATTTTTTGTCACGATTTTTTTATATATTAAATGCTTACAGTATTTTAAACTTGTTGAATTGCGAATAATTACATTTAAACCAAATTTAGACACGATGCAAAGTACCCTGATGTTAATAATTTAAATAATTATGCGGATTAAAATATAGATTTTTTTATATATTTAGTTAACGTAGAAATATCTTAAAAACTTTTCTGAGACAACACTTTCGATCATACCAGTGAATTTAAACAACATTAAATTTGTTTGAGCACTGTATATGGTTGGTTTTGACAGACACAAATATTTTTATTTAATTTTGCATTCAGTTTGTTTGCTTATCGTAACTCATTTGAATCTTTTTAAATGCTAGAAATTACCACAAATCCTAAGTTTAAATTTTTTTAAGGGAGAATTTAAAAACGCATTTTTATCGGTAAATATTGTTAGATATTATTTTGGCAACCAGCAATTCATATTTTATTGACAATTATTTTATTCTCGGATTGATATACTGATTAACATGTTCTATTAGTTTGAATAATTCAATTAGAAGGAAATGGCGCATCAAGAAATAAAAGATCTCTCACTATTTGTCAACAATTTTTCATAAAAATATTATGACGTTATTCAGCATTCACACAACGGACCCTAGTTCTGATGATATGCTAATTCTACGGAAGTATTTGTCGGACACTTTTGTTTGTATAAGGGTTTTGCTAATGATTGAATGCTGGAACATGATGTCTTGTGTATAAAATTTGCTTATGCGTGCCATTTAATGAATTTGGTTTAATTATTTCTTCTTCTTCTTCTTCTTCTAGGTAGAACTAAGTTCTGTTATCTATACAATGCCTCATCGATCCTCGTTTGAGGTCGAAATCCAGCTGTCTCTCCATCTTTTGGGGGGCCGTCCAGGCGGCGTTTGGTGTCTGGTGTCTCTCTCATCACGGTTTTTGCTAGTCATCGTCCATTCGTTCCACGTGATCTCTCCACTGCCTACGACAGTTTCGAACCCACTTCACAACATCTCCCACTCCACTGTCCTCGCGTATTTTTGCGTTTCTTATTCTATCTCTTAAACTTGTTCCCGTGATCATTCTCAGCGTTTTCATTTCTGTGGTTCTCATAATTTGTTTTGTCTTTGTGGTTTCATTTCTTGTTTCTGCGCCGTAGGTCAGTATCGGTCTTACACAGACCTTGTAAATTCTTGCTTTGCTCTCAACCGTCACATGTTTATTGTTCCAGATTATGTCTCTTAGTTGGCCTGATATCATGGCCGCTTTGTTGGCCTGTGTGCGTACTTCTTCCGTTACTGCCCTGTTACTTGTTATATGTGCTCCTAGGTATTTAAACTTCCCAACCAGTTCGATATATTTGTCATCAACCATTAGTTTGCATCTTACCGGTTCTTTTGCTATTACCATTGCTTTGGTTTTCTCCACAAATATCTTCATATTATACTGTTTGGCTGTTCGATTGAGATGGAAAAGCATTCTTTGTAAGTTGTCCTCGCTATCTGCTGTCAAGGCAACATCGTCTGCAAAGCATATAATCTGAACGGTGTTGTATCCCATTGGGTACCCAATATTTGTGCTTTTTACCTCATCAATGATGTCATCCATGATTGCATTGAAAAGTGTTGGACTTAGGCTATCACCCTGTCTTATTCCTATGGATAGTGGGATTTCCTCTGTTAGAGTGTTATTTGTTTTAATTACCATGGTGTTTTTGGAATTCAATTCATATATTGTGCATATGATTGCTTCGTCGACTTGTTTTCTTCGCAGTAATTCTGTTATGTTCCAGTTTGACTCGGTCGAACGCTTGTGTAAAGTCCACAAAACAAATGAACAGCGGTTTATCGTATTCGATAGATTTTTCAACCAGCTGTCTGATAATAAATATACCGTCGATAGTAGAGCGGTTATTCCGGAAGCCCTGCTGTTCTTCGCACACCCCTAACTTGTCTACGATCCGTTGTGACAGTATTTTGGTTCACAATTTGGCTGAACTCTTCAGTAGGCTGATTCCCCTGTAGTTTTCGGGTTGTTTCTTTGATCCTCTTTTGTGAATCGGAACTGTGATGCTTTTCCGCCATTCGTTGGGTACTGACGTTGTGCGGAGTATTTTTGAAATAGAACAGTGAGCTCTGTGACAAGGCTGGGGCCTCCGTACTTTAGCATCTCATTCGTAATTTGGTCGGTACCAGGTTTAATTATTTACCTTAGCTATTTTTTATTATTTTATATTCATTTCGATCATAGAAAAGAAAGTCTCTAGGGAATTCTGAAAGTGATTTATTCAAAGAGAGCCATTGTCATCCCCCGAGAACGACAACAGAGAAATCTTATTAATTTGATATTTATATAATTTCAATGTTGAAAAAACCTAGATACAATCAGTTCAGAAGTATCAAGCCATTATTGCAAAATAGTATATATATGTTGGATTTCCATTCTCTTTATATTTTATTGAAAATCATAACATTTCAGCTAGTAATTATATCTAGCCATTTACAAGTGAAACTGAACAAATTCTTTCACAACTATTTTTACAAAAAGTAATTACAATGGAGTGTAATCGAGATTCATTCATGCTACGCTACCATCCTATTTATGTTGAATTTAGTTTTTGTTTAGTCACTAAAATGTGGTTTTCGTACTTTTCTTATATCTAAAGATGATTTACTAAAGCAATTCGGGTTCTGATATATAACCGCCACTTCTTTGGATTTTCACTGTTGTTCTCGATGCAGAATTTAAGTATCAGACCATTTTATGTAATATCCATGAGTCCAGACATGGTTGGCGGCACCATATTTTTCTGTTCCTCCACGAGATATGTTCTGATACTCTTTAATCGGTACTTCAAGGAGTCTCTTTATTTTACCAACGTAGGAGTTGCCACATTCACATGGTATCTGACACAGTTCTTCATGCCCATTGGGGTTATTAGTTTGACTCTCAGAGAGTTATTTGAATTATAAACAACGTTGATGTTATATCATTTTTCTATTCTTCTAACTCTTTCCGAAATGCACCACACTTGTTTTCGTTCCTCGTCCGTTGTCGATCTTGTCCTCTTTCCGCGTTGTTCCAGAATCTTATCCACCAGAATTGCTGGGTATCCATTGACAAGCAGGTTACTTTTAATATGATTAATAATTACAGTTACAAAGAGTTGATGCTCTGTTTGCGAGATTTCTAACAATTCCAAACATGGAATTGTTGTTAGAGTGATTGAATAAATAGTTTAGGTGTTGTCCTGTGTATAGATTTTCGGTAAACTAAGGTTTAAATCTGCCTGCCATTCCTTTTAACCAAAACATCTAAGAATGGTAATTTATTTCGTACTTCTTTCACCATAGTGAGTTTAATAATGGGGCTAATATTGTTGACATGAGAAAGGAAATTTTGAAGGTCTTCATATCTTAACCATAATTTTCGTTTCTTATTTATGGATTTAAATCCTAGAGTCTCGAACCATTCCATGAAAATGTTTGCGAGCACCGATGAGAGAGAACATCCCATAGGGCTTTCATCATTCTGAATAAAGAAATAATTCATTTCTTAGGAACAGGAATTAATTAAACAACATTCATGGAGGTAGAGATGTTTTTTCTAGTAAGGTCTAGTCTTCTTCAGGTTTCTTTTCTATGATTTTTAGTAACTCCTTAACTGGTGTATAGGCTTTCCACGTCAAAGCTAATAAAAAGGTCTTCTGGTTGTACTTCCATTTCGCGTAAAATTTCTATGAAATGTTGCGAATTCTTGACCCAGGAAGTGGTCTTCCTTGTATTGGTTTCAGAATTGGAAAAACCTGGAAGTCTAGAAGTCGGAGAGTTGAGGGAATTCATTATAGGTCATAAAGTCATATAATTTTTATGTATCTTTAGGAGTTCATAAAAATGTGAAATGTTGCTGTGGTGTAACGTTAACCTAGTCCGAGTGTTCCCAGAAATATACCGTTCATGTTTCTTAAGAACACTATAGATTCTTCCTTTAAATATAGGCATAGTATCTTTAGCAAGAGTTATGTAGTTTGGTTTCCATAGAATATTGTCAATTTTTTAGTTTTATGTCTCAGCATTCATTACGACTGTGGCATTTTCTTTATCTGCTGGTAGAATGTTAATACCGAAATTTTTCTGTAGGTTTGCTAGGGTAGTTGTCTCATCTTTGCTGATGTTTAATTTTATTATTCTAGAACTTTGTAGAGTTTCTTTTATCTTTCATCTGAACTCATTTGCAAAAAGACCTTAAAATTCGCAGTAGGGGAGCCCACGATGTTTTATGGTGATTTACTCTAGCATCGTGAGGACCTATTAGATTTTGAAGATTAGATGGTAGAAAAAAAGGCCATATTCACCGGGGGAGGGGTCTACAGGCTTTCAAAAATGTAAAAAAAAACAGGCACATGGAAATACTCGAGCACGTCAGATAAGTGTACAGGGTGAGTCAACGATTGGATGAAGTAAGTTTGTGCCTTTTCGGTGAAATTAACAAAGAAACTATATTTATTGTTTGATACAGTTTATTTTTACGCAGATTTTAAAAATATTTAGGACTCTACAGGGTGAGCCAAAAAACTAGGACAGCATAAAGTTGTATTTTTTTAAATAGAACACCCTATATACGAATCGTATTTTCGATTTAGCTTATAATTTTAAATCTTTTTTATTAAGGGTTTACTATAAAACAAAACTTTATAGTTTCTGAGATAATTAAGTTTAAAGAAAAAAAGTCACATTTTCAAGCATCAATTCAATCCTAAATAACGTTTTCAATTTTGTGACAAATATATTCAAATTTGGAATTTAGCAAGACCAAGGACAAGTTAACATAATTTTTACCTAATATTTGCAATAAAAGCTACAGGGTGTTGAACACATCGGCTCAAATTTGAACAAGTTTAAATGAATAAATATCTTTTTTTTTAAATGGTACACCCTGTATATTTTCATGTTATTTAATAGAGTAATAAAAACCCTAAAAGTTTTGTTGGATATATCCTATACCTATTTATAATAGTTTTTGAGATATTTAAGTTTTTCTTATTTTCCATACTTTTTTACAGAAATAGTCTTCATTATCATAGTAGCCATGGCAAAAACAATGTAAAAGAACATTTTTCTGTGTGTCAAATTTTTAACCGCAATCGCTTCTTTTGGTTTTTATGTAGTGTAGTTTGGTTTTTTTTTGCATTCATCTTATATTGTAAAATGAATTTTCCAAAGAATGAGTTAATAGATATGATTTATACAATAGGAGAGGCTCAAAAAAATTGCCTTCTTGCTCAAAGAATTTACAAAATGAAGTATCCTGATCGACGCCAGCCTAATACCCATACTTTTCAAAACTTAATGCAAAGATTTGATTCTTCTGGTACTGTTGATTATCCAAAACATAAAGTGGTCAACAAATCAGTAACTAATGAAGAAAAAGAACTACAAGTATTGTTAAATGTTCAGGAAAATCCTTATATTGGTAGCCGTCAGTTAGCAGCATTATGTGAAACATCACAATCCACCGCTAATCGTACTACCAAAAAATATAGGTATCATCCATATCACATGGAATTACACCAAGAATTGCATGGACAGGATTTTGAAAATCGTGTAAACTTTTGTCGTACAATAAATGCGGAGTTTCAAATAAATCCAAATTTATTATGCAAGGTAATGTTTAGTGATGAAGCTACTTTTAGAAGTAACGGTGCCGTAAATAGACGCAACATGCATTATTATGCCACAGAAAACCCATTTTGGATTAGAGAGGTGCAACATCAAAACCACTGGTCATTAAATGTTTGGTGTGGTATTCATCATAATCGAATTATTGGACCCCACTTTTTTAATGAACCACTAAATGGCCATAGTTACCTGAACTTTCTACAAGAAGAACTACCCCAACTGCTTCAAGGTCTCGATAGGGATGAGCTCGCCAGTATGTAGTTCCAGCACGATGGTGCGCCTCCGCATTACCATCGTGAAATTCGTGCGTTTTTGGACCAACGGTATCCGCAAAAATGGATTGGACGTGGGGGTTTCATTGAGTGGCCACCAAGGTCTTGCGACATCACCCCATTAGATTTCTTCCCATGGGGTTATATTAAAAATAAGGTGTATGTTAATCCACCAACAACAGTGGAAGATATGCGAAACAGGATTAGGGATACCTGTAGAACAATAACGCCACTAATTTTGTCCAGGGTCCGAGAAAATCTGCAAAAGAGACTAAATTTCTGCATTGCATAAGAGGGTCGTTTATTCAAACACTTATTAAAAAGAAATAATTAAACTCAGTATTTAATAGGTAATTTTTTTGTTTCAATTTAGTTTAAAAGTAAATATGTATTTGCCTTGTCGTTATTGTTCTGTTAATTTTCTCACATTATGTTTAATTAAACTATTGCCGTTGTAATATAACGAATAATGTATTTCATCATATTTAACCACATTCTGTTTGTTTCTGTAGTTTCTTTTTATTATTTTACATGGCTACTATGATAATGAAGACTATTTCTGTAAAAAGTATGGAAAATAAGAAAAACTGAAATATCTCAAAAACTATTATAAATAGGTATAGGATATATTGAACAAAACTTTTAGGGTTTTTATTACTCTATTAAATAACATGAAAATATACAGGGTGTACCATTTAAAAAAAAAGATATTTATTCATTTAAACTTGTTCAAATTTGAGCCGATGTGTTCTACACCCTGTAGATTTTATTGCAAATATTAGGTAAAAATTATGTTAACTTGTCCTTGGCCTTGCTAAATTCCAAATTTGAATATATTTGTCACAAAATTGAAAACGTTATTTAGGATTGAATTGATGCTTGAAAATGTGCCTTTTTTTCTTTAAACTTAATTATCTCAGAAACTATAAAGTTTTGTTATAGTAAACCCTTAATAAAAAAGATTTAAAATTATAAGCTAAATCGAAAATACGATTCGTATATAGGGTGTTCTGTTTAAAAAAATACAACTTTATGCTGTCCTAGTTTTTTGGCTCACCCTGTAGAGTCCTAAATATTTTTAAAATCTGCGTAAAAATAAACTGTATCAAACAATAAATATAGTTTCTTTGTTAATTTCACCGAAAAGGCACAAACTTACTTCATCCAATCTTTGACTTACCCTGTATATTCTCCCACGTGTCTCCGTGATAACGGAGGTATGTTAATCTACCGGTTTGCATTACCGGGTCGTGCTAACCCGTAATCTGATGATTATTTGGAGGAATTTTCTTAATATGACGATTTGGAAAAAAAATTATTTCATGATTTTTTTTTATTTTTAAATGTGACAAATAAAATACACGGAAAATAGCATATAAATAGAAAAATCTATTTCTTTTAATTATAACACATATTCAGAAAAAACGTAGTAAAATTAAAAGAAAATTATTAATAATTTTTTTTAACTTTCGTCTTCATGCGTGGAATTATCGTTTTGGTCAACAATTTCATCTACGCTGCTTTACTGCAGCTGCACGCTTTAAACTTTATTGACGATTTCTGTTACTTCGGCTTGTGGAAATCGGCAGATTATATTTTTCTCGTTATCCTTGAATTATTTTTTTTTAATAAAAAAAAATCGACCGCGCTCGAAAATGTCGAGGTAACGTTTTTTTTGTAAGTTTGTGACTCTCCCACTCCCTTACATCACGTTGAAATCATTACATTATCGAAATGCACACTTTTCAGCACGTAATTAGCCCACCATATTTTAATCTGATGCGTTCAAGTATTTCTAACCATCGATTTTTTTTACTATTCTGATCGGCTGACCTAGACGCTTGGCCCTATGTAGAGGGCTTATGTATGGTGGAGATACTCAACAGGATGTAAGGAATCTCCCCTTATGTTAATCTCCTGCGGTACAGTAAAACCCAAAGTCCCCTATTGGACTTCCCTCCTATAATAGAAGTGTGGAAACCACTTCTTAATAATTGTAAACAAAAACTAAATGCATCATAAATAGAACCGTAGCATAGCACTCATCTCGATCACACATCTCTGCAATTACTTTTAATATAAAAAGTTGTGTAGTTTAAGAATTTATTTAGTTCCACTTGAAAACGCCTGAAGAAAACTACTAGATAAAACGTCATATCAACAAAAAATAAAGAAGTTCAACATATATCTACTACTTCACAAGAAACATCATTGTCTATCACCTACAAACATAGCAAATGTTTCCTCGTAATAATGTAATACTAAGATATAAACAAATTATTATTTCAATTTAGTTGCATAAGAAATTTATAAAACATGAAATTATTTGATTATTGTCTTTCATCTTTTATACTTTTAATGATCCGACTATTTAAAGCTAAAATATAATTAATAAAAAAGCTAATAATAGCACAAGCAACTGCTAATTATTTTCAACATTTTAACGTTGTCCTCGGGTTACAAGACAATAATTTGTAGACTATTCTATTCTTGCAGATTTAATTTCCTAAAGAGTTAATAAATAGACTGAAATTATTAGAATTATTTCCTTAATTTTTCACTTTGTCTTAACCTTTGGCATTTAACTGCTATCTATACAATTCACATTTCCCGTTTCTTTAAGTAAACTTACTCTGTCAATAAATCTCAAAGTCTACTCGGACTTTCTAGAAAGCCTCATGTATTAAATAAATCCAATTATAGATTGATCTTAATGCCATTTCCAAAGTAACTGTTAACCATACTCGACTTTTGCTCCAGCTTAAAAATCTTCTTTCATCTTGTTTTTATAGAGAATAAGGTAAATTTTAAAATAATTTTCCTTTCGTTCACAGTTTTTCTGTTTTCTTTGTAATTATAAAAAGATTTATTTTCTTTGTCTCGAAAAAGTGATCTAACTTGAAAAAGACAAAGCTTCGCAGCTTCAAGCAAACTTTAGAAGCATGAATATCAGGAAAATTAAAAATTTTAGTTAACCGATTATATCACAACTATATCACAGTAGAACTAAAATAACCAGTAGGATGACTCGGCTTCGCATCAGCCAAAATTTTTGAAGATATCAAAAAGATCTAACTACCGTTTTTCCCAAAAACGGTACAGCGTTGTAACAAAAGCTAAACATGATGATAATATTGTGAATTTTAAACTTTACATTTAAAATTGAGAAAGACAGCAGACGCAATGTTCGCATCAGGAATATGTTACATGACACCGCAATAATTATTTGGTCGCATCAAATTTAAAAGCGAACAAGAATAATTCCAGTTTGGGATGCAAATTACGGAAAAGTCAACGAAATTCCAAGGAAACGTTTATTTTTTGAGACATTTCTTCTTAAAATTATTTGCCTACACTTACTCTCAGATTTATTAATTTTACACTAAAGTCATAAAAATCAGTCGCCTTTCTCTGTGGAAACATTAAAAAATTCAGCATAAAACTTTGATTATTACACGGTTATTAGTTTTAAGCCTTAACACAAATTTTTGGTCGTTTTTTCTTTGTTAGCATGATTGTCTTTAACGCTATTTTATTTAAATTTATTTTCAATCGCAATTTCAATTAGTGAAGGATAGAAACAATATAGTTCAAATTTGAACAAAATGACTAAAAACAGTTCTGCCAACAAACAAAAAAAATTCTAAATGGAGATTATTTGACATTTGAAATATCCAACACTACACGTAAATATTATTTAAATATCCATAAAAATGTGAATAATTTTCTAATAATTTTAATATTTCGTAAGCGAAAGACTGATAGTTTTTTGTCATCTTAGCAAAAAACTGTAGAAATATAGTAGTGAAAAAGATAGAGTGACAATTGCAGTATTGACAACCTAACCTCTAAAATGATTCTATTTTTAAAAGGAATGTTTCCAAGCTAAAATTCATGCACGAAGATTATTTATTATTTATGGAGAATGTGAGAGCTATTTCAAGAACATGCGATACATTTGCGATCCGATATCCGATGAAACAGAAACCAACACTACCAACTCTTAAAAAGATTATAAAAAACTTTAGGAACTTTGGATCTATAAAAGCTAAAAGAAATAGAAATAAATCAGTTGTCAATAAAATAAAGTTATAAAAATTATTTGAGTAAATGTTCAAATTGACGCCCTCGAACTTCCAAACATTTTCCGCATCTAAGCAGGAATTCTCCATGGGTGGCCCTTCTTACTGACTGAGGATTAAGTTCTTCAAATGCTATTCTGACGCGCTGCATGCAATCTTCCGTAGTGGTTAGTGCAGTGTTGTATACTTTATTTTTGGTTATCCCAGAAATAAAAAATTCAAGTACTGGTAGGTTAGGGGAGCAAGGTGGCCAAAGCTATGGTCCATTCTTTGCTATCCATTGGTCATGAAACAAGTTTTGCAGATGATTGTTGACTATTATGTGGAGGCAGCCCATCATGTTTCTATGATCAGCCAGCAGCAAGTTATCCAAATAGTTCACTTCCAAATTTCTCAGGATGCCGAAGTAGCGCTCACCTATAAGTTAAAAAACACATTTTGCATCTAGAAGTATTCAAAAATGGCTAACTCACCATTTAGATTATCTTGGTAGAATTCTACGGCAAGAACGCCGTCATTTCTTATAGCACAATACATATTAAACTGCCAAGACTCTTGAAAATTTAATTCTCTAAATTGATGTACATTTTAGTCGCTCCACTAGTGGGAATTGCGTCGAATAAGCAATCCATTTTTGGTGAATTTGGCTTCATTCGACCAAATAATAGTATCCAAAAAACTACAATTTTCTTGTGACCGAAGGAAAATGAATTGACAGAATTGTACTCTTCGTGGAAAGTCAGTGCCTTTTAAATGTTGTACTATGGAATATACATAGGGATGAAAATTGTGCTTCCATAAAATCCTTAAAACTGACGAGACTGAGATAATTCAGATTCTAATGCTTTGTAGATATTGTCGGATATGGGGCGAAATATCATAAAATTGTAATTTCAATATTTTCATTATTAACAACTGGATTATTTCTATTTATTTTTGCTTTTATGGATCCAAAGTTCTTGAAGTTTTCTATAACCCTTTTAAGTTGGTTGTGTTGGTTTCTGTTTCTACGGATATCGGATCGCGAATGTATCGCATGTTCTTGATATAACTCTATCTCATTGTCCATAAATAATAAATAACTTTCAATAATCTTCATGTGTGTAATTTAATCGCTCCAGCATCATTATTATTAATGAATCTCAAATGGCAAAATATAGTGACAATTCTGTAGGTTTCGATGGTTTTATTTTCGCCACGCTCGACCATCATGACGAACTAATATCAAATCTTAAAAACCGTATAGCATTTTAACAACAGATCAATGTTGAATTGCCAATATCTTGAAAACTACAAATTTTTGGAATAGACAGCTTTATACAAAGTTATCCTTATTTTTAATGCTTAATGTGATAAAATTATAAAAATAGGTACTTTCTATTTGAAAAAATTGACTTTTGACGATTTTTTAAATATAATTTTTATTCTTCTTTTTTGACTACTCTGTAATAATAATTTTGAAAACATGATAAAAATACTACTAAAGTCGATCTTCGTCTACGAAAAACTAACCCAAATTTAATAATAAAGACTTCCTTATAGGAAAAATTTATAGTTAAATTTTGGTCCACAAACGTCATTTTTGACATAAAAATTTAAATATGTTCAAGACAGTGAGACTTAAATGTCTAAAATTTTACGTAGAAATCAAAAATGCAATAATATGTACGATATTCTATTTAAAATAAGCAAGTTGACATCTACTTCCGGTATAACCGGAAGTGCCGCCATCTTGAAAATATTTTAGCTGGCTGTCTGCCATGCATGTTAGTAGACTGTCAAATTTTCAGATTCTTCCAAATTATAGTTTTCCCACAATCGATCGATAAATTTTCCGGAGAATTTCCCTGTATATAGTATTATCTAAATTCAAATGAGTCCCTTTTTTTGGATTTCCAAGAAAATAAATGGTATCACTTTACAGAATTAATCATAAGATATCACCGGAAAAACTTAAACAAAACGGTTTTAGCCATTATTTGATTACTCTTCCCATTTTTAGAATTTCACCTATTCCTAACTAAAGCGTAAATGTGAAGAATGAAAGAAATTACCCCCATCAATTTTTTAACAAACGAACATAATTATTCTAAAAGTATTCAAGAAAGATTGAGGCTTTATCATAATTTAAGTTGGTCGTAAGTCCAATGAAGATGACCCAAAACAAGAACGACTTCAGATTTAAAAATTAAAAAAGAATATTATGGGTTAGTTGTATTTTCTGAAAAAAAAAATAATCCTCGAAAGTTCACCCTTAAAGAAAGAGGGAATAACTAGCAATTCAGTGGCCACACCAATGACTCGTATTAATGATCATTTATCATTATCAGGGGTTCGTTTGCAGTAAAGAGCCAAATGCTTATTTCCAGAAGAAGTTACACTTTTCATTAGCAAAAATAGAAATTAGAAACAGGGAATGGCTTAGTCATATAATACATCATCAATTAATTTCAATAAGAAAATTTTGTAGTCTGGGAATACGTTTTTAACGAGCCTACACTAGTGCAAGTATGATTTATAGAAAGAAATATATTTTAAAAAACTTCATTTCTTTTAAGAATATTTTTTAATTTAAGTAAATTTGTGGAACAACATTTAATCTATATTATTTTTGGAATTGTTTTGAGATATTGGCATTTAGAAGATATAATCTTAATTATTTATTACTCACGAGGCACCTTAAAGTAAAAATGCTTTCCTTAAAACAGATGTTAACCGATTTGGGTGAATAACTAGTGTAGTAATATGCAGGTATCTGGAAAATAAACTGAAATAGGTTGATCCTTATGATCTATTACTGACTTATATAAACTAAGCACTGGACAAAATAAATAAATAAATAAATAAATAAATATATATATATATATATATATATATATATATATATATATATATATATATATACATATATATATATATATATATATATATATATATATATATATATATATAACGGACGATATAATTGCAAGCTTCGACGTAAAATACTTGTATCCGATCATTCCAATGGATGAAGCACTGGATCAGATCGTTCAAAGAGAGGATTTCCCAACTAATATCATGGATCTCACCAGACACTGTCTGAAAAACGAACATTTTCTGTTTGATGGTCAGATGTACAGGCAGATAGATAGCGCTGCCATGGCTTCTTCACTATCTCCAGCTGTGGCAAATCTATTCATGACCTATTTCGAAACGAAAGCAATTGATCTATAACGACCAAGCACAGAAGATGCCAAATGAGATTTTTGCGAAACGTCTGTAAACTTCTACAAGAAAGCAAACGAACGAATGGATGTATTCCCGGATTAATACTGAATCATATATATATATATATATATATATATATATATATATATATATATATATATATATATATATATATATATATATATATATATATATATATATATCATTTGGCATCTTCTGTGCTTGGTCGTTATAGATCAACTGCTTTCGTTTCGAAATAGGTCATTAATAGATTTGCCACGGCTAGAGATAGTGAAGAAGCCATGGCCGCCATCTATCTACCTGTACATCTGTCCATCAAACAGAAAATATGCGTTGTTAAGACAGTGTCTGGTGAGATCCATGATATGAGTTGGGAAATCCTCTCTTTGAACGATCTGATCCAGTGCTTCACCAATCAGTATGCTCGGATACAAGTATTTTACGTTGAAGCTTACAATTATATCGTCCTTTTCAATTTTTACAGAATGTAGAATGTTGTCTTTAGAAGAGAGGTTAGACTCGATTTGTGTGATTATTTCCTCCGTAGGAATCGTTTTCGGAGCTATTGCTTAGTTGAAATCTTTACTTAAAACTGTTTTTTCCGTTTCAGTGAGTTGAAGTTTGGATATGTTGTACATTGTTCTGTTGTTGTTGCTTGTTTGTGGTGGCATCCCAGAATATTTTTAAATTTCTTTAAATGCGTTTCTGTTTTTGTTGTTTTTGTAGTTTCTATTCGCCAATAGCAAAAAGTTTCTAAACGTTTCCATAGGACGGGATACATTAAGTTACCCAGAGACATGTGAAGTTGGTAGAGCACCTGTTCCGTTGTGCTTAGTTGTATTATTTTCTGTCGTATTTCTTCTCTAAGTAGGGCATTTCGAGATTTTTCCAATATTGAAATTGTTCTCCTTGTTATGGTGTGGTAGTTTATCCTTGTAAAAGCTGGTTGCACGTTGTTGTCTCTGCATCTTATTTAGAAGGTAAGATCGCTAGGAGTATGCAGACTTTCTCTCTCAATTTTTCATATGGTTTGGTTTGTTTGAACATATCTTCCCCGTAGAAATGTACAATGTTGCGTTCTGTTTCAAGTATGGAAACATGTGATTCAGTATTAATCCGGGAATACATCGGTTCATTCGTTTGGTTTCCTGTAAAAGTTCTCATTTGGAATCTTCTGTGCTTGGTAGTTGTAAATCAACTGAAAAAAATTCAACGTAACGCGGTCGCAGATAGTAACGGTTGGTTAGCGTTGGCTCCGCCTCCTTCTCGAGCGCCGCCGTTGGTGTTAGTTTAAGCGTGGCATGCGTGTCGGTACAATGGTCCTGCTTAAAGAGAATTTTCCAAGTAGAAGCATGCTTAAGTGCATCGTGTCTCTTATTCGGAGTACCGTTCTTTTCAATTTCGATGGATTTACGAATCAATCCTGCCTTATAATGTTCTATATTAGCGATTTCCGGCCGGTGTCAAAATCAATTTTGTGTCCTGTCTGGTGTCAGTGTTGAAAAAGCGCCGATGTTGTCACCAATATACAATAAACTCGGAAATAATGATGAATTTCCTGATCCGGAAAATGTTTTCAGCGCTGTGTGTATTAAGTATTAACACATTTATTATTTCTAATCGTGGCACTATAATTACTAATTTGAATTGACTATATCCAAATGCCATTTTATATTAATGTGTATACGAAATTTTTTAAGTCAGTCTGTTGCATAGATTCTTTAAGTCGGTGTAGCACTATATCTTCAAGATCATGGAGAAAAAGCTTCGTACGCTAGCACTCCTTCTTGCTAGGAAAAATCATCGAGATAACTGAAGAAAAGCTTAAAAAGTATTATGGGAAACGTGCTCCATGATACATTTTACAAGAACATTTAGGCAGAGACCTTGCACTAAGATAGATGTCGCGTTTGCTAACATTCGATCAAGAACGATATCTTGCGACCTTGTCTCAACAGTGTTTTAACATATGGCAGCGTAATTCCAGAGAATTTTTGCGGCGTTAAAGTACTATTCATGAAACATGGACAGATGACTACACGCCGGAAACAAAACTACTGTCAAATATGTGGATTGGACGTGAGGAACGTATTCCGAAACAAGCAAAAGCAGTTCCATCAGCATAATATTAATCCCGTGATTGTCGAAGGGAAAGACGATCACAGGAGAATAATATGTCTCACTATTGGATCGATCTGATATTGCACCAAAGGAAATGCGGCATCTGGTGAAAAATAAAGTGCTCTTTCACCACGATAATACACCGGCTCATTTGAGTACAATAGCAAAGACAAAATTACAAGAATCACATTACGAATTATTTCCTCATCCACATTATTCACCATATTTAGCACCTAGTAACTATTTTGTCTCCCTCAGCATGAAAAATTGATTTGTAGTTATAATTTTTATCAAACGAGCAGATTATTACTCAGCTGAATGAGTATTTTAAGACGTTTGATAAAGATTATTTTAAAGATATGAAAAAAACTTATCATTTTAATAAGTGTATAAAGTTGAAAGGAGATTATATTGAAAAATAAATAGATATATTAATAAAAAATTGTTCATTTCATTCAATAGTCACTGAATTATCAAACCGTTCTCGTACAATAGCGAAATGTGCATATAAATAACTATAATTGGTTTGCGTCCTTGTAAAAGTCGTGATAAATAAGTAAAAATGGATCATTTTTTGTTTAATGCAAGTTTTTGAGAAAACTATTGGAAATAAAGGTGAACATGTTGGTAATAATTTAAAGTTAAATACTCTATCGATATATTCCACTAGATACAGAACGTCCCATTTAAACTAATAGAGTTAAGTGGAAATGAAAATATCACCATTTAAATAACAATTTTAGACGTCCGGTATAAAAAAATTAATATTGCACTATTTTGAGATAAAATGCTCCTAGCTAAGATTAAGTAAAGGAACACTTAATATTTAAATTGAAATACTGATTTCCGTCACCAGGTGTCTAATGAAAAATACAAATACTTTATTTTCTAGATTATCAAATAAGCTGGTTAAATACCTTTATATAGTAAGTTAATTTCCATCTGCCCTATTTTAAGAATTAAATTTAAATATTAGAAGTTAGCAAACTTCTTTTATTACTCCTGTATACTCTTATTCAGTTCGACTAAAATGCATTGGTTTGTTTATTACGAATTCCATATAAGTACATCTAAAGAGAAATCAGTACATGTTTTGCGGCTCCTAATGAGAAAACTTCTTTAATATAAAAATCCCAATTGCTTCTCGAACGAATCCGATACAAAGGTCTTCGTCGGAGGTCCAGCAGTGGCCGGAATATTCTCGCAGTTCTGGAGGCGGCATAATCGGCTTTGGATTAAACCCGATCAGCACTGATCAGACAAAATCATTATCTTGGCAATAGTGAATTACCTGGTAAATATTCATGGGCAGCCGGATTCATAGCTTTTGTGCAAGATTAAAATGAGGGTTGTGCGGTCCCTAAAAGCTCTTTCCTTTTCATACAATTCTGTAGGTCTTTTAAGGGCAAGAACGATACTTGCTTACTTTTCGTTTGAAATTTGGATAAGATTTTTATTATTTCTTTACATTTAAATAATGGGTTATGTTTGCATAATTTGTTAGTTTATTGAATTATTTAATTGAATATAGAAATCTAAAATCGAAATTTATTCACTATACGAGGGCCGATCGTTCGGCTCTAACTCCTGGCCAACTTATAATATTTTGTATCAAATTCTACTTACTGCATGCACACTCTAAAGTATGTACAGATAATTTTAATTTTCAGCAAGTTCTTCGCTCGACGGAGCAAACGCGTAAATTGATGAATGCAGTGTATAGTATTAAAACGGAGTATGTCAGTCAACATTTAAACATTCTCGAAATGACACAGTTAACTTAAGTTTGTTAGAAATTCATGCAAAAACGAACGTGGAGGTGGACCTCGGGTAAATGTTACACCTTGAGAAAAGATTGACATCTTATTCTGCTAGATAGAGGAAAAACCCAAGGGAAATTTAGAAACCAAACGGCTTAGTGACAAGAGACATAAGGTTCTTTATGTTGCAAGAGCTTAACGTTTATGACTTTAAAACTGACCTTGAACTTGTATTTCAAGATTATTTCAAGGTCAATTTTCTTCGAATAAGAACCCCCTTTCTTTCACACAAAGGCGATTGACGTTCAAATGACTTCTGGTTATATATGACATATTTATATCTTGTATTGGGAATTTTCCCTACTCTCCACTTCTGCAATAAAAAATACGGGTTGTACCCTTCTTTATAGCCTTAATATCGAAGGTTATTGGACGCCATATTGGATCCGTCATTTTGAATTTCAACATTCTGATAATAGATTTGTAACCAACGCACCCAAGTACTATGAACTGAGCCCTTAAATGGAATATTTTGCCGTCATAAAAAATTCTATGAACTGTTTTTCTCTGAGTTTTCGAAAGTTTGTTCTTTGGAAGTGCCATATTGTATCCTCCATCTGGATTTTTCCAAAAATGCCACAATTTAAAAAAAAAACTATATAAGTATAGCTTCAAAATTATATATATATATATATATATATATATATATATATATATATATATATATATATATATATATATATACAGAAATGTTGTTTGTTTTTCTCATTAAGACCGTTACACTGTAGTTCTCTCACCATAGTATTTTCGAACACCTAATACTCTCATCCGTCGTGGAGCTGTAACGAACCTAGAGCAAAATTCACAGAAAACAACTATCTAAAATTTCCTTTACGTGAAATGTCGACAGGATAATAGCCACATTTTACTCTTGGTTCGTGATAGCTCCACTAATAAGACATTAGGTGACTGAAACTAGTCTGTAGAGAGAACCAGAATGGAATTCACACTGAACAACTGTCTGCATCCTTTTAGTAACGGTTTTAAGATGACAAAATAACTTTTTCAAATAAACAGACAGTGAAATTATTTATTTTTAATAATTTCGTACCTTTCCGGGATATATTTAGATGTTCGTTTGTACTGTTGATGATAACACTCCAGCATCAAGTTCTACAGGTAATATCCTGCCCACATTTCACTGATGAGGCCATTAAAAGTTTGAAATTAGTATGGAGAGAAAACCAGAGTGAAATTTTCATGGAATAAACGCCTTCCCTCTTTTCGTAACAGTATTAAGGAGAAAATACTTTTCCAAATACATGGACGGTGAAATTATTTATTTTAAATATATATATATATATATATATATATATATATATATATATATATATATATATATATATATATATATATATATATATATATATAATTTATTTCTGTATATTAAACCTTTTGTTAATTTTTTTCTGTAATATTTTCTTGGGTATAGGTTTTTCCAATTGAAAATTTAAACACAACAATTTTTCAATGACGTTTCGCTCTTCATAGTGAGCTTCTTCAAAGTTATGGTATATTATTTTCAATCTACAAAATTACAATTTTTTTTTAATAAACATGTATCACAGTAATTGTCCTATATACCCATTACATTTATATTTTTAAGTTAATTAAAATTATTAAAAATAAAACAGATTTTTTAAGACTGTTGTAAAATTATATATATATATATATATATATATATATATATATATATATATATATATATATATATATATATATATATGTAATGTGTGATTTTTCTAATAATCCGAATTTTCTGATAATGATTCTTTTTTTATGGAAATTGGAAAGCGTGTCGGCGTATGACATCTTTTGTGCTTATTGGTTGGAAATCAAGATTTTCTTTGATAAAACTTCTGGACACTGAGAATTTAATAACCTGTTTGGATATTTAATATTTTGTATCTATTTTTGAATGAAATTCTACACATTTTCGAAATATTGAAATATTTTCTTCAAAAAAAAAATGATTTTAGGTCAGATTTCTGCATATTTTTATAAGGAGGGAAGATTTCCAGTCACATTTTGCACACGCTGGTACAAAATTCTCGGATCTTTTCATCGTACATATTACCATTATATTTCAGTTCAGTACATGAGGGACTTCATAAAAAAACCAATTATTTCCAAATGTCTTTATGCACAAAGAAAACATAGCAAAAATATCAAAATTTATGAAAATTATTTATTAAAACTTGATAATAAAATCCTTTATAAATATTACCATTCTTTAACTTTGTATAATGGTGATACATGGTAATATTCATTGCCTCGTAATGAATTTTTTTTATCATTTATTTTCCAAGCCATCAGGTGTATGTATTTAATTTATGAAAAACTATGACTAAGAGATCAATAGTTGCAAATAACTTATTATCCTATTTCCTATTTTATTAAGGAATAAGGGCGCGAATATCAACAGGAAATAATCTAATATTAATACATGCACTCCTTCAACATTTTGCTCTCTTACAGAAAATATAACGTCGACGTCGTGTTTGCAGAAATCTGTAAATTATTCACAGCGTTCCGGTCACAATGAGATTTCCCTACTTTGACATCGAAGCAAGCCCTGATGCTCGTTAAATGTTAACGTCGATTGTAAAACTCGCCAGTTATAAATCTTCCAGGCCCAAATTATATTTGTACGGAAACTTGTTTTATGTTTTTTCCATTTCCGCCAAAATGAATTCGATCCATATTTTATGAGATGGCTGACGAACGAAATTTATCACCCAATAAAGTTATATTTACTGGGATAATGGACTTTTTATTTGAACTAATAAAAACATTACAAAAATTGCCTTTCAATTTACCTCTAGTATTTTATAGGCAAAAAATCAACAATTTAAAAGAAAGCTATCAAAAAAAAAATTCGAGTGCCATATACTATGTAGACTTATCCTCTTACTTTTTAGTCCAGGAGATATCCTCGTATAAACAAAAAGTATTTGAAGATTTCTTTTACTAAAATGTATGTTACTGGCAACCCAAGTTCAAGTTACCACCCGAAAAGCTAATAATTTTTTTACAGTTTTGCATCACTTGAGTCATTTCCAAGAAAAAAGATTACTCGATATCATAAAGTGAATAGTATTCTGTTAATAAACCTTTCAATGACCTTTGACGTCAAAATAAATCGATTTATGCCAACTTATATCCGATACCGCTGCGTTTAGACGAAAGAAGACGTCAAAGTTTTAAGAAAATATTGATTTTCACAAGTTTCTTAAAAGCGTAGTAAATGAATTTAATGATTTTTGGTGTGTGGTCTAACTCTATAATATGACGTTTTCTAGTCGTATGGCGATCGGCTATAAAGTAGATATTTCTGTCGAATAATCACATGTATGGGGAAGATTTTTTATCTCTTGAAAAATTTACATTGGGTGAGCGGTTTCGCCACGAAAAATTATTTTCAATTATATACAGGCTCCAATTAACTTTAATATTAAAATATACCTCTAACAATAATTTTTCGACTGACTTTGTTACTAGAGCATTTAATGATTTGAGTACGCACAAAATGCCAACACTTTCTAAAAAGTTGATTAAAGTAAGATACACTATAAATTTCTAAGTCTATTTTACTATTAAACATGGACAACTACTCGCGCGAGAGGGTGACATGCTCCTAGTGTATGGGTTTGGTGAAGGAAATGGGTGTCGAGGTGTTAGGGTTTACATGGAGTCGAAAAAGAAGAGGACATTTCGGAGAAAGTTAAAGAAGAACCAAGTGTCTGGACCCGTCGCTTAGAATGTGAGTTGGATATCCCTAAAACTATTGTAAATGATATTTTAAAAGAACATTTGTCATATTCATATCACGTCCATAATATTCAGGAACTTTTACCAATTGAAGATTAATCCCCCTATGCGCCTTACATTTTGGGAATTTATTCGAAACAAAAGTATTCGTGATCAAAATTTTAGTTCACAAATTTTGTTTAGTAACTAGACGTGTGTTGGCTTCTTTTGCTTGAAGGACTAGTGTTTTCGTTGTCTTTTTTTTTTCCTTTTCTTGATGGATCAATATTTGTGGCTCCCTTTTCTTCTTCCTTTCTTTTGTCTGTTTCTTCTTTGACACGAAGGATTACTATTTTTCGCTTCCTCTTTTTCTTTCTTTTGCACGTTTCTTCTTTGACTCGACGAACCACTATATTTTTGGGTTATTTTTCTTTATTCGAAGGACCAATCCGGCTCGAAGGACCAATGCAAATTTACTAGCTAATGGTGGCAGCAACCCTCTATATTTAGTTATATTAGAGTGGTTGTACTAACCAGTTATTTTTGTAGGTAGTTGTTAATTGTGGTAGCAACCCTTATGTTTATTACTCCATAGGTTGTAATAAATAATGTGATGAGTAAAACCCTATTGATTTAATACTGATTTATTACCGAAATTTATGGAGTGTATATACAAATTAAATCTCTAACCCATTTTCCTAACGTGATAATAGTTGCAATAACATTGTCGAATAAGTAGAACAATTAATATCATTATTTTAACAATTATTGATCCAGTTGTCAACCTGCTGATTTTGCGACATGTGTTGGAATACTGGATCGAAATATTTTTATATTTTATGTAAGTTTAAAAAATATGTATATTCTTAGATTAAACAGCGTGCTTTATAAGATTTGGAGTTACCAACATGCATAACGAACATGTTAGATGCATGATAATTTATATGCCATTACCATAACTTGAAAATAAATGTTTTGACAGGTATTATTGATCGCTACCTTATTGGTCCTGTTGTGATTCCAGACAGGATGCATGGAAATATTTATCTAAATTTTTTGCAAACACATTACCAATTCTTCTGGAAAACTATTTTACTTCAGCGGGACTATGGTATATGCATGATGATGCTATCCAGCAATATTTACAACATCAATATTCCAACTGATGGGATGGAAGAAGCAATGAGGCACCAGTAAAATGGCCACCATGTTCTTCAGAGTTAAATATCTGTGACTTCTTTTTGCGAAGCGCTCTTAAAACAGAAGGATACAAGATGGAGAATTATTGATGCGCATTTTAAACGCTGACAACCTTTTTAATAATCCTGAAATATTAAATAGACTCCAATTTTACTTTTTAAAAAGTGTTAATAAGTGTGTTCAGCAAAATGGCGACCATTTTCCACATTTGCTTAATTAATGTTTTCTTTTTAGTTAATTTTTTCAATCTTTTTAAGATACATACATGTACTTCCAACATTTATTTTTAAAAACTGTTTTATTATTACAGCAAATTAGTGTATGCATTTAGTTGAAAATATTTTTTCTTCGGTAAATCAAAAGTTTATAATAAATCTATTAGCTATTTAAATACGTATTTCCCTTTATTCCCTGAATATTTTATTATTTTGTTCTACTCCTTATCTTAAATATAATATTTTTTAGTTTTTCGTACAAAATTTTCTTGTACTTGCGATATCGACTGCCAACTATCTCGTCATCTCATGCAAGAACGACCTGATTCTCTTCTTCCTTGCGGTGGTTCGTTTCGTGAAACCTTAACTAATATAGTATCCTTCGTCTTATGTACTCATTCAAACTTCTCCATCGAACGATATCTTTATCGGCACATTGTTCTCTCTCTCATATTCTGAAATTTGACCATATGTATATTCTTCTCAATTCAAAAACTTCATATATAAAAATATGCTCAATTCACAACATCCTTTCTAACAGTAGATTGTTTACTTTTAGTTATATGGTAATAAATAAAACTCCCATTAATGTATACTAAGTATATATAAACCCTCTCTATCTTATGGCTCTTCTATGACTAAATTGTATTTCTCGGATTCAACATACCATGTGATTATGATAACGCATTGTTAATAATATGGAATTGTTGATTCTATTTAAAGAATAAAATATTTTCTGCATATTTGGATCTTTGTAGGGGTTAGGAAAGCAAGAAAGACCCGTCTTCCGCAAAAAAATAACATGAAAATATCACAGTTCACAGAGACATTCAGAAAATATTATAAAATGAAACTACTTTTTCTTAAATTCTGTCATTAAATTTAATAGAAAACCCTTTTTAAATTTTAGCATTGACTTTAGCAAAATAAAAAAGTACAAATATCAGTCTCTTTGTTGAAATTTGTAGTCATTGAAATAAAAAAATTGGGATGAAAGCACCTAGGTCTGGTGATTGTTCATACAAGCAAATCCCATGCAACCTTGGGTCATTTAAATTACTTCTCTAAGAACAAGTATGTTTTGTTTTACGTCAAGAACGTGACTACATAAACCAATGAACTTTGATTTAGTCTTAACAAAAAATGGTGCATCTATTTTTTCTTCCAAAATGACCCTACATAAATTCTACATACTCAAATGTACACCAATGCCACTTCTTAATTTGATAAATTCGTCATTTTTAGCATGTAAAATTCCCGATGAATTAAAAATATCGACTATTGTTCCGGTTCCTAAAGTAAATAATTCTCACAGGGCTATTGATTTGCGACCTGTTAACATGCTTAGTTGTGTTGAAAAAATCATGGAAAAAGTAGTGATGAAACAACTGTTAGAATTTATAGAAGCCAAAAAAATTATAAATAGTATGCAATCTGGTTTTCGGAGTAAGCATAGCTGTGAAACTGCAGTGCAGTATGTCCTTAATGACTGGAAACATACTTTCGATCAAACTCCTATTACGGGTGCTGTATTCTTGGATTTGAGGAGAGCTTTTGAGACTTTAGATAGGGAAAGATTACTTAAAAAATTAGAAAGTGTCGGTATAAGGGGTGAAGTGTTGGAATTTATGAATAATTACTTAATTAATAGAAAACAAAGACTGAAATTGAATGGCGTGGTATCTGACGAGATTGAAAGCAGCATGGGTGTTCCACAGGGTAGTGTACTAGGTCCATTATTATTTCTTATATATATTGACGATATAGTGAATACAGCTGGTGATTGTTTTATACATCTTTTTGCAGATGATATTCTTTAAATTTTGCATGTTCTGATGGTATTCAATTGGTTGACACACTTAACTCTACATTACAAAATTTATATTGGTGGTGTTCTTGCAACCAATTAAAAATAAATGTGGAAAAAACCAAATTTATGATAATCTGCAATAAGAATCATTACAGAACTTTTTGTCATGGAGATCCTATTATTAAAATGGGCAATGAAACAATTGAAATGTTGGAAAAGTTTAAATATTTTGTAATCATAGATAGACAACTCAAATTTAAAGAACATGCGAATAACTTAATAAAAACAATTTCTTATAAAATTAACTATATTCAAAGATGTTCTAATTTTTTGACAAGGTGGACTAAAACAATCCTGTTTATCACTCTGATATTGCCGCACTTTGTTTTTTGCTCCACAATTTTGTTCCTTCTTAATCAAAATGAAAAAGAAAGATTTCAAAAATTGCAAAATAGAGCCATGAGAGTTATACTCTCATGTACAAGAAGAACATCAATTAACTACATGTTGAGAGAAATGCAATGGTTGTCGGTGGAGGACTTCTTTCACTATCAAACATTAATCTTCATTTTTAAAATCAGTTCGGGTAGTTCTCCTATATATTTACAAAATCATATTAATTATAATAGAAATATACATGCATATGACACTAGATCGAAGGTTGACTTTTATATTCCTCCAGTATTAAAGAGACAAACACAAACCTCTGTATTTTTTAAAGGTTTAAACAGTTTTAATCAATTGCCCACAAATATTAAATGTTTAAAATCTCTAAATAAGTTTAAGCAGTATCTGAAGCAATATTTTGTTAATAGGGTCTGTCCTTGAGGGGCATGAACTTTCTGTTATTTATTTTTTTTTAAATTTGTGTCATTTTAGTTTAGTATGTCATTGTTCTGCAAAGCTTGACGATGTTTGATTGTTGTTTTTAATTTTAAAATATGAATTTAGTTCTTAAGATATGTGTGTAATTATATATTAGTCTATGACTAAATAAAGGATTTATATACCTTTTAAAAATCTTGCAAAGATCCAGTGAATAAAAATTAAATTCCTACATTAAATAAACTGTAACTGTTGATTTTTGCAGCTTACAAAAATAATCTGAGAATAAAAATAAACTCATTTCTATAACCCCGCTATTGCTTTTTTATTAGATATTATATTTTTCTTGGAAACTTAGGCCCAACCTCCTGTCTTCGCTAAGTAGAAATTATGATTCTGGAGCGATATAAAACGTTCCACCCCGATTCGGCTAATAATGATTAATGTTCTCGATCCAGAAGTCACGAAAAAGCATCCATTTTGAATTACGTTTTAATGCTGACTTCTGAAGTTTTTGCTGCCTTAGCAAAAGCAAAGTTTTATGTTTTATGTGGTCAGAATTTCGGAACATAAAGGAAAAATGGAGAGTCTCGACGTTTGCCTAATTGAACGATGTGATGGTAAACAAAACTGGCATGATTGATGAACTGAATCGTCTTTTAAAACTGACTTACGTAGTTTAGGACAAATCATTTTTTTTTTTTTTGAAAGATTACTATGATTAAAGTAGTTTTGTATTTGAATTATGGGTCCTCATTATATTAAAAAATGTAGAATTTAATACCAGAATATATAGTTACTGCATACCTGCAATTTTTATTAATGTAAATTCCAGCTCTGATAATTAGGCAACAATATATGTCACCTTTGCGCTCTAAGTTGCATTAGTTGCATAATAAATTATTTTTGTCTGTATATACAAATGTGTAAATTTATTTTATTTCAGTAACTAGATCTTATGTTTCAACTCGATCTAGTTTCTATGGAAATTCAAATTTTTAGCTGACCTATTATGTTTTGTTTATGACACTATTATCATATTTAATAATCCTTTTTAGGTTATAACCTTAAAAAATCAAAAATATCTATTATTTTAAAAGAAAAAAAAATTGTGTGTACTTAACATATTATACATTCTAATCGAAAATTAATTAAACAATAATTTAATCTCCCGATTTTATCGATAATAAGGGAAGTTCCAATAAAAAAAATGCACAAGTGCATCGTGGACACGCATTACGTTAAGGTTCAATAGCAGTTGTTTTTCATGTTCTGTATATTTTTCCTATATTATCTATTATCATATTTAAAAAAAAAAGCACATTAAACATCACCATTTAAATTAATAAATTTAACAATTTTCTTTTGGTCATACATAGCCACTTTGGAGGAATATATTTTTAGTTGCATTTTTAAATATTAGTAAACAAAGAAAACATCACCACAATTTCTCATGGGGTATTCCAATTTTGCTGTCCATAGGAGGTACATTTATGACATTTTGTT
This sequence comes from Diaprepes abbreviatus, assembly GCA_034092305.1. Lineage (NCBI taxonomy): Eukaryota > Metazoa > Arthropoda > Insecta > Coleoptera > Curculionidae > Diaprepes > Diaprepes abbreviatus. The sequence continues at coordinate 20,575,359 of JASJET010000055.1, read as the reverse complement.
GAGGAGTTGGATTTTTATGTTTATTAATAAAACGTCTTATATCTTCAACGCAATATCCGTTGCCGCATCAATCAATGTTTCTCTTTCTAATTTCAGTGATTGTTCATCACATATTGAAAGTGGTCTATGTACCAAAGAGTTTATGACGGATTTTGGTGTGACGTGGCACTGAGATATCGATTTGTACGTGTTGGTTTTCTGGACACAGAATGTCCTAATTTGTCATTCTCTTTCCTGTGTACTAGTACAATCATCAGTTTCCATAGTGAATTTTATGCTAAGGTGTTGTTGATTTAAAATATACAGGAAATTATGGAGATTATCTACGCCATGCGGCCAAACTACAAATGTATCATCTACATATCTGCACCAAAATTTGGGCTTTAGAGGAGTAAAAGACAAGGCGTTTTCTTGGAAAGCTTCCATGAAGTTGTTAGCTACCACAGGTGATAACGGAGATCCCATGGCCGCTCCCGAAGTCTGCTTATAAAAAGTTCCTTGAAAAGTAAAATAAATGGAAATCAAACATGTTTTAAGTAGGGTGGAGTCCATGTTGTTGTTTCGTAATATGCTCGATATTATGGAATTATCTATAAAAACATTTGTGTACAGGGATTCTACATCAAAACTGACCAATATGTCTTCGAGCCCTAATTGGATGGTTTTTAATCTTTGGACATAGTGTCCAGAATTTTTAACAAAGGATTCGATTTTTCCTGTAAAGGGATGTAAAAGTTTGGTCAGATATTTACCTATGTTATAGGTTGGTGAGTCTATTGCACTGACGATTGGACGTAGAGATACATTTTCTTTGTGTATTTTAGGCAGTAGGTAGAGGCGTGGAATCTTGGAGCTGCTTGATTTAACGGCTTTCTTTTTTTCTGGAGTTAATTGGAGATGTGAAGTCTCTTTCGTCCGAATGACTTTGTAAGTATTGTCGTCCAAGAGCTGGTTTATTTTTTCAGTATATTTATCTTTATCCATAACATTTTCTTTTCTTATTTGAACCCAAGAAGAATGGTGACTTTTTTCTTTTATTTTTATTTTCTTATGCAACACTTCCCTTTTAGACATATGTGTTACTCATTAAAACCTGATTAGAAACAAAATTTCAAACTTTGTTGTAAACAAAGTTTAATTCGTCCATATTCCAGATAGTTATGGTTTATTTACTCATTATCATAACTAAGAACGACGTGTATTATGTCTTATTTTTTTTAGTTAAATTAAATATTTTGATGTTTATTTCGTCGATAATATATACCTCTCCATTTCAATTAAAATATGATGACTATTTCCTTTATTTTTTCCCTGACTCTTTTTTATTTTTGTAAGACGAAAAACCTTTTTAAATAAAAAGTACAACCCCTAAACCCGAGTTACTCACTTTTACGTTCAGGTAAATTAAGCCACATGAAAGCCAACCTTTTCAAAAGTAAATTAATCCTGTCAGAAACAGAGAGACAGGCCCGAATCATGATTTTATTAATAGATGGCGTATACCAAGTGAACACGGTCGATTTGTAGAAGAACGAGCAGTCTCAGAATGTCAGTTCCATTTACTCAATTTTTAAACTCATTTCAGTTATACGCGCCCTCGTGGGTTTTGTTAAAATCTACGGAAAGAGCTAACGTTTGCTTAATAGACATGCCTTTTTGTCCCTTTTTGTACTGTCTTTTTGAAATTATACTTTATTTATTTTAAATTTAGGTTTTATGGATTTATACTAAATAAAATGTAATCAGCAATTTAATAAGCACACACAAATTTGAAGTCCTTATAGTTTGTACCTTATCGTTTTAGAGAAAAAAGAACTTAAATCTAGCCCCGAGTATCAAGGCAACTTTCTGTTCGCCCCCCCCAAGAGCTTTGAGTTCAGGAAAATAGACCCAATTTTGCCTCTCATACTATAGTTTATTCAAGAACTAGAGAGAGTAATAAATAATTTTTTTACACTTTTTTTCTTCGCAAACTACCTGTGTTCTTTAGTCCAGTGTCGTTGGCAAAATCTGTTAGACACATATATTTTTCATAGGAATGAGTTTTTATAATCAAAAATACCGGTCTATAATAATGGAATATTGAGGTTGGATAACAATAGATATTTGGATGTGTGAAGTGTTAAAAAGGATTTTAATCCTTGTCATAGGCGTCGAAAGGAGGTTTATTTTAGCACCAAGTATTTATGGCAGACAATATTATTTCGGTAATAAACGTAAAATAAAAAGTTTTTATATTATTTTATTTCTTATGATTTCTTAATAATTCACATACATTAGAAAATATAGATAATTTTGACATATCACAAATCACAAATGTATTTTTATTATTTTTAATTTTGGCACAGAAACCGTTTTAGGCATATTCAGACTAAAAAGTTGCCTTTTTATCTCAAAAAATTCTAAGTTATAATTGAAATAAAGGGTTTTTTTTATAGAGGTATAGAACTTTTAAATGAAATAAAACAAAGATGAATTTTTTAAATTGAAATTTACTTTATTTGAAAGATAACCTTGTGGCATTATAATTTAAATATGACTTCTGGCATATGACCGCCACGGCTGGCTCGGACGTAGTCTAATCTGGAGGTCCAATTTTCGATGACTTTTTCCAACATTTGTGGCCGTATATCGGCAATAAAGCGGCGAATGTTGTCCAAGTGATCAATCGTTTCGGGCTTATCGGCGTAGACTAGCGACTTCACATATCCCCACAGAAAATAGTCTACCGGCGTTAAGTCGCACGATCTTGGAGGCCAATTCACGGGTCCGAAACGTGAAACTATGCGGTTACTAAACGTTTTCTTCAATAAATCAATTGTGGCACGAGCTGTGTGACATGTTGCGCCGTCTTGTTAAAACCACAGCTCCTGCACATCATGGTTGTTCAATTGATGAACGAAAAAGTCAGTAATCATGGCTCTGTTGCGGTCACCATTGACTGTAACGTTCTGACCAGCATCGTTTTTAAAGAAATACGGACCAATGATTCCACCAGCCCATAAAGCACACCAAACAGTCAGTTTTTCTGGATGTAACGGTGTTTCAACATACACTTGAGGATTATCATCACTCCAAATACGGCAGTTTTGTTTATTGACGTATCCATTCAAACAAAAGTGAGCTTCATCGCTAAACAAAATTCGCTTATGAAAATCGGGATCAACGGCAATCTTGTTTTGGGCCCATTCACCGAAGGTGATCGTGTGGCTTCAATTCATGCATGAGTTAGATTTTGTAAGCACGCAAACCAAGATCTTTCCACAAAATCTTCCATAAAGTGAATGAACACATATCCAATTCCTGTGCACGATGGCCGATAGACTGATTCGGGTCTTCCTCTACGCTACGCTCTACAGCAGCAATGACTTCTTCTGTACGCACTGTACGACGTCTCTGTGGATGCGTATTATCATTTAGAGTAAACGTAAAAACCGTAAAATGGACGTAGTGCGCGATACGTATTTCGAACAGAACCATGATGTTCAAAATAAATTTGCACAATTTGGAAGCGTTGTTTAGGCGTCAGTCTGTTCATGTTGAAATGCCAAACCAAACTAAACATAAATCACTTGACAGCTGACAAAATGGCCGCCAGTTAAAAAAGTGTTGCCAACTTAAAGTTCTATACCTCTATAAAAAAACACCCTTTACTTACAAAATACCCATTGTCAAAAATACAAGAAGTTAAACATATATAAAAAGATAAATTCGTCCATATAATATTAAATTTTTTTTGAGGCTCTCGGTCATTTTATTATTAATTAAAAACATTTTTTTGGAAATTTGACGTTTCAGTTCATTTATTTCTTAAACCGTCTACAGAATTACAATTAAACACTCAAAAAGGATTAAAATGTAATTAAATCTTATATGTTACAGAAAATTTATATTATAAATTGTGTTTACGCTGGTAAACATTACGTATCTAATTCGTAATGAAAATCAGTGAAGCTATCTTCGCTCAAATTAATTATAATTGGTTCCTCTATCTCACCGATCAAGTTTCCACATTTTCTTTCATTCTTTTATTATATGTATTTTCCCCAATTTTCCGCAGTAACTTTATTCAAATAAAATCTCTCAAAAGTTCAGTTAAATCACTAATTTTGTATTATTTCTAGCAACTCTACCTTTTCTTCTCCAACGGACATTTTCCAGACGATCTATAAGAACAGATTTCCTATCTAGTTTTTCCGAGCAAAAATTAAGTTCTCTAAGCAATTTCCAGAGCTCAATTCTTTTAGTTTGAGATAAATCCCGATCTTCATTGATTTTAGTTAGAATTTTGTCGACAGTTGGAATCTACTTCTCATAATACAATGTATGTACAACTCCTTTTATTGCAGTTTACATATCTTCTTTCAAGGAGGTTTTTCGTCTTCCTGTGATCGAATGTGGCTTGGGAGTACTAACAATTCCAGTCGTTTTTTCTCCTTCAGTATTCGGTACATAGTAGATTTTCCAGCTCCTGTCATTTTGGAACATATCTCAACAGAGCTTTTAACATTATTATCTAGATATTGATATCTTACGCCATCATAAACATTCATAGTAATAAGTTTTTCATTGAGGAAAAAATTCCCTGGTTTAACGATTTTGGGATAAATATAGATGTGGAAGCCATATCTTTTGGATATCTCACTAATCTCAAATAATATATAAAAACAAGCACAAACAAGATAAATCACTAAGGACACACTGTAAGGTGTACTTTGCTCACTGACAGAAATTAAATTGAATTATCAGAAATTTTATTGTTGCAGTAAATTTATAAATGTATATAATATTTAAATACAATTAAATATAATTAGATTTACGGTAGTCCTCAGTTATCTGCAGCACTGAAGCAGGTACGTTTGAGGTTTCGGTAACAGTTTTATTACTTTCCCTAGTTCTTGAATAAAGTATAGGAATGTGTATGCTTGCGATCGCCCCTCCCCTTCCCAAGAGCTTTGAGTTCAGGAACATAGAACCGATTCTGCCTTTTATATTAGGAATGTGTTTGCTGATGGCACTCCCCCCCCCCTGTTGACAACTTGTTTTTCTTGCGATAGCCCCCCCCCCCCCAAGAGCTTTGAGCTCAGAAAAATAGACCCGATTCTGCCTCTTATACTAGGAATGTGTATGCTGCTCGCATCCTCCTCCCCTGTCGGCAACCTGTTTTTTCTTGTGATCGCCCCCACCTCTCCAAGAACTTCAAATTCAGAAAAATAGATCCGACCCTGCCTTTTACACTAGAAATGGGAATGTTGCTGGTGTCTCCCCCCCCCTCGTGAATAACTGGTTTTCGCTTGCCATACTGTACTTTTGTGATATCACCGCCCTCTCCCAAAGAGAGAGGTTGGATCCGCCCCAGACCGCTAGGGGATCCTGGACTTTAAACCTGCCCTCTTGATACTAACGAAAAGGTCTAATCAAAATTTATTTAAAATCCGAAAACCTATAGCGCCAAATTTTGGCGGATTTTCCGTGCTTTCTGCAACTCTAGAAAATAATTTTACATCTGAGCTATTATTAATTCATGTCCCTATGGAACAGAAAGTCTAACATCAACGTTAAAGAATTTTTAATTTCGGTTATCTGTAATAACGATAACTAAGCAGATTTTTTGCTATATATTTTCTATTCCTTATCAAATGTAAAGATAGTATTTTAATATTTTTTCAAATGTTCTTTAAAGGATAATCCTGTTGAAACTTTACTACAAAAAATTACCATTATTTTTTCATCATTTTAACGCCAATTTTTTTCTGCTTAAAGAATGTTAATTACTATCTTAAAATGGCAAAATTTTTGGTTCAGTTCTCAAGTCAAGTGGAATCATGATAATTTAAATTTTAAATAAAAGGAAAATCTAAAAATCTCAATTTTACCGCTCTGAATCCTTGAACATGGGATGGTAATTTTGTATGGAGAAAACTTAATAAATACTTTTACTGTGAGATAAGCCTTCGAGATTATGATGGTAGAGTAGCAAGATAACAAAAAAAAGTATGCTTATTTTTATAGAATATCAGTAAAATTTTGACCATTTTACTTCCTCACATTGTTTAACAATACAATGTATGAAATAATGTACACAATTTCAATGGGTATTTCGCTAATGTTTACTAGCCTAATTTATCACTGTAAATGTCAAACTTTTAATAACACACATAAACACTACCAGCGTAGCGGTAGTTCCTGAAATGGGATATTTGTTAATGACATATTTCGTGTCCAGTTCTGTTGTGTTATTAGTCTGTAAGCTGAGAGATTAAGCAATAACTTAGGGGAGTAGTTAAATAGGGAGAAACTGACCGATGGTCATTAGTTGGACGCTGCAGAATATTATCGTTCATCCTGGATGGTTTTCTCTTTACGTATTTTAGTGTAAACGGTTAATATTTATATTATGAAGGTGAAAAATACCGCGAATCTGTGTTAAAAGACAACCAAATTTAAAACTTAAATATATACAATGCTCTAAGTACGACCTATTAAGTTATTTTTTATTTTAAACTTTTGAGGTTAAGCACATGGTGACGCCATAGGCATAAGAGTAATTAATAATACTTAGTATAGACTGTGGATCCTATAGAAGGCAGTTGGTGCACGCTTAGAAAGAAATAGAGCGTTTTCGATGAGTATTATCTCACTTTCAAATTTCAGTCAGGTATTCAATAGCGTTTGGAGTATCGTGCTTAGCCCCGTCATTATAAAGAGAGGTACTACTCATCAAAAACGCCCTGCCTCTTTCTAAACGTGAGTCAATTTTCTTCTATAGGATCTGCAGTCTAGTATCTTTATATTATATATATATGAGAAAGTTACCGCTATTTAAGGTAATCCACATAATTTACAGATATTCACTGTGAGTGGTATAGTACAGGGTGAGTGGTAGGGTATCAAAAAATCACGTCACAAGCATTTAGGACTGTCCGCGTTGTAAATATAACATCATCAGTACTATCGTGTAGTAACACTATTTTGAAATTGGCCGAAATTTTAGGAATACTATTTAAAATATAGAAGAAATGAAAAAATTAAGAATATATATCGGCAAGTATTGTGTTTTTTAATCTCGCGGTGCGTTGCAAAGCACGATATTTAGTTATAGTCAAATCTGTTCCATATCAAACTTTCTAGTACAGTCATTTTGGCTAATTGTTAAAATGCAAAAATGAAATTGAAGGATTTCAATACATTTCATATTAATCAAACACAAAACTCCTAGAAATATCAATAATAAAATCTAAGCTAAAGAATGTAAAGACATTTAAATAGAGGTAAATACATATTTTTACACAGCTTACAACACTGCCACATTATATTAATAATAAGTAGTTACTTTTTAACCAAATGAAATTTTCATATAGCTCTTTTCATAACAGTTGAAATCCAGTTTGGCGGTTATATGCAAAACAGAAATTGTTGATGGTCTCAAATAACTGAAACATCTAGAATAAAATATAACCAAACAAGCACATAATTCGTAAAAGACTGCTGTGACAGTGTCTTCACAGAGTTAAAAAAATTTCCGAAAATACGAGAATTATGTCAGATTTTAAAAATGACATCAACCTCTTTTCAATTTTTGAAGATATCTCAACAACTCAGACATCTAGAACTGAACTATTAAGTTACTAACAAAATTTTTCTACATTGTCTCTGATATTTCCCATATCACAATACATTCATCAGCAGTTTGGGGCAGACGGTATAAAAGAAGTGAGTTAAATGGGAACAGATTTGAGCATGTCAATGCTCAACGAAATGCCGCTAAGAAATCCAGAAAATTCCGGTTACTCGCGAGGAAATAAAAATCGATTCTTACGTATTTCCTTATTTTATTTCAAGAAATATTTTGACATGCATTTTATTTCCTTTCTATTTTTCCTCCTCTAATGACGGACTCATCTGTTTTAAACCTAACGTTTCTAATTTCAGAGACCATTATCAGCTTCTTTTTCTTGAAATCGTACCTGCAGTTTTAATTATATTTTTAAGGGGCTTTCTTTTCTCCAAAAATAATGTATTATACTGATACCTAAAGTAAATATTTCCAACCTTTAATATAAGAATTCCATATTCCGAAGTACTTTGTTGCTTGAAGATAATTATGTTTCAACTTAAAAGGAAAAACACTAAATATACAGTTGGTGCAGCTAGAGAATACTCATGCGTCATACAACGTCAATATAACGTTTATATTCATAACAACGTGCCTATTTCTCTCACACTAAATAGTATATTGAAATATATAGAAAACGGAAAAATTGCAACATAGGTTTAGGTAAGCGAAAATATCAATGAAATAATAATAATAAATAGATTTATGTACTCTCTTGCCTCTTGAATAAATGAAACAGATTCCACAGGACCATCGTTTCTCTTCTCCAACTCGAAAGCCACAAAAAAAAGCACAAGCTGTTGTGCTTGACTGTGAAGAGTTTCACCACGCATTGTCTAAAAAGACAAATCGAATCTAATTACTTTATTCTAATTTTTGATGCCTGATTATTACAACTGATTAAAGTAGTGTGAAAACATTTTAAAATTATATACGTATTTCGCGCATATAGAAACTGACGACATTTGAAGGTTAGAAATAGATTTAGTTTCTTGATAAAAATAATATATACTTACCGGTAATAAATTATAAAACAATAATTAATGGCTCTTATATAAACCAGTCGTCTGTTTTAAATCCACTTGAATGATCAAAATTTCTCATAAACACAACGTAAATAAAACTCAACGATGACTGTCAATAAAATAATGTTTTGGTTGAAGTCAAAAGAAAGTTTGTCTTCACAAAACGAAATGACTCATTTGTATTGGTTATCTCTATCTTACTCTAACCATAATGTCAGATTTTTTGTAATGTATGGCTTGGGTTGGAAGAATAATGTTTTTCTCAAAATTGTCTTTGATATATTCGTAAATTGATGATGCATAGATATTTTTTCAACTGTACAATATTTTTCTGCAGATTAGTGAATGTGTATTTTTTTTAGGAAACAGAAAAAATATTTTTAATTCGATTTTCGAGAAGCATGAAAATTTCAGACCAAAAGACATCACTTTTATCTTATTAAAATATATACTTTTTAAAGAAAAAAAGAATAATGAAAATGAAATAAAAAATTTATCGTTGTCAATCAATTTTATTAACTCTAAAAGTCTTAAAATTGAATTTAAAAATATCTTTTATCTGCTTGGAAAGATTTCCAAAAGCGTTTGTAAAATATTTAATAGTGTACCTAAATTAAAATTTTAACAGCTATATTCATTTATAAATTGGACACAGTAAATTAATTCTGCCTATTATTTATATCAATAAAGCAAACTCCAATGTCATTACTTTAGTAATAATAAATAAACGGCGATGTAGTAAAATAAATTTTCTAGAAACTGCCTCTGCAGCTAACCAAAACCGAGGCAAAACAAAATGACGTAGACGTAGAGAAAAATATATTTCTGCAAATGCAGTAAATTTCAGAAATAAAAGGACAATCCCTTTATTTCTTCTGCCTTTTGCAGTCGGCCACAGATGTTAGGTTGGAAATATATATTATTCATTACAGTTCTTGTCCTGTTGCAATGAATAATGTCTAATTGGATTTTGTAACGATTTATGGCTACATTTTTGCTTCTGACGAGGAAAGTATATTAGTCTGCAGAATGCCAACTTCTAAATTTCATTTATTTTAATGAATTTATGGCGTTTTTTTCTCCAAATTTAATTTTCGTTATTTTTTTTTGTTTTCTAACAATAATAGTGTTTTTTATTTTAATCTGCCGTGTTACACAATTTTTTGGTGTTTTTGTATGATCTGCAATTATTTAAAAAGATATGGACCGATATTATAAAAGAAAACATAATTATAGCATGCTTTTATTTTTAATTATTAAAATTGAGAAAAATTTGGCAATTTTAAATTTATGTTATTAGTACTGAAAAATTTGAATTAAGAATAAGATAAATCTACAGCTACAATTTCTCTAAAAGGATTTCTAACCTCAACGCTTTTGACGCTCTAACGCTATGGATCAGAATTCAAGGCATCTTCTATTTCTATTCTAATACAAACAACTTGTTTTACAAAAGCATTTTATAAATTTTTGAAATGCAGAAAATAAATTATTATATCGAAAGATTCAGACAATTTTATTTTCTAGCAATTAAAATTTTTTTAAAAAACTGAACAAAAAAGAAAACTTTTTTCTTGATTTCACTGCTTGTTTTTTTTTTCGCTAATTAAATACCACATTTTAAAAACTTCATAACTATGTAACTGTTTAGTGTCAAAACGAAAAATCTTATTTTACAAATTAAATATATTAAATAAATAAATAAATGTTTTGTTAACGGTTAAACCAATTTAAAATTTACAACACTTTGTAACTTATAAACAAGCCTCCAGATAGATTAAAAATATCAAATAATAAACAAACAAATCCAAAGTATCCATTAAACTACAGTACGCTCACAATTTAAGACCACACGAAGAACGGTGAGAAGTTAAAATTTACCCTATAGATATCGCTTTAAAAAAAATTTGAAACTATTTAAGGACATGTTAAAATGTCCAGATCAACGTGATCACGGGATAACTTATTAGCTAAAATGCACATTCTATTTAGTGGGACATAAGTAGAGTAGTTGGTTCTATGAGTATCCATAGAGAACATTTTAACCCATCGACTCTTTCTCTGAGGCACATTGAAGCCAATATGCGTTAGTAATTCTGAAGAATCTATTAGGCTATTAACGATTTTAAATAGATAAAGTAAGTCAATGTATTGTCTGCGATGTTCAAGAGGCTTCAAATTTAATTGGAATAGTAAATAAGGGTAGTTTCTTTAGAAATACCTAATTTATAAGCTACGAATCTTAAAAAGCGCTTCTGTACCCTTTCTAGCTCCAATTTGTGCACATTGTACCATTATGACCCTATTGGTAAGGCATATTCAAATACAGAACGCATACTACAATAAACATTTTAAGACAAATAATATCGTTGAAGTCAGATAGATTCCATGTAACAAACCTCACTAATTTCATTCCCTTATTTGCGATATGATGTATATGCTCTTTAAAAGCTAACTGACTATCCAATATTACACCAACATCAGATATAGAATCGGTTAATTCCACATACATACCGTCAATCTTATAATCGTACTCGATTAGGGACTTCTTTCTACAGAACCGCACTGTCTTGCACTTTCCAATGTTAAGATACAACCTGTTAGCAGTGCACCGTACACTAAATGCTTCCAAATCAAACTGCATATCAATGCAATCCGGTAGAGATCTAATGCACTTAAAAATTTTCAAATCGTCAACAAAGAGCAGTGCCGTTCCATGCGAGAAAGACTTGACGGCATCATTCAAAAACAAGTTGAACAGAAGAGAGGCCAAATGCGCTCTATAAGGAACCCCAGATTGCACCCTAATTTCACGGGACGAGTAGTTCTTATATTGTACGATCTGTATTCTCCCCGTGAGATAGCTTCGAATCCATAAGAGGAGCGGATTTTGAATACCAATAGATTTTATTTTAGTTAAGAAATAAGCATGATTCACCCAGTCAAACGCCTTGGAAAAATCAGTATATATAGCATCAACTTGGCAACGATCCTCCAAAGCCCATGAAAAAAGTCAACATAAATTAACAGATTTGTTATTGTGGACTTCCTCATATAGAAACGATGTTGTTCCAGGACTCTATAATTTACAAAAACAGTTGTTAGTTTATCAATTAAAAGAGAATCGAATATTTTTAAAAATATGGAACATTTGGAAATTGGTCTATAATTTTCTATATGTGTTCTATTTGAATTCTTATAAATAGGGCATATATAACTTCTCTTCCACTCATTAGGAAAAATCCCACTTTGAAGGGACAAATTATACGATTGAAAAGATACACTGGCATTGTTTTCTTAAGAACACTGTTATATTATTAGGACCAGAGCCCAAGTTGTCCTTTAATTATTAAAAACATCAGTGTGTGAAAATATACAAGTTGAAAAATTTATATTAGAGTCACAGTGAAATTTAAAAGCTCTTTACCAATTCTGAATAATGAGAAATTAAAACAAAATTTGTATGAAGTTTATTTTAAACATGTTCAAAATTTGAACAGGCTTTATACAAGCATCCATGACACTTAGTTTTGGTCGAAAAAATACTCTCTAAGATCTTTATTTGGGAACACCATAAGATATATTATTATATTTTCGTATTCTAAGCCAGCCACCTTTTTGAATGAAAAATAATAGTGGGCATTACTTACCTAGCAAAGCCAGTTATCTAGGTTTGCTAGATGGGCGAGATTTTAGGCAAATTTCCCGAATTCATGAGTTTGTTCAATATCTTATCCCGAGAAATCACAATTTAAACAAAATCATATGTTATGATTCATAATATAGACTTACTTATGCAAATGAAGCAACATGTTGCATAAGTAAGTCTGACGAAGCTACATTCTCTAGCGAAACGCATAACTACCTTTCTATGTTATAAGGTTAAAATCAGAATATTGTAGAAATATCGACAAATAAAGCATTTTTGTCTACCACTGCTAGTAAAAGCCTCCACTTTAAATAGTGTAAAAGGTAATTGTTATAGGTAAAAAAAGTTTTATCGTTGTCCAAAGAAAATGAAATATTCCAGCTACAAAAAATAAAATATACATAAAAATATTAGTTATGTACGTACTTATTTCATTTAGCTCTTTTAATTTATTACATATTTCAGCGTAGAGATAACAGTTTTTAAATTTAAATGACTTAACCTTTTCTTATCAGCACATATTTTCAAAAAACATCCAGTATTCCTAATGATATTTAACCACTATATTACCATTAGCCTGTACAAAATTTAATCATCGTATAGATTTTCCAGCTGGACTAGTACATCTGATAGCGAAAATTGACCAAAAGCTCATTTCACACCCCGAAGCTCTTTGTGTCAGAATGATTCACCCCGCGTTGATCCCTTTTTCTTAATTCGGATCTTCGTTACGGGATAAACTTAACATCTTTTTATTGAGTAGCTGACATGAACAATACTTTTATTGCAAATGTTAAATTAGTGGTTAATTTTAGTAAAAACACAAATATGTAGAGTAAAAATTCGGTAAATACAGTTTCCCACATCGAACTGCCGCTATCGATTTCTCCTAAAATAGACTGAAATTTGACAGTTTGCTAAGTCGATGGAGGCAATTCGACTAAAATATTTTCAAGACAGTGACACTTCGGTTACACCGGAACTTGATGCCTTCTTGTTTTTTTTTTAAACAATACCCTATATGTTTTTTCATTTTGAGTTCTACGCAAAATTATAGACATATTTCGTGTATAATGGCCTACACCTAAGTCTAACTGTTTTTGACATATTTTAAATTTTATGTCAAAAATGGCCTTTGCAGGCCAAAATATAACTATTAATTTGTCTTGTATGAAAGCCTTTATTATTTACTTGGGTTGGTTTCGTTCTAGAAGGGGTTCTACTTTAGTGGATTGTGTTGATCTTTTGATAATAAATAGATACAGGAAGGGTTGAAAGGCTGGACACTAAAACAAGAACACATAAATAAAATGCAAGCGTTTGAAATATGGTGTTACAGAAGGATGTTGAGAGTATCTTGGACGGAGAGAAAAACAAACGTAGAAGTATTGCTAGCGATGGACAAAAACTATGAAATAATTAACAACATAAAAATAAAGAAATTGCAATATGGTGGACATATAATGAGTGGTCAGCGATACGAGTTGCTTAGATTGATCATGCAGGGTAAAATAGAAGGAAGAAGAAATATCGGAAGAAGAAGAAATTCATGGTTGAGAAATTTGAGAGAGTGGTTCAATTGTAACTCAGTAGAACTTTTTCGAGTAGCTGCAAATAGAGTGAAAGTGGCAATGATGATATCAAACCTCCAATAGGAAATGGCACCTGAAGAAGTAGAAGAAGATACAGGATGATCAAAACCTAACATTAAATAATAACTTGAAAAAATTGTTAAAGGTTTTCTTTTTTAAACATAAACACCATATTTTTATAATATTATCTTATTTAGCATTAAAAATATAAGAGTGACTTTATATAATTGTATATTTCTAAAATTTGCAGTTTTTGAAATATTCGGAGTTTAACATTTTTGTATTGTAAAAACGCTAAACGGCTTACCTACACAGGGTAACAACTTATTTTAATAAATGTTCAAAATTTCTAACATAGACTTCCATTTTTCGCATTTCCGAATTAGTTCGTCATGGGTGGCTGCTCTAATTGAATCTGGAGATAAACTTTCGAACGCGTCCCTTACTCTTGTCAAACAGTTCTCCATCGTTGTCACTGGATTACGTACAATACAGGATGTTTTTTTTATCGTTCCCCATATAAAATAATCTAAGGCAGTCAAATCAGGACAACGAGGAGGCCACAGAATAGGTCCATTATTGGCAATCCACTTGTCATAAAATATTGTTTGTAACAAGTTGGTAACTGGAACGGAGCTGTGTGGTGGGACGCCATCATGTTGGTAAAAAATTTACCTATGATCTGCCAAAGGTATATTGCTTGAATATTGATTATCTAACTATTCTAGAATATTTAAATATCTTTCTCCTTAATACATAATTTAAAACAGAGACATAATCTGTTTTCGTCATAAAAATGTAGTTTTATTATGCCATCATCTCCCACAGCACAATAAACGTTAAATTGCCAGATTTGAAAATGTCGCAATCTTACTGCATGAGGATTTCAATAACTCCGAAAATGGGAATTGTGTGTGTTAAATAGGCCATTTTTCATAAATTTTGCTTCATCAATCCAAATTATATTGTCCAAAAATCGAGGGTCGTCTTGTATCATCGTTAATATACATTCGCAAAATTGACCAAGTAATAACAAAACCTAAAAGCCGTATAACATTTTTATAATACAAATATGTTAAATTGACAATATTTAAAAACTACAAGTTTTTCGAACAAACAATCTTATTCAAAGTTACCTTTATTTTTAATGCTAAATAATATATTATAAAAATAATGAGTCTAGATTTAAAAAAAAATACTTTTAACGATTTTTCAGGTTAATATTTAATGTTAGTTTTTGATCACTCTATTAGCAAAAAATCAACACAGTACACTAAAATAGATCCCCTATTTTCCAAGAAATGGAATCCGACAGGTCGTCGTGGGACACCCTGTATAGACTATCCATCTTCATTCTTCCATAAGGTTTTGAATATAGTTGCCAATACCTCTGTAAACGAGCAAATGAGCAATTTTATATGTTGTTTAAGAACTAAAAAATATACAAAATTTTGCCCCAAAATGTATAAAATATTTAAAAAAAAAACCTAAACGCTTAAATAATAAAGATACATAATTATTTCGTGCGTTCAGAGGGAAAACATTTGTTGTTCTTTAGTTACTTGATGCACAACTTCAATACAACTCTAGAATTCCATGATTTTAGTCTATTTTACTATTTACTTATAAGAATTTTACTATTTCTTACTTCTTAATGTGGCTGCAATTTTGGCGCCAATAATTTAGATGACGCCAAGCAACTATTTAACGTTTTTTTTTAATTGCAGCGATTTATTAATAAAACTATATAATAAATTGATCAAATACCTTATCTGCAATAAAAAAAAAACACATGTGTGAAATAAAAAATTAGTGAAAATAAGTAAAACCTGAGGTTAAATCATAATATGAAGCTACTACGAAATGTATACCAACATAATTTGATATATAATAAAAAAATTCTCCGTGCCACTCCGATTATAGTTTTGTTTCTCTTTATAGCGGTTATTAAAAGAAGAAGAACATAACAACTAACTTATGAGCATAAACAAATTATTTTGTCTGAGCTGTTGGCAAGCCTGAAATTGCCTGGCATGAGTCGCGTGACCTCAATGGTGCGCTAACTCTCACAAGAAGATTCACGGGACCGCTCGCACTAAGCGATGGGAGGGTACTAATACACGTTCTCTATCAAGGACAACAGCGCAGCGTTGCTAGATCACTTGTAGTGTTGCCAGTCTCATTACTTCAGCTATACAATAAGATAAATGAAATGGATGTAAAGAAAAAATGCTTGAACTTCAAGTTCAAATAAGGGAGTCAAAATCTTCCCACGAAAAAGCCATCTAACTTCCTTATGAAGTAGAAACGTTTAGCTTCCCAAAGTCCTCACAAAGTGCACAGAATACTACTACTATAATGTTATAGTAGGTAACCTTTATATGTTTAGATGCAAATAATTCAAAGCATTTTTTTCTTTTTCTTGTTCCTGTGCCATGACAGGTCCTTCTGACGTTGGCAATTACAATGAAGAGTTGATTATGGTTCTTTGCTATTCTAAATAGGTGTTCAGTACTGTGTATTCCTGTCCACACTCAGATGTTCCTCAGCCAAGAGATCTGCTTCCTTCCAACACTTTTATGACCCTCGATATAACCCTTCATTATCAGTTGAAAAATTCTGTACCAATCCCCTCTGAGAACATGGCCAAGATATGCCAGGATTTAATAATTGTCAGCAATTTACGAGTGGCATCTGCCCGATCTAAAACCGCTATATTACTCTGCATAGCTACCCAAGGTATTCGAAGCATTAGCCTCGAAACGATTGATCGTGGCAGCCTTCAATATCCACATCTCCGCTCCATACAACAACACTGACCAAATATAGTATTTAACCATCCTTTGGCGAAGTTTTACATTTAGATTATCATTGCAGCAATCTCATTTTTAGAAAAGTTGTAAGGACTGGTTCGATTCTGCATTTAACTTCTTTATCTGTGTTAAGCGGTTCAGTAATATAACATCCAAGGTACTTAAAGTGGGAGACTCTTTCAATGATTTGTCCATTTATTAGCAACGAAACGTCTGGATATTGCAGATGCAGACTGAAAACCAAAAATTTAGTTTTAGCAACATTTATGTTGAGTGCTATTTCTTTCCCAAACCTATTGACTGAATCTAAGAATTGTTGTAGTCCCTGAAAGCTATCACTTATGACGGCCATATCATCTGCATAACGAATTGTGTATATTATCTCGCCATTGATTTCAACCCCAAATACTTTGTTATCTAGGGTTTCCTTAAAAACTTTGTTCGAATATAAATTAAATAGCAGTGGAGAGAGAATAAATCCCTGTTTAATGCCTCGTTGAATTTGGCATTCTTTGGTCAGCTTACCATTAACTTGGACCACTATCCTCTGACGCTAATATAGATTCTCTATAATTCGCACATCCTTGGCATCCACACCAGCATTCTTCAGTATATCTAAGAGCTTCACATGCTCTACCCTGTCGTGCTCTGACGCTAATATAGATTCTCTAAAGTTTGTTATATATGTAAAATTCTCCTTTCAGGCAGAGAATATGAAAAATATATATACACACACAGTTTATTTCCTGCAAATATCGCTCTGGTCCTCTCTCCATATGCGTTTCGATCACCTCATGATTTCGTGGAGCTGTATCGGACCGAGAACAACATTAGCAGGAAACAACTGATATAAGAAATATAAATTTCAAGGTACGTCGGCAGGATATTGCGCCTGCCATCTACCGACTTCGATGTCAAACTGCAAAATATCGCCAGTCGAACAGTTACCTTTAGTTATAGAACAGGAAATTAAAAAAATGTTCAGAATTTTCCAGGAAGTCTAAAAATGTACAAAAAATTGGAGGTAACTATTTAAGAAATAAAAGTTCATTATAGCATAGCTTCTGTCGAGTCATCTTGTAAAATTTATTGTATTTGAAAAAAATCGTACCTTAAAAACAAAGTTACGGTGTTTGATCGGTTT
This sequence comes from Diaprepes abbreviatus, assembly GCA_034092305.1. NCBI lineage: Eukaryota > Metazoa > Arthropoda > Insecta > Coleoptera > Curculionidae > Diaprepes > Diaprepes abbreviatus. Next base: position 20,557,521 of record JASJET010000055.1, on the reverse strand, counting down.
TTCAAAAAGCCCGATGTTTTTAAAATAATGAACTAATTCTTGACTTTATATCCTCATTATATTTAAAATGTGACGATATGTAAACTTGGCCCTGACAATTCTATTACTCTCAAAATGAAAATTTTATTTAAAATTCTGAAGAAACACACACTTTGTAATTCAAACTTATGTATAATTTAAAAAGCAGTAATAAATAAAATGCAAAGCAAAAGCGTAGTAAAGAAGTGCCGTGCCATTTCGTCATTAGAGAGTAAATAGAGAGCCAGCTCCTCAGATTTTACCACAAATTAACTTCTGATACTGTTCTCGGTGGAGATATAAAAACCCGGAGTAATTCCACTTTCAGCTGCGGACCTCGAATACATTTAAATGGAAATGTAAAGATATTGCCAATGACATACAGTTTCCACTTCTGGAATTAAAACTTTGTTACATTTACATTCATCATTTAGATCAGGACCGTCGCGTGGTTCTTTTACTTTATTATATTTTCAAGACTTTTTAAATTATAATTAATAATTGGTATTAAAATATTTTATAAACACGTTGAATTAATATCGGTTCAAGCCATTGTAAAATTTGTCTTCTAAATTTGTTTTTTCCTTTACATGCATAATGTCTTGTTGAATTAAGGATATATTAAGAATCAGGGGCGGATCCAGCAACATGCACACTTCTAGTGTAAGAGGCAGGGTCGGGTTTATTTTTCTGAATTCGAAGCTCTTGAAATGGGGGGGGGGGTGATGGCAAGCGAAAACGAGTTGTTGACGGGGGGGAGATGCAAACAGGTTTGCATTCCTAGCGTAAAAGGCAGAGTCGGGTCTATTTTCCTGAATTAGAAGCTCTAGGGGGAGGGGATCATCCTCTTGGCTCCTCGCCTGTTCAGAATGCGAACGTTATATTGGGATCGTCATTATGTTTTTTTAGAATCACCAGACGGCTTTTGATTGAGTTTTGAAATACGAACATTTTAAGATGCGAACATTAATATTGATGACGTGAAACATACTATATATATATATATATATATATATATATATATATATATATATATATATATATATATATATATATATATAGTATATATATACTATATATATACTATATATATATATATATATATATATATATACTATATATATACTATATATATATATATATATATATATATATATATATATATATATATATATATATATATATATATATATATATATATATAGTATATTCCGCAGTTTAAGTAAAGTATGGCGGCAACAATCTTCCCAAAAGAGCTGTTGCCTGTGGTTAGTTTGGTTGCCTATGCCGAATAATGCGACCTCTATCCTTAAAGTAGCATGTTTGGTGTATCGAGTTCTGATATATTCCTTTTTTCATTTAACGTCGTGCCTTCACATGGTGGTTTTAAACCACATTGTTGGTTTCTGTTGCTCTTGTGTTGTTATTTACTATTTTTCAACTGTGAAATCTGTTTATAGAGCACAAATGCGAGATTATACTTTGTACCGAATGCAACGGCCCGATAAGTCCCATATCAAGACGAAAGAGCGCTGTCATCATTTTTTGGGCCCGGAAATTTTCAATTATCTTGGAGATAAAATACTATTTTGAAATTCTACATAAACTTAAAGAATATGTTTGTATCATTTTAAATATAACTTTTAAAAATTACATTTTCAGACTTCGACGGTACAACTTCAAGCAAAATAACTCGCACATGTGCATTCCCGTCAAAAATAAAGTTCCAGTATAACTGAACATAAAAAACTTTTGCACTTTCCGGATAGAGAATACCAAACTAAAATAGGAAAATGCGAACCATTTTCCTCCAAGCTCTTTATCAAAAATAGAATTATTTTAAATATTAATATACTGAGAATAATTCCAAAAAGTATAATATGCCAGATTTACTTTTGGAAAAGTCCTAATTTCCTCTTCTATAATTAATACCAGTTTTGATGAAAATCTTATTCCACTTCCCATAAAATTGATTGATTTTTTCATCAATCTACTCATAGGCCATCCGGTCCATTTTTTCATAAAGCACAAGTACTGCAAAAAAGTGATACAAAATTCCATAATATTTAATTTTAATTTTGTACTTACTAGGGGAAAGTACTATTCAACTTCTTTATTAAGCTTTTTACGAGGTTTCCTACCTACCATCATCATGTTGGTCTCTTCTACATTTATATTTACCTAAAACATTTTCCTCTTGAGTTACTTCTGATTTCATTCTATATTCACTTGTATTTTGGCCTGTTTGGCAACTTTTGTTCATGTCATATGTAGTAGGGCTTCTATGACTACTGTAGCATTTTAGTATTATGAATTATTTCATTTTAAAACCAACTATGTAATTTCGTGTCTATGTTTATACCACAATATAAAATTTGCCTAATATTTGCAAAAATTTCTAAAATTATACAAAAATGTACAGCACGTATAAATGAAATGGGAATACTCTTTCATAATTTCTTTAACAACAGAAAGGACCAATAAAAAATATTTAATACAAAAAGTTAAATTTAACAGAAAACAAAAACATTTACTGTGACATTAGAATGATAATCATCGCACTGTTATATTTTCTTCATCAGTCTCGGTATTGAACCGACGAACATCTCACTAATGTTTTGGGTTCGTCATATCCATCCTCCTGTATGTCACAGCTTTATAACTTCATCAGTTTTTAATCTTTTGCAAGGAAACTGGAAAAAATGTTTAGAGTACCCTTCACTGTGGGAAAAATAGGACAGAAAAAAAATTTTGAGGATAGTTTATTGCTGATTGTTAAATATAGGTAAAAATCTACATTAAACATTTGATGTTTAGAGCCTTATCGGTTGTCTATACTTTAACATTTCACCCCGTCGGGGGTGTCATTGGATAGATCTTCAAAAATGTAATTAAATATATTGACGAAATACTGTATGAGTATCAAAAGTGGTAAATTTTAAAAATCTGAAAAAATTTAGACTAATAGATCTCTAAATAAAATAAGTAGTGAACATAACCCGATTCGCTCGATCCCCCCACTCCTCGACCTTGACCTTGACCTTGCTTCACCCCTCTTTGGCCCCGCCCACATGTCCTTGTCATTGACCTTGAAAGTGCACGTGTGCTTTGGCCTTGGCCTTGTGTTCAAGGTTGTGTGTGTGACCTTGACCTTGACCTTGGTCGAGACGACCTTGACTTTGTTGAAGGTCATCTTGGGTGTGTGACCTTGAAGTAGTTATTTGTGCATTGTAATAGTGTGGGATGATCTTGAAATGATTTCGACCTTGCAAATTGTTCTATAAATTGTGTGAGTCTACTTGCATTCATTCAGTGTGAAATGTCAGATACGGAACTATCTAAAGAAAAAATTATAGAGCAAGTCGGCAGAGTAATTTGTTTATATCAGAGTAATTTAAAAAGTTTGTGTGATTTTGAAGAGAAGGATCTAGCATTTTTTCCTCTCGAATATTTAAAAACTTGCGTTGATACGCTGAGTTTACGGCAAATTTGGGATAAGCTGCCAGCGTCATATCGGTGTAACAAGGAACTACAGTTAAGCTTACCCTGTTACATTCACTATGAACAAATATATCGTCATCATATAGATGGGCCACCACCAGCAATAAAAAAGTGTCGTGAATGTAAAAATGAGTGAATAATATGAATAGTGCTTTGCAAGAGACAGTAAAAAAATTGGGCGATGAGTTCACTGAAACGGCTAGTAATTATTTCAATGATGCAATGAAAAGTCGAGCAGAATGGGCGTCGCGCTATTGTGATTTGGCTTATGAATATGAAAAGGCTGCGAATGCATGTCGTAAATATTGCAGCAAAACAATAAATTTACAAGACTTTGTTCGTGAGATAAAAAAGTTGGGGTTTAGTGACTGTTTGGAAAAACTGATTAGGTTCATTGCAGATCCGGTTGTGTTAGATGAAATTAGAGTGTAGGACTTAAGTTTAACGTAGTAGTAGTTAATATGGAAAGTTTAGTGCGAGAAATGTACGAGGAATTTCTAATTTCTGCAGCCTGTTCGGAATTTTACGCATATGAAATGCAAGATTCGGAGGCTCAGGACTTTAGTGTATTTTTTAAGTATATGGACCATGCCGAAGTGTGTCTTTTAGCTAGTATAGTTTGTAAGAATTTTCTTAGAAATAAAAATAAACAATTATTATTGAACAAATTAAGGAAATTAGGTTTAGGTGATAATGTTAAACGCATAGAAGAATGGCAGAAAAAAATCAATGAATAAAGTACATAAAATGTAGTTATTTGTTTCATTATATTTTGTCCTTGAAGTTATCCTTATACCAATTTAAATGTGTGACGGCATTTGACCTTGAATACTCCTCCCACTATTTCTATCGTTAAGCTACCCCCACCATTGTTACAATTCGACCTTGAAACCTCGCTATAAAGGTTCGTGGGAGAAGAAGTGACTTCAAACAGTCGCAGATATCAGTGGCATAAACATCAAATATTGTGTTCGTGTAGTGTTCTGAAAGTGCTTTTATATTCACGGTAATTTTTGGATTTATATACCATTTTTTTCAATAATGAGTATTGCAAAAGAAACTCTAGATGAAATTAATGAAATGTTTAGCAAAGATTTCGAGGTTTTAGAGAAAAAAAAGGTTACCGAAATGATTGTAGGCAAAGTGTATAAAATTGTAAAGATGGTTTCAATGACTACACGATTTGGTAAAACTCTTTTAGTGGCTTTACACGATGACGGTGATAATAGCACATTTGAGACTTTTTTACCAAAACGTGTGGCCGAAACACTACCTGACGATATTGTAGATATTATGAGTAAAACTAAAGATAAATACACTCTAACTTATTTGGGGCAGGGCACTAGAGTTTTTGGAAACAATACTCGAACATTATTACGTTTTGGCTCATTGGAGTAAATTGTATGTAAATTGTTTGAAAAAAAGGATGTAATTAAATTTAAAATATAGTTGCACATGTCAGAATACTTACGCGTGTTCATTATTTCTGTTAAAGATGTCTGCTGATGCGACGACGACGACGACGACCGCCAACGAATGTGTAGATAGATACATATTTTGGTTGGGGAGAGAATTAAGAAATAGGGCTCACAATATGTTAGATAGCGTAAATGATTGGTCGCATATTGATGTAACCAAAGATCAATATAAGAACGAGATCAGGGATACAATCAATTTTATGGCTGGGGCACACTTGTGCGACAAATTTTTATATGGTTCCATAGACATGGATACATTTTGTGCTGAAATGGTTGAAGAAGAATTAAAAGAATACCTCGTCAATATTCCACATTTACCAGGTGAGCTTGCTGCAAAATATGAATTGGTTTCTGCAACAGCAACAGCCCAAGACGTTGACGATCGAAATAGTGTCGGATGGGATAGAATTTTGAGCAACGAAAACGAAGACATGGAAAACTAATTTTTTATAATTTTTGTATTTGTGCAATTAAATTACTGTAAATAAATATCTATTACAATCACAGTTTTATTTTATTTCTTTTATAAACATACCAACCCAGTAGATCATAGTCAGTGTTTCTTTTTCTCAGCTGAAATATTTAATATAAGTAGGGCAAATAAAAATAAAATAGTTTAGTAAAGATTGAAAATGAGTCGAGGAAACAACACAATTGATAAATTTGGTCGTCAGAAATATAATGAAAAATATCATATATTATCTGGGCCACAAGGGATTGGTTTTAAACTTACAGCGGATGGGCAGTATGATATGGGTGGAAAAATCATAACCAACTTAGGCGAACCTAAAGATGATGACGATGCTGTGACAAAACACTTTGTTAATAGAAAGTTTTACAATTTTGCAGTTGTAATATGTGACATATTTAACAAGGATGTCCTCCCCATGATATACAAAAATAATAGTGAGCTTAAAACAAAAATTGAAGTTATGCAGAAAATACTCTATCATCAGCCTTTAAATGACTCATTAAGCGCACTGTCGTACGACTCGACTTCCAAAAAAAATCTAAAAAAAAACAGGTTAAAGAATAGGAGAACGCACTCCGAGTGGCATAGCCTTGAAGATAACGTCGTAGTCGTCGGTGAATTGGACCTTCCCTCCAAGAATATTGAAATGTTATTTATGTGTATGATGTTTTATTGTCATTGTTTTTAATAATGAAGATTGAAATAAAAAACTTTATTTTACAATATATTGTTTATTTATTTTACATTTTAAATAAAAAATATAGTCATACAATATGTTATTTAAACAATATTAGCTTTATCTATCCAAGAGTTGAAGTGGTTGGGAAATCCTAGCCATTTGACAAATAATTGTTCGATGTGATTTTTCTTGCGTTGTCTAAGGACCTTTTCTACTAGATAAACGTCAGGACTGCTTGTTTTTTGTAGTTCTGATTCGTAAAAACACCCTCTTATAGGCTGACCTTCTAACGATTCCAACAAGTAAGTAGGTGGATTTGTAACGTTAACTTTTACAACTTTAAACAATTCGGTTGACCAAGAGGGCGTATATCCTTTCTCGAATAAGCTTTTGTACTTGCTAATACGCACAATGTCACCCATGGAAAACTTAAATTTTTTAGGTACAATTTTTAAATAATCATATGCTTTAATATGTGTTTTTTCTTGCACGTCTGCAGGCTTCATTCCAATGGTGCGATGTTTCGAATGGTTATAGGTTTTTGTTACTGCCGATAATATATGTATCCATTTGTAAGATCCTCTTGTCGAGAATTGTTTATATAAATTATTTTTTAAAGTCCTTATGACTCGCTCAACAATTGCAGCTTTCTTTGTGCTGTAAGTGGAATAATGATTTATATTATATTTTTTCATCAGGGCTTGAAAGTTTGTATTATATAACTCCTTTCCTTGATCACTTTGCAGATTTGTTGGTGTATATGATGCCTCTTCAATGATGCTTTTCATCGCATTAGTAACTTCTATACCAGTCTTGTTTTTTATGGCTTTGGTATAGACAAATTTCGAGTAACAATTTATACAGACCAAAATATAACGATAACCATCGTTTTCATCAGCATACTGTTGCATTTCAGCCAAATCAATTTGCCACAAATCTCTGTATCCTTTTATTATCGTGCGCCGTCTTACAAAATTTTTTCTAGCCGTTCTATGTAGTTCATTAACAATCTTGATTTTTTCTAGACTGGGCTCCATATTATTAGTAATACTAAAGGTTTCAGATCGAAGGAAGAACTGAATAATATCATTAAATATTGAGCTTAATATATTATATCTTCTTCTCGTAATTCCTCTATGATTGACATAATTTCATTTTCGTGTCCAGTGTGACCGACCATTTTGGAACTCCACAACAAACGTAAACGATCCACCAACTCTTTAGCTTTGTTCCAGTAGACATATTGAAATTTTTTCGAAGATAATTTCTTTTTTGTGGGTAACTGTAGTTTTTCCGAGAGATTTTTTCTTGTAATAGTACCACCTAATTTTGTGCCCATTATCAGAGGTTTAATAATTCGTAAATATTTGTTCCATCTGGTCTCCCGTAAACCATCACTTTTTTTAAAATTGTTGTAGACAGCATTCGTTGATTCCAAAATTTCCTTGTACGTTGAAAGTACATTATCACTTAATTGTTGTTGTTCCTTGCCTACACTTGGGGGTGTTTTAAGAAATAACAAATCATAAAGTGCCGGTGATCCACCATATTCTGCAATATTTTTCCCTTTTTTGTATAAGACAATATTTCCATTTCGAAAACGCACCTCTAAATTACCAATAAAATTTTTGTTATGATCTGTTTTTGAACCAAAACGTACACCATATACAGTATCGTATAGAGATGGTTTCGAACGTAATCCTTTCAGGTGTGCGTTTAAAGTATCGGAAGTTGTGGTGTCAGCGGATGCGAGAGATGTATTAGTTGATGTCGAGGGTGTATCAAACACCGATTGGCTAATATCTTCTTTTGAAATGCGATGCTGCTGCTGCTGCTGCTGAATAGGTGTGGAGGTTTGAAAGGAATGTGTAGGTTGGGGAAAACCTGATATTTGAGTCGACTGCACTGATGTACTGAGACTATGTGGCTTTGTAGCTGGATAATGTTGTTGCTGTTGTTGTTGCTGCTGCTGCTGCTGCTGCTGCTGACGTTGCTTAACCACATCAGATATAGTTGTCAACGGCTTAGAAATGGGTTCGTAAAACTTTTCCAATTCCACAACATTAAACTCTTTAGCCGCTTTAATTTGTTTAAATTTTTTTCTGACGGCATTGGTAGCTTCCACTAGTTTACGTTTTAAGTCGATCGCGTTATTCATGATGTTAACAAAGGACGTTTCAACAATCAAATGAGCGTTTTCTCTTATTATTACAGTAATATATAGCTATCAAATCCTTTGCGGTATCTTCCCGATTTCACATCACTGTCTTTATCAATTACTAAAAATCCATACTTATTATCCCAACATTTTGAGCACATTTCTTGAAATTGAGTAAAAGTTAGATCCGGTGAAACGTGGTCGGAAAATATGTGTTTCATATTCAACTCATCTTGTTTAAACATAATAATAAAATTGGCGTTGTCTCGCACAAGCTGTTTAGGCACTCGCGAATATGTTTGCGCTAGGTAAAAGGAGTCGATATTTTTATGACGTCCCATGCTAAAGTACGATCTTATAACATCTTGTTTTTCACATATAACATCATCAAAGATAAATATAGAGTTTGGTTTTGCATCGGACGGTTCCACAATATTACTGGAATCACTAAAGGCATAGTAGCCTAAACCTTTGATGGGCGCTAAAATTTTCCTTAAATACTCATATTTCGGTTGATACAGAGATTTCGAGTAAATATAGACATTTTCGAAACGTAGCCCAAGGGGGTGTGTAAGCAGCGAAATCATGACATTAGTTTTTCCACAATTGGATGGACCAATTAACAGGCCGCGAATAGAGGAAGGAAGTAAAGGACCGTGTCTCTTCATTATCTTCTTTTCAAATCCAAGTCCGACTTTTTCATCGAGATTGTCAATAGGAAGTTTTTGTTTAAGATCGATAACGCGCATCTTAGGAAAATTTGATATTTTATAGGCAATTTTTCACAAAAACTGTCATTCAGATGCCGAGCGTCAAACGAAGTGGACGGTCTCACGTTTCCAACAAAACTGGATACGGTATTGTGAATTCGTTAATAAATAAATTACCATTCGAGGTACACATTCCTGGTTATCAATATTGCGGACCCGGAACAAAAGTAATAAAACGTGTGACAAGAGGTGATCCAGGCATTAATCCTTTGGATGCCGCATGCAAAAAACACGATTTAGCCTATTTACATAATAAAGACAACATAAGTGCGAGACATCGAGCGGATTACGAGCTCGAACAAAGTGCTTGGAATAGAGTAAAATCGAAAGATTCCAGTTTAGGTGAAAAAACAGCAGCTTGGTTAGTTACAAACATTATGAAAGGAAAACAACGTTTTGGTATGGGTGTACCATCATCATTATCAACAAAAAAAACATCTAGTAAAGGCACGCGTCATACAAAAAGGAAAGGTGTTAATAAAAATCGACATGTTCGGAAAGCCAGTTTCGGAACAGCTATTCGACAAGCAGTTCGAAGGGAATTATTAAAAGCCGGAAGTAAAAATGTGTTGGAAAAAAATGTCATGAATGCATCTAAAATAGCTCTGTCGGCAGCACGTAGATCGGTAAAAGCGGCAGGTGGCAAAAGGAAGGTTCGTACACCGAGAATAATACCGATTCCTAAAACTGGTGGAATATTACCATTAATACCAATTTTTGCCGGGTTATCAGCTTTGGGTTCATTAGCCGGTGGGGCAGCGGGAATTGTGCGCGCCATAAAAGCAGTAAAAAAAAGCAGCGAAGATAAAACCGGTGCCGGCCTGTATTTAAAATCGAAAGGAAATGGTTTGTTTCTAAAGCCATATCGTAAAGGTATGGGATTATTTTTAAATCGTAGATCAAAAAAATAATTGAATCCCTACCTCGAAGACCACTATCTAACATCGATATAGAAAAATATGCCAAAAAGAAAAGAATAGGACACTTTCGAGGCGTTTATATGAGGGATTTATTACCTAGACAAGGTCCTCGACGTTACGAAGCAGCAATAGTGAATTTGGATAGTACGCGTGGTGCAGGGACTCATTGGGTAGCTTATAGAAAAAATAATTCTAAAGTAACATATTATGACAGCTTCGGCGATTTACCCCCACCGATCGAATTGGTACGATATCTACAAACGGGATCGGAACCATCAAAAATTATTTACTACACATACGATCGTCAGCAGGATTTTGGAACAGTCTGGTGTGGACATTTGTGCTTAAAGTTTCTTGTCGAATCATCAGCGTAAAAGATGTCATCATCATCATCGTCACCATTAACACCGCAAATGGATCGCAATAACTATACTAAAATGTTGCAATCACTGAAAGCATTTCATCTAGCCGGTGGATTAAGGAAAATGACCGTGAAACAGTTAGAAAACATGCCCAAGGAAGTAATGATTGCATTAGCCCCAAATGAAATTCCATTCGTTTGGGAAAAGTTGCCGGAGCACCTTAAAAGCGATATCGATATATTAAAATATCAGTGCGGTTGCAAACATTATTTCAGCAGCAGCAGCAGCAATTTAAACGAGGTTATGACTGATGAGGATCTTACGGCTAGAAAAATATTTTGTTGTTATTGCAAAATCAGCGATGTGCGCATAAAAGCAGAAAATAGCATAAAAACATCACTATCTAATGCAGTGAGAAAAGGTGTGACGATGAATCTTTTTAAATGTTGCCGCTAAGAATAAAACCGAGATGTGTGATGTTTTAATGGTTAGTCATGTCTTATACGTTCACACTAACAGGACACTCGAGCGTCTTAAGCGCCGATTTTTATCCACCAGTCGAATTAAATAGAGAAAACAAATATGGTCTGGCATTGCTGGGATTTTACACATACAATTCAATTTTTAATGTGGACGAAAGCAACAATAAGTTTGCCTACATGAAGGAGGGTTACACCACCGAGCCGATACAATTGCAGATTCCACCTGGGGCCTATGAAATAGATGAGATAGGTAAAGCTATGTTGGAGGCTTTGAGGATTTCAACTGAAGAAAAGAACGATGGAATCTTTTACTTGGTTGCTAATAATAATACGCTGAAATGTGAACTGAAATCCCAATATACTATAGATTTTCGGGGAGAGGCGAGTATCGGTAAAATGTTAGGATTTAATCATACAGTGTTAAAAAGAGACAAAAAGCACGAATCAACCGAGATGGTGGAAATAATGAAAGTACGCATCATACGCGTAGATTGTAATATAATTTCCGGAGCATATATGAATTCGGTGGAAGGTCATACCTTGTTCGAATTCGATATCGACGTGGAGCCCGGTTACAAAATCAGTAAAGAACCACAAAATAATATTTATATGCCGTTAATGCCGGCAGGACGTCAGTTTATCGACAACATTACTCTTCGCATCTTGGACGATAGCGGTGATCTAATCAATTTTCAAGGCGAGAAAATAATCGTGAAATTGGAACTGAAGAAACTTTCATAGAAATGGGTTTTTGCTTCAATCGTCAATTGTGTGTGCTGTCGACTAAGATGGGGGAACCGCCGAAACATAATAAAAGTAAAAGAAGAGTTAACGTCAAGGTTAGTCGTCGTCCAGACGTTAGATCACAAACATCTCAACAGTTATCTGCCGAAGACTATAAATTTTTAAAATCAATCGGTCTTAAAGTGCGAAAATGATTTCCACCACCAGCGATAAAATAGAGGTTTTCTCCGAGCCCATCTTGGACAATTCCATTATTAGTCTAGAAGAGCATACGTATAAACCATACGGATCTCCATCATTCAACAATCCGGATGAAGTCCGTATCCCCATTAATTTTCAAGATATTATACTGGATATCGCCGAAAGTTACATATATATCGAAGGAAAATTTAAACCCATAGACGCAACGAAAAGATGTTTTTTATCAAATAATGCCCTCGCATTTTTGTTCGATGAAATTCGCTACGAGATGGGAGGTGAACAGGTCGCCGTGGTTCGTAAACCTGGAGTTACGACGACATTAAAAACCATGGTTTCATTCGGAAGTTTGCAACAAAGATCTCTCATGACGTGCGGATGGGGTCTCGACGAAGCAAACCAAGATATCGTAGACACGGCAAGTAACGTATTCTCCGGGAAATTACCCTTAAAATATCTTATGGGATTCGCCGAAGATTACGCAAAAGGTGTTTTCAACGTAAAACAAGAGCTTATTATGATTATAGCTCGCACTTTTACCAATTGTTACGTCGGCGAAGTAAAGGCAGAAATTAGTATCGACAAAATCGAATGGAAAATTCGTCACATCATTCCAGACGACAAGCAAAAATTGAAAATACTGTCTCGCATTAATAAAGGAGGAAACAACGCCAGTATTCAAATGGCATATCGTAAATGGGATCTGTACGAATTACCAGCTTTAAGGCAAACATCTTCCGACGTGTGGGCCTTGAGAACGAGTACAAGTCTGGAAAGACCGCGCTATATAATCGTCGGGTTTCAAGACAGCAATAATTGCGACAAGAAAGAAAAAAACGCAACCCAGTTTACCCACGCCGACGTATGCGACATTAGACTGTATCTGAATTCAACCGTTTATCCATACGAAAGATGGAATTTAGATTTCGCCAAGAAACTGTACGCAGCAGCCTATTACAATTACGAAAACTTCCAAAGCAGCTACTACGGGCGCGAGATAAACGATCCGATGATAACGTTCGCGGAATATATGAAAAACCCCGTTTTTATTATCAATTGCAGTCATCAACCAGAGGCGATTAACTCATCGACAGTGGATGTAAAATTGGAGTTCCAAACGAGAAAGAATAAATTCCCCAAAGACACTAAAGTGTACGCATTAGTTATTCACGACTCATTTTTTAGTTATAATGTATTAAACGGTTCGGTGACCAATAAATCTATATTTTAATGTATCTATTATATGTAACACAAAATAATGTTCTTGAATCAATAAATTTGTAATGAGTGAAGTAGTAGTTTTATATTTATTTGAAACCCAACCAAAAAAAAAAAGCTGGCGGAAAAGTCCGCTCTTTAAGAAAAGAGTACGGGAATTTAGAAAATGGTGGTTTATTAAGTGGAAAAAAGAGCTTAAATAACACAAGAAAAAATTTTTAAGGCAAAATATGAAAACAACGATTTAGAAAATTTGTAGGAAAGTAACGGTTAGGAATAGGGAAAAAAATTATAAGAAAAAATTATAGAGGAAATCGAGTACTATAAGCAAGCATTTTTCTCGATAGTAAAAACGTAAAAAAAATTTTTTCAAAAAAAAATTGAAAAATGGTGAATGCGCGCCAAAGTTGAAGTTTTGGAGCAAAATGATATTAGGAAATTAGAAAGAGAATTTTTTTCTACATATGGTAGTACTTTTCAAAATTCGGAAAGATGAAATTTTAAGAAAAGGGTTATAGTAAGTTAGTAATTTGGATTTTTTAAAGCGCTGTAGCTCGGGAACCGTTCAAGATAGAAAAAAAATAAAAGCACTTTGATAGCCCAAAATTTTGAGGAGAATGCGATGGTGTAAAAAAAATTATAATTTTTTTTTTTTTTGAAAATGCTGAATACGCGCTAAAGTTGAAGATTTAGAGAAAAACGGTATTGGGAAATTAAAGAGAGAACTTTTTTCTACATATTGTAGTATTTTTGAAAATTCGAAAAAATTAAATTTGAAAAAAAGGGTTATAGAAAGTTAGTAATTTGAATTCTTTAAAGCGCTGTAGCTCGGGAACCGTTCAAGATAGAGAAAAAATAAAAGCACTTTAATTACCTAGAATTTTGAGTAGAATACAATGGTGAAAAAAAAATTTGGAAAATCTTAAAAATGACAAAAAATTTGGACGAAAAAATTGAAATTCTCGAGTTAGGAGGCTAGGGCCGCCGAACGGGAGTATGTGGAAGTTGTAGGGGGAGGTTTTTTTTTTTTTTTTTTTTTTCTAAGTCCAAATAGTGTGATATACTTCAACTTTTCCTTATTATGATTCCGTCAAAACATTTTCAAAATTTTCCTTACCTTGCCTGAAAATAATTAAAATATATGCATAATTTGCATTTTTTGTAAATATGTAGCAAAGTAATGGTTAGAAATATCAAAAAAATTTATTTGAAAAAAATGTAGAGAAAGTCTAGTACTATATGCTAGAAAAGTGGAGGGGGGTAGTTTGTGTCCATACCAGAGATACGGTGAGTTATAAAATCATATTATTCTCAAACTTATATAATGCATATATGCACTCCACCTTACCCCCTCCAACTTTTTGAATGTATATAGAGGCCGGTATTAGAATTATTTCATCATTACACATTCGATCGGCAAGATGGAAGATATACCAAAAAGGATCATTGGCATTGTCAGGCCATTCGTGCCCGGCAAGATATGCAAGTGTGAGGAGTGCGGGGGTACCGCACCAGGAGCGGCACCTTCGGCACCGCCTGCAACGCCGACACCACCAGCGACGACGACGGTGCCGCCAATGAGAAGACCAAGGGCTGCACCTAGGTCGGTGTTAATATCGTTGGGTATTACTCCACGGTAGGCACCCCACCCTCCCCCCAGGCCCTTTTAGGGCCACAAAAACGGTCCTTTTCAGGACCACATTATATTTTGATCGTAGTTTAGTAATCGTCACTTATGGGGCGAGATATTCGTTTAACGACGATTTGTCTCGTAGCTTAAGTGCCAAGTTATATGCTTGAGAACCTATGAAAATGTTAACAGTTCAAACAAGGTTTCTATTATTTTTTTTTTGTAATGTATTCTTCACAAAATATTAAGAATAAGTCTTATTGTCTAAACAAATCTAATTCCTTATTTAAAGTTTTTGAAAAAAATCAATAATTCTATAAGCTCTCACCAATACATAACATTTAGAATCCGTTGGTGGGGTGGGGGTAGTTCTATATATATGAGACTGGGTCAGTTACACAGTCATATATTCATCAACCCTCATACGATAAACATGGAGGAAGAAAGACCCGCCAGCCGAGGCTCATCCATCTTTAGTGATGACACCGTAGCCGACAACGTTGGAGACCTGCAAGTCTTCGACGACGACGACGAGGTGGATTTTGAAATTGACGTCCTACGTTGGGACGACTTGGATGAGCCGATTCCGCTAGTATATGACCATGATCCGGGTCTAGTGGAATTAGACGACGCGGGTGATTGGGTCTTACAAAGACTCGAAACTCCGTCGCCGCAGCCAGAGCCGGACTCGACGGAAGATGCGATGCTGGAAATTCCAGCATCACCAACACCCGACGACCCACAAGGCCCCTGCGATTCGTCAAGCTGGTGGTCGACCAGCGAGGATGGGGCACCATAAGCCCCACACTCTCCCTGGCCCTTTTTAAGGGCACACAACAACGGTCCTTTTCAGGACCACAAAATACTTTGATCGTAGTTTTAGTACATATTAGTACTTTGTTACTAATATTGTATGTATAGAATATACAATATTAGATACAAAGTATTAAAACTTTAAGTGCTGGTGGAACCCAGCTAAATCGTTCGTTCGTATTTGAGACCACAAACAACTTTTGGTCTCAATACGTAATACGACATTTGTTTTCACCCCCCACCATTAATTTGTCTCTATATATACGACCACCAATACTTATTACAATCATTTTAGTTCAACATGTCTGCGACTCAACAACAACAACAACAACCCATCCAATGCCCTGTGGTAGATTCTACCACAGAGAATTGTTTGGAGTGGGAGCCGAACGATCCTAGATGGGATGAACTTTGGCGGTTCATCATCGAATACACAGAGGACAGCACCACCACCCCCGCTGATGATGATGACGGGCCGTGCGACTCCACAACTCAATAAAAGAGTCGCATGTTTTACAACCAAACGGTCCTTTTCAGGACCACAAAATAATTTGATCGTAGTTTTAGTTGGTTATAATACTTTGTAACCAATATTTTATGTTTTTTTCATAAAAACATACAATATTGAGATACAAAGTATTAGAAGTTCTGGCGACAGAACCTTAACTTCATAAACCGAACCATGTTTTAGCATACTTGTAAATATTATCAGAAAATATTTACAACTATTGCTATTGCGTAGTTTTAGTGGATTATTCACTCTTTTTTTTTTATTACCTAATATTATGTGGGACAGGGCCTATATGAAATAACACACAAAAATAAATTTTCAAGTCATTTTTATTCTCATTATAAAATATAAAAAATTTGATCAAACACTTTTTTATTAACTACAATATATATATATATATATATATATATATATATATATATATTTACAAACTTAATACTATAAATTAAAAGCTAATATCTACAACTACCTAACACCTACTACATAATTTATTAAAGTCCTCTAATTGTCTTTTTAACCGCGCAGATTTCACCTTTTTTATCTCTAATTGTTTTTCAAGTTCTATAATGTCACTGGCACACTCGTTCACTTCATTCACTAAGCGTTTTTTCATGGCATAAATGTCAGTCAATTTGGTCTTCTGAGAGTTGGTGAAGTCTTCGACCCACTCCGGTTGTGATGGCTCGGAAGAAGACGCGGTTTTATTTGGTGAAGACGATGACGACGACGACGACGACGACGCAGCGGAAACTTCATCGCCTTCAAAACACCGCTTAAACCGCTTCTTCATGGGTTTCCGGCACCCCAATATCGGCGACAGTGGCGCTGGCGCTGGGGAAGACTTCACCTCCGACACTATTTCATTCTCGACGCTGGCCGGTGTTGGTGGCGTTGGTGGTGTTGGTCCATCGGGGCCTTCTATGACTTCCACTTCTACTGACAGTGGCTCTTGCGGTGCTGTTTTTAGGAAGTCGGGTAATGGAACAGGGGTGGAGGGACGCTTAAAGTTAAACTTTTTCTTCTTCCCTTGTCCCACACCTTTAATCGCCGAATAAAATGTTTTTTTATCGGCGATTTCCGACTTCCGCATAGTCAAGAGCTTTTGCAGTTTCGACGCTTTCGGAGAAGATTCCCTAGGCCGCGATGCTTTTCGCACAACCACATCACTGATCACATTTATCTTTGGCTCCTTCTCCTCCGTCCAGCATTCCAGGAATTGCGCTGCCGACTGAACTAACTCCTCGTCGCGACCATCGTTGAGGGCTCGGTCTTCGGCATCTTCATGCTCCACGCCATTCCAGTTCTCGAACACCCCCGGACTTAACTCTTCTAAACCACTCATGTTATCCAGCATGCCTTGCTGTGAACCGCAGCTCACGTCAAGAGCATCTAAAAGAGACCGTACACTAGACATTGTCGATATTCAAACTCACACAATTAACTTTTTCTTAGCACTGTACTGTTTGCTGTTCTGACGAACTGTGAAGAGCTCGAGCCAGCAAGTCTGCTTTTATGCCCATTTCCCCCACTACACCACCTTTATTCCTTTTGTTCGATGCATTAAGTATAATATTTAAACTTGTCAGATGCAAGGCCAAGGCCAAGGCCGACGTAACCGGCAATACCAGGGTCGTTTTCAAGGTTGTAATTTTCATGGATTTTTTTTTGTCCCTGTCAAGGTTATTTTAAAGAAGCATATAAATATAGTACTAAACTTGTTAGATGCGAGGCCAAGGCCAAGGTCAAAGTACCCGTCAATGTCAGGGTCGTTTTCGAGGTTGTAATTTTCAAGGATTTTTTTTTTGGTCCTGTCAAGGTTATTTTAAAAAGTAATACATAATTAGAGTACCGCGATTGAAAAGTACAACATATTCAAACATCATGTTGCCAACCGATGAACAACCTAGTGAAGCAGCCAAAACATACAGTCATATACCAAAAGCTTTTTATTTAACTTGTCATCATTGTAAAAGACTAGGTATCTGCTGGCGAAATGATCTTACGTACGACTTCAACTACATTGACCTTTTCAGGGTTAAATTTGTACAATGCGGCTTTTGTGGACTAGTTTACTACCAGTTCAAGGACATTAATGAACGTGCCATCCAGAGAAGAAATTGGGTCATAGAAGAAGCTTACCTGTACAGAAGAAATTAACATGTATTTTATTTCTTAATTTTTAATTTTTTTGTTTGTTATTTTTTTTATTTTTTTAATAATAAAAAGTAAACTCAATCTTTTGTTATATTTTAATTTTTTTTTCAATAAAACAATAGTAAAATGAATCTGTATGTGTATTTATTAAACATCGCCTAAAATACGTTTTGCAATCCATATTTTTCTGCAGAGTCCGTTTATTAATGAAATAGAACCATATATTAGGGTGAAATCTAATGGTTTCAAATCAGTCTCACATAACAATGTCAGAAGTAAACACTATTGATAAGTTCGGTCGCAAAAGAAAATTTAAGGATTTTAACTTTATGCGAGGTCCTTCAGGAATAGGTTTTAAACTTACACCTAATGGAGATTACGACATGGGAAGCAAAAGATTGTGCTATTTAGCAGAACCTCTTGAAGGAGACGATGCGACCACACGAAATTATGTTGATAATAACCTTGCTCAGTGTGTGCAAGATACGCAGAAAGCTTTACATGACTCAACAATTGTTATTAAAGATATATTCAGAAACCAACTTGAAGGTTACGTACGCAAGAAATTAATTGAAACCGGTCAAGAACTTAGAGGATACATTGATGATACTGTTATTGCAATATATGAACTTAGGCAAGACGAACTGCGTGATGAACTTAACTCTAGAATGTTGAAAATTGAAAAGACTATGGAGGATCTTGTCAGCAAACCTGTTTCACATTAAACACTTACTCGTAGACCTGTGCGTTTAATTTACTATTAGACAAATTTTTCAACAATAACTTTTACAGTTTGTTATTTGTCGACACTTCATTATATTTATAATTTTAAAATAAAGGTTCAATAAAAAAGCAATCAAGTAATGAATACATGTTTTTTATTTAAAAAAAAAAAAAATTACAATACTATCGTTACATATTAATGTTGTATGTTTAATAGAAATAATAAAAACAATACAAATAATGAAATATGGATTTTCCAGATTACGTGCTGTCCTGACTTAGAAATGATTCCAACGCGGTGACTAAATTTGCTAAGTTTTCTTCCGGGTCTGTTTTGTAAAAATCTATGTCTGCATGCCCCCAAGGTAGAGTTTTGGTTGAACTGGGAATTACATAACGTTTATCATCGCTATGTGACAATGCTACTTTATTTATTATGTTGGTATAAATGTTATGTAATTCACTTCTAAATGTCTTCATCTTTCTTAATATCAAACCACCCCGTTCAACAATTCTTTGGTAGTCTTCCTGATGAAGGTCTTTCTCGATAACACATTTTTTGATACCTTTGGCTTTTTTTAATTCATTATTAATGGACTTTACATAATAAGCCTTCGCGCCGGTACCATAAAAACTTATTATCGGATCACCAGGAAACTCATCTTTCATTCTACCAACTACAGAATTACTTTTAATTATGTTGAAATTATTAATTTCGGGGTAATTTGATGTATCGAATTTTTCGGGGTTTTCTGATATAGTTTGATAAAAGTTTTCCGTATACACTTTTAATATAAGCGAGTCAGTATCGGTGTAAAGTAACGAAGCATCATCGCCAAACTTGGATTTAATAAAATTATAATAAAAATCGTATATTACAGTCTTTGATATATCTAATATGGAAAAACCGATATAAATTGGTTTATTGTACAATATTTTAACTTTATTCATATGTATAGCAACAAAGTTCTCGGTAAATATCGAGCTACTATTGAAATTGGGGCGGGATATTAGTGCTCTAGCTCCATTTCTGCCTACACTGTTCTCCCAATGTGTTACTAATTTTATATCCTTTCGATTTTCCACATTTTCCATAGTTTTACCAAATATCGCGTTATTTTTTAATTTAAAAGTGTCCTTCGCAAATTTTGTGGTGGCCTTGTTACGTAAATTGGTATTAAAATCAATATACGATTTTAGCCATTTTGATTGCTCAAACTGTAATACTCGATGGGTTTGCATTACCACTAAGCCGTTGGCGATGGCTTGTTTTAAAGTTCTATAGTGTACAATGTATTTTTTTTTATCTTGTAAATTAGGAATTAATTTCGGTAATTTAGCGTTTTCTGTTGGCGGTATGATATTTTCTACTAGAAATGGAAGATCAGAATGTGCATCATGCAACTCAGTCGGATAATGCACATCCACTTCCAAAACGTAGCCATGTAAACTATCATCACCAACAGCCATAATATTTAAATCCAGAATTTCGCGCTCGCTTAACCATCGAAAACCACCATATGGTAATGCTTGTGACATACTATGACCATATAGATTTGTAGCATCAAGGTATGTTATAAATGAAGAAGGTTTTGTTGGGTCATAGTCTGGTAAAAAAATATTATTAGCGATGTGCTTCCTTTCTGTACACTGGCTTATGCCGCCGCGTATACCTTTCTTAAAAAAATGTATCATGTCTATATCAGTTAAGAGCTCTAACTCTACCTTAGTCATACGTAGCATACAATCAAATGATAAACTTGGAAGGGTATAGTAATGTGCTGGATCAAGTTTATCGAATTTTAAATAATTATTCCGAAATTGCTCAAAAACATCACACAATAGCAACACATCTGATTTTAAATACACGTCCGAATAGTCCCCCAAAGTTTTACACCCAAACAAGCGCCATACTTCTTTTGCTCTTCTATAGCTTTCATCGCTAATATGTTCTTCCCGTAAATTATCATAAAATTCATCTTTACTTGGAAGACATGTATTTTCCATTTTTTCTATAGAGTCAATAAAGCTATAGGGAAAAACACCCTTTTGACGCATCAAATTAAATTGGTTGATATTTGAAAAATGTTTCCGCGTTTCAATAAAATCGTCGTCGTTTAAACCGCTGCCTAAATTTTCCAAAGACGTTGACAGAAATTTAAAACTATCAATAAATCGCAACTTTAAATATTTCCTCTTGACTTTTCCACATTTACTATCAAAATAATCGTGCACATAAATGCTTTTGGTAAATGATATGTACTTTTCCTTACTTTGAGCCAAAACACCAATTTTATCCCCATATTTACATAACTCTTTTATAAATAAATGGCTGTCGTAGCCGCTTAAGTTATGAAATATGATAGGGATAAAAGAGGGTAATTTATAATTTAAATTACAAACGGAATGTGCAGCACCAAATCTTTTTGCACCAGTTATGTGACAGTGGTCTCGTACTTTAATCTCACCCTCTTCAAAAGGGCCTTCACATATACCACATATTTTAGCATCATTAAACTCCCTTTTTTCTTCAGGCGTTAACGGTTTCATAGGCTTAATGTCTTTTAAATATGTGTTGTATAGAGCCCTTAAATCACACTCGATACGATCCACAAAGACTTGAGCTGCATTATTCCCCCGAAATAGCTCAAATTTCGAAAGTGAGTCGTCAAAAGAGCATTTAATTAAATAAGCAAAAGAATATGGTTCATGTTTAAAACTTTTTACAGTGTAAGAATTTTGTGGGTTTGGTTGTACCGTTTCAATGGGTTTTAAAACAGATTCGAAATCTGCATAAACCACGAATGGAACGCGCATTTGCTTTTCTATACCCTCGAATTTTAAAATATTTTCCGGCACACTCTTTCCAAATTTATCGATTTTTAAATCCACTGAAGGTGTTTGCGTGAAAATGTGGTTACAATCGTAGCTTTGATGTAAAGTTAAAGCTGACGGTGTACTAAAATAAATGAGGCAACCATCACAGAAATATATTTTATGTTGTTGACAACTAATTTGACTTGAAACTAAACGTGATAAATCCCGAATCCAACAATAATGACTCTTTGAACAAGTCGTATCACAAAAATGTTCACCGCCATCTTTACTACTACAGTCTTTTGTAATTAACAATAAATTTACATGCCTATCCAACTTTTTTGACGCATACCTCAGTGGACCAATAACTTCATGTATTACTTCATTATTTTCATATTTAGATTCCAGACCGTATACGTTAATTGATATGTTGTTCATTTCCTCAAATTTTTTAATGTCACGTAATTTTACTGGAAAATCCATACCTGTTACATTTAGCACTCTAGAAAAATGGGGGTAGGATGTCTTCTGTGAAGGCTCTGCTGTTGGAGGAAACAATGCTGATGTTACAGCCCACGCAAAGCAAAATTCGTCCTGGTTAATCACATTGACGACAGCTCCTTTCTTTTTAATAGAACACGGCAACTTGATGTATGATGAGCCACCCATAGGCATATACTTGTTGATACCAACTTCCAAGTATAAAATTCGCACAAGAGCCCATCCTATAACAAGAAAAATAATATATAAAAATCAGTTTAATATATCGGGTTTTGATTTTTCCATACCTGAATCTTTCTCCTGGAACTCTGTCGCCTGCGTTTTTATTAATTCGGTGAAAGAATGGTAAACGGCATCCAAATCACTTTCTACACTAATTATTTGATTAGCAGTGTTGAAGGATTTTTCACTGAATATTTCTTGTGATGGAAGCATGTACTCGCCAACAGCTGTCATATTAACTTTTAAAGCATGATGCACACGCAATAAATTATTAACAAGTTCCACCACCTTGGATTTAATGTCTGCAAAGAACATTGCGTAATCGGAATGCTCCATATCACTGCTAACCCGATAGGTTGCAATTCTCCTTTTGAAGGCACATTCAACGAATTGCACACCATGACATACCGGCAAACATGAATTATTTTTATGTTGTTGTGTTCGTTTATGCACCGACATATGATTTATTGGAACATCTACATTACATGTAGCGCAATTAATTAGCGGAATCGTCGATGTATACTCTTCAATTCGGAGCCGTTTTCCTCCAGGCACTTCATTAAATCTCGCCGCACACGATTCTCTTTGATGACGTCTCATATTATAAATATTAGTAAACTTAGAACCGCAATTTTCACAAACATATGCCATGATTTGTCAAATATTAACACATGTACTACCTATACAAGTCAGAGCCAACTGATGAATGAAACTGCCCCATACCTTATATAAAACCATTCAAGGTCACCCCCAACCACGTAACATATCTTCAAGGTCACACACCCAAGGTGACCTTCAACAAAGTCAAGGTCGTCTCGACCAAGGTCAAGGTCAAGGTCACACACACAACCTTGAACACAAGGCCAAGGCCAAAGCACACGTGCACTTTCAAGGTCAATGACAAGGACATGTGGGCGGGGCCAAAGAGGGGTGAAGCAAGGTCAAGGTTAAGGTCGAGGAGTGGGGGGATCGAGCGAATCGGGTTATGTTCACTACTAAAATATATTACGAAGATAATTATGAAAAAGTTACGTTCACTAATTCATAAAACATAAAAAACTGTTAAATATTTAATTTTGTCTTTTTTGTTTTTCAGGTTGACTGGAGTACCGTTAAACAGGTCCACTACCTCTTAAAAGTTTCTTACGATTGAGGCCCTATTTTTACGATTCTGACTTTTGGTGCATGCGCTGGGTAAATAAAATCGTCATTTTTGTTCTTTTATAAGGAGACTCTAAGACTCCTTGATATGGAAAGGCGAAGTTCCAATGGGTTCGTTCCCGGTCTTCTATAAGATTTAACTACCCACTAATTAATACGTTTAATATTTTTTTGGCCCAGTTTTTGCTGGTATTTTATATTTAATTTTTCTGTTTAATATTTATTATAACCTCTATATCGGTTGATATTTAAACTTAAACAAATTCTTTTATTAAATTATGCCTTAATTTGTTTCTTCAATGGTAAATTTTAGAAATATGAAAATATTTAACACCACCTAGTAAATCATTTCAATGAAAATTGGCTATGATTAAATTAGGCTTTATAAATTTAAAAAATAAGAATATTATCTTTGATGTTTTCTAGCTAGTAGTCCAAAATTTTGCGGAACAACGCTAATGACTGGTACAGAACCGTAATATAACGCATATTCGACACCCACTTGACCAGTTTTTTAAATACTCTTTGTACAAAAAGACATGAATGTCTTTAGGAGAAACACCATATTGCATTTTATTTTCTCGTAACAACCGTCTAATACTCAACAATTGCGCAACAATAGAATATCTCAAAAATACAATAAATATTAAGGCTAAAAAAACAATTGACAAAAAATTCTTTTAACTTAATAAAGCCTAAACAATTACATTGTAAGTCAGCCAATTTTTATTGACTTAATTGCTTTTGCTTACGGTCCTGGAGTTTTCTAATGCTATTCCGCCTCTACTTCGAGAATTAAAACTTTTGTAACATTAAAATCCGTCATTTCCATGAATGATTGAGTATTTCGGAGACACAAAGTAAACTTGGAGAAAATAATTTCGTTTTTAGAAGTCGAGATTGCTCGTGATTTTGCATTTTGCCCGGAGAAAATTAATTTCAGAATTGGAAATGTGATCGGTAGAGATGAGATGTAAATATTTTAATTCTAGAATGCTAGGGATTCTTATGTAAAAGCTTCGTTTCATTGTTCCGACGACGACCGGCTCGGCGTGAAAAACTAATCAATATGCAAATGCGACAATAACTCGTAAATTTAATAACTCTTACAACCAATAAATGTCATTCAAGGAATGAAAATTAAAACGCATTGGCCAATATATTTTCTACAGGTTTTTCAGTCTTCTAACGCCGCGCTAAATCTTTGCCAGTAAGACGTTTTTCAGCTACTGTCGTATAAATTTTATTCGTAGCTTTTGATTTTATTGCTTTACAAGATTTGAAACAAAATTAAATTGGCTACTATAAAATATTTTTGAATAAAATAGGTTTCTGCAAGAAAGCTGAAAGAACGATTCTATAAATTATGTTAATTGATAATCTAAAAGCCAGAGGTCAATCCAACTAGGGTATATTAGGCTTATAATATTTATAAAAAAAACTTAACAATAATAAAATAAATTTAACAGAAAAGCATCGGTTTTTGTCATGAGTATTTCTTTCCAGAAATTAAAGAATAAGAAAACTCCTTATATGTCAAAGAACTTTTCTTATTGAGCTGTTTACCATTAACAGATTATTCTGTCAATTTATACAGGGTGTCCGGTAAGTACCTCCTAATTTTTCGAGAGCATACAGGGGAAGTCAAAATAACCCTACTTTGTCATAGAAAGAAAAGCCCTAAAAGGGTACCCAGCGATTTACTCTATCGGCTCTAAGTTTTGAATCGACTCATTAAACCATATTGGAATAGATATTTTAAATCATCAGGGAAGTCAGCTACACTTATTGGGCCTAATTTTTGACGGATGTTATTTTACAGAGCTGAAACTGATTATTCACATCCTTTGGTCATTCTTCTTCGAAAAAGATACTCATAATTTATTTTGATAAAAGTGACGGTTTTCGAGATAAATCAATTTTTACGCGAAAAACTCAAAAGTTACTAATGCTAAACACAAACAGGTAAAAATAAAATACGGAGGGTGTGCTGATGTGCTTTAATTTATGGGGAAGCGCTGTCTAACTCTTCGAAGGCAAGATGATGTTAAGCTAAAGGATGTCCAGCTCAGATATTGTCAAATCCACAAAACTTTCAAAGGGTTAATCGGGGCTCAATTAATTTACAATGTTATTAAAATGCAAAAATAGTGAAAACGTTTAAATGTAATTTTGCAAATGTTCAATATGGGCTAGATTGTTGTGCTGACGTACTATACAGTTAAAATGAGGTGGAGCACACGTACCACATTTGCATTCTTCTATCAAGAGGTATGTCTTCCAATAAATTATTTTAATTTGGCGACAAAAATTGTAAATAAATCTCACCATTAAGTCTTTCTTCCAAAACAAATGGACATTTAAGGTTATTTCCGATTATATCAGTCCACACCTTTACAATAAACCTTTGTTGGTGTTTGTTTTGAATTATAGCGTGCGGGTTTTCAACAGCCCAAAAATGTAAATTCTGTGAGTTTATTATGGCATCTCTTGTAAAACCGGCCTCATCGGTAAAGGTTCGAAAAATTTAGATATAGGTTATGTTGCTGTATAAATCAGCTGGAGTATTGAAGTCTTGCAGGATAATCATCCGGAGACATAGCGTACACTTTTTCAACGTGGTACGTGTGAAGTAACTGTTTTGTTAAAGTTTCATGTACAATCCATTTTGTAACAACATTGTTTTGTGTCGTAAGCTTTCTTATACTGTTTGAAGGGTTGTCAGCAATATCTTGTAAAATTT
Organism: Diaprepes abbreviatus; assembly: GCA_034092305.1. NCBI lineage: Eukaryota > Metazoa > Arthropoda > Insecta > Coleoptera > Curculionidae > Diaprepes > Diaprepes abbreviatus. The sequence goes on along the minus strand of JASJET010000055.1, from coordinate 20,531,246 downwards.
GTTCCTGTACGTGAGGGTCTCGTGCTCTCCCGGGAGGACCCTTACCGCCACGTCGCGACAAAAATGACCCTAAATAAAGCATGTAAAAAATTAATTCGTTAGTTCTAATATTTATTTTCTAATCATCTTTTACCTGTTTCCCTCAGGCTTCGATCAACCCTTTGAATGGTTTTTGGATTTGGCAATGTTTGAGCATAAAGTTTTGTTGCCTTCGAATAATTTAACAGCGCTTCACCATAAATTAAATGTATATCAACATTATCTGCGTAACAGTATTCTTTCATTCTTTAAAATAATTTTTTCTTGAAGGCGATTTTGAAAGGTTCCGTCAATATTAATTCATTATGTAGATATTAAAAATAACTGATTTTTACCTGTTTGTGTTTAGCATTAGTAACTTTTGAGTGTTTCGCATAAAAACCGATTTATCTCGAAAATCACCAGTTTTATCGAAATAAATTAGGAATACCTTTCTTGAAGAGGAATGACCAGGAGGGGTGCAAACAGCATACTCATTTCTAATACAAAAGAAAGAATGGGTTCTATTTTCCTGAACTCAAAGCTCTTGGAAGGGGGGGGCGCGATCGCAAATACACACATTCCTATACTCTATTCAAGAACTAGAGGGAGTAATAAAACTGTTACCGAAACCTCCAACGTACCTGCTCCAGTGCCGCTGGTAACTGAGAACTGCCATAAATCTAATTATATTTCGTTATATTTAAATATATTTTATAAATTTACTGCAACATAAAAATTCTGATAATTTAATTTAATTTCTGTCAGTGAGCAAAGTACACCTTACAGTGTGTCCTTAGTGATTTATCTTGTTTGCGCTTGTTTTTATATATTATTTGAGATTAGTGAGATACCCAAAAGATATGGCTTTCACCTCTATATTTATTCCAAAATCGTTAAACCAGGGAATTTTTCCTCAACGAAAAACTTATTACGATGAATGTTTATGATGCCTTAAGATATCAATATCTAGATAAAAAAAAACACTGGAATTGTTAGTACTCCCAAGCCACATTCGATCACAAACAGATGAAAAACCTCGTTGGAAGAAGAAATGAAAACGGCAATTAAAGGGTTGTATATACATTTTATTATGAGAAGCAGGTCCCAACCGTCTACAAAATTCTAACTAAAATCAATGAAGATCGCGATTTACCTGAAATTAAAAGAACTGATCTCTGGAAATTGCTCAGAGAACTTAATTTTTGCTGGAAAAAACCAGATAGAAAATCTGTTCCTGTAGATCGTTCGGAAACTGTCCTTTGCAGAAGTAAATATCTATCTCAAGTAAAAGGTAGTGTTGCTAGAAATAACACAATTAACAAAATTAGTAATTTAACTAACCTTTTGAAAGATTTTTTTGAATAAAGTTACTGCGGAAAGTTGGGAAAAATCCATATAATAAAAGAATAAATCAAAATGTGAGAACAAGAGCTCATGATCGGTGAGATAGAGGAACCAATTATAATTAATTTGAGCGCAAATAGTTTCACTGACTTTGATTAGGAATTAGATACGTAATGTTGACTAGTGTAAATACAATTTATTATTTAAATTTTTGTTTCTGTTGTATTTTATTGTTTAATGTTGTTTATATGTTTTTTATATATTTTTATTTTAGTGTGTCCCACTCTTTAATTTTATATATATTTAATTCTAATTAGCTGTAAGTTTTTTATTATTTTATTATTGTATTTGTGTCTTTTTGTTAAGCGTGTAGAATTAACATGTTTATCTTATTTTTTTGGGGCTATCGTATTTCCGTATAATAAAGTAAATTAAATTAAGATATCAGTACAATAGAAATAAAAATAAGTAGGTCTAATATTAATTACAACGTAAAAAAAGTAATTACATTTGAATTCCTTTTTAGTGTTTAACTGTAATTCTGCAGATGGTTTAAGAAATAAATAAACCGAAACGTCAAATACCCTAAAAATATTTTTAATTAATAATAAAATTACCGTTAGCCCCAAAAATATTTTAATAATATATGGGCGAATTTATTTTTTTATATATGTTTTTGTATTTTTGACAATGGATATTTTGTAAGTATTTAAATTATAATTTCGAATTTTTTGTGAAAATAAGGCTACGTTTTAGTCCATTATTATAGACCGGTAATTTTGATTATAAAATTTCTAACCCATTCCTATGAAAAATATATGTGCCTAACAGATTTTGCTAAAGACACCGGACTAAAGAACACAAGTAGTTTGCGAAGAGAAAAAGGGTAAAAAATGATTTATTACTCTCTCTAGTTCTTAAATAAACTGTAGTATAAGAGGAAAAATCGGGTCCATTTTCCTAAACTCAAAGCTCTTGGGGGGGGGGGATCGCCCCCACCGCCCCCCCCTTGGATCCGCGCCTGCTGTAGTATGATTTAATGAGTTTATGGCCTCTACAAAGTATTAAAATTTCATTAAATTATAATAAAGACGGTTCAAAACTGGGTACCCCTTTAGGGCTCTGTATCTCCGTTAAGGGGCACTTTACGATTTTTTTTCTATGACAAAGTAGGGTTATGTATACTCCCGAGAAATTATGAGGTACTTACCGGACACCCTATATAATTGACCAAAGAAAGTGTTAGTTATTAACGCTTTCGCATATTCCTCAATCTTGTTTGCTTTATTACCTATCTATCTTCTACTATATATGAAAATGATTGTGAACAAAGTTGTTTACATCACAAATTTCTATGTAAATGGCATTCTTCAAAACAAAATAGAATCCACATTTGAAAACTTAATTGAAAAAATATGAATATTACTTGATAATTTAAGGCATATTAAACTTCTAGGAGTAAATACATTAACCCATTAGAAGTAAATTAACAAGTCTCCCATAAGTTATCGAAATTTAACCTTAATTTGGATACAAACGAAATAACTTATTCTATCGTAAAACAAGTAGTAAAGAAACAGATATAATAAAATAGCCATAAAACCCAAAGTTGCAAATTTAAAAAGGACTATATTCTCAAAGTCCAAAAAGTAGAAATTATGGATAACAAAGAGTTATATCACATCGTTCTTATTTGTGTAATATTAAATGTCTTTTGTGAATAATAGTATAGTATAAGACAACTACTTAAAGCATGCTAAAAAATGTTTTACTTTCTTTGCAAAAAATAGATGCTTAAAAGTGCTGTCAATAAATGATTAGAAATATTGACATGTATGCCAACCTAATAACCTATTTTACTTTTAATTGCCTGGTGGCCACTAAGATATTTTAGCTTTATACTGCTCTACTGTTAAATTGTTTTTAGGAAATTAGGGATGCTTGGGGAAAAATGCGATTTACTAAGGTACTAAATTACACACAGTTTTACTAACAAAACAACATTTCGACACAAAAATAAATGTGTTTTGTGCATCAGCTCCTACTAATGAAGATAACCCCAAATTATGACTGAAACGAAAAATTCAATAAAACTCTATGAACAATATTTTTTTGCTACGTTGATATTATTACCTCACATGTGATCATCCCTTGGAATAAATCGAACCTGTAGTTGTTTTATTATCTAAATACAAACTGGGTGTTTTTTATGTCTAAATTTACTTTCCCACATTTTTTTTTACCTTTGCAAAGGGTGGCTAGGTGCTCTAGAAAAACTGTCATGCTTAAAGCCCTAAATGCCTTAACCCACTACTGTACAGGGTGTCCCGTTTTCGACACTTTTAAGGGGTATTAGGATTATCAAAGATAGAGTGTTGCGGTTTTCACTTTGGTATCCTACTTGTTAACGAAACCAAACATTCCGGTGTCAAATTTGTCATGGCTTTCCTAATTTTTAATCTAGAGACTTTGAAAATCTTCGTTTCTTAGGCACATCTCGTATTTTCGTTATGCGTTCATTTATCAAAAAGTTAAAAACTGAGTTTTTTACGTAGAGTTCAGTGGCGCAGTCAGTATTTTCTCAAAAGTTTAGTTTTCGAGATATTAATCAAACTTACGAATTTTTAAATAGAACACCCTCCATATTATTTTAGATATTGATTAAGTATAATTCAGGCGTCTCAAAAATAAATAATGCGTTTATTTTGTTTGGACAAACAAGGTAACACTAGACCAGGGCCTATTTATTAGGAACAAAAGGTAGATTTCGAAAACTTCACAGTTTTGTCAGATTGTTATTATTTATGAAATATTTTTGTCACGTAGGTGTTTTTATTTTACTTTTTATTTGTTTTGCATTTACAATGGCCGTTTATGATATTTATGAAAAATATGATAAGTTAGTCTGTTTATGCAAAGCAATGAAAGTCCCCAAGAAGCTTCTGAATTATATTCCAATAGGTAATGTATTTAAAGCATTATCATTAGGATAAATTCTCATATCTGGCGATCATTTTTGTTCATATTAGGTATCCAGAAAGAAGGCAACCTTTACAGACGTATTTGCTCGTTTAAAAAGAAATCTACTTGAACAGGGATCTTTTATTCAGCCGCAACACAAAATATTCGTCAAAGAAGACAGGGAGAAAAAAAAATGTGTTATTTTAGGCAGCAGGAACAACTTCATCATCCTGTAGCAAAATAGGGGAAAAAGTTGATATAGCAAAATCTGACAGAATTTTGAAATACTATAAATACCATCCATATAAATTTAAAATAGTGCAACATTTACACCCCGGAGACGATGAACGCCGAGTAACGTTTTGTTAAAGGTATTTAGAACAAATTCGCACCAACGAATCTTTTAGCAGATTTGTCATCTGATCTGACGAATGTCATTTTTCAAGTGCGTAAATTTTTGATCATCAAAACACGCGGCGCGGCGTTGATCTGCAGAAAATCACCCGAGCCACAACTCTGGGCTGTTAAGACCATTTCTGGACGATGACTTTGCTCAAAGATAGATAAGTACCAATGGGCCAGTGAGATGACTCCCAGGATTTCCCAATTTTTCTGTTTTGGATATGACACGACATGAATCTATAGCGGAACTTCGTGAGAATTGATTTGGCCTTTCAAACTTCCATAATACACTTCTGATTCTTTTAAATGCAACAACAACACTGTGCCGATATTGCGTTCGAAAATACGGCCGTCATTTTGAAAACTCTCTTTAAAAAAACTCTAGGTTGTTTTTGGTTTTAGGTTTTCTTTTTGTTTTTGTTACTTTAGTTTTATGAAATAATGTTCTTGTTTCTTTGCAATCAAATTTTAATATTCTGGTTTTATAATAACAGTGTTGTTTAAAGTAAAACATGTAATAATAATTAATTATTTACAATTGAAAATATAGAAAAACATTCAAGTTAACTTTTAAAATGTCAAATCTTTGATATAATTATTATTGTCAAAATTATGCATTTGTTTCTTATAAATTCGCCCTGGCCTATTGTTACAAATAAAGTAAATTATTGAAAATATCGAATTCTGACCTTGTTTTTCAAAATAAAATAAACACATTACATATTTTTGAAAAGCCTAAATTATACTTAATCAATATTTAAAATAATATACAGGGTGTCCTATTTGAAAAATCGTAAATTTAGTTAATATCTCAAAAACTAAACTTTTTAGAAAAAGAACTGACTGCGCCACTGCATTATACATAAAAAACTCTATAAAAATCAGTTTTTTTTTTTCAAAATCTCCCTGTAGGTTAAAAACTAACAGAGCCATGACAAATTTGACACCGAAATCTTTTGTTTCGTTATAAAGTAGGACACTATATCTTTGTTAATAACTCTAATACCCCCTAACAGTGTGGAAAATGGGACACCCTGTACTTATTGATAGCTGAAATGCGGATGGCACTGAAATAATAAATTGTTTCATAATTTATATTAGCCATTTTCTTCTTTACCCATATTCTCTCAAGAATATTTTAATAATATAGAAAAGCCTTTACGAAACATGTCTTAAGCATTTAATAAATAATACTATTTTATTTATTAAAATGTAGTTATGTTCAATTTTAATCTACAATTTTTATTTAATTACGAAGAATGAAACCAGAGAAATATTTCTCTACCATATCAGTCCATCCGAATTTATTTTTTCTTTTTTTTTTTTTTTGTAGTGAATATTTTAATAATTATTGCATAAATATTTCTTTCAAAAGGAAATAATCAGAAAGTACGATAGTACGGATGTCAATAGTAGTTATATATCGATTGATAGCAAGCATTTGTCATAGTGTGGCGGTTAGACGGCGGCCGGCCGTGGTCAGCGGACCCCCCAGTCAGGGAGCGAGGAGAGCGCAAAGGGGGAGCTCCTGATCAATACTCAGGTCTACCACCGGAGTGCCAACAAAGCAACTATAACAGATTCTGGGCTATTGTTCATCAGGAGATAAAATGGGAAAATGAATTTGGCGCTCGAGAGCGAGAGAGGAAATTCCAGTGGCAGGGTTTCTATCCATTTTATATACATTAATATAATAATTGATAAGTATGTGTTATTTGATAATAACAATTAATTTTACATTGGAAAATCTTATCTAAAGACTTGACATATAGTTAATATTTAAGTAACCAAGAATATGGTAAATGTTTTTTCTCATTCTATAAATTTACTTGTAACAAGAACATTGTAGATACAATATATATGTAGGAATGAAAATATGAAAACGATCATGCCTGTAAGCTTGATTTGTAAACAGTAATGATAAAAATTTATTTTTTGTAGCGAATAGAACTATCTGGAAATGATATTCATATTTATTCATTGTTCTTGAAAAAGTTTACTTACTGGTGAATAACTGCAAGAAATATATTGTTCCAAGTTTCTTCCAAGGATATAAACAGCTTTTTTGAATTTGAATATTTTCTGCCACAAAAACAAACCACTTTTATCACATTATGACTGAAGTATACAGGGTATCCGAAAAAATGTAGGAAATCTCCCGAATATGAAAGGAATACTAGTAGATCATATAAACTTTTTTAGTATATGCCTCCTTTTCAGAAATATGGGCTCCCAAAGAGCTGCAATGGAATCATGTTTTTTACGCATAATTATTGAATTACCAGGTATATTTAAATTTTTCTTGAATATGATATATACCAGGTAAGCCCCTTCAAATTGCTATCGAAGAAAGTGTTGTCAATTATTCACAGTTTCAGGGACGGACTAGCTGTGACACTCATAACGCCCTGTATGACAAGAACTTTGGACAACGTTATTTACATACCTTTTAACTATTGACTAAAAATTATGTACTTCATGTCGCTAATCCTAACCGTTTTCGAAAAAACGTCATTTTATTTACATCATGTCTTTGGCTAATTTCGATAAAAGATACATCTTTGTTCCTATCAAATGTCCAACCTTCAACCTTATGATAAAAAAAATTCGATCCGAAATTACAGTTTACCTCTTTAGTTAAAAACGTCTAATTTTGTGATTGCAGTTCGACCTAGGTTTGCAAAAAATGGGAGTTTTATTTTTCAGCACCAAAAACGAAGTATTGTTGTTGCAAACATTGCTAGGTACGAAAGAAATAAATACCCTGCATTTTAGAACTTGTCACATCGCTGACACATTGATTCTTTACTTGGATATTAATTTACTGATTTTTGTATTTCATGTTGAAATTAATTGTGAAATAATTCGAAATATGGAATACACGTTTATTGAGTATGCAGATATGCGTCTGTTATATGATCTTGCATCTTGCAATGCTTTGGAAGCTAAGAAGTTATATCACGACAGATATCCTAATCGTACTCTTTCGCACCAGAAAACATTTCAACGAGTGGTCTAACGTCTCCATTTAATAACGTAATTTTATTAAATTTCTTCATAATTTTAGGAAATTTTGGAAAAAGAAGTACTAATGCTGGTCGGGAAAGAACAGTACGTAAGCTACAATTAGAGGAAAATATATTAAATGCTGTTAACGGCACTCCTTCAACGAGCACTTGAAAATTATCAGCACAGTCTAATAAGTCGAACACAATAGTACATGAAGTTCTTCAAGAACAGCTGTTATATCCATATCATTTTAAAAAAGTTCATGAACTTATTTCTGAAGATTTTCCCCATAGAATGCTGTTTGGAAACTGGTTATTGGAACAGCAATGAAATAATGTAAACTTCATTAGCACTATTCTCTTCACGGATGAAGCAGAGTTTACCAAAAATGGTATCATAAATTTACACAACTCACATGTATGGACTGATAAAATTATCATGCAACTATTATTTCGCATCATCAACATTAGAATGTTTGGGCAGGAATCATTGGCAATTTTTTTATTGAACCATTCGTATTACCGGCACGATTGAATGGAGAACTTTATTTGGAGTTCCTTCAGAATGTTTTGCACGATTTAATGGAGCACTTCCCACGTGATATCCGCCGAAACATGTACTAGATGCACGATGGGGCAGCACCTCATTTCAGCGTTGCTGTGCGAGAGCACCTGAATAGGGTCTATCCACACCGTTGGATAGGTAAAGGAGGACCCATTGCCTGGCATCCTCGATCTCCCGACCTAACGCCATTGGATTTTTACCTGTGGGGACACCTCAAAACCTTGGTGTGTTCCTCTCTGGTCGACAGTAGGGAGGAATTTCTATGGACAATCACGTTTCATTGTGATCAAATAATGAACAATGCTGAGTTAATGTGGCGAGTACACCATTCCTCAGTTCGTCGTTCTCGCGAATGTTTCAGACTTCACGGAGCCAATTCTGAATCCTCTTATAGCGTTTTTAACTAGGCAGTTAATTTAACTTTTTATTGAAAATATTTTGACAGGAAAAAATTCTTGTCTTTCATATTCAACCAGACAGAAGTTAGGGAACTAAAAGTGTAAATAAAATGACGTTTTTTCGAAAACCGTTAGGATTAGCGATTTGAATGAAGAGCACTTAATTTTTAATCAAGAGTTAAACGTATATAAAAAAAAACGTTGTCCAAAGTTCTTATCGTACGGGGCGTAAAAATATGGGGTCATGAGTGTCACAGCTCGTCCATCCCTGCAGCTTTGAGTAATTCACAACACTTTCTGGTATAGTAATTTTAAGGGTCTTACCTGGTATATATCATATTAAAAAATATTGAAATATACCTGGTGAATCAATAATTATGTGTAAAAAACTTTACTCCATTGCAGCTCTTTTGGAGAGCATATCTCCGAAGAGGAGGCCTATACGAAAAAAGTTTATATGAACTTGTAGTATTCCTTTCACGCGTTTTTTCATATCCGGGAGATCTCCCACATTTTTTCGGACATCCTGTATAAAGTTATGTTGCTAATTCGAATACAACAAATTATTTTAAAAAATTAAAATGAAATGTGTAATTTCCTTTATTAAATTAGAAATTTCATTTATTAAATTTTAAGTTTATTTAACTATTGTATTAAATTTCCGGTTTAAAGCCAAAATATTGTCAATATCAATACTTTATTTTGAAATTTACCTCGGTTAACCTACACTTTCTGCTACGAATAAATTAGAATTTGCTTATTTTATTTAAGAAAATATCAATGAGATAAGCTTAAAACTCCCTATATATCAATATAAAATATTCTAATATTTAAATTTAATTTCCTCGTATCCTAATACATTTTAAAATATGTTTTAGATTTATAATTAAATTGTATTGCAGTTTATTCTACATTTAAAAGACATTATTGAGCAAAATATACACTTTATTTACATTGTATGATCAGATTTTTGTAGTACATATTTGAATATATATTTAGCAGACAGTTTGGCCATGTATTTTGATAAATTTAGTTTTGATAATAATAAATAGTACAGGTGGTTTCAAATAAATATTTTTGACTCGTTATTTATACTACTGAATAATGAATAATCAGTTGATCAAAGAGAAGTAGATTAGTTACGTAAAATCCTCGCGTATTTATACCATCTACTATTGTGTTGAGCATTTAGCGTTAAAATTATCAGTTTTAAAATGGCATATAAAATATTAAAAAAGATATACGATAATCAATCTCTGTAACAAAATAGGTGCTTTAAGAAAGGGTTAATTTCTGCAAGAAATTTGCGAATATATAAAAATAATGAGTTCGGTATATTCTGCAAGATATAATGGTTATATTATGAAAACATTTAATACGAATACAGGCATACAAGCGAGGCTGCATTATTCATAGCAAAAGTAGATCAGAAACACATTTGGTAATTCACTTCTCACAGAAGACTTATCACCAACTGCATTTATTATGTACAGTAAAAAGAAGGTATCAAAAGGTTAGAAAAAAATATTTTCATAAGGAAGGATAAAAAATCTTTTGCACTAAAAATATTCGGCACCTGGAATGTGAAATCTAGGGTTGAGTTAGTCAAGATGCATTTATTCTAATGAAGTAAAAATCAATGAGCCAACATGTAGTACTCGGAAAATGAAGATAAACAACATTACAATGGCTTTGAAATATTTGCCGATGATAGTTTTTGTCGGGCTCTGTCCAATTTTCTTCCCATCTTGGACAGAGTGGTAATAAAAGCCCAAACAGTGCAAAACATTATCCGTATATGTCCCCACTGCAGCAAACAAAAATGAGGATATAATAGAAACATTCTATAATAACGTGAGAAATCACATAGAAAATTCAATCAAATCGGCAAAGGCGTATCCAGGAGCAGACGTAGTTACAAATCATATCTTGGTAATACTAAATTATGAAGTTCAGCTAAAGAATATTAAATCCTATAAAATGCCCCAGAGATCAGTTCGCTTTTACAGCATCATACAATAAAAGAAGAATTAAAGACAAAGATTAAACGGGAAATAAACGAAAAAGTGCTCATCACAAACAAAGACTCAAACGAAAAATGGGGAGCCTTCAAAGCCACAACAATGATTCCAATTAGAATTTTTGGATCGATGAAAAAAAATACACCATTGCTGACCAATAAGATATTACAACTAATCGGCAAAAGAAGATTACATAAAAATAAAAGTGAAAGTACATAGAAAACATTACAAAAAGAAATACGAGCTGGAGCGAAATGGTACTGCAATAAATGTTAAGAAATAGAAGAATTGCAAGCTACGATTTTATTTTACACAAAGAAACTAGAAAGATGGATCGAATACATCCAAGAACTGTTTAAAGATAAGACATACCAAGAAATAAGAAATAATTATACAGAAAAAGACATAAAGTCAAATATAACAAAGAATGTAATACATTCAATAAAACTAGTAAAATATAACAAAGTTACAGACTCTGAAAAAAATCCAGCCTAAATAATGAATTTAATCTCAGGAGATCCAGTTGGCGTACTAGTATTATATTATACTGGAAATATCGCTAGGAACTGACTGAAAAAATCAAACGCGAAGGAAAGTAATAACCATCGGATAATTACTTTAATGGGTCATTCTCTCAAAATATTCCGAAAGGATAGAAAAATCTGAACATTTTCGGAAGACTGTAACAGGATATTACTGATTTCCATTTTGGCTTTGGAAATGCTATGAGTACGAAGATTTCTTTGAGTTTAATGTGCTGATACAAAGATGTATAGATGTCAATCCATAACTTTATGTTTATTTTTTTGAGTACATCAAAGCCTTTGTCATAATTGCCTCATTAAGTTCCTAATATATGAATACTAACAACATAAGATACGCAAATGACACTATATTAATCGCAGAAACGATGAAAAATTTGCCAGAAATAATAAACACCATTAAAAAAAGAAAATTGCAATATCTAGGTCATATAACTACATGTTATATTCGTAATACACGATAAGAAACAATGGAAAAGGAACATACGCATTTTCTGGTTGAATAATTTGAGAAGTTCATATAAATAAGAATTGTCATGATCATTAATAACCTCCTGACCTACCTAAAAAAGAAGAAGACTAAAAGTATGCGAAACTATTAAAAAATAAGTTTGGCAACGTACTGTACTTCAATTCGGTGCACATTGCTTTGAAATTTCGGCAAGACAACTTATTCCTCTGTTAAACACCAAAGTAGCAGTAATTCAGATTAAAAATAAAACTTCAGCTAAATCATGTTCCAGAAAGAAATAAGTATTTATAATTAATGAATTGAGAAATCAAAGATGATTACAGTATCTTTAAATAGTGACAAGCAGTTTTATTATATTTCATCATAATTTATAATATTTATTTTTTAATTTTTTTGCAAAATATTTAATAGGACGCTACTGAAAAGGAAAACCCTTGCTCAGTTTTATATAGTCCTTCGCGGCCGGTCCATGGGCCTTCACCTCCTATAAAAACTAATGGAAATACTAAAGCCGTCCGACGTCTGATTAAATACGTGATTATTCTCATTAGCAAATGTCCGCTCAACGTCAAATTAACTATGTCGTACTGTTATATGCTGAGCGTTAAATTTTAAAGGAATTTAAGAAGTACACTGCATAATCTTGGTGATAAATAAAATATTTAAGCGAAAATTACCGCCAGGATAAATTTTCATCTGAAGTATTTATTTATATAGTACGAAGCCTTCGCTGCGAAATTTGTATATAGGTAAAAAGAGAAATATAAATAATGGGATACAACTAGGTATACATTTAATCAACTTCAAGCAAGAGTAAACAAGCCTTCTCCACTCAAAGTTAAATTTATATATGATCATTTCTAATATAACACCAGAATTAGGACACTGATACAGACCAGCTGTTAGTGATCATGTCCTGGTTTCATTCGAAAACTGTTTTATGAAACAACGCATAATATAACTCAATCAAAAACACACCGGAGTAGTCCGAAACTTAAAAATTAACAGCCAGATTCACTAAGAAAATTTAAGATTTAAACCCGATCTAGTTGTCATGTAATTCAAATCTTATAGTCGGCCTGTTTTGTTTTGCTTATGATATTCTCACAATTTATATTACATATGTCAACAAATAAATGCCTATGTAGGGATATTAAGGACAAGAACTTTGCGATAAAGCCTTGAAATTAGTAAAAGAAATAGTTGTATCCCGAAAATAAATACAGTTCTCCATTTTTGCTGGTTCATTAATGACACAAAATGATTTCTTTATGCTAGTATTTTTAGGGTTTAAGACTTGCCTGACTTATTGTTGCTTTTGTCAGTTTAATCCCTCTGCTATCAATTTAGGGTGGTTTTAAATTTAAATCAGGCTGTAAGATTTCAGTAAGAATTAAAGATCTCTCTTCATACGTGTTTCGACCACCTGTTCTCTTCAGTGGAGCTCTATTGAACCGAGAGGAACATTCGCAAGAAACAATTGTCTACATAAAATATGAATTTCGAGACATGTCCGCAGGATATTAAACCTGGCGACTTTTCGATGTTGAAAGGTAAAATTTTAGTTTTTAAATTTCGCACTACTCAGGTGAATGTACAGATCCTTTCGATTGGCGATATTTTTTAATCTGATATCAAAAAAATCGGTAGATTTAATATCCTGCCTCTAGGTCTCGAAATTTATATTTTATATAGACAGTTGTTTCCTGTGAATGTGGCTCTCGGTTCGATTCGGTTGTATTTGCAGAAAATAAACTGTTTGTATATATTATTTCATTTATCTGCTTGAAAAGAAGAATACATATATATGCAAGAAGAAGAATATTACACACAACTGGTCGAATGAGAAAATATACATTCGTCAAATCTACAAACATATCAAAGACAGTTTTGAAACCTGCTCATCTTTACATACAAATTATTGTATATAAATAACAAAAGGACAGTAAAAATTTTACATTACGGATCAAGCAAGATAGAGAGAGACAAACCAGTAATTTCATTTTCTGAATACAAACTTTCTTTTGACTTCAATCAAAACATTATTTTATTGGCAGTCATCTTTCAGAGTTTCATTTATATTGTGTTTTTAAGAAATTTTGATCATTCGGTAAATTTAAAACAGAAGATTGTTTTATATAAAAGCTATTAATTATTGTTTTATAATGTATTGCCGGTAAGTTTGTATTATTTTTATTAAAAAACTAAATCTAGACTTATAAATATTTCTAACCTTCAAATCTGTCATCGGTGTTCAAATGCCCGACTCACGTATATAATTTTAAAATGAGATTTGATTTGTCCTTTTAGATAATGTGTGGTGAAACTCTTAAAAAATAAGCACAACAGCGTGTGCTTAATTTATGCCAGTATTTCAAGCTTGAGAAGAGAAACGGTGGTGCTGTGGAATTTGTTTCATCTTTCCAAGAAGTAAAGAAATAATTTTATTTTTAATTAGGTATTATTATTTTAGAGAGTAAACACTGCCCTTAAAATTTCAAGAAAATCCCTATATATCATTAGAAAAAGGAAAGAAAACAATCTCCTCTCCTGGAAAAAATAGTCCTCATCCAAAAGAAAAAACAACAGATCTTCCCGAAAGAACCAAAATGGAAGTTTGAAATACACTCTGCAGTATATGCTAAGAAAGTAAGAGTATAATCTAGGTTATAACATAGCCTAACCTTGTAAATAATATGGTTGGTCTATATTTAATAATCTTAATGTGTATTTTTTATTTTTAGAAAAGCATGTAACTAAAAAAAGTTTGAGTACTAAAGTCACTAACAAAGAGATTGTGTCTCTGGATAAATCGTCTTTACGTATTCTGCTTAAGGAGCTGAGATTCAAATATAAGAAGGCTGACAAGAGAAGAGCATTAATTGAAACAGCATGCGTTGCTTCCGCAAGAGCTGGTTTTCTTCGAAAATATATGCAAAATCTCAATAGTTCTTTTCCATTTGCATTTTTTATTGTTTACTCTTGGTCTGATATGTTATTGTTTTATTTCTGAGTCTTTTCCAAGGCTTCACTATTATAAGGTTTTAAAATTTTTATTACATATATTTGTTTATTATAATTTAAAGTTTTTTTGGATTTACAGATGCATTTCTTGTTCACCGTACTATTTGGGCATTTGCCTGTTATGTACTTTGATAATAAATGAATAAATACATGTTTGCTTCTTTATCCTTTTTTAAGGATTATTATTTTATTATCACTTTTTTTCAATTTTATTTCGCGATTATTGCTTTTGTTCTTTAACCTTAAAAGTATATTAGTGTAAGATTTTAAATTTTTATTACATATATTTGTTTATTATAGTTTAAAGTTCCTTTGAATTTACAGATGCATTTCTTGTTCACCGTATTATTTGAGCATTTGCCTGTTATGTACTTAGCTAATAAATGAATAAATACATGTTTGTTTCTTTATCCTTTTTTAAGAATTATTATTTTATTCTCACTTTTTTTCAATTTTATTTCGCGATTATTGGTGTTGTTTTTTAACCTTAAAAGTATATTAATGTAAGATTTTAAAATTTTTATTACATATATTGGTTTATTATAATTTAAAGTTATTTTGGATTTACAGATGCATTTCTTGTTCACCATACTATTTGGGCATTTACCTCTTATGTACTTAGATAATAAATGAATAAATACATGTTTGCTTCTTTATTTTTTTTAAAGATAATTATTTTATTCTCACTTTTATTCAATTCTATTTCGCGATTATTGCAGTTGTTTTTTAACCTTAAAAGTATATTGGTGTAAGATTTTAAAACTTTTATTACATATTTTTGTTTATTATAATTTAAAGTTCTTTTGGATTAACAGATGCATTTCTTGTTCACCGTACTATTTGGGCATTTGCCTGTTATGTACTTCGATAATAAATGAATAAATACATTTTTGCTTCTTTATCCTTTTTTAAGGATTATTATTTAATCTCACCTTTTTTTCAATTTTATTTCGCGATTATTGCTGTTGTTTTTTAACCTTAAAAGTATTTTTTTAATATCGCGTTCAAAAAAAAACACAGAAAAAATTTTTAATAACTTTCTTATTTTAGACCATTAATAAATGCTTATTCCAAATGTTTGCAGATAAACCTTATTGTGTTATATTTAATATTCTTTTCGGTTAAGATTGGAGTCCGAATTTCGCCTCTCTGCGTTTTATGATAAGTTTTTTCTTTTCAATAAATCTAATATTATTATTTTACTGATATTTTCAATTACCTAAGATAGTGAGATTATAAGTTCAGATCTTTCCCTTTTCCTTTCAACGAATCCAAAAATATAGCGGAATTTTGAATATACCATTTAGTTCTGTTCGTCGGCGCAAATATGGACGTCTTTATGAATATCAACGTTGTATTGCCAAATTAATTTTAATTGAGTTCAGAAATATTAGTGATGACACACGGGCATTCTCTCGCTGGAAGAACTGTATCATTTTTAAAATATATTATATATTTCAGAAATCCTGCCTCCTGAAGGGATTCCTCAAGAAACTCAGATTGACAGAAAGAGAAAAATGCAGATTCTGCGAGGAAGAAGGCGACCTCTATTCACCTTAGAATGTGGTTCTTGGGAGCACACCAAATTAAAGAAGGGGAATTACCCACATTAAAGCCGTCCAACATCCTAAGGTTTCTGAGGGAAATAGGGCTGGAGGACCTGCTTTAGGCGGCAAGGTATCCCTTACAACTTAACAGCAGTAGTGAAAAACAACAGATCTATCAGGTCGCAGTATATTGATCCCCAATTTCTCACACATACATGCACGTATATTCACTGGAATAGATGTACCCAGTTCCTTAAGCTCCCCTTGTTAGCTAGCTAATCATACCAACATACTGTAATTTTAAATTACTCACAAATTTTGTATGATTTACTTATATTGTAAATTTTGCAATATAATCAAAATAAACTATGGCGAGTGAGATAGGTGATGCTCGTGGACCGGTGTTTTTGCAGACTCATTACCTTTAGCACTTAGAAACTGAGCTTATGAATGATTTCCTCTTCGACTAACCGAGCCAAAATTATTCTAGAATGGAGACAGAATAAATCTTAAATCGTCTGTTTTATTTATCAACATTTTTATAAAAGTTCCACACCGAATTCAGGTAAATTTCATCTATTTTTGTTATTTTGATCAGTCAGTTTGAATGAATAATGGATAAAATTTATTCCATTTTACCTTTTTGCTACCTTAATCGCAAAAAGAACACGATATAAACACCATTTAGTTCATATCCTGTTCTTTTTTATTTTGAGAGGCCAGAATGAACCTTTAAAAATCAGATATTAACCATTCCACTGCAATAAACATATTTATTATGTATATCCTATATAAAAAATAAATCAAATATATAGAAAAATCGCCATATAGAAAAGAAAGTTTCTGTGATGTACGATTGTACCAAATAAGAAAATAGTAATAGAGTAAAGTTGTCGAAAGCACTTAACGTAGTCCTGTGTGAGCACCTCCTCGTCCGCCCTCTGGGGACTCGACAAAGCAGAGAAAAATGGACCGCTTTAGATGGTTTTAGAAGTCCAGTCAAAGGAATTGTCCGAGATGGACTCGGGATAAGATGTTG
This sequence comes from Diaprepes abbreviatus, assembly GCA_034092305.1. NCBI lineage: Eukaryota > Metazoa > Arthropoda > Insecta > Coleoptera > Curculionidae > Diaprepes > Diaprepes abbreviatus. Next base: position 20,513,902 of record JASJET010000055.1, on the reverse strand, counting down.
ATATTGCATTTCTCATTCTTTTTAATGCAACAGGAGAATGTCTATTGCCGGCCGGACTCGGCCCCGATGGGCCCAAATCAATACGAAATGTTTGTTTTATCTCTCGCTTTTTCTTTTATTTACGGACGGATTGAAAATCTGAAGATTTTCCGTATACCTATAGGATAAAGCCTTTTACCTTAGTTGCAGGGTTTTTGTTTTCAGTGTTTTCGTTGTATTTTTATTTATTTTATCTGCTTGATGTTTTTATAACGCTGAAAATTATAAGATTATATAGATGGTTTTCTTCATGTATTATACCATAGTTATTTAATGATGTAAAAATTAGTATGATATTTTTAATACCCTACGATATTAATATTATTACAAATACACATGTGTTCTTTTAGCAGCGTTGTTCTTATAAGCCTATTTACACGTACGTTATTATTATAATTGGTTATTATTGTTTCTTAACAATAAAAGTTATAGTTTATATTTATTAATTTGCCATTGACCACAGAAGCAAAGAATTTTATTTCAAATTATATCCTAACTAGAGGCCCGTAAAGATATACGATAAATCCAATTATTGTAGAACTTTCTTAGAACATACACATATACTGTGTAAAACTTTTTGAGTTCTGCAATCTCATTATACATACAGAGAAATGCGTTGAGGGAACTCTCTTTTAATACTACGTAGTGAAATTTTGACAGATTCCTACTTTTTACTCTATCTTCAAACTTCATACGTACTGAAAAACATAATTTCTTAAGTTTCTTGATCTTTCCGAGATACTTCTGGAAGATATCCAGACAATTTGTGACACATTCACTTATATGAGTTATGTAAAATGTCATATATGTCTTATGTTAGTCCTGATTATTTATTCTATATGCATACAATTAATTTCATTAAAACGTGTTGCTGCAAATTTGAACACCATAGTTGTTTGGACCGGTTTACTTGCATTATCCATAAACTACTCCACACTGTACATTGATAGAAATCCGTTATATGGTATACAGATGGGTCCAAAACAATGAAGAGAATTGGAATAGAAGTGTATGGACCCGGTACCAGAGCCATCGAAACATTGGGTAAATCACCAAGCATTTTCCAAGCAGAAATACATGTCATTAGGAAATGTATTCAATTCAACAAAGAAAAAACTATCACAGCCAAGAGATTATCATCATGTCGGATAGTAAAGCAGCCATCAGTGCGCTAAGCTCTCAAATTATCAGCTCCAAGATGGTGTGGGAATGACTAGAGAAATTAAATGATTTGAATAAGAATAACAAAGTCACCCTCACGTGAGTATCGGGATACATCAGGATGGAGGGGATTAAAATAGTAGACAGGCTCTCGAGGAAAGGGACTGAGACACCATTGCTGGGGCCAAAGCCTTTCCGTGGAATCAGTAGCAACGTAATGCTGGAAGAACTAAAAATAAAAGAAGAAAGCAGGAGATCCAATTACCGAAGATACTGCTTGGGAACTACGACCAGAAGAGATTCAAAAAATGCATAAGCCTAAGTAAAAACCAATGCAGAGTTCTGACAGGGGTCCTGCCACCTTAAGAAACTCGGACTAGTAAAAGGAGAAGAATGCAGATTCTGTGAGAAGAAGGACGAAACCTCTACTCATCCTTTCAGAATACTGCGCTCTAGAAAACCCTAGGATGGGGTTCTTGCGAACATCAAATCGAAGAAGGGAAGCTACACACCTTGAAGCCGTCCAACATCCTAAGGTTCTGATAAGTCAGGTCGCAGTGTACAGACTCCAATTCTACGCACTTACATACATACATTGATAGTCAGTGAAATATTTTATGAATGTCAAAAGTCCGATAAATAAATGAATATGTAATTTAAGGAATCCTAGATGTTACATGGGTGAGTTAGCATAGGATCGGGACTCTTTGCATATATCCCTACTAACTTGGGTACAAATCTCACATGACATACCTACTTTGTAGTCAGAAATAACTCTTGAATATTTAAATAAGTCAAAACTTTCATATGGCGGTTCTAAATGCATTTCTCATTTCGATTTTTTCTTTGAGTCATTTTTATTTAGTTAAGAAGTTTTTAAAAAATACAAAACTAGAAACTTGAAAAAAAAAGGTATGAACCCCGGTGTAGAAGTGCAACAATATATATCTTCCAAGTATAAAAGCATATAAGATTTACATACTAACCTTTTTCGATGAGAAACTTGTAAACAAACAATTGATCATCTAAATATATGTATCTAGGACTTATATTTCGAGACCGTAAGTTTAATTTAAAATGAGGTTTATTTTTATTCATCAAATTCAACATAGTTTTTAACACAGAAAAAGGCATTATTGTGTTTCCGAGGTTATCTTTTTAAATATAAATAGTACACGACGATGACTATGAGGTCCTCCTTGAAGGTCACGTCAGAGTCAAAATGTTTTTTAAATGGAATGACCTATTTTTGACACTGTTAATGAACTGAGCGAAATATTATATATCAAAATATTTGAATTATTGGCCTTCTCATGGTCTTAAAGGTTTTATGTATGTAATCATATCCATATTCAATATCCTTGGACCATTATTTCATGAACTTATCACTCATGTAAACATGTATTGGACTAAAATTGTCAGATTTTATCAGAGGATGGCTATGGTATTTTTGAATTATATGGCTTTGGTCAAGGTAAAATTAATTTAATATCACAGGATGATGCCGATTTTCGATACTCTCAAGAAAAAGCCGTAAGTTTTAAGCTGAAATATGGAGTCATTAACTTTTTATGACTTTGTTGCGGTCAGGTTTCAACTTAATTTTACTATTGCTAATTCAGTTAGTTTTACCTTATTTTTGCAAATACTCATTTTATGATCATACACAATATCCTTTTCTTTAAGTATATCTCATTAATTCATCGAATAAAGCATACCATTCATTAGTTAGTTGTATTTTTGGTTTTATTATGAACCCCAATAGTTCTACTTGCTTGTTAATTTCAAACAGCTCGGTTGTTTTATCTTCCTGATTTTTGGGTCGATTTTTACCCTACAAAGTACAGTCTTAAGTTACATTTGATTATCACTGGTTGACCTCTATTTATATTGTTTTGCTCGTCATTTGCTTGACTGTGGGTAGTTTTACTTATATACATTTTTATTTAAACTTACTTTTTTTTCAGTTAGATCTGGGTTTTTCTGCATACTATTCACATTTCGTACTACAGTTCTCTTAAAATTATTTTGATTAGTTTCATAGTTTTGTTGATATTTTCAGTTAGGTTTCTGTTACTGCCTAATTTTCAGTAATAAGATATTTTTGTAGGTGTTACTTTTTGTATTATCTCATTTTTGGCTTATTATTTGAACCAATTGTCATATCTTAATTAATTTTCTCTATGTTCTAGTTTAAGTTTCACTCCTGCCAATGCTCTTCTGTGTTGTTGATGTTATAAACTTCCCAATACACCATCTACAGAGTATTATTTTAAGTTATTTTTATTTTTTGAGTTTTGTGAATTTCTGTTTTGTAACTTTCCTAAGCGACATCTAGCCTGCGAGGTCCCTAAACTTTCTAGAAATCGAGAATTATTACAAGAGAGATATTCTTTTCGTTTGCTTTAACTTTTTGTACGAAATTTTTTCATTACCTAATAGCACCGACCATTCTATGTCGGTGCTATTACAGACAGGAAAATGTATTTCTTTAAAAATAACTAACTGGTTACTTATTAAAAAAACTTAAGGTACGATCCATTAACTGCAATTTATTAAAATAATAGATTTTCGATTTATTAAATTTTGACCTCAAAATTAATTCTTAATAAGTAAGTTCAATGTCAGTTTGAATCTGGTCATAGTACGCTATTATAAGTCCCATTATTTTGTCGTAAATACCTAAATTTAACTGCATTAGTCGATTATAAGTTATATATTGGGCATATTTGCTCTCTAGGTCACAATAGCTCTAACTTATCGAAGAATTAATTTATCTTATATATTTTAAAATATATCTAAATTTTATTCAATTTCTTGGCTTTACTCTGGGTTGAAAATTGGTGAAAATAAAGTAAAATAGCATTGTGATATGTCTAGTGGGTCGACTACTTACAGTTTGACTCCAATGTAATTTTTTTATGTTCGAATACAATGTTTAGGATCAGTCTCAAATTAAGTTCAAATTCAAGCGATTACCAGCAAAAAGTTTATTTATTTTTATTTAATTAAAAAGTTAATAACAAAATATGTTTCCTAGTCTTCTACTTAGTGTTATGGTAGATATTGTAATTATATTGTGTTTATTATTTTTGCTTTGGAGCATAATTAAAATTACATTTATTTTTGCCTGATGGAAGCTTATTTGTTAAGAGTAATTAGTGGCAATCATTTTGTAAAGAAAGTATTTTGTTTTATCCCATACTAAACTAAATATTGATGATTGCCTGGAGTCAGATTGGACTTTTATTGAATGTTTATATATTTCTACCCTTACCTATCTTGAGTTTAACAGTTAAGCAGTTTATTACTTTAAATTAATTATTTGTGTAATTATTAGAAAGTAACTTAATAATTCATTTTTATTTTTTGTAGAGTTGTTCGTACTAGTTTTCTCTATTGGTTTCTATCTCCTGGTTTGTTTTTACTGTTTTTGTTCTTGGTTTATCTTTGGCGTTTACCTTTCGGTAATAATTTTTTTTTGAATTTTAAATGATAACAACCAAATAAATTTTGTAAATTTAAGTTTATTCATCTTTTTTGTAATGTTTCTGGTGTTCTATGCCATGATGATGAAATAAACATAGTTTGCATTATGTTTTAGCACCAGTAAGTTCTAGAGTTTGTTATGAGTTAAATTTTATGTGATTCTTTTTTTATAGTATAACATAATTTCGTTAATATTTATTGAAATTATTATTTATCAGTTTATTTTTGCTTAAAGTCATTTTACACTTTATTAATTATAGTTAAACATTCCATTGAAGATTTCTATTATTATTATTTATAAAGAGTTTTATTTGACCCACAAGCTATAGATGCAGTGGCACCCTGAATAACCCGCCCCTATTCTCCTGCAGAGTGGTTAGCTTGCATATTTGCTGGCTGGCGTGGCTATTAACTTTCAACTAAACTCTGGTAATTTTATTTTATTAAGCGTGAAAATACCAGCGTAACAAGCGTAAGCTTCTTCGGACCAAGAGAGAATCTGCATTAGAGATATTGTACCGAACTTTTTCATTTATTATACTGTATACTTTGAACTTTGAAAATTAGTTTGATCTTGACCAATACCACATGATTCAAGAAAAAACCGAACGTTTGTATTATATATATTTTTTCAAGAGTACTTAGTTCATGAGATAATCATCCAAAGTTACTGAACATAAATATAATGACATAAAGATAACCTTCGAAACAATGACAACGTCATGAAATAACCCAAATATTTCTCGATATAAAATTCTTCTCTTCTTCCAATTTATTGATTTAAAATTTTGTTTTAAATTAATATGTATTATTGCTCTAAAGAGGACGCATATTTACTTTTCTGCATTGCAAAAGTAAACTTTTTAAAAGCATTAATAGATTGCATTTAAAATATTTAAGAAAACCGTCGCGACGCTGTTGTTATATACTAAAGGCATCTTCTGCTGCATGAGGGGTGGACAGCGGGCGGCGATGCGATCGTTCTTCGGCCGGTTCTCCTCATAACCCCTGGGAAAGCTGTGCGTGTGTGCGCTGCCAAGTATTTGCTCAAAGATGATATTGATTTTCAAGTCGTGTGTTGGTCGAGCGAAATGCTTTTGCCGGCCGCTCCACAGGCCGTTATAGCCACAAATGAACATTGCATAGCGCGTTCCATAGACCCTGTCCAAGACGTTGACGCTGCACATTTTTTAATGTCCGTTTAAATGTTTTAAAATCGTGTCTAGAAAATTGGAGATTACTTTACTTTTTGTGTATTCACGAAAATTGAAATGTCATAGGCAACGTATTTTTTAGCAGTGATACATCAGGAATGAAAAATTGGCCAAAATAAGATCTCTTAATTTTTTAAAAAGAAAATATAATTTCAATTAAATGGAATTTGTACTGGTGGCAGTATAAACCCTTGCAAGATTCAATATTTTATACTCAGTTAACTGTTTAACGTTTGGGTAAGGCTATGAATATAATTTGTTTATATCATGAACTGAAAATTTTTTCTTCCAAATTTAGGTTCAATCAGAACCTGATTAAAAAAGCCTTTAAATTACTGAACGTATTTTTTAAACCGAAAGATAAATTTTTAGATTACTGCACAGAGACTATATGTTTATATTTCGTTGTAATTTTTCCTGACTTGCTTTGAAGACCGTTCTGTAGGGCCACAACATCAGTTGAAAATTCGATTTTCTCGAATACGGACCTAGAGTTTTTATAACCCTTTTACATGGATTTTTGTCACCCATTAGCCCTTAAAATGAATATTTCTGCCCCTTTCGGTAAGAAACCCTTGTGTTAGAAAGATGATTTTTCAACTAATTGATATAAAATATTTTTTAACACTGCAAAGAAACAAAGACTAATAATATATATTATCATAATAGCTTCGTTTGCAGAACCATCAGAGACTAGTCAGCACCAATCAGGTCATCCAAAAACAGTTGGCAAATTGCCATTGATTTATAATTTCTCTACGAACATACTTATCATATACTTGTTGGATTCTGTATGTATTTATTTTAAAAAATTGTGTTCACGAGGTTGTCCTAATAACAAGCAATTTTCTTTCTCTCTCCAGCATATGGGATTTTTAATAAAATGGCGAAAAATACTCATTTTACAGCCCAGTCATTAAATTTGGGAGACAGAAAGATATTAAAAAATATAATAAAAACTCCAGGTCGATTTTTGAGAAAATGTGTAGAAAATGGATTATGATAAAAATTGGTAACTTCACATAAAGTAAAAAAATAAAAACGAAATGGGTTAATTCAAATCCTCTTTCATTAAGTATCAAATTATGCAAATTTGCCACAATATAACCGATTTCTTATCTCATATAAAATCTTCTTTTCGGTGTTGATGATTTGCCATTGTAACTACAGGTAAATTGTCTAATTGTCCATTAAAGAGGTAAGAAAAATCCTGCTGCAAAAACTCTTGTTGATATTATATCTATATCTTAGCATTAAACTTTCTCGTTCTGCTTGTAAACTGAGAATTATTTTTTATTTATTTTTCATTATATTTTCTTTAGGAAAATGTTTCTTAAAAACTGACAACCGGATTCACTAACGTGGTTTAAATTTAAAATCGCCCTAAATTAGCAGCAGAGGGCTTAAACTGACAGGAGCAGCAATAAGTCAAGCAAGTTTTAAGCCCTTAAAATACAAAAATAAAAAAATCATTTTGTTTTACTACTGAACCGGCAAAAATGGAGACCGTTACTTATTTTCGGGATAAAACTATTTCCCTTACATATTTTAAAGCTTTATGCAAGGTTTTTGTCCTTAATATCCCTATATAAGCATTTATTTGTTGACATATATCATATAAATTATGACAATGTCATAAGCAAAACAAAACTGGCCGACTACAAGATTTAAATTTCGTGGCAACTAGATCGGGTTTAAATCTAAAATCTGACTGTGAAATTTTAAGTATTTTTCTATTTTTTAATGAAAATTTTGCGATAACTACAAAGCAACACTTTCAACGGAAGGGACCATACGCTGCCAGCCGCTGAATCCGTCAAGCTGCTAAATTGAAATCTTTGTGATGCGCCGGGGCGCGCGGGGCGTCTGCCCCCGCAAGTAAATATCGTTCCTTTTCTATAATGAGGTCCGGTGCTGTCCGGCAGAGTGCGCGAGCGCTGCTCGCGACTTCAGACTCGCACATACACACAAAAATTCGATATTAATATCCGATGAGAGTAGAAGCAGAAGCTGGCAGGGCGGAGAGAAACATCTCCGCATTGCGCCAACCAGGCCAATGGCGCGAACGAAGAGAAGCCTTCGGCTATGATTATGACAGATTTATGTAAGTAATAAACGGCAACGCGACCATTGGCTGGTTCCCCCCTGCGTTGGGGATCGCTATATCCATATTTTCACTTATAATATGAATATGCAGTTCATGCTCCGCCTTATCACACTGCCTCTGTCTGTGAGGCATTTAACCTCATTTTCCATTCTTTGTTTTCAGTGTCGACTCTGGAAAACATGCTAGAACAATCATTTTGTGGAGTGAACGTGCTATTTATATATATTTTTTGAAGAATGATACATAAGAAGATTTCAAGGAATAATGGTTGTCGACTACTGTTGAGAGTTATCTAAATTGTACAGTAAGGTTATGCATCCTTAATTGAGGGATCTGTTTTAAAAAACAGAAGCCTTTCATAAAAAGTTCAGATTTATGAATATCTATCTTGTTTACATCTTATTTTATAATCTAAAATTAAAGTAGGTACAATTATAGTTAAATGTAAAATTCCTCTAACTTGTGGCAACACGTTGCTTCAATTTTTGATCTATAGTACTACTCGAAAAGGATATCCTTATATTTAGACATCTCGGGCCATAGTCTGTTCCAATCGATTGGTCGTTTTCATATGATATTTGAACGCACCATTTTAACGTTAACAATATAATCGTTTTTGATATATGATAAATTTTAATGAATTTTAATAAGAACAATTTCTTTTTCCATATAGCAACTTACACATAAGACCTAAAAACACCTTGCCTTAGCCAGTCTCTTTAACCCACATAAAAAATCTTGTTAAATTGAATATGTACGTTCAGATATTAGGAATTTTTGTTATATCTTTATAATTGACGATTTCTAGTTGTTTATCTTTCAAAATGTGGAATTGAATAATTCAATTTCAGTGTAAAAAGTCATTATAAAAAAACTTTAATTTTTATAATCTGAGGTCTTCTAAAACCCATGGATTTGCTACAAACATAAATACTGTTTACATACTTAAAGGTCCTTGGATGGTTTTTAAAAAAAAGCGTATCAATGAACGCGCGCAAACTTTTTTTTAAGATACAGGATATTAAGTTTTATTTCTAAATCGATTTTTCCTCAGTATGTCTGAGACTGCTTTAGATATTTTGTGGAATTTTGATTTTGGTATGAATTACGCATAAAAAGACATTCTTCTAGAGTAAAGAGATACTGTCAGCTCCCTCTATCGGACTCTAAGCTAGACATGTCCTTGATTATTTTTAACAAAAAAATTTCTTAATGAAAATATCACTTTTTTCGTTCTATCAAACATTTTCCATTAAAAAAATTAAAAGCATTTATTTGCATGCCACTAATTCAGCATTTGACCCTGTAGTAAGCAATGTGTCCGTATCGTATTGGAAGTTATTATTTCGTAGCGATCAAACATTAAATTAGGGGCACGCAAATAAGTAACTTTTTTACCGAAAATCGTTCGTTAAATGAAAAAAGAAACTAAGGAATAAATAAAAGAAAAAATGCTTTCAAATAAATATATTTTATGCACGGTTGGTACCTTAACAAGATTCAATAAAATATCTTAATGGCTCTCAGACCTATCGAGAAAAGATTTTACTCTATATCTCAATGATAAAGTTTGAGTACATCGAAAAAACCTTTTTTTCTAAGAATTGTCCAAGGACACACCCTTATGGGTTAACATCCCATTACAAAACATTCTTCATATTATATTCAGTTATTAATTAATATTGTTAATATTGAAAAAATTATATCTGCTTTCAAGCAAATCTTTTTACAAACAGAAAAATTGTAATGGTGGATGGAGAAAAGCAGCAAGAACGAAAAGTTCAGTGAAAGAAACATTCTACAAAGTAAACGCAGGGAAATGTCACAAAATAAGAAAATCCTGACAAAGAAATAACTAAGGCAATTCGAAATAATTTAAGACATTTTAATACAAAGAAAATTTCAAAAGTAACAGAAGAAAATGTAGGAATGAACTCCCCTCCATAAAGAAACCGCTCTCAGAAGGCAAAAAGTACGAGTACATAAGCAAACTTATTAACAGCAACGCATAAATCACAACAAATAAACTAGAAGGTGTACTCTGGAGATATTCAGGATTCACCTGACATGAAATAAATGGAAGTTTGAGAGAAATGGAAAACAACAAGTCGGGAAATGATGATGTGACTATCCAATATTAAAAACCGGTCAAGTGCTTATCGGACATGCATTATGATAGGGATCCGTAGCAGATATTGGCGTTGAAATTTTTATTCGCAATTTCGTTGCAAGTCTGTTTAAAGTATTTGCCTGCAAAATTTTATTATAAAAGATGGACATTTTATCGAAAATTGATTATAACCAAAGACGAATTCAAGGAGGGGCTATTGGGGCAATGTCTCCTCCCCCAAAACAATATGTACGTGTGATAAAAATTCAGGAAATCATATTTTACCCTAAGTATTCAAATGGAGATGTCGCTATTCGTGCCTTGTGGGCTATTTTTTTCATTTTAAAATCAATTTATAGGACACAATTGCGAGATGATGGATTGTATCGGATGCAATGACCTGATGAGTCCCACAGGAGGACGAAACAGAGCTGTTGTCATTTTTCTGACCTAGACTAGAGTTATCTGCATTTTTAAATCGAGAGTAATATTTATCAACAATCTTATGTCAGAGAATTTTCTATTTTATTATATATATATATATATATATATATATATATATATATATATATATATATATATATATATATCATAAGTTTCCACGGATAATGAAATGAATGGTTTGGTTCAAAAAATCGCTTTCACTATGTTCCGGTAAAATCTCATTTGGCCTTTTTAGGTGTGATTCGTCTCGTTGCTCGCTTAGAACTGATCTGACAGACATGCAAATTTAGACAAACCCCGTAATACCAATTTCTATATATTCGTAAAATTTGCAACCCACCATATTAAAATCCCAATAATAAATTTCGAAAAAATTATTTAAACTTTTAATCTACACCCTCGAAAACTCTCCCCCGCCAGGACCAATTTCAGATATTATTGGAAATGCAAAATTTTTAGACCGCCATATTGCATCAGCCAAATTGAAATTTTCAAAAATAATTTTAATTTCGTTATTCGTTATTTATACCCTTAGAAATCCTCCAGTACCAATTTTGAAAAAAATTGGGAAATGTAAAATTTTTAAATAATTTTTAATTGGTAATTTACACCCTTAATAACCTCCTTGTACCTATTTTGGACAAAATCGAGAGATATGAAATTTTTACGACGATCTACTGAATTTTTAAACAAATAATTTTAAATTCATTTCGTGCGACCTCGAAAACTCCTCATACCAGTTATGGTGTAAATCCGACAAATTTAATTTTTTCTTCAACCACATTATAAGTGCCATCTTGAATTTTATCTATACATATATATATATATATATATATATATATATATATATATATATATATATATATATATATATATATATATATATATATACCGAATTTAGAACTTCCCTCTTTTTTGAAGTTTGTTAAAAAAATAACCAAAAGGCTGACGACTAAACGGAACCTTTACCAACTTCGAGAGTAAGTAGGTCTCAGTGCATGTTGTGGTACAAATAATCATCTACAAGTCATAAAAGCTAATGGAATGGTGTATCGAATACAGTATTAATATTTGTAGGATTGCGAAAAGGCTTTCGACACAATAAACCATCAAAATATGTTGGAAGCCCTTATCACATGTAAATTAGACAAATGGTAAATCAACATCCATACATTTACCAGAACGCAAAAGCCCAGGTCAGAATACAAGGAGAATCTCTCGAATTCAGGATCGAGCGAGGGTTCCGCCAAGAGGATGTTATTTCTCGCTAGTTTTTTACTGCTCTCCTGGAATATATGTTCAAAGAGACGAGCTTCGAAATCTGGTAATAAATATTGATGAAGAAAAATTAAATCATGTATGATTTGCTGATGACATCATATTAATTACAGAACGAATTTCAGTATCGCAGAATGTCAGTTTAACTATTAACATTGATGTGGTAATGATGGAGTAAGTTTAGGATCAATCTTGTCATCAATGAAAATTTAACTGTAAGAAACATGAAAATCGAAAAGGTTTGGTCTTACAAATACTTAATTTATGATTTCCGTTGAAACAACTGAACATCTAAAATTGGAAAAGGTATGTTAAGCTACTTTATAAAATCCAATATCCCTGATGCATACTGTCCTTTTTATATATGGAACTGGAACGCTTACCCTGACAAGGAAATCTACAAAGAAAATCCAGGTTGCTGAAAAAGCAATGGAAAGGTTATTATTGGGTCCATCTTCGATAGAAAAAATTCCAAATACAGAGATGAGACAAAGTAGTGGAGTAGTTGATGTTACTCAAAGGACTGCAATTCTAAATTAGAATTAACCCAATCTTAACTTCGCCACTGGTGTCTGAGTACAAGGACGTACTGAATAGTATGGAAAGGAACGGTTACACAAACAGACTCGTGGAGGTCCCGAGCGACTCGGGCATACGCGGGAATGAGGAAGCAGACCATCTGGCAAAGTTAGGTTCGGTAACTGAACCATATGAACCCCAACCAATTCTACCTATCCCAATTGCCGTTGGCAAAAAGTAATTAAAACCGTTGCTGGAAGGCAAATTTATTGAATCGTGGAGGGGAGCTGCTGGAATGAGGTGTGCTAAGAAACACATAACGGGATCTAGTGCAAGGCGTACTAAGGAGCTTCTCTCCTTAGGAAAGAAAAAGTTGCGAATTATGATGAGATTGTTAACAGGACATTGTCACCTGAGGGGCCATCTTCATAAAATCGGTGTCGAAGACGACCCGACGTTCAGATGGTGTTTAGAGGAGGATGAAACTGTTGAACATATCCTCAGTGATTGCCCAGCACTCAACGGACTAAGACAGAGATATTTCGGAGATACAATTTTGTTACCGGAATCAGTTAGAGTTCAACTAACGAGGCTATTTGGATTCGCAACAGCGATAGGCCTCGAATGACCTGCAGATATGGTGGGATGTAAAAGGCACAATAGAGGCCTAGGCATCGATGATCTAGTATCATCACCCTCTGTTTCATACATTCATTCATTCAACCCAATCATCTTGTAAGAATGACTGATGATAGGTAGACGAGGAAAATATTGGAGTAAAAAACAAAAAATGATCTCTACCGAAGCAGAGGTTGTCCCTCAACAAGAGGGTCTGATAATATCAGAAGAATGTACCAAAATTAAATGAATGTGTTTCTACGAGAGGCTTACGTCCAACAATATGTATAATAATGATAAATTACATGTACAAAATGAGAAATAATTATTAGAAAGGAAAACAAAAATGCTTGTTTTCAGACGAATGTATTCATGAAAAAATTTTTCATATGATTCCCATCTTATGGTGACTACACCGGACTAATTTTCATTTAATAATTTATTTTTAATAAGAAGTAAATATGAAAATAAATTTTCAAAAAGTTTTATTTACTTATATTATTACTTAGTTTATCTTATTATCTTCATAGTATATGTATACAGTAACTTTACTAGAAAACCTGTAGCCTTTTGAGCAAAAAATGCTATAAATTTAAATGACAGTAACCTGTGGATACGTACTGTGTGAATATAGTTTTTATGTAACTCTTTACTCTTTGCCCTAAAAAATAATTTGTACGCATAAAAATTATGAAAAAACTCTATTTTTGTTTTTCCTGTAAGGGGATAATACCCGGGCACCTCCGAAAAATGTGTGTCAGTTACATTCCCGTGAAAACAGTCTATGTTGAAATGTTGTGCAATCTTACACAAGTTTTGAGTTCAGGAAAATAGACGCGATTTTGCCTCTTACATTATAGTTTATTCAAGAACTAGAGAGAGTAATAAATCATTTTTTACCCTTTTTTTCTTCGCAAACTACCTGTATTCTTTAGTCCGGTGTCTTTGGCAAAATCTGTTAGACACATATATTTTTCATGGGTTAGAAATTTTATAATCAAAAATACCGGTCTATAATAATGGACGATTTGGGTTGGATAACAATAGATATTTGGAAGTGTGAATTGTTAAAAAGGATTTTAATCCTTGTCATAGGCGTCGGAAGGAGGTTTATTTTATAACGAAGTATTTATGGCATAGAACATTATTTCGGTAATAAACTTAAAATAAAAAGTTTTTATAATATTATTTTATTTCGTATGATTTCTTAATAATTCAAATACATTACAAAATAAAGATAATTTTGACATATTTAACACAAATCACAACGGTATTTTTATTATTTTTAATTTTGGCATAGAACCCGTTTGAGACACATTCAGACTAAAACCTAGCCTTATTCTCTCAAAAAATTCTAAGTTATAATTTAAATACTTACAAAATACCTATTGTCAAAAATACAAGAAGTTAAACATATATAAAAAAATAAATTCGTCCATATAATATCCAAGTTTTTTTGAGCTACCGGTCATTTTATTACTAATTAAAAACATTTTTAGGATATTTGACGTTTTAGTTTATTTCTTTTTCAAACCATTCTCCAGAATTACAATTAAACACTAAAAAGAGATTCCATAGTAATTAATTTTTATATGTTACAGTTAAAATTAGACCTACTTATTTTTATTTGTATTGTACTGACATCTTAATTTAATTTACTTTATTATATGGAAATCCGATAGCCCCAAAAAAATAAAATAAACGTGTTAATTGTACACGCTTAAGAAAAAGACACAAATACAATAATAAAATAATAAAAAAATTACGGCTAATTGGAATTAAATATATATAAAATTAAAGGGTGGGACACCCTAAACAAAAAAACAAAAATGTATAAAAAAGTAAAAAAATATATAAACAACATTAAACAGTACAAAAAAAAATAACACAAACAAAAAGAAACGACTTTCCACATTTTGTTTTATTCTTTTATTGTATAGATTTTTTCCAATTTTCAAAAGTTTCAATTACTAATTTTGTAAGTTGTGTTATTTCTAGCAACTCTACCATTTACTTGAGAGAGACATTTCCTTTTCCGACGGACAGTTTCCGAACAATCTATAAGAACAGATTTCCTGGTTTTTCCCAGCAAAAATTAAGTTCCCTGAATAATTTCCAGAGCTCAGTCCTTTTAATTTCAGGTAAATTCCGATCTTCATTGATCTTAGTTAGAATTTTGTCGACGGTTGAGATCTGCTCCTCATAATAAAATGTACTCCTTTTATTGCAGTTTTTATCTCTTCTTCTAACGAGGTTTTTCCTCTGTCTGTGATCGAATGTGGCTTGGGAGTACTAATAATTCCAGTCGTTTTTTTCTTCTGCAGTATTCGGTACATAGTAGATTTTCCAAATCCTGTCATTTTGGAACACACCTCAATAGAGCTTTTAACATTATCTAGATATTGATATCTTAAAGCATCATAAACATTCATCGTAATAAGTTTTTCGTTGAGGAAAAAATGCCTTGGTTTCACGATTTTGGAATAAATATAGAGGTGGAAGCCATATCTTTTGGGTATCTCACTAATCTCAAATAATATATAAGAACAAGCGCAAACAAGATAATTTACAAAGGACATACTGTAGCCTGTACTTTGCTCACTGACAAAAATTAAATTGAAATATCAGAAATTTTATTGTTGCAGTAAATTTATAAAAGCTTATAATATTTAAATATAATTAAATATATATAAATTTACGGCACTCCTCAGTTACCTACGGCACTGGAGCAGGTACGTTGGAGGTTTCGGTAACAGTTTTATTACTCTGTCTAGTTCTTAACTAGAGTATAGGAATGTGTATGCTTGTGATCGCTCCCCCCCCCTCCAAAGAGCTTTGAGTTCAGAAAAATAGAACCGATTCTGCCTTTTATATTAGGAATGTGTATGCTGCTGGTATTCCCCCCGTTGACAACTTGTTTTTCTTGCGATAGCCGCCCCCCAAAAGCTTTGAGTTCAGGACAATAGACCCGATTCTGCCTCTTATACTAGGAATGTGTGTGCTGCTGGCATCCTCCCCTCTCCAAGAGCTTCAAATTCAGAAAAATAGACCCGGCCCTGCCTTTCACACTAGAAATGGGAATGTTTGCGGTGTCCCCCCCCCCCCGTTGACAAGTTTCACTTGCCATATTGTACTTGCATGATATCACCGCCCCTCCCAAAGAGAGGGGCTGGATCCGCCCGAGTACATAATGTCAGGTAGTTATACAGCTTGTATCTCACTCTCAGTAATAAAATTGTTTTTTTTTTAAATAAACATCATCCCCGAGTTCAAAAGTGTGTTCTACAAACTTAGCAAAGATTCTGTCTTAGTTAATTAAATAAAACAAAACTAAAACTCCCCTCTATAAAAAGATCTAGGGAATTGTTCATAAGAATAGCAGAGACAACAGAGAGATTAAAAGAAAATCATTCGGTACTTAACGATTTTATGTATATGTTGTCACTACTTCAACACTCGTCTCTTCAACGTTTGATTTCCTTTTTCTTTTTATAGCGTGTAAATTTAGCTAAAACATTTTTTAAAAGAATCCAGACCGACCCAAATTCCACAATAAACAATCAAACTAGCGACCTTAAGCAGCATTTCCACTTTACAACTTTAGATATCCAGATATTGGATTGAAATAGGATGGGCCGGTTGTCATTTGCCTTTCCGGCGTCAAAGACGTTGGCGGTTATTTCCTTTCGACCGGAACTAAAGACGATCTCACGGCCTGTCCGCTTCAAACGGATGAAGCTTTGTTGGGGCAGTCCGGATGATTTGAATAACCACTCTCGAACCTGCTTAATTGAGACCGAGAAGTCTTCTTGAAACATGAACAATTTGGACGTTATTGAATAGGTCTTGAATTTAAAATTTTCATAGGGATCTTAATTAAAAATAAAATTTTCCAATTTTTCTATTAAAAAAGATCATATCCGACGTTAGATAGGCAGCCGGATATGTTTAATCTGTAATTAAGTCTAGGAAACTGCGTTTTATTTTCAGGCTATCTAATATAAATTATTCACACATTTGATATCTTTATTATTTATTCCAGAGGTTCCCAAACTTATTGTCTTATAAACCGAACCGATTTTTTTTGTTTTATGTAGACCTGTCTGTCTCCCTACAATTGAATTTTTACAATTTTATCAACGTAAACCTGTTGCTGACATCTGTAACCTTAGTCTGGTGATCGAACGACAACGCGGGAGTTAAGAATAGAATAAAAAATATCAACGTAACAACCACTGACCTCTACTATGGACCCCTACTCTTGTCGGCTGCTAAATCCAAAAAATGGCAAACCATGGGCGAAAAAGTGCGTTTCTGCACATCGGGCACCAGTCATATTTTTGGACGTTGATCAGATAAGAGCATGCGCATAAGCGACTTCCTATTATCGATCGGTTTTTTCGTAGCGCCATCCGTAAACAGCACAGTATCGGCTCAACGCCATTTTTGTGTTTATTTTTGCTTTGTGAGTTGCGTGCGATTTAAACGTATTTATAGCGTTTTAAGTGATTTATTTTATTTGTTTTTGTGTTTTTATTTAATATAATGGATTATGTACATATTTTATTTGTTTTATTTTCCTTTTCCTCTATAGGGTAAAAAATAGTGTTGCTTTACAACGTTTTTGGATTTATAGTGTTTTCGTATAATATTAAATTTCCAAAACATGTAGTATGATATATTTTTAGCACTTTCCAAATGATTACCAAAAGATAAACTGAACTTTTAAGCAATCAATTCTTTTAAAAAATCTGAAAATTCGCACCAAACCACAAAATAGTTTCTTCTATCATATGAAAAAAGTTCATTCATCAATATGTCAAGAAATGGTACAATTTCTCCATCTATTACATTACTTACATAAATAAAAACCTACATCCTCAAAATGAAGTTGGAATATTTTAAAACATACATATATATATATATATATATATATATATATATATATATATATATATATTACTTAGAATAATTATAATGCATTATTATTTTGTTATATACATAAAATATTTCAGTACAAGGTTTATATTTTATCCAGAATCGGCTATTGGCTCTATAATTTCTAAGCTCTGTTTGAATTATTTTTTCAAATTGCCAACGACTTTTTCCTAGTTGCTAATTTGCACAATGTCCATATTCTTGCATAACTTCATCCACCTTATATTTAACCGATGTTTCCACCCAGCTCAAATGATTTTTTTGGTTCTGCAGCCATTCTATAATTTATTATTTTGTATGTCTGAAGATTGAGGACATGACATTTAAAAGCGTTGTTCATTATTAATACTGGTTTTGGAAGTAAATTCAGATTAGTTATGTCCGTACTCATTTTATGAAATTGTCATGATTCATGTTGTCACGGCAATCCCCACTTTGAAATCGTCAAATTAAAAATTCATTAATATGTTAACAAAAGCAAAATATTACGAAATAAGTTAGACAAATGTGAAATTCTTTTGTTGGTATATTTTTTTATTCACCCCCAGCAATGACCTTGTTCACTTATTTTATGTCAAATAACATTTTCATCATTTTGTCAAAAAAATTAATGCGATAAGAAAATATATGCTCCGTTCACCATTACGGCAGGAAAATATTATTATATAAAATTATTTTTAAATCCTGCATATCCGTTGACAAACCCATTTCGTATCAATATTTTCTTAAAAAATGAAAAAAAAAAAGATAAGGAAAAGAAGGTCATTATTTTTTAATAATTAGCGAATAAATTGCTGGACCTTAAATATGATAATTATTCACTCCCACCCTACAGCAAGAAAGTTAACGCACACAGACAGAAACAATAGATTAGAGAAATAGTAAGATACATTTTCTTCATAATTTTACTTTCACAGTATAAAAAATGACAACTAACTCTCATCGGTAGACACAGACCGGATTATTCCCTTCTGCTTCAGATATTATTTGTGCCCATATGATGTGACTTCCAAAACAAAAAAGTTACATGACACCGACTTTTTTACTAAAGATTGCAACCATGGTTGCAACTTTGATAACTTGCTTGATTTAGACACCATTTATGACTAATTGAACTAACTAAATAGATTTTCGAAGTTCGGTCCTGTCGATGGTCACCTGATCATTTTGTAGTGCGCATGCCGACATCTGATCTACGATGTTTACATTTTATTGTCGTAAATTTGCCGTTTTTGGGATTAAACTTTGCGGATCTATAAATATTTTATCTATGGTAACAACAGTCACTGTGGACGTTTTTCATAATATCTCGGATACAGTGCCACATAACGAGCACTGCCGCGTTACGAAATCAAGGCCGAGCTCCGCAATTTGATAACGTTTACTGTAGACTAGAAAATATGAAAATAAAAAAATTTTTTAGTACGACTCATACCTTTATTAATTACATCGAGACAAAATCAAATCTTGTAAAATTTCTACATGAACTAAATACACAAAATAAATCAGTTATTTTATTCTACTCGTCTTTTTTGCTGACAGGTAAGGAACAATGCATAAAACGCAAAAATCGCTGCGGCTTCCATTTTTTATTTCGACTCATCATTCCCCACCTTCCAAATACTTTTATTGAGAGGGATGACCTTGATGAGAAGTGTGCTAACCTCTCTGAATCCCCTTTCAACGAGATATGAGGATGGAAATGCTATCAAAAAATTTTTTGCCATCATCTATAATTCAGGATAAGTAAGTAGCAAGTATGTTATTCGTTGGAATTTATTTCAATCAGTTCTTCTTATAATATGACATCAAATTCGTCAACGTCATCATTTTGATATTTCCATGATTAAAATATCCTCAAATCTGGCTTTAAAGTCTATGTACAGGGCATTTAAATGTTGATTGTGTGCCGAAACGTCAGCATCAGGACAGCATGTCTGTGGCAAGTTGGGGAACTGGGAAAATTCACATGTTTTGTTTCAAAGGATTAATTTTGACAAGAAGTTGCAATGATGAACTTTGTTTTTATTAGATTTCAACTTACGGTTGTAAGTTAACCTCGATAACTTAGGTAAATCATAGACGTAAAAGAAATTAACATGACTTTAATATAGACTGAAGATCTTATAGAAGAAAGTTGACTCAGGCTTAAAAGGAGATAGAGCGTTCTCCAGGAGCAGGACTTCTTTCTAATTTCTGTCAGGTGACAGGAGTATACAAAGACATTTGAAGTATCGTATTTAGCCCCACGTTATCTCTTTTTAAGCGTAAGCCAACATTCTTCTATAAGATCCGCAGTCTATTTTAAAGTAACGTTAATTTCTCTTTCGTCTATGAAGTAAAGAAGTCTATTCAATAGACAATGTCTGATTTCCATATGATTAATTTTTTTTATGTGTTCTGTAGCATCCAGAAACTCCAAATCGGTCTCTAATGCTGAAGAAATCTGTCAAACATAAGCCTTCGAAACAGCGTACTTCAATATAAAGGAGTAATTGATAAAATTTTCGTTGTTTTCTTCACACAAATGCTAAAATAACCTAAAAATCAACGCGATGTTCCCAATTGCATTTATAACAAACTGAAGAGATTAATGCAATCTGTAACTCAGATTTTTAGCAACTAAATGTGTTGATGAATGACGCAATGAATTGCAAACACCCCATGTGCATTTTTTTCATGTGGCTTATTACGGTAGGCAGGTACTCCATCTATTACAGCTGATATTATATTTGATAAAAGAATGCTTTGTCCATGAAATACTCTCTCAAAATATTGAATATTTATTCGCCTATAATGTAGGTTGCCAAAGTTCTCACAAAGAGCAATTTTTCTTGAATTTCTTGATCCATAACAATATAAACATATGCTGATAACAATCTCTCATTACCACGTAAGGTCGACTCCTTCAGTTATATGCAGAGCTGGGTCGTTTAATAATTACATAAAAAGCATTCAACATCAATACATCTTTGGACTATGTTGTTGCTCAAAGGGATTTTTTTGAGTATATCATATGCAAGTTTGTGTAGATCAGTTGTCATCTCTTCAATAGCCCGCAAAATTATCTTTTTCTCGTCAGTATGCGGCTTTCCTGATTTATAGTAGACAGATATTGTATGACGCCCGCAACCCACCATCGTCTCTTTTTGACGTTGAAGCAAATATATTGTCCACCATGAGTCTCTTCTGACATTTTTCTTTCAGTGTTCCCCGATGATCCTCCAACTTGAATGGTTTCGTAGCATCGTTGCTTAAAACTCTGTTGCATATAAAATACATAGGCAGGTGTTTGCCTATATTTCGTTTGCGATTTGGCCATGTTTAGAAGCAGGTATCTGTGAACAAAAATGGAACTAATTAAATATGATAACACTTGGCAATTCGAGATTGACTCCCCATGTAAAACCTTATTTTAATCTTTATGGCAAATGTTGGTATTTTATAGTTAAATACAGGAGAGTTATGTACAATTGAATTTTGTTTAAATAGAGAGGATGAAGAAAAGAAAATAAATAATACTCATTGTTAAAACGAAAAAACTAACAAAGTAATTAAAAAATTTAAAAAGTTGATATTATAAACGATAGATTAGAATATCAAATGACCTTGCCCCAAGATATGATCGGCAATCGGACTATCGGAGGAATTAAAAAAGAATAATGTTATTATAAAATTAAAATATACTTACTTATCTCCAAAGTCCCAAAGAAGAAAATGATGATTCACTTTAACTTGTATATTAGGTCTATTTTTATTTTTGATAATATTTGAATATAACTTTTTTTTCAAAATTCAGAAAACGAATTAACAGTGTTTTTTTTTAACACTCGTATTAATAATAGACGAATTAAACAAGTCTGCGCCATTTTCGTTGCAACTCTAATTCAAGTCTAGAGGTGTTATCAAATGTGCAAGTATTTATAAGCTACAAGTAGTGGGAACACAAAGCAAATGGTTACTTACACAATAATTTAATAAAATACGCTTAATTAATTCAAATGTTATGATGATGATCTACCGAAATAGGATCCACTCTTGTGGTCTCCGAATTTTTTTCCGTATACATGAACCCCTTGCACATCGCAGTCGACCTCTGGGGGTCAATATTGACCACTTCCCAGATAGCACAAGATTTCCATTGGATATCCAGAATAGGTACATATAATGTCCTGTATGTCCATGGACCGTTTATGGATGTCCATTAGATGTGATGACCTGTAATCTATATGGACGTCCATATCTGGATGTCCAGTGTAAGTCCATCAGACGTCCATTAATTAAATTTCGGGTTGTCGGTAAAATCGGATACTGAAATATCGGCCTGTAGAATTGTCATTTCTTAACCCGCCGACCCGCCATGAATTGTGTTGACGTCGAGCTAAAAAAGACCTTTGGAGTTTTAGTTGAGCTAAAATCAAGTGTGCTTTTTATTTGAAGAAGATGCCACCGTTAAAGGTAAGTATAGTTATTTTTAATTAAATTTTTTTAATTATACCAAAAATTACCGAACGAAACTACAGACATGCCCGACGAAAAGCTGATAATTTAGTATCAAAACAAATTTGAAAGTGAACAAAATGTTCAGTATCAAAACACGTATGTTAAAATATAGCTTTTGTAGCTATACTTTTTCATACAATCACTTATTTAAATGGAAATTACTACAAATAAGTGCAAATATTCTGATAGGTCAGTGAGTTTTGTATCTTGTTGGTTAAAATGGAGCACAGATAGAGTTGTAAATTTGTGTAATAATAAAATTGTAAATTTTAGAGAAAATTCTCTCTGACAAAGTCATTATTGAGTAATCAGTCTAATAAGATTGCTGGCATTAATAAATGTTATCAAAATTTATAATGAAATAAAAGCTATAGCAAATTTGAATAATTATATTAATTTTTTTATGACTATTTTGGATTAAACGCTGGTAAAAGTTTACATTGATGTGTATTTTTGTGCAGTATAATTTTTAAAAAATATATAATAAAGTTTTGACAGTTCGACTCTAGGTTTAGACTTATAATTTAATTTATTTTAATTATTTTTTAGATGAATTTTCCACAGATTGGTCCAAATAAAATTCCTATGTGAAAACCAATTTGTACCAAATTAGACAGGATATTCAGGTAATCTTAAATAGGGAAAAAACAACAAGTATCTACAAAGAATTTTCTGCAGGAGTTCAACTATCCTTTTACTTAAGAAAATAATCAGCTGCCTCTAGTCACATAAGATCTTCAGGACAATTTAAACTTTAAAGATGCAGTAAGTTTATTACACTTCTCCTGAAATAAAAGCTGAAACTTATTCAAGTAATGCTTCTTTATGTGTATGAGTCTATTGATAAAAAAAAACTTAATTTACAGGATTATTTTATATATATTTTTTTACTTTGATTCTTAAAGTCAAAAATATTCTTAGGTTAGCATATGTGGAATTAACATTTAATTATCTCAATAAAGTAATATAATTTTAGGTTTTACAATTAGCGAAAATTGGAGGAAATTATACCTATTAACTTATTAAAAGATATTTTATTGTAACAATGACAGATAGCCTTTCCAAGAATTATACATATGATGGAACAGTAAAGTGCCCTTTAAAGAACTTATGTTCACTATTTGTAGGTAAGTTACCACTTAAATATAAAAATTTGATGAAAAAAATCTCTCTGTTTTATTTGTCATACTCGTAAATAATAAGAACAAATTGGGTGTCAGATTTCACACGTTGAACTCTGGATCCTCTTGTTCTGATAATACCCAGACAAAAAGTGTGTTAAAATTTTTTTTCTGGTCTGTTGGTTTAAGCACTCTAAGCAATAACGATGCATTTGGTTTATATATATATATATATATATATATATATATATATATATATATATATATATATATATATATATAGAGAGAGAGAGAGAGAGAGAGAGAGAGGGAGAGAGAGAGAGATTTAAATTCCTACAAAACCATAAAATACTGCATCATTTAACGTTAAACCTTATTAATTGTCAGCTGCGGTAGAAGAATGGGGGGCCGATAAAAAACAGCCGAAGACAAGGTTAGACAATGGCTGAAGAGAATAAACGACAGAAATAAATCTAGAAAAAAATAATCATTGTAACAATAAAAAGTCTTTATTTAAATAATTGGTATATTTTCTATTACCCAATTAAAATTGTACCTATTACTATGGAACCAGATAACTTATTCATAGCGATCCTTCTACAGCTTGAACAATTTAAATCAATTGAAGCTATATTTTGTAGCATTTACAATTCGACTGATTATAAAATTTTATATTCTTATATAGTATTGTATTAAAAACTTGACAATTGTAATCAATAAGTGTAATATGTGGATCCAGTTCCTGTTACCTGGTTCGCTAATGTAATTTATATCTGTTTAATTTTTGGGACTAATACGGCCATCTATGGTTACTTGTTATCGACGTTTTGATGACATGAGTGGTCTGTGTCTTCCGATATGCAGATTAATTAGGTACTGTAAGCTCTCGGACCCTAAGCAAATTCTGAAAATATCTACCATTCATGTTAGCGGAACGTCAAGAAGAGGGTACAATAGATTATGACCTATTTATCCAAAAAACACAATACCATCGGATAATATGTCCACAATCGGGTCAAGAATGTACAATATATGGACATCCAAAATTAGTCCTATTAATATCCAAAAATGATCCATACTTGGACAATATATGTAATCCAAAAAGACATCCATGAGTGGGACAATCGTATAGTTCAGTGGATATCCATAGGATGTTGGTGAACAAATTCTGGACATCCCATGGATACCCAGTATGTCCAGCTTTGGATAAACGATGGATATCCAGTGGACTGAAGTGTGCTATTTGGGTTTGAGAATAAATGGTTTATTTGTTGCTATTAGTCATTATCTTATTATTTATTTGAATGGTACATAGTAAAAAAATATATAGTTCCAATAATCAAAATTTAATTTAATCATAAAATAACTAGGATTTGAGTTCTATATGCAAAAAATTACACCTATTGATCATTACAAAAAAGTAGACCTACAACACATAGTGTGATTGCTTCGATATTTGGGAGGAAATGTTGTAATTATTACAAAGGGTTTACTGACATTCCACTCAAAATAGTGTACAAATGACACATATATAAAGAAGTTTTGAAAAAAAAACGGTCAAAACCAACAAAATATTCTCAATTATATAAGACAAACTATTTTAGTTCTCAACCAACTAAAAAAATACCTTATACTATAAGGACAGACGTACTCTGTTCTAACACAGTTAGAGATAAATCACTCTCAGATTTCAAGAATACCAGAAAAGGGTAGAAGCCCTTTCCCATGGTAGTATTGCAATCTGAGATAGTGCTTTGTCTTTAACCATGTTAGAACAGAGTGCACACGTCCTTAAAGTATAAGGTTTTTTCAAGTAGCTGAGAACTAAAATGGTTTCTCTTTTATAATTGTACTTTTGTTTTACTTTATGTTATGCTATAAAGCTTATTTCTAATTCAATAAAATTTGCAAAAAAGAAATAAAATATCAATAATAGAGGAAAATGACAAATAAAGCATCGGCAAACTAACGGCTGAAGTAGATACATTTTAAAAAAGGATATTTCAAAGACTAAATGTTTCTGTGAAATTTCACAATATACGTACATTTTGGGTAATATAGTTAAACAACTATTATAGCATCGTGTGAAATAAGGTTTAAAAATATTAAGAAATATGAAAAAATTGTGCCCGCTTTCCTTCTTAAGCTATCAATACTATAGAATTCATATTATTAGTATAATAAGGTCCACGAATCCTACCTTACCCTTATAGAAATACAATCTCGATTAGTCATCACTGTTAGTCATGTTTCTAGTGAGATTCTAGACTTTTATTCTAGTATATAAGTAAGTAGTATAAGATTTAACTTTTAATCCTAAACAGTGAAAGTGTAAGCAAGTAATTATTAAAAGATTGAGACTAATTAGTTAATCAGCAAAGAGCGTGAATTTCATAAGAAATGGTGTCAGAAGTGAGGATTATCATCCGATTTTTAGAACATTCTATTTGGAAACTAGAAGATATAGAGAAAAACTGTCATCAAGAAAGAAGCTTATAACCTAATCTTCGACAAAATTTTAGAACATTCTATTTGAAAACTACGAGAAACAGCGAAAAACTGACTTAATCATCGATTTTTTTATCAAGAAAGAAGCTGAGAACTGAATTTTTGACAAACGTTTAGAACATTCTACTCAAAAGTCAGAAAAGTTAGCGAAAAACTGGCTTTATCATCAAATTCATCATCAAGAAAGAAGCTTAGAACCCAATTATCGACAAAGTTCTAGAACTTTCTATTTGAAAACTAGAACATATAGTAAGAAACTGACATCACCATCGAATTTGTCAAGAAAGTAGCATTATACGAGCCAAAAAAATGGGTGGTATAATTTGAATATCTCGGCAAAGCTAAATCAAAGTCGTCGTACAACGGAATAATTGAGCAACTTCAGACAAACTGGGAACATGGTTCGCCACAAGAACTTGTAGAAGCAAAGAAGTGTATAAGAGAGTATAATGATGTTTTTCACGCAAAAAATAGACCAACATCATTTAGCATGAAATAAATACTAGCAGTGTACAACCAAGACGCCAGCCACCTAGAAGACTTCCCATTGCCAAACGCCAGGAAGTGGAGTTACTTGAAGACAAAATGCTGAATGAACGACTTATAGAAGAATCGTCTAGTCTTTGGTAATATCCTGTTGTATTGGTAGTAGAAAAGAATGGAACTAGGTTTTGTGTTGACCACAGGAAGCTTAATGAGGTCACTACGAAAGAGAGCTATCCACTTTCTAGAACTGACGACACTTTGACAATACTGGCTACGTCACAGTGATTCTCCACACTAAATCTGAAAAGTAGGTGTTGGCAAGTAGACATCCAAGATAAAGATAGGGGAAATACTGCTTTTTCCACTGATGTTGGTGTGTACCATTTTAATGTTATGCCATTCGGACTCTCCTATCAGAAACAGTACTGCGAGAACTTATATGGAAAACAAACAGTCACCTTGATAATATCATTTAATGAACATATATATATATATATATATATATATATATATATATATATATATATATATATATATATATATATATATATATATATATATATTATAGAGACAGGGGATGGGATGTTTTCGATTATTATATTTATTTTGCAAATTTGTCACGAGGCTTGAATTACGAAAAATACTGTTTGATGGGGCAAAAAAAGTTTAACTTAAAATATTCCGATTTTTCAGGTACTCGTATAATTTTTTTCGATTTCTGACTTATTTATTAAATGACACGCGTTTGGAGAAAGAATCAGAGTAAAATTAACGGGAAATATATTTCTCATTAATGGTTTGAAGGAAAAAAAGGTAACTATTAACTAACTTATTAAACTAGTTCTATGACCGTGAAGGAGAAAACGGAATATTGTTAAACTTGCAATATTTTTATCTGGTAATGACTTAAGTATAATTTTCATAAAGATATATCCCATTGCTTATAATCATCTTTCAAAAATACTTTTAAAATATTGAGAAAATGTGCAGATGTTCCCGAAATCCAAAAGAAAGGTCATAGATCCAGAGCTTAATTCACAGACTTTTAAACATATCATTTTTTTCAAGGGGTTTATACTATGTATTTAAAAAATCACTATATGATAAATAAAATTAGAGTCGTCAGTCACAACGAAGTAGTCGCAAAAGAACTTTAAGTATAATATCCTCGAAAAAGTATAATTTGACAAGGAAGAGCAAAATACACAAATGTCGAAAATAACTGATCTCAAGATGTAACAAAGCTATTCTGTTGCAAACTTACAACTAAGTTAAATAATAAATCAGAGTTGAGAATCAAAATTTAAAAACAGCATTTAGCAAGCAGATTATCTCTCTCCTGTTACGCCACTGTACTGACCATTAACCAATATCTACCCCATATCACTTTCATTTTTTAACCGCAAACCACAAACATAATGGCGTTTCTCGACGTTTCCCCATACTTGACTTTGCTGCTCCAAAATAATCTCTACCAATCATATTTGCAATATGAATTTTCATAAGCGTCTTGTTATTGGTCCATTCACCTTCCCCTACTACCAATCCTGCTGAAATATGAAATTATAAGCCCAAGGGTTGGACGTCCGCGACGCCTTGGCGTCGGCGCTGGCCTTACAACGTTGCCAGCATTTTTAATATTTCTAAATTAATATGGCACAAATCATATTTTCTTCTATATGAATTTAAAAATAATTAAATAATAAAACTTTAATATAATCTTTTTTGTATATGAAATTTATTTTAATGATTTTTGTGCAGCATTTAATTTTATGAAGTTCTAAAATAATTTTCATGATCTCGAAGAAAAATCTCTTTAATTTTTTTTTTTTTTTGTAAAATATTCATCCTTACATCAAAATCTAAATTTTTATTTGATCATGTAAGTAAAAATTCACAATTTCTTGACGATAAGACATGATAAAATATAGTAAATTAAAAAATAGTGATTATTAATTCAATAATTGTTGTTAACTTGATAAAGCAATGACACAAAATCATGAAAATAATAAGAGCGATTAGAAAAAAGGCTTTATAACTTTTATTTAAATCTATAGTTATAATTTTTAAATTTCACTTTTAAAGTTTTATATTTTAGAAATATATCAACTTTTCTAGCTCAAAAGACTTATGTTTTCGAAGTAAGTTGATTTTATAGTATTAATACAAATTAAAATGAAAATTTGGCTTTAAATTCCGATTGTCAGCAACGGGTATAACAGGTCAGTGTATGTATTTACTTATGAACAATGAATAATTTGCCTCAGTTTCTCAAAAGAGACATCTTGATCATCTTTTTCTCCATTGTAGCTATGTCATTATTTATTCTAATAAACTGATGTAATGAAACAAAAAATGAAAACATTTCTGAGGCAAAAATAAATTCTCTTCTAATTTTTAAACCAAATTCCCCCAATTCCTCCAAATCAGTTCGTTAGCAACATTTAGAAACGTAAATAGTTTTTTAAAGGGCAGACACTTTAAAAACATCAACACTGAGCCCAAAAAACTTCAAATTATTCAAATTGATGAACTTGAAAGTTAAAAACAATTTCTTTGAAAAATCGTGAATTTTTAATAAAAAATACAAAATAAAAAGAACTTGAAATCTCATTGCCTTCTCAACATAATTATCTTTGTGTAGCGGTGGGTAATTTTTATGCCCATTTATAAATTAAATTGTCTAAACAAAGCTTAAAACTTATTTTAATCAAAAGTATTTTCAAACAAGTATAGATATCCATTATAAACCCCACAAATCCAATGTTTGGTCTAATTAAAAAATCTAAATTGATTCCTAAACCGGGTGAGCCTATTAAAAATATCTTTTGTGTCAATATGTTTTGTATCAATCTTGTTTATTCTCTTATTTACAAAAGCTGTATGCTATTATTTAGGGTAGGTCAAAGTTTCCTGAAATTGAACCATGGTATTTACTATTTAAATACCTTTAAATGTAAGTTATTTACCCCCTAATTCACCAACGTGGCACTAACTCTAAAACTAACGTATGTAGCTTACCAATAAAGAACTTATATTTACAAAATCAACAATAAATTGGTAAATTTTGAACCTCAAAAATACAAAAACAACTATTCCTCTAACCAATTTCCAGGTCTTATCCCTAGTTTATTGTTCTTAATTTTTACATGCAAAGTTTTATTTATTGAAATATAGAATATAAATCATATCAATATCATAGTCAAAATAAAATTAACCCCTTAGATGGTCTGTCACGGCAACTAAATCGGCTTAAAACTTAAGCCTTTTTGGTTGCTAAGGTGTTATAGAAACAATGCCTTCGCGAGAGGCTCTTTAGGTGCATGCTTTCTTTCAAATATTTATTCCATATTGTTCTTCGAATATTTTCTTTCATTTAAATTGGATATCCTATTTTTGAATAAATATATCAAGATTATAGGTTGCAAAAAAAAGAATAGTCATAATATAAATTTAGCTAAATGCTTCCCGGATTCGAGCCACAAAAACACATTCCGACACAATAAATTCAACCCCATTTTCCAACCTTTCAATGTAAACAAACAGAGCAACACGCAAACCTAACCCCATTCCGAAATCAACAGGCGTCAATTTGGCAACAGCGCGTGGCGATCAATAACCACGTGAGTCTCATATCATATTGTATATCGTCATTGGAGAACTCATAACGACGCCGGCGAGCGTCGAACGCATCCCCTAATCATATCCCCAACTTACCATTTATCGGAGAGACGTCCAGCAGGAAAAAATGATAAAAACAGAGTTTTGGCACTACGAGAATTAGAAACTACACGACACACACACACACACTATCGCCTCTCGACATTAGCATGCACACTGTAATCAATAGACCGTCAGCGGGACCAGCGTCGCGACGTCCACGTGCTCGGTGGGCCAGCGCGCTCAATTTAAGAGTTCATATGCTAACACATATAACTCTTCAGTAACAGATCATAATTCTCCAAAGTAATTAATGCTTTATTATATTTTTGAAAAAAAAACATTTTTTTTTTAAACAAAAAGCCTAATAGTATGAAACAAATTAATACAAATAAAATGGTATATAGCCAATCTTTTTCACGTGTAAAATTTAAGCAACTTGGTACTATTGCAAAACATAGTTTGAAAATATTCGGGAATCGGGAACTACAGGTAATATTATTTATTGTACAAAAATTTCTCATATAATGTAATGGTATCTAACTAGTTACGGATAAAACACTATAATAATTATAATTATAAAGCACAAATCTTAATATTAAAATAATATCAATAATCGGTACGTTATGATGTTTATAATACATAGCATCTCATCACGGTACTTAGAATAATAAAGTATAGTAAGTAAATTTAGTTTCGTTTTATGTGGATTACTATATTTTTTTGTAATGTCCAAAAAATAACAAATAGATATGTTTTCTAATACATAATGTATATCACATGGGAGGTGGTCTCTTTAATTATTCTTTTGCATCTTCCTCTGTTCTTTACTTATGGTAAATGTACTAAAAAGAAACTTTAGTTACACATCGATGCAAGTGCACTTTTTATTGTCTAAACTTCCAATTTTATATTTTAAAATTAAAACTTATTTGTTTATACTGAAAAAAAAATTAAGTTAGCTATATTTGCCAACTCTTCACCTCTCTTAGTAAAATAATATTACCCCACGTATAAAAAGTCTAAAATAATTATTAATTATTAATGAGAAAATTAAAAGCTTTTATAATAGTATGAAAACGTATATATTTTTCTCAAAAATATACTCAGAAATATCGCTATAAAACGTCGTATTGTTAAAATTAGACAAAAACAAGTCAATCTAACTAAACAAATATATTTCTTTAAATTGTGTGTCTTAATTTTTGTTTTTTTTTAAACATATATTTGATTATCGAATTAAGTAAATAATACAGAAAACTAATCAATAAGAAGTGATGAATTATTGTCTGGGTCGACAGTAAGAGCCTTAAATAACTAATTTACACGCCAAAAATTAGTAAACTATATTTTAGTAAGCTGTATTTTTTCTTTAAATTGTTGTGTTAGTTTTCAAAAATAGCTTTTTTGTATTTATGTCTGTAGGGTTCAGATTCCAAAACTACTCACTGGCAAAAAGTAGCACAGATGCTGTAAAACCGAATTCTAATTATCAAGTGGAGTGAAAGACGACTTGCAAATATCGCAGATATTAAATGAATTAATGAATAATATAAAACAAATTAATATTATTTGAACTTTTTCTTTATAAACATTCAATAAAGAAAATTATTAAAAGACTATTAAAAGCTGCTTAACGATAATTATTTTCAGCTTAAAATAGATTTGTACTCTTCGTTAAATACATATTTCAAAACAAGAAACTCGCTGTATTATACTTTTATTTAATTTATTATATATATTATTCTGTTTCCAAATAAAATTTAATTAACAAAATACTTGAATAATGTAATAACCGGCATTTTTTTTGATGTTCTAAATATCGTGATAGATTTAATACCAACCGTGTTATACAAAAGGAGAGGTAAATTTTACTAAAACCTTCCTTAACTTTCAGCAAGTTATATAGTATATAGTCAAGCTCTAATATAATATTTAAGCAATTTTTTATCTAGTATAGTCCTGTTGACTTAAATAATTTTCATAATTTGCCAGAATACGATTCTCAACTTTCATTTGTGAATTTGAAAAGACTAAATATTACTACTGAATATATTATTTTAAAGATTTATAACTTTTGCTTCATCTTTATATAATATATTTTTTATGCGATTTTTATATTCGTTATAAAGCGAATTAGAACATTCAGATAAAATTACAAGAAAAGGAAAAATTGATAAATGGCTCACATTTCTCTTTTCCTCGAGATGGAAAATACAAACTTTCGCATATAGTTTTCAGTACAATGTATAGTGTAGATAACATCTTTCTTAATATCAATTTGGGACTTTTTATTTTTTTTTCTGCATTTTGTGATAAATAATACATTAAAATAATTGATCTTTTTTAAAATTATTAAGCTTTTCCTCTCTACAACACTCTTTTTTTAATGATTTTAATGTGTCAAAATCATAACTGATTTGAACTATATTTTTTTAAAGAACAGTTGTACTTCTTTACAAAACAGATTACCGAAAATTTAATAAAATTCTGCAGTTGTGTATATTTGTCTCTAAAGGCTAGAAAGATAATTCAAAATATATTATTATAACATTTTTTATCGAAATCGTTGCTCTTCAAATGTAATTACACAACTCCATCCCTAAATTTTTATCTAATTGCTGATATGGCGATTGATTTATTCTAAAAATATAAATATTTCATTGAAGTTTATAAATAAATAGGTTTCTAAACGATACTTGTCACGTGTTAAAAGATGCTACTGACGTTAATAAATCTAGAAAAATTATCCATGCTTTCGACAGTCTGAATAATTAACAATCATAATTAAACCATTGTTGAAGGAATAATAAAGTTTATTTTTTATAAATTCCTTTCTTTTCTTTTTCTGCAGAGCTTTTTCTTGTCAGATTGGCGAACTTATAATAAAAAAGACTAAAAAGGCTTTCGTAATAGCATTGTATAAGGTATATATACAATGGTAATAGCAAAGATTATTATAGAGTGTTAGCTATAATAATCTTTGGTAATAGTGACACGATAGTGTGAAAGTGATTTTGTAGAAAAAAAAACCTTAAGGTGTAAAATAATATAAGTAAAAAATTTATAGATACCTTGCTACTTTTATATAATATAAATACTCAATATAAATACTCCATGCTACCCAAATGTATATATTTATTTTTATTTTTACCCATATACCTTTTTCCTAGAATGAGTGGGAAAAACAGAGGGACGTTTCTTGACAGCATGGCGAAATTTTGTATTAAAGTGGTTTTACAATATGTACATAATAATAACCTACAACATAAATACTAAAGCCATTTCAGGTGACAAGCCGAATTGTTCTATAAATTAATGAATTAAATAATTTTCATTTTAAAGAACATAGAGAAAATTATATTTAAACGCCTTAAATGTACGTACAATAAATTAATTTATACTGGGAAAATGAAAAATTCACAGTGGCAAAACTTAAGTGTTTTTTTAATAGAAGCTGCCATGTATTTAAGCTATACACTCAAGTTTTCGACAATATTCATGTTACAGACCTTATACCTTTAGTAAATAATTATGAAGATAATTACTTCTGTCACAATTTATCCTTTGACAGACTGCAGCAGCTTACCAGCAAGTAAAGTTGTTTCAACTTCCTATCATAATTTTTTATGTTCCATAACAGTGCCAGGGATTTCACTCCTAAAGGAGTTCAAACAAATAACGATACTCAATTACAAAGTTGCTTACGTCACGGCCAATATTATCTTTAATCAAGAGTACTAATTTGTAGTAAGAGCAAGGCGACTTTAGTATGTATTCCGAACTCCTATTTGAAAACTACTTGTTTTTAAGTGACTTTCTCATAGAAAAATATTTATTTTTAGTAACAAATAATATTATTTTGTTCTTAGATGTAATTTTAAAAATTGTTTTAGGAAGATTAAGGAAGGTTGAGCAGGTTGGCAACAGAAAAATATTCTGTACTTAATTAACTAATCAATCGTCATATTAGATAATAATATAATTGATTAAATCAAACCAAAATAATGACTTCAGTAAAAAAGTAATTTTTCTCTATTTTGCCCCATAGGTAGCAGCAAGATGGAGCAAGGAATATTTGTGAAGTTTATATGAATCGACCAAAGATGATGACTTTAAAGCATATATAGCTCAGATTGAGTGGAGTTGTGTTGGGCACGTTACTCGCCAGGACGACTCCAGATGGGCAAGACAAATACAGCACAGTTACATAAAATAAACCTCAATAGACCACAATAGTTTTGCCTAGACGATATCAAAAGAAAATAGGCAAAAAGTGGTATCAACTAGTAGGAAGAACGCAGGTGAATTTAAAATAACAAAATCAACCCTTACATGTAACACAATAAAGTTAAAATTACAGAATAAATCATTAAAGACAATCCATGTGCCGGTATTCAGTAAAGAGTTTGGCCATTTGAGCCCATTCTTATACAGATTCAAACAATGCTTTCAGCTTCTTCATCTTGAGAATAAAGAAGTCACGTTTGGTCCCAGCTCATTTTTATCCATAAAGCAATAGTTTCAACCAATTGCCCCTTTCCTTCTCAAATACTTAGAGGGACTCTAAAAGAGTTCACAGCCAATTAATAACCTATTTTATTCTCCAAGGCAGCTCAAACTGCATTTCTCACTCTTTACCACTCTGAAATAATCATAAAGAGAATCAATTTGAAAATCTAAATAGGTATCAAATATTTGAGAAACACTTACAGAAAAAATTCTTTCGGAATTATTAAAATTTTAACATTTATCAGATGACTTGATAATATTATCATGAAAATTTCTAAAAACTGTTGTCATATACTGAAAGATAAGGAGATATCACTTGTCACAGATATATTGCCTTCCACATATTGCATTCCATCTTTCTCCGCTTATTCAATGTTGGTTCAACCGCTATCTACTACTCAGGATCATTTTGCATTCCGCTGCCCTCGTCTACCTCGTTTAATTCACTCATAAACAGCTATTTCTATTCTAAATTATTGATTTAAATTAATTAACAAAGTAGAGACCTGTCCACAACGGGGTACCGCACGTAGCATCACACTTAGCTGCGTCCATAGCATCGCACCTAGCTATGCCTCTGCTTGGCACATAAGTAGCCGCATTAGAATATCATAAAGCGTTGGTGTGTGCTTCTCTAATCAGCCATCAGCCATTCATTCTCTTCCTATTCGTCAGACAAAAATATGATTTTTGACAGAATCGCTAAAATTATTTCGAACTAGTCATTCACTCCTTAAATAAAAAATAAGTTACTATGACGAGTTTCATCGCATCTACAAAGATTTTTAAAGGTTTTCAGAATACATGAGAATGGATATAAGCACCACTGATTATGTCCTGAAGAAAATTAACGTTGAAATGGAAAAATTCATTAACAACAATACTGGAGAAGGTGGAAATAATACCAAGCTCGAATATTCGGTTCGAGGCTATGATACCAAGTTATGTGCAAAGCATCTGGCAAAGAACTAATGTGGTCTCACATATTTACAATAATTTTTGTGTTTGTACAATTCAAAAGCGAGAATGCCATGCTATAATCCAAAAGATGGTGTTAGGTCAAGTACGGTACGCCATTGTAGACACCTACTAAAGCAGGAGTCAAATATATTGCTGAATTATAAATGTTTTGATCTCTTAGATAATGAACAAAAGATATTCTTTAACTAAAAAACAAGGAGCCCAATGCGAAACTGTAGGTCTATTATTGGCCTTTCATTGAGTCTCCGAATGATAACTAAAAATTATTCAAACAAGATTGTATAGAATAAATTATTATTTCCAAGATATTTCGCAATTTTTATTCTTTAAATAAAAGTGTCAAAGAAGAGAGTCTTGCAGTGTTACGATTATTAACCTAAGGGTGGTATGACACAGTTGGTCATTTATTTTTTGTTTAGTTTCTAACCTCTTTGCAATAATCCTACCGAAAATCTCCTCCTGAGTACCCCTTAGATCATGTTGAAAACCGAATCAAAACATCTCACTCCTGTCAAATGTTCATTATCAACAAAATGTTTTATATTTTTTTTATTTTTTAAACTCTTTGCATAAATCTCTAATAAAAATATTTTTTCGAAAATCCCTTAGGAGGACTTTCTACAATACCTACTATTATAACCCGTAATATATAGTTATATTTAGTTAATTTGCCTATTTGTCCTGTTTATACATTACCTATAATAAATATAATTATCATTTTTTTTTGTAAACTTAATTCTACCGAAAATAATGCCATCCATATCCATTATCTTGATTCAAATATATGAGTGACTGGATTTCTCATAGGTGCTGTTTGGGATAAAATAGTGATGTCCGATCTGCAGCGCGCTGTCCCTAACATAATCCAATTTCAGCCATTATCCGCCCTTATGGCCTAAGATCTATCTAGTCCGTGTCCGTCTCAAGATATAACGGAATTCCGCATTGTGTCTTTCCAATCTAGATAATTATGTTTAATAGAGCTTTTAAGGAAAAACACCAATTGCATTAAAAATCTAAAGTACTGTTTTTTATTATTTGAATTAGGTTAGCGTATTTTAGATAGGCACGTAGAAAATAACTTCCAATAATAAAAGTTCAGTTCGTGTAATAAAGTTCTTGTTACCTACCAGACTAGATAAGACGTAAATTTACCTAAATAAAATATTTTTCATGCTAAGTAACATTTCATAAATGTGTATCTAATTGAAGCTGTATACAAGATGTTATCGCTTTTAAGAAATATTTAATATACACCATTTGAAAAATTGTAAATCCCCTATACCGTTCGAGCAAGGCTTCTAAAAGACATTAAATCTTTTTCTACCAGCATTTTCCTATTAGAAAGTAGTTAAATAGGTGAATATAAAAGATTTAAATAGCTCTATTACATCCAGGCGCGGATCCAAGGGGGGGCGGTGGGGGCGATCGCCCCCCCCCCAAGAGCTTTGAATTCAGGAAAATAGACCCGATTTTGCCTCTCATACTAGTTTATTCAAGAACTAGAGAGAGTAATAAATCATTTTTTACCCTTTTTTTCTTTTCGCAAACTATCTGTGTTCTTTAGTCCGGTGTCTTTGGCAAAATCTGTTAGACACATATATTTTTCACAAAAATGGGTTGAAAATTTTATAATCAAAAATACCGGTCTATAATAATGGACCATTTGGGTTGGATAACAAAGATATTTGGATGTGTAAAATTTTCTGCAGTAACTTTATTCAAAAAATCTTTCAAAAGTTCAGCTTAATTACTAATTTTGTAATGTTGTTGTGTTATTTCTAGCACCTCTACCTTTTCCTTGAGAAATATATTTCCTTCTCCAACGGACATTTTCCGGACGATCTATAGGAAAAAATTTCCTATCTGGTTTTTCCCAGGAAAAGTTAAGTTCTCTGAGCAATTTCCAGAGCTCAGATCTTTTAATTTCAGGTAAATCCCAATCTTCATTGATTTTAATTAGAATTTTGTCGACGGTTGGGATCTGCTTCTCATAATAAAATGTATGTACAACTCCTTTTATTGCAGTTTACATCTCTTCTTCCAACTAACAATTTCAGTCACTTTTTTCTCCTTCAGTATAAATTATAAAAGCTTATAATATATAAATATAATTAGATTTACGGCAGTCCTCAGTTACCTGCGGTACTGGAGCAGGTACGTTTGAGGTTTCGGTAGCAGTTTTATTACTCTCTCTAGTTCTTGAATAGAGTATAGGAATATGTATGCTTGTGATCGCCCCTCCCCTTCCCAAGAGCTCTGAATTCAGGAAAATAGAACCGATTCTGCCTTTTATATTAGGAATGTGTATGATGCTGGCGTTCCCCCCCCCCCGTTGACAATTTATTTTTCTTGCGATAGCCCCCCCCCCCAAGAGCTTTGAGTTCAGGAAAATAGACCCGATTCTGCCTCTTATGCTAGGAATATGTACGCTGCTTACAGCCGTCCCCCCCCCCCTATCGGCAATTTGTTTTTTTTTGTGATCACCCCCCACCTTTCAAGTGCTTCAAATTCAGAAAAATAGACCCGACCCTGCCTTTTACACTAGAAATGGGAATGTTGCTGATGTCTACCCCCCCGTCGACAACTTGCCATACTGTACTTTTGTGATATCACCGCCCCCCCCCCCCCAAAGAGAGAGGCTGGATCCGCCCCTGATTACATCAAGTGCTCTATGGTGCCGTTTTAAGATCATCCTGGTCAATTTGACGTTTGGTTCTAGTAAAAACTTCATTTTGAAATACTAATTGTTAGTAATTAGCATCCAGATTCACTAAACAGGATTCAAGTTTTGAACTTGAACTAGTTGTCAGTGAAGTTAAATCTTCGAGTAAGCCTACGTACAGTTCAAATAAATCTATATATACCCTGTAAATTTCTTATTACTATAACAATTCGTTCTTTATTTCGCCAAGTATAAACACTGCATAAATGATAAATAAATATGAAAGCCATACTTATTTGTTATTGATTCTCAAGAACACTGCATAAAATTAAAATGTAGATATACCTCACCGAAGTCTACATACAGTCACGAAAAATATGTTGTTTATCACTAAAAAAGTACCTACAAAATGTTGTTTGTACCAAAGACGATGTATAAACCGTCTTTGCTTGTACTTAATATGATTCTAAACTTCGTTCTTCGGATTATTGTGAACCTATCAAAATTTTAATATTATGGAAAGAATAGAAATTTCGGTCTCCATGCTACGCAACGTCTATAATCTTTTTATCTAGGTAATTTGAACTCTTACTACATATACATTGTGCTGTTTTGTGTTTTAATCTAGTACTTGCGAGTTATTTACATTGGAAAATTATTATATAGTATATCTTCTTCCGTTTGGGTGAGACCCATGCACCGCAGGTCACTTGGGAGTGAAAAAATAGATCTCGTTAATGGGTTACGTCTAAAAGCTCTACGGACTAGGTTGTTCGGGAGTTATTAAACTGTGTCAAAAAATTTCTCAACGAATTTTCGGGTGAACTCCAGAAGTGTTGAAAACTAGAGATTCCGATGCAGCTGCGCTGTTCTCAGGAACCAGAGAGCGTTCACGGCCATGCGGAGGACCTTGTTCTGTTGTACCTGAAATCTAGTCCTCCGCATTTTGAAAATGTACGCCCAACCTGGTGCAGTATACATCATCGCTCGGCGAATTATTGACTTGTGTGTTTGGAGCTTATTCCTGAGAGATAGCTTGTTGTTTTCGCCGGAGAGTGAATACAGACACCAGCCCATGAGCCTCCGAGCCTTTTTAATTGAAGAATCTACCTGATGCTTCCAAACCAGCATCTTGTCGTAGACTAGCCCTTAATATTGCACTTTTGTGGATTACTGGAAGTAAGTATTGCATGTTGAGCTTTTCTAAATTTGGCGAATCAGATTACCTGAGTTTTCACATGGTTTACTTTGATCATCCAGTGGTTCATCCACCCCTCGAGTTTGTTCAAGTGTCTGCAGCCTTGACGTGATGAATCTGGGGTTTCTTTGTGAAGTAATAAGGGCGGTTTCATCCGCATATTGACTGAGGCTGATATAGTTAGACCTGGGGATCTGCACTTTGTAAATGTAAAAGAGATGAGTGCTGAATGACTCTGGGGTACTCGCGTCAAGTATAAACACTAGATAAATGATAAATAAATATAAGGAAAAAGCTTGATTCTTATTTTTTTCAAAAAAGTTAAAATTTATACCTCAGAAAAGTCCACATACAATCGAGAAAAATGTGTTAGTGATTTTTTTGCTATTCGTAGGTTTTCACAAATGGTGAAATGTGCGTTGCTGTTTTTCCGGTTTTCAATCCGTTCGTTAGTAGAAAAATCTTCACGACATTTCTCCAACATCTCAGCTGGCATTTTCAAGTGATGCTGAGATGTTGGCGAAACGTTGTAAAGATTATTCCATTGACGGATGGATTGTGTATTTCCTGATTTAAAGGCGGTTTGTATATTATAACTGCTGGCAATTTGTCTTATTTTCTCCGAGGTTCCCTTAATGTACAGAATTGAGAAGAAGGAATGTGTTTTTTGCTGTCCATTAGTCGTTGTTCTAAAGTTATTTGTAATATCGTCACTTAATTTTAAAGGATAATCATTCTGTTGTAAATCGGATTTAATGTTTTCTACCTCTTTTTTCAATAAATCGGCAGGTATATACATATATATATATATATATATATATATATATATATATATATATATATATATATATATATATATATATATATATATATATATATATATATGTTTGTGTTTAAAACTTAAAGACAGGATGGAAGTGTAACGAAATTGTTGGAGATACTAACAACATCATCAACTGCGAGATAGTTTCACTTGAAAACGGCTAGAAACAATGGAAGTCTAACAGATATTTACCATTTCGCAGGAAATATCGTTGTCTCTGACCTTCAAGCAACGTCATCATCTGCTACCGAATTCTCACTCTACATGAAATACTTTGGAAATGAGCCTGTATTTCTTTTGAACTAAACTTTTGTTCTATTTTCTCTAGTATGAATTTGACCACCTGATAGTTACTGATATAAACAAAGTAAAATTATTCTCCGACGTCAGATGGATCAAATCGCAATATTTAAAAATTATTCAAATATCTCAATATTCCAAATTCACAGGGTGCCCGGAAAGTATCTACTAATCCCTTGGGACCATATATAAGAGATTAAAGTAATCCAGTACTCCCACAAATCATTTTCCAAAAGTTCCTTCTATCGAAAACACAGATTATTTTATCTTACAGATGTGACAGAAGGCATTCCAGCTCAAAATCAAATTTCTTGACTAAAATTACTTTTTAATACGCCGTTATATTATATCGATAAGTCATATTTCTAGATAGTTTTCTCTCTTTTATGCTAGTATGTTTCTTGTTATTTCTAGGAGGTTCTATAGGTATATAAACAGGAATAGGATAGTTGTATTTGAATAGTGAAGATATTAAGAAATAATAATTAGATATTTGTAATTTAGCTGTGTTAAAAAATAGGTAATATAGTATTGGAAGTAAGTTAGTGAAAAGTGTTGCGTTTTATTGATTCTTCGAACTCAGTAACTGATTTTAAAGAGACAAAATCGTAACAGTATCATATATAAAATATTTTTGCACATAAAATGATACCAGGAACTCACTTTGCTTGCCGTGACTACACGTCGAAAACAGAAAAAAATATTCCCTCAAAATCTCAATTAAATATTTCCAAAAATTATAAAAACAAAAAAAAAAGATGTGGTGATCCAAATTAACAAAATTTAACATAAAATGATACCAGGAACTCACTTTGCTTGCCGTGACTACACGTCGAAAACAGAAAAAAATATTCCCTCAAAATCTCAATTAAATATTTCCAAAAATTATAAAAACAAAAAAAAAGATGTGTTGATCCAAATTAACAAAATTTAACATAAAATGATACCAGGAACTCACTTTGCTTGCCGTGACTACACGTCGAAAACAGAAAAAAATATTCCCTCAAAATCTCAATTAAATATTTCCAAAAATTATAAAAACAAAAAAAAAGATGTGTTGATCCAAATTAACAAAATTTAACATAAAATGATACCAGGAACTCACTTTGCTTGCCGTGACTACACGTCGAAAACAGAAAAAAATATTCCCTCAAAATCTCAATTAAATATTTCCAAAAATTATAAAAACAAAAAAAAAGATGTGGTGATTCAAATTAACAAAATTTAACAAATGATTAATCTGTATTTAACTATAAGTTGCAAGGGAGCATTATGAAAGATCCGCTTCCAATTTTTCTCATTTTATGATATATTGGAGTATACCAAAAAGATATAAAACACTTATTTTTTTACGCCCTACATTGTATTTCTAGGGGGTGAAAACCAGCCTCTAGAACCGTTTTTTTTTAATTATAAAAAAAACTGATTTTTTTTATTTTTGTATATTTACACAAAGGGTTTTATTTATATCATTTTCTTAGTTAACCATTTTTAGCAACGAACTTGAGATAGTTTTCACCCCCTAAAAATACAATTCAGAACGTGTTAGATATATTTTGATATGCTCCAACATATTACAGAATAAGACTAATTGAAAGCGGACCCCTGAAAACGTTTCATTGGTAATGTAAAAATACTTCTCCGGATGACGGACCAAAAATATACGATACCAAGTAATCTAATAAAATGCTTAATATACTGACTAATTTATTTTAACAATATATTCTATATACAGTTTTCCCATCATTCGTAATGTATACACAACAAGAAAAAGGAAAATAATTAATTTCTTATACTAAAATAAAATCAATTTTTTTCTTTCGTAATTTAAAGAAATAATCCACGTTTTAACAAAATAAAGTATTAATACCTATTTAGGTTTTTAATTTTACTTTTTGTTAGTGAAAAACTATATTTTGTAGTATTCTAATTTCAGTCATTACTATGAGTTTAATCGAGACATTCTTTCTAATTGTACCATTTTCCCCAATGTAATAACGGGTCGTGAGGCAAGCGAGGTCACGGCCCCTTCAACTTCAAGGGCACTATCAAAGCTATCACATCCGTAAGATGATAAAATTTGTCTACGGTTAATAACACAGTTCCACCTGAATATCCACCCACTGATAGCAGTCTTAATAATACCAAATACTGGTTCCGGTTCAATCAATTTAGTAGCAAACCCTTATCTTGGCAATTAGATTCAGCTTTTCCTTGCCTAATTTGCCCTTGTGCTCTGATACTCACTCAAGAGTAGCCTTGTTGTGTTCTACCAGAGCGATGAGGTTTTAAACACAATTCCAGATCTGGTTTGATATTATCTGAAGACATGCGAGTACCTTCAATGTTGTCTGGATATGGAAGAAAATGAGAACAGTCCTGTCCCTGTAACTCCTCGCCAGATTCTCTCGAAGGGAGATATCAATTGCAAATATATTTTCGCGTGGAATACCGTTATGTGCGGACCCTACCCCACTTATGTTGAATATGGGTGTGTCGGAGATATCGAGCTCCAAATCGGTCTCTATACAATCGGCTTGAAACAGAATACTGCTATAATAAACAGTTACAAATGATTTTTTAAAATTTTCTCCTGCTATCATTTAAAAATGTGCACAAGGAAACTATTTCTAGAATATTATTTTAAGGATATTTCAACAAATTTTATCTCCTAAAAAGTCTATAAATTATTTTATCCATTTAACATGATTTTCCTCTTCATATTCCCTGAAACGCCAAACGTTTAAATATTGCTTATGTATTTA
This sequence comes from Diaprepes abbreviatus, assembly GCA_034092305.1. Taxonomy (NCBI): domain Eukaryota; kingdom Metazoa; phylum Arthropoda; class Insecta; order Coleoptera; family Curculionidae; genus Diaprepes; species Diaprepes abbreviatus. The sequence goes on along the minus strand of JASJET010000055.1, from coordinate 20,470,463 downwards.
TATTCCGAATATGGACAAAATTAAAGTTATTCTTGTATAATCATTTCACTGAAACACCGTTTTACTGGAAATTGGCAGACGGGTGGAGCGCACGCACGTGAAAATTCCGAAGGGATTGTATAAAACCGCGCTGCGGGAAATTATATTAAAGTTTTTAGAATATAGGGTGAGTAGGATTTTAATTAAGGACTTTTTAGTTTGCGAAGGAGTATTAATAAATATTTGCTTATCAAATAAAGTAAATAATTTTTTTAAAGGAATACGATTTTATTTTCATGAAAGTAGTTCACTAAACGATATAAAATAACTTTGTACATAAAAATATGGCAAAAAATATACCAAAAATAGTGATATACAATAGATTCATATTTTAGAATACTAGTTTGATAATTTATTTTGGTTATAAAATTGTAGACGCTTGCTTTCAATGACAAATTGTGCTATCAATTGGTAACTGTATTTTAATTTGAGAGCCACATTGTAAGAATTTCTCAAACTGAGAATTACGTATTTTAATCACTTTTTAATCAATCGTTATTAAGTTAGAGCACCCACGTACAAGGGCGGATCTAGCCTCTCTTTTTGGGGGAGTCGGTGATATCATAAAAGTACAGTATGGCAAGCGAAGGCAAGTTATCGACGGGAGGGAAGACAGCAGCCACATTTCCATTTCTAGTGTAAAAGGAAGAGTCAGGCCTATTTTCTGAATTCGAAGCTCTTGGGGAGGAGGCGATCGCAAGAAAAAACAAGTTGTCAACGGGGAAGAGATGTCAGCAACATACACTTTCCTAGTATAAGAGACAGAATCGTGTCTATTTTCCTAAACTCGAAGTTCTTGGGGGGGGAGCGATCGGAGTTATTTTGTTCTCCTTACAACCAGTAAGAAAGGGGGTAGACAGTATATCCTCTGAGAATTTCACTCTGGTTCTCTCTTCATGCTAGTTTCGACCATCTGTTGGTCTCATCAGCGAAGCTGAAACGAACCGAGAGCAGAAGGCATAGAAAACAACATACCAGATATTGAAGTGAGCACAAAAACTTCGCCTTGCAATTCACACCTGAGCAACACTCCATTTTTACTAAATAATCCGCATCGATCCACTATCAAACGACGCTAACTCGATCCTGCTACGTTACACTATTGCCAAGTTATTCAAGTTTAAAAGAGAAATCCATTCCTGGACACCTAGTATCACAGGCTAGGATTGATAAGCCCTTGCACTACAGCCTAGCGACTTATTGTATCGGCTGTTATATCTGTTGTATGTTAATAGGTTGGTTGGTTGCTTTAATCAGGTTTAGTAACCTGTTCATTCAGCCTTCTGGATATAGGCCTTCAGGATTGAGCGATCCTTAAATGTATCTCCAGTAGCTTATAGCTTCGCATTCGAAGATAATGTGTGAAGCTGTTTCGTCCTCTTCGTCGTATAATTTTTCTGGTTCTTCATTATAGATGCCAACTGTGTGTAGATATTTTCTTAAGCTTCAGTGGCTGGTTATTAGTTTTATCACCAGCTTAATCTGTTGTCTTCTTAAGCACATAATTTTGCAGCTTAGTTTACTGGATGGTTTGCTCAGCAATAGTTTGCCATGACTATGACCAGCAACATAGTTCCACCTGAATATCCAACCACAGTTAGCAGCCTCAGCAATGCCAAATACTGGTTCCCGTCCAATAATTTATCTTATCTGAAAACATGCGAGTGCTTTCAATGTTGTCTGACTATGGGAGAAAATGAGAACAGTCTTGTCCCTGTAACCCCTCTCCAGATCCTCTCGAAGATAAATATCAATTGCAAATATATTTTCGCCTGGAATACCGTTGCGCGCTGCCACACTGCCCTCATATGTTGAGTCTGGGTGTGGTTCCTTGTATTCCAGCTCCTATACCATAATCAGTTCTGGGCCCGTATATAAACCAAGAGAGGTGTTCTGGCTGACTCAATGATCGATCAGATCCTGTCTTCCGCTTAGTTTGAATGGTGTAGGGCCTGTCAGCATTATAATCACTGTTCATCTCCAGCATTGAGTATATCATCATGCTTTCGATGCTGGCCTGTCCGAGTCTACTAGACCTTTTTCTGTTCCATCCTATATGTCTCTATCCTCGCCTCAGCCTTAGTATTATATCAGGGAGGTGGAATAGATTTATTATGGTTTCTATGGCTACTGTTGGGGGGGGGGGGTGCTTGCATGGTTCCGATAATGCACAGGCAAGCCAATCTCTAATGTTTAGAGAACTCCAAATTGGTCCGCCTCTGAGAGGTTTTTTAAAAACTGAGTGGGTTTTACCACTATACTATAAAATATGTGGTTTTAATCCCCATATTTCTTTTTGCTGCCATGATAGCCATTTTACCCCGTATTTGGTTACAAAAATATTATTATTATTTCTTTAAATTTAGCCAATATATAGATTTTTTGTGTGTAAATTTGCGTGGAAAATTAAATTTGTAATTTATAAAAAAAATGTGTGATTTTAAACTTTTAAATTAGTGAAAAGCTCAGAGTTAGATGGATAACCTGTCTTAAAGGTGGACCAGCTGTGGAAATAAACGAAGAATTGGCGTGTGCAAACTGGAGGCAAGTATTGACCTCTACGAGTGGCAAGTGGTACTGAAATTTTTAGTTTTGAAGAGGAAAGACAATTTTAAAATGTATTCCAATATTATTAAATTTAACGAAAAAGACAAAATTATATGTTAGGCATTTTCAAACTGAAGATTATCAAAAATAGGAATGGTTGACTGGCTGCGAAAACAAATAGCTTTTATTTTGTTGATCCTAACTCTCATTTTCTTTACCCATATCCCTTTACCCAACAGCATCCTTTTTTACAAAGCCCTATTACCCACCTTTTTTACTAACTCACAGTCACGATACTGATGCCACCCTATATAGAACATATTGCATAGCAATAACACAAAATCATCTCCCACAAGGATCGGTTCGGCGCTCGCAGAATCATCCGTTTTATACCCGTTCAAAACAAAGTTACATTTCGTCGGTACAAATTAAATTTTAACAGAACGTAATTGAACTCCGAATAGCGCTTTATAACGCTCTCTCTGCATTCCACTTATTTCCAGCTTAATACACCGACCGCAAATGAATAGGCACATCATTTCAAACGAAACAGAAATTCATATTAATTTCACTGTGTATGTTTTAATATATCAGGCGTTTAAATAACAATACAAAATAACCTATTTTCATTTTAAAATAAGACTGACATGTTTTAAGAAATTGTCACTCAATGAAGTATGTGCTTTTTGCATTACAATGTAGTATTGTTTTAGAGCGATGGTTTGCGGACTCCCAGGGGTTCGAGCGCTTTGTAAAGGGGATTCGCGAAAAAAATATTGTAACGCGAGTACATTCTCGAACGAACCGGCAACTTCTACTTCGGCAAACCAAGATTTTTCCCCAATGCACACAAAAGAACGAGAATAACGTCTGCCGATATAAAAAAATGCTGCAGTCACATATAAGGAAAAAGAGTCGAATTAAATTATACGATGAGGTTAAGAACCTGGAGTGATTTCAGAAAGATAAATGACTTTGTAATTAATGCATAGTGTGTTCATAAATATTAGCACAGTAAACCAGTTTAGTGATTTCTTCTTGGGTAAATAAATTACAACAAATACCCAAATTTTACAAATCGAAAGTGCTCACGTCGATTGTGAAAGTAAATAATTTTTGACCCGTTAATCTAATCTAACGAAAAGCTGGACGAGCAATTAATTGCTTCTTTTACTTCAGTCCCTGATTTCGAACCATCATAGCGTGGCAGTTGTAGTGATCTACCGTCTCACCCAGGGACGGATCCAGCCTCTCTCTTGGGGGGGTGATATCATAAAAGTATAGTATGTCAAGCGAAAGCAAGTTATCGACGTGGGGGGGAACACCAGCAGCATTCCCATTTGTAGTGTAAAAGGCAGGGTTGGGTAAATTTTTCTAAATTTGAAGCTCTTGTTGAGGGGGGGGGGCGATCACAAGAAAAAACAAGTTGCCGACAGGGGGGGGGGGGATGCGAGCAGCATACACATTCCTAGTATAAGAGGCAGAATCGGGTCTATTTTCCTGGATTTAAAGCTCTTGGGGAAGGACTATCGCGAAAAAAAAAGAAGTTGTCAACAGGGGGGGAGGGATGCCAGCAGCATACACATTCCTAATATAAAATGCAGAATCGGTTCTATTTTCCTGAACTTAAAGCTCTTGGGAAGGGGAGGGGCGATCGTAAGCATACACATTCCTATACTCTATTCAAAAACTAGAGAGAGTTATAAAACTGTTACCGAAACCTCCAACGTACCTGCTCCAGTACCGCAGGTAACTGAGGACTGCCGTAAGTCTAATTATATTTAAATATTATAAGCATTTATAAAGTTACTGCAACAACAAAATTTCTGATAGTTCAATTTAATTTCTGTCAGTGAGCAAAGTACACCTTACAGTGTGTCCTTAGTGATTTATCTTGTTTGTGCTTGTTTTTATATATTATTTGAGATTAGTGAGATACCCAAAAGAAATGGCTTCCACATCTATATTTATTCCAAAATCGTTAAACCAGGGCATTTTTTCCTCAACGAAAAACTTATTACCCTGAATGTTTATGATGCCTTAAGATATCAATATCTAGATAATAATGTTAAAGGCTCTGTTTAGATGTGTTCCAACATGACAGGACTTGAAAAATCTACTATGTACCGAATACTGAAGAAGAAAAAAACGACTGGAATTGTTAGTACTCCCAAGCCACATTCGATCACAGGCAGACGACGAAAAACCTCTTTGGAAGAAGAGATGTAAACGGCAATAAAAGGAGTTACACATATATTTTATTATGAGAAGCAGATCCCAACCGTCGACAAAATTCTAACTAAAATCAATGAAGATCGGGATTTGCCTGAAATTAAAAGAACTGAGCTCTGGAAATTGCCCAGAGAACTTAAATTTTGCTGGGGAAAACCAGATAGGAAATCTGTTCTTATACGTCTTCCGAAAAATGTCCGTTGGAGAAGGAAATATCTCTCTCAAGTAAAAGGTAGAGTTACTAGAAATAACACAACTTACAAAATTAGTAATTTAACTGCACTTTTGAAAGATTTTTTGAATAAAGTTACTGCAGAAAATTGGGAAATATCCACATGATAAAAGAATAAAAGAAAATGTGGAAACTTGATCTCATGATCGGTGAGATAGAGGAACCATCTATAATTAATTTTAGCGAAGATAGCTTCACTGACTTTGATTACGAATTAGATACGTATTGTTTACCAGCGTAAACACAATTTATTATTTAAATTTTCTGTAACATATAAAAATTAATTACATTTGAATTCCTTTTTAATGTTTAATTGTAATTCTGCAGATGGTTTAAGAAATAAATAAACTGAAACTTCAAATGTCCTAAACATGTTTTTAATTAATTATAAAATGATCGAGAGCCCTAAAAAAATTAATATTATATGGACGAATTTATTTTTTTATATATGTTTTACTTCTTGTATTTTTGACCATGGGTATTTTGTAGCTATTTAAATTATAACTTAGAATTTTTTGAGAGAAAAAGGCTACGTTTTAGTCTGAATGTGCCTAAAACGCTTTCTATGCCGAAATTAAAAATAATCAAAATACAGTTGTGATTTGTGTTAAATATGTCAAAATATCTATATTTTCTAAAGTATGTGAATTATTAACAAATCGTAAGAAATAAAACAATATTATAAAAACTTTTTATTTTAAGTTTATTACCGAAATATGCCATAAATAGTGATAAAATAAACCTCCATTCGACGCCTATGACAAGGATTAAAATCGTTTTTAACACTTCACACTTCCAAATATCTATTGTTATCCAACCCAAATAGTTCATTATTATAGACCCGTATTTTTGATTATAAAATTTCTAACCCATTCCTATGAAAAATATATGTGTCTAACAGATTTTTCCAAAGACACCTGACAAAGAAAACTGATAGTTTGCGAAAAAAGAAAAAGGTAAAAAATGATTTATTATTCTCTCTAGTTCTTAAATAAACTATAGTATAAGAGGCAAAATCGGATCTATTTTCCTGAACTCAAAGCTCTTGGATCCGCGGCTGGACTCACCAGACTAAAGGCAAAGAAAAAAATAGGCAGAGTGAGAAAAAAAAGGAACAAAAATATAACCATGACTATTTGAAAATGGGTTTTATTTTACCGGGAAGGAGTCTTTGTGTAATCTGTAATGAAATCCTGACCAACAGCAGTTTTAGACCATCTCTCCTTCATAAACCCCTTGAAACAATACGTCTGGAGCATAAGAATAAATCTATTGATTATTTAAAAAGTAAATTGGTAGGTAATAAAAAGCTCAGTATTTCATTTTTTCTAACAGATTTAAATGAATATAGTGAAATGGCTGTCGAGGCATAATTTCGAGTTAGTTACAGAATTGTAAGATTCGAACACACAGAGTGGCAGAAAATTTGATTGAACTATGTGCTAAGAACATCACGAAGTTAATGCTCGGAGGAAAAAAACTGACTTTGTTTCGTTATTAAACAAAACAGTGTCGCGGAGAATTAATGATTTGGCAAATGATGTGGAAAGTGAACTTTTAAAATAATAAAATTGAATTATTTCGCTATTTAGCTGGACAAATCGACCAATGTAGCAAACGCTAGAGTATTGCTTTTCTATGTTGGATATATTTTTAGGAATTTCATTCAAGAAGATATATTAACTGCAAAACCACTGAAAACCTATACGACAAATGCAGCAATTTTCGATATTATCAATTACTATTTCGAAAAATGCAATAAATTGGTCTTTTTGTTGGCTGTGGTGAAAAATCAATGATCGGAACATTTTCTGGTTTTGTGGTGCAGGTAAAGATGATCAACGAGAATATTGAATGAACTCACTGCTGTATTCATAGACAAGCAATGGCATTTAAGGGCATTAGGGCAGTTATCCAGTACTTTAAACTCCTGTCTGTTCCATGCGCTTTGTGAGGACTGAAAGCCTCCACATTTCTTTACTACTTCATATAGGAGTTAGATGGCTTTCACCATTTTCAATGTGCATGATAGAATAGCAACCATCCTAAAGAAATTCAACTTTTGGATTCAATGTTTGCAGGTAACGGAGTACGAATGTTTTGGTTTTCTCGGCACTATTTTATTAGACATTTAAATTTAATTTAACGAAAATATTAAATGGGATATTATTAAACATCTTAAACAACTTCAATTAACATTTAAAGAGTATTTTTCTAATAAACCTGTTATATCTAGATCGAACAACTAGATACATAATCCTTTTCAAGAAGATATAACTTCGGATACTTCTTTAACTTTACTGGAAAAATAAAAGCTCATTGACTTATCCTCTGACAATTCCCTAAAAACTGTTTTTACAGATAACTCTTTTGTTGATTTTTTGCTCAGCGTGAGAAACGAGTATCCTATTTTGAAGGAAAAAGCCATTAAAGTATTATTATCCTTTTGTACAACATATCTACGTAAGAAAGGATTTTCAACATATACTTACCTGAAAGATAAGTACAGAAATAGGTTAAATGCAGAACCTGATCTGAGACTCTAACTCTCAGACATTGATTTTGAATTTTCTTGTTCCACCAAACTGGCACAAATATCCCATTAATGGTATTTTTCAAGTTCTGTATTACTGCATTCTTATTTGTAATTCAAGATATCACTTTAGTTTTAACATTAACTAAATAAACACAAGACTTTCACCGCTTATGGACGCCTTCTTCGAACATACCCCTGTAGAAGTAGCATAACGTCAGAACTAGGGCCCGGTTGTTTGAACGCTGAATAACATAATATTTTTATTTATATTTGAAAAAGCGTTGATAAACAGTAGATATTTAATTTCTTGGTACGGACATACCGATTTTATGCTATCCTTTTCTAATTGCATTATTTAAACGAGTATCATCAGTACGTCAATTCTGGCAACAAAGTATGAATATATGGTTGCCTAAATTATTATTATTGTTATTTTCAATATGTAAACAATATCTAACAATATTTACCGATAAAAATAAGTTTTTAAATCCTCTTTTTGTTAATATTAATTGTAAACTTCGCATTTATAGTAATTTCTAACACTTAAAAACACCGAAAAAAGTCACGACAAGCAATTAAACTGAAAGACAAGATAAGTAAATATGTTTATGTCTGCCAAGCATCAAAAAAGCGTCTCCCCCACTGACTATAAACAGCCTTCAAACAAATCTATTGTTGTTTAAATCTAGGGTATGATCGAAGGAAGCCTTGGTAACCATTTTTGCTGTTTTTGGCGAGAGCGCAAGATCAAAAATTTCCAAGTATTAAATCCAACTCATTCAATAAATTTTGTTATAGTAAATAGTAGGAATAAAGCAAGACATGAGATGATGCAGTGTTGTCGTGTTGGATAGTAAATCTAAAATACGGGTATAATTTTTATTCCCTCCGTTTATAATTCATTTAAATTTACGAAACAAATATTGCCATGAATCAGACGATCATCAATTTACTTTGATGAGTTTTTATGGATATGAAACAGTACTATATATTATCCATTTAGATTTAACAGGTGATATACTATATATATATATATATATATATATATATATATATATATATATATATATATATATATATATATATATATATATATATATATATATATATAAATATATATATATATATATATATATATATATATATATATATATATATATATATAAATATGTAGATAAGTTTTTGTCCGTGTAATTTAAAATAAAATAGAATAAAATATTGGCGAAGCGGACGTGAAAATTTGTCAATCTACATGATTCTCGTATTAAAAAGTGCGGAGCACTCCAAAGTATGGAATAACTCCGGGTCCGACAGATGGCGACAGCGCTGTTTCGTCCTAATATGGGACTCGTCAGGCCACCGCAGTCGGTACAAACCATCATCTCGCCTTTGCATCGTATAAGCCATACTTATAATCAAAATACGGCAAATAAGACGACAAAGGCGACATCTCGATGGTCCACTTGATAATACAAGAACCATACAGATTAACAAAGTTTGTAAGAGAACCGTCATATGGTGGCGCGACGGTGAATTAAAACAGAAATATGTAAAATCGAGTACACGAAACGCGCTGCCCAAAAGATAGGGGTCGCATTTTTCGGTACTGGCAAGCAAGCATACCGCTATTTAAGCAGCCAAAGCCACGTGCCGCACCAAACGATCCCACCATGAGAGCATCGTTTAGCGTGTTTCAAAGCCAAACAAGTAAATAAATATGTAGATAAGTTTTTGTCCGTGTAATTTAAAATAAAATAGAATAAAATATTGGCGAAGCGGACGTGAAAATTTTAAATTACACGGACAAAAACTTATCTACATATTTATTTACTTGTTTGGCTTTGAAACACGCTAAACGATGCTCTCATGGTGGGATCGTTTGGTGCGGCACGTGGCTTTGGCTGCTTAAATAGCGGTATGCTTGCTTGCCAGTACCGAAAAATGCGACCCCTATCTTTTGGGCAGCGCGTTTCGTGTACTCGATTTTACATATTTCTGTTTTAATTCACCGTCGCGCCACCATATGACGGTTCTCTTACAAACTTTGTTAATCTGTATGGTTCTTGAATTATCAAGTGCACCATCGAGATGTCGCCTTTGTCGTCTTATTTGCCGTATTTTGATTATAAGTATGGCTTATACAATGCAAAGGCGAGATGATGGTTTGTACCGACTGCGGTGGCCTGACGAGTCCCATATTAGGACGAAACAGCGCTGTCGCCATCTGTCGGACCCGGAGTTATTCCATACTTTGGAGTGCTCCGCACTTTTTAATACGAAAATCATGTAGATTGACAAATTTTCACGTCCGCTTCGCCAATATTTTATTCTATTTTATTATATATATATATATATATATATATATATATATATATATATATATATATATATATCTTTATTTACTTATTTATTTATGTAGGCCGATTAATCCGGAACAGCGGTACCAATTTTTTGCGTTATGTTAAGGATGTTTCCGCAGTAGTCCCATATCATTTTGGTCAAAATTGGTTCAGTAAAATACAAGATGACGCACAAAAAATTTTAAATTTTAATTTTGTCCAATTTTCTTAAGAACTGATATGGGGGAGTTTTCGGGCTTGCACATACCGAATTAATTTTTTTTAATTCAAAATGGCGAACTAAATATTTCCTATTTCTTAATTTTGTCCAAAACTGGTACTGGGTGATTTATGAGAGTATAGTAGTGGATATATGAGAGAAGGAAAGAGGAGGAGGAGGAGTAAGAGTAAATCATCAACACTTTTCATCCTCCTCCTCTTTTCTTCTCTCATTATACTTTTCAAATCTCTCATTATACTTATTAAAAAACCTCGTATCATCAACGCTTTTCATCCTCCTCCTCTTTTGTTTTCTCATTTGAATTATCTCGTATACATTCGAGTTACTTCGTATACATTCGAGTTACTTCGTATACATGTTAACATGACCTTGTATCCCTTCTTTAAATTTTGATTATAAAAGCAACACTTTACCAGCTTAAAACATACTAAAATGAAATATGTCTTCTGCTTCTAACGAAAGTGAATTAAATTTATTAATTCAAAAATTTTATAAAAAATGTAAAAGTTCTGCTTTTGAGTTCGAACATTATGCAGTTGATAGTGGTCCATCTTGGTTTCAATATTATTTGGATATATCCAAAAACCATACAGAGGCTGTGAAATTGTGCGAACGTTATTTTCAAAAGAAAGATATTGTACAGTTTATACGTGAATTAGTGAAGTTAAGTTGGTTTCATCATGAAGTTCGTCATTTAAACCAATATATTAGAGATCCTGTTGTATTACAAGAACTAATCAAATTGCGTGGTGAAGATGATGCCTAAAATTGAAAATTTTGTGAGGGACCTTTATGAAGGGTTCATTATGAACGAAGCATGTTCCAGATATTTATCTTGTTTAGTTGAAGAAGAAAGTGAGGGTCAAGATTTATTGTTATATATAAAATATGTTGATCATGCAAATTTTTGTAAAAAAGCAGCAGAATTGTGTAGTGAATTTTTGAAGACTAAAAATGTGTTAAAATTCTTTGATGAACTTAAAAAAATTGGACTCAATAAAGAAATAAATTTATGTATTGATTTATTGGTTAATTAAAGTTAGTGTGAAATAAAATATTTAAATTTTTATAGTTGTTTTATTATTGTGTAACGGCTGTTATGTTTAAATATTTGATTATGTAAAGATAGGAAAATATAATTTTCTGTTAGTAATGTGGGGATGTGGATAAATAAAAAAAATATTATTACATTCATTGTTAATTTATTCATTCATAAAAAAATTTTTATACATAAAGAATACATTAGAAAGGGCACACATTGAAGGTGATTGAGAATGATAAAAACATTTAGGAGATGATTTAATTAAAACAGGTTGTTCGTCCAATTCAATTATTGGCTTAGTACAATATTTTCTAATAAAATTAGCTTTCTCTTCTCCTTTAATATAAATGAATTCTCCTTTTTCTGTTAAGTTTTTTACTATAGATGAAAAATTATGAAGAGGAATATATCCTGTATTCCAATTGATGCAGTGATGAAATTTCATTAACCATTCTGCTTGCTTGTATGTTTCTGGTGGAAGCATTTGTAGTGGATACGGTGGTTTAAAAATATAATGACTCATTTTATGTCCATCAAACATTGCAAGTTCTTTAGGAATAAACTTGTTGTGTTCATCCTTAAATCCTTGAACATCCATAACTATTCTCATTTTTATTTAGCAAATTTTTAAAGTACTAAATTTTTTTATTACAAATTGTTTTTTCGAATAGTCTTCAATAAGATTTTTTAGATGTTTAATTTTTTTTAAAAATAGTTCTATTTTTTCTTTTTGTATTTTGTACATTCCATTTGATGTGCAACAAACTATGGTATAGAAACAACTGATCTTATTCGATATATTTTCATTTTAATAATGATATTTGATGTGGTGGGAGAAGTTAAAGTTGTTTAACAATTTTTGTTAATGGATTATAGCTAAATACTTTATCATGTATTATAACACAATACGCAGCTGTTTTTCCCGATATTTTTTCTTTTGTCTCAAATTCAATTCTCATGGTTACTGGGCCGGATTGTAATAAATCTCTCTGATGAGAGCAATTAATGTAAGCAATAGGTGCATTATCTTTAAATTCTTTGGGATTAAATATTGGTTCTATTGGAAAGTTATAATATACTTGACGAAATTCAGAAAACATTTCATACAGGGTAGCAAACTTATTATTTTTAAAATCAAGCTGAAGATCCTGGTAAGGATATCTTTCTGAATTTAAAAACACATTTATATTCCTTAGGTCACAATGATCAAATTTACTCATATCTGATTTTAAATTACCACGTCTATCCTTTTGAAAAGCAATTAGTACATGTCTTGGTGTTTCAATTTTTGTGGAGGTTTTGACAGGCCAATTATGTCTTGTATTTTCTAATAACTCTGGATATTCAATTAATTCCCAACTTCGGAAAGTAAGAAGAATATCATTGTTTTTATCAATAATTTTCGTTAGTGCCAATTCTTGGGGAATGGCCACAGTAAGATGTGGAACTCGCCAACAAAGTTTGGTTATTTTAATTTTCGGTTTTTCATCATCACTTGTGGTTACTAAAGCATTAGTGTCATCATTGCTTCTTATTAGTATTAGTTCTTGTTGTGAATTTAAAATTATTTTGTTATAATCTTCAAAAAATCCCGAGTACATTTTTAATGGGACGCATAGGGAAACGTTTCCTTTTTCATCAGTCATAATTTTTTCTTTAGGTTTCGTTTTTGGATACCATCCAGCATTTTCCAATTTTGCACTTTCGTTTTGATTAAATGATATGTATCCTTTAAGAGTTGAAGTAATTCCTACATCTCGAACTGAATCAATTGTAACACCATTTAAAATATAACGTAATTCTTTAAACAAGAATGCTGGAGCATTGTTGATTAATACCGTATTAGCCAATGGAGTATCATCTTCTTTGGTAACTTGAAATTCTAAATATAATTCACTTTTGCAAGGTAAAGGATATTTTCCTGTTTGTTGTAGAGCAATTCTAATTTCATCATTTAATCCAAGTTTTGTAGGATTGAAAGGTTCAAATGATAGTATTTCCCAGCTTAATATTGATTCATCTACAAGAATATTTTCTTTTACATTTAAATATTCCATTTTATTTTAGTTTGAAACCTAAACTTATCAGAAATTTTTTATTAGAAGGTGTTAACCTTTGAGAGTTTAATTTATTACTAGTTAAATGTCGTTTAGTATCTTTCTTATTAATGTTTTTAGAGTAAAATTTTTTTGAAAAATTATAATTTGAGACTTTTTTATTATATAAAATAACCATTATTCATCTATTTTTTAAGATGTAGTCTTACTGTTACCGTTTCTCCTCTGAAATTGATGAGATCACCATCTTGATCTACTATTTTAATGTTTATATTGTCTATTACCTTTACAGTAACAGGAAAGTAAAGGACATTTTGTGGTGATTCTATTATTTTAAAACCAGGAGCTACACTAGGAAAAAATTGATGTATTATATGAACAGGTTTTCCATTTAAATATGATCCTTCGGCAATATTACAATCGATGTTTATGGCGTTTACTTTAATAATTTCCGCTGGAAAATCTGAAATGTGCTCCTTAAGACCTTCTAATTCCTTATTTTTAAAACCTAATATTTTTCCTATAGTTCCATCACGAAACGAGATAGGAATATCTGTTTTAATATGTGTTCGTAAAGTATTATTATTGGCATAAATATGAAGAAAAGTACGATTGTCCAAAAATTTTTGAATAAAATTATTTACATCATCTATTTCATAACTACCTGGTGGTATTCTTATTTCTTTATTTGAGTCATAAATGAAAAGATTATTAGTCTCATCAATATTTGGAATAGCATTAAAAGTTTCAAAATTTACAAGTCCAATGGAATATTCAAAATTTTCATCTAAATATATTGGAGGATGAATATTAACAGAAAGCGTGGGGGAATTACCACTAATGACAAAACTATACGACATATCTCTTTAAAAATTTTTAACAAAATGAATTAATATTGTTTTTCAACCATTATTATAAAGAAATTTAAGACAGAGCTCACCACAATTTGTTTTGTTAATTGATTGATAATGATCGTAGTTATATTTCACAATATTTTTCTTTTTATCGCTGAAAAAATATTTTGTTAATTCGGTAGATGGTCGCAAATTGCCATAACTATCAAAATATAAAATATTTTTCCCTTTTTTTATGTATGCAGTCCAATGAGTTCCATCACCACTATTCTTATCGAGATTAACAATACCACTTTCATTTTTATTAATTTTTTTTGGTAATTTATCTCTCATGAATATACCTCGAAAGTTGGGAATTTTAAGTAGATTAATATATTTACTTAAATCATAATTTGTAAGTGGTTTTCGAGGTATTTGTTTTAACAGTTTTTTGAATAAGGTTTCAGATATAATCCACATCCAGTTTTATATGGTTTTAAATAAAGACCACTTCCTTGTTTTCCTACTGCTATAGATTCTATCATTTTATTATGTCTTTTGGACTCTTCTAATTTTTCTTTAGCAGCTTTTGCATCGTTGACAGCTTTCGCAATACCTGCTGCTCCTCCTCCAAGAGCACCTAAAGCGGACAAACCAGCAAATAAAGGAATAAGAGGTAGAAATCCACCAGTTTTTGGAATTGGTATGATTCTATTTTTTGGTGATAATATTCTACTATCTCCGATAGATCTAAGTGCGGTTTGAATAATATCAGTCAAACTTTTAAATTGTTTTCCGTTTAGTGCTTGTCTTGCTTTTGAAATAGCTTGAGATAAAGTTATTCCTCGTCCTAGACGAGTTTTTCGACTTCTGTTTTTCCTTCTTTTTTTTAATCCCATACCAAATTTTCTTTTAATTTTCATTGCACCTCTTATTCCAAGTGCAGCAGTTTTTTCTCCAAAAGTGGCGTCTTTTGCTCTGAACCTTTCGGCAGCTTTGTCACCTAATAATTTATCAGCAGCGTGTCGGCTTTTTATATCATTTGATTGTGCATAGGCAATATCATGCTCTTTACAAGCTTCATCCAATAAGTTTATGCCTTTATCGCCTCTAGCTAGTCTCTTTTCTAGTTTGGTTCCAGGTCCACAAAAATTATACCCAGGTAGATGTAATTCAAAAGGTAACTTATTTATTAGAGTATTAATTAAACCACTACCTCTTTTTCTGACTCTTCTTTTATAAATGGATTGTTGCTTATATGAGATTGGCATTATATAATTGAAATCTTGGAACAAACTGACTAGTTTTAAATTAGAACTTACCCTTTATACATCCTCTTATATATGAAAATTGTCAAACAACCTTATTCAATTATTATTAAAGACCATGAGACTTCAAGAAATAATTTTAGAAAACATGGAAAATTGTTTGAAGGCTCTAGTAAAAGGGGGTTAATTATTGGTCCATCAGGGTGTGGTAAAACTAATATCATTATAAGTTTAATTGAAGATCCCAATGGTTTACGGTTTGAAAATTTATATATTTATTCAAAGTCTCTATATCAACCAAAATATGAATATTTGAGATTACTTTTTAAACCATTGAGAGAAATTGGATATTATGAATCCGAAAATGAAGAAAATATTGTTTCTCCACAAGAAATAAAACCAAATTCCATAATTATATTTGATGATATAGTGTGTTGCAATCAGAATGTTGTAAAAGATTATTTTTGTTTCGGAAGACATAAAAATACTGATTGTTTTTATTTGTGTCAAACGTATTCTTCGATTCCAAAACAATTAATTCGTGACAATGCGAATTTGATTGTTATATTTCAACAAGACAAAACGAACTTAAAACATATTTATGATGATCATGTTAATGTTGATATGTCATTTAATCAATTTAATGAGTTATGTTTGATGTGTTGGAAAGATAAATTTGGATTTTTGGTAATAGACAAGGATTCGAATTTAAAATCCGGTCGATATCGAAAAGGATTTGATTCATATATTTTCTTATAAAAATAAAAGTTTTGTGAAAAATTTAACTAATCATGAATGAACGCTTAGCAAGAGAGCTTGTTAAGTCAAGGAAAGCTGTTAAACAAAAATATCAAAGTTTAAAAAATGCTGAATTTGAAGCACAATCCAAATTGGAGGAAACCTATAAACCAATAACTCAACCCCTACAACAATTAATTTCAACAATTGGTAAAATTGAATCGGCTGAGGTAAAGGAAGAGCTACAAACACCCATTAAAAAAAATTATGAAACACCAGAAAAAAGATTGTTTCCAACACTAACACCAAGAAAAAAACTACAGTATGGAACATCAACACCAGAAAAAAGAAAGACAGGGAAAACTCCAATTCTTCCTACAGAAATACCAACAATTATTGATTGGGAAACCAGTATAGCTTCACATAGTCAGATGCCATCTTTACAACAAACAAGTGTCATAGCAGAAACCACCCCTTCTTCAATTTCACAATCTACGGTAGGAAATCTTTCGGATATATTAGAACAAACACGCCAAACAATTCAAACATTTGTCAGTACACCTTTATATCAAGAATATTTATCAGGATTTCATGAATTACCTCGTCAATATATTGACGGAGGGGTAAAAGATGTGGAACATAAGTTTGATCACCTCTATGGAATAGTACATGATTTTGAAACTGAGAAATTCTTTTTGGGTTTAACACAAAGACCTATAGAAATTATCGGTAAAAACATAAAAGTTGAAGGTATAACTTATACAGGTACACCAGGTTTATATGAATTATTATTTAAAAAGGAACCAGTAGGTTATAAAAAACAAGATTTGGAAAATTATATGGATATTTTAAAGAGAACCAATGCATACCGTAGAAATTATGATCCAAATGAGCAGGTACAGGGAAATGGATCACAAAAATATATTTCTATAATAGGGCCTTATTTACAAAATAAAGGAATTACAAAAACTAAAACCATAAATCCCGAAACGCATAATATAGTTCAAGGATTTTTTGACAGACGAAAAGCTCCATACAGGGAAACTCGAATATCTTCGAAAAGAACAGGATCCGGAATAACTTTAAAAGTTAATAAACCTTATACCGATTACGTATATTGGGATAACGTAAATGAACTTGTTGATAGACTTCGACTGTTGGTAGCATCTATGATGGCTGGGAATACAGGACATAACAACGAAATTATTTCTATTATTGAAGAATTGAAAGAAGCCAATATAATTGTATAAAAGAAAGTAGTAAATATTGTTACATAACATTGTTAAAATGACCATTGATAAATTTGGACGTCATATTTCTAAAAAGTATACAGTAGATATACCTACAATAGAAAATAAAATACTAGCCAATGTTGAAAATGAAATATTAAAAAATTTTAAAAGTGATGATATTGTTCAAAGATTTGAACCTGTGTTAAAAAATGATATTGTAAATTTAAAAAAGAGAGTTAGTGAAAATGATGAAAATGTGGAATCTATTTCGAAAAAAATTAAGTTATTTGAAGAAAATGTGTCAAACTATGATAACAGGATATTAAATATAAAAAATATTGTCAAAGACAATGATGAACTATTAAAAAGTTTTTCTCAAAAAACATCGAAGTGTGAAGATGATTTTAAAACAATAAAACAGAAATATGATGAAGTAAAGAGTTTTGAAAATAACATAAAAAATGAAATAACATTGGTTAAATCAAAAATAAATGATACTTCTGCAATAGAAAATGTTAAACAAATTATTATAAAAGATATGGTATCAAAGTTCCAAGAATTTACGAACAAACTTAATAATAGGGTTTCTGAAGAAATAGGTAATTTTCAAAACGTTCATGATGGTATGAATAAAAACACACAACAAATAGAGAGAGCTATGAATACACACTTTATAATCCATAAAAAAGATAGCGATAATATTAATGAAATAAATCAGAAAATTAATTCAATTGAAAATAATGCTGAAATAATTCTATTAAACTTGAAAAATTTGGAAAAGAAATTAAACACAGATTTACAAAATGTAGATGAAAAAATTGAAAATAAATTTAAAAATGAAATTTTAAAAAATAGTGAACAAATCATGGAGATAATCTCACAATTAAACAATCTAAAAACAGAATTAAAAACCACTGTTGACGATGAATATTTTCAAAAGATGTTGAATAAAAGATTAGAAAAAGAATTAGAATCTTTAGCAGAACTAATACAAGCTATGATTAACACCTCTATCCATGATTTAAAAAAAGGACTTGCACAACACAGTTTAAAAATTGAAGAAATTTCAACAAAGTTAAATGATTATGAAAAATCTTTGAACGATGTAAAAATTGAAATTGAAAAAGCGATTTTAGATATAAAGAAAATAGAAAAAAAATTGGTAGAAATAAAATTAAATTTAACAAATGTAGAATTTCAATTAGGAAAAGATATAAAAAATCTAGAAAATAAATTGGTAAAAGAAATAAAATCACTAAACGAATTAGTTCAAAGAGCAGCCGAAGTTTCTAGAAAAGAGTTTAATGACACAATGGCATATGCTAGAGAAGAATTAAACGCAACAGTAAGAGAAATGAGAAACGAAAGTATAAAATCACTTGTTGTTTTTGAAACTAAAATTAATGTAAGAATTACCAACATTGAAGATGAAATCAAAAAAGTCAAAGATTCGAATAATGCATCTTTTAAAAATTTGGAATATAAAATCGAAGATGAAATCAAAAAAGTCAAAGATTCGAATAATGCATCTTTTAAAACTTTGGAATATAAAATCGAAGATTTGCTAAAAAAAGATAACAAACAAATAAAATAAGTTATTTAAAGAAGGTATTAAGAAATTTTATTCTAGTACTATGAGTAAAAATATTAAAGAAACAGTTGTAGATGAATTACATAAACCGGCAAGAAGAAGATATAGAAGAAGACGAACTATTGTTAAAAGCCTTAATGACTTATGGCAAGCTGATTTGGTAGAGATGCAACCCTATTCCAAATTTAATAAAGGTTATAGATATATTTTGGTGGTGATAAATGCATTCTCAAAGTATGTTTGGACTCAACCACTTAAAAGTAAAAAAGGAAAAGATGTAACTGAAGCTATGAAAAAAATTTTAGAAAAAACAAGTAAACCGCAAAATTTGCAGACAGATTTAGGAAAAGAATTTTTCAATAAAGATTTTAAAGATCTTATGAATTATTACAAAATTAATCATTATAATACTTACTCTAATCTCAAAGCGAGTATTGTAGAACGCGTAAATCGAACTTTAAAAAATATAATGTGGAAATATTTTAGTAATAGAGGGAATTACCAATGGTACTCTATTTTACCCACTATTATTGAAAAATATAATAATAGTATTCATAGAACTACCGGATATAGACCTGTTGAGGTTAATAAAAAAAATGAGAAAACTATACTGCAAAATTCTTTTACTTTTAAAAAAACATTTGATTTAAAGCGCACTAAATTTAAAGAAAATGATTTTGTTAGAATTTCCAAACAAAGAGAAGCTTTTGAAAAAGGATATACTCCAAATTGGTCAACTGAAATTTTTCAAATTAGAAAGGTTCAGTTAACAAATCCACCCACCTATTTATTAAAAGATAGTAAAAATGAATATATTGAAGGAGGTTTCTACCAAGAAGAGTTACAAAAAGTTAAACATCCAGATGTGTTTTTGGTTGAAAAAATTTTAAGGAAGAAAGGGAACCAAGTTTTTGTTAAATGGTTAGGATTCGATAAATCACATAATTCATGGATTCTTAAAAAAGATGTATTGTAATTAATTTTAAGTAATATTGTATATCAAATTTTTAAATAAAAGACCTATTTATATAACATATTTTTTATTTACGATAATCCTTTTTACAACAAATACTAACAATATAATTTTTAAGATGTTTACAACTGAGATTAACAATATAAATTTATATTTTTACATTAAATCTTTCAATATATATTTTTTTTCTATGATCTACATCAAAAATACTTTTAAGAATACTTTCACATTGTTCAACTCGTTTTTCAAATCTTAGTCTGTCAAGATAAAATTTCTGATATTCACTTTTTCGAGCTTGTCTAAATGCAAAGTCCCATGTCACTAATATATAAACTTTATTATTGTTCTCACTGATTGTCACTGATTTCTTCATATTTCTATTGTAATGCACCGGATTTTCTTAACTTGTTTTCTAATTCCTGTTTATGTAGAGATAACATTTCTAAAACAGTTCCGACATTTTCACTGTTTAAATTCTGACATGGATCCAAAACACTATAAATATGAGACAACACATCTCCTGACTGATAATTATAGTGATGAAACAAATTAAAATATTTGGAAAATTCTTGCTTTTTAATTATATGAATTCTGTAGTCAACAAGTTCATCGATTTCAACTAATTTATCTATTGATTCTTTTCCCAGAATCACATAATGTTCATCCTTTTGAATTCTGATAACAGGAGAATGATTTATTTTTTCAAAAAACACTGTGATTTTTTCAATTTTTAGTGGGTATGCATATGCTTGAGCAGAATAAAAATAATTCACCAACACTTCTTGATTTTTTTGAAGTTCTTTCCATTCTTCTTCATTCAAGTAAATGTGAAATCCATTTCGACCTCCAATTAGAACTTTTGGTGTAAAATCATTTATACCAATTCCAACACAAACAAATTTTGATAAGGAATTGTTAAGATAGTAGATTTTTGAATTTAATAATTTTTCATTACACTGACTAATTTTATCATTGGTTTCACTAGAACTGGATTTATATCCATTAAAATTGCTACTATTAAACATGATGTCTTGATGCTAACTGAAAACTAAAATACTGAGTCTGAATATATCTTATCCACCCCACTCCTCTATAAATTTCAAGGTCAAGCAAGTTTATTAAATTTTTATGACCTATCTTGATAAAACAAAATTGTCAAGAACGACAAAAGTGAAAAACTACCTATTGATAAAATTATATTGAAGATAAATAGAATTAAACAGTTTTTACCTTCCTCATCATTTTTAATATGATCACAGCTAGAAATCGTAAATGGTTTTTTATTTTTTTCAATCCAGTTAGTGTCAAAAATTGTATTATTTGGATAATGAAAGTAAATTTTGAAAAAATTACTATTAGATTGACTATTATTCATATTATATGCGAAAGCAGTTGAATAATTATTAATATTCATAGCTTTCATATAATTACATATTTCAGGTTTAATAGTAGAGGTTTCGTTTTCAAAACACACCATTCCATGTAAAACCCTTGGAGGATAAAGTACATATAAAGTATTATTTAAAATTGAATGTAAAACAATGTAGTTGATAAGGGATGCCATTAAAACACTTTTCAATTTTAAATGTCTATTAACAAAACAATAAGAGATTGAAATAAGACTGAACAGTTTTAATTAATTTTCTACAATATATAGACATTTTTTTTTTCAAAATATTAAATAATTTGTTTACAAATTAGAGATACAAACATGGTTATTAAAACTATTAAAAAATGAAAGATGTTGACATATTTTCTTTCACTTTAAGGACATTAAATAATTTGTTTACAAATTAGAGATACAAACATAGTTATTAAAACTAATAAAAAAATGAAAGATGTTGACATATTTTCTTTCACTTTAAGGACAACAGGTTCACATTTTTTATTTTTTTCACCTAACCACAAACACTCGATTAAGTCACAGTTCTTCCAGTGACGATAATGTTCCTCAATTGGACAATCATCAATTTTCCAGGCAAATATTTCTGCACCACAGTAAAAACATTTACAAACATCATGAATAGCTAAATAATAAAACCCTGATTGGGCTAACACTTTAGGATTTAATTTTCCATTCCAGAATTTAAATGAGGAAAGTCTTTTTTCATATGTTCTATATAATTTGTTATCAATTTCTTTTTCAAAAGATTCTAAACACATATTTATTCTAGACGGTGGTATATTTTATACTGATATAATTTTAAAATTTACCATGTTCTTAAATACTTCAAATTTAGCCTTGAAGAGTAAAACTTTTAATCTTAAAAGAATTTTTTATAATTCATTTTCATGGTCTATTAACCACTGAAAAAATGGAATATCTTGGTGACCCCACGCTAATGTATCATAACTATTGGGAATTTTAAATCTTTTATCATCATTAGAAGTGAGAGCTAATTTGTTAACTAATTCTGTATAAATATTGTGAAGTCGAGATCTAAACAAATACATTGTACAGAAAGCTTTTGAATTTTGTTCTACAACATCTTTATAATGTGTTAATTCTAATTGTTTTTTAATGCTACTTTTCTTTATCCCCTTAGCTTTTTTAAGCAACCCATTTTCTGACTTAACACAATAAGCTTTGGCCCCTGTGCCATAAAAGCTTTCTATTGGTTCACCAGCATATTCATCCTTAAACTTTCCAACAACAGATTCAGTTATTGGTATTTCATGAATATTATTAACATCATAATTTGAAGTATCGAATTTATCAATATTAACCCTAATGTCTTCATAAACATTACTTGTCTCAATTTCCAAAATAAAGGAATCTGTATCTGTGTACAGAAGTTTAATATTATTCTTATATAAAGGTTTTAAAAACCCATAAAAAAAGTCATACATCACCGTTTTTGATATATCTAAAATACTAAAGCCTACATAGACAGGTTTATCATATTGCACTAACACTTTACGCATTTGCACAGCTACTAAATTCTCTGAAAATATTGTTACATCTTTAAAGGATGGTTTAGCAATTAAATTTTCTGCCCCATCTTTTCTATGATTTTTTGCCCATTGTGTAACCAATCGTATATCTGTCCTTTTATCCACATTTTCCATTGTTTTTCCGTAGATGCTATTATTTGCCAATTTATAAGAATTTTTCTGAAATTGATTTTTAGATTGATTTCTTAAATTTGTATTTAGATCAATAAATTTTTTTAACCATTGAGATTGTGTAAACTCTACAACCCGATGAATTTTAGTTAGTTTAATTCCATATTGAATACATTGTTTTAATAAAGTATAGTGAATTACATATTTTTCTTTATTTTTTAAATTTGGAATTAATTTAAAAGTTTTAGAATTTTGAGGCTTATAATTTTCTGGACAGAATGGAAATTCATTATGTAAATTGTGTAAATTTTCAGGATATTCTAAATCAACCTCTAGCACATAACCCTTGTCATTAGTCTCAGATATATTCATTATATCTAAATTTTGAATTTGTTGATTTGATAACCAAACAAAATCTTTTTCGGGCAGATATTGAGACATCGCATATCCGTAAAGATTAGTTGCATCAAAATACATAATATATTTAGATGGTTGTAATGGATCATAATTTGAAAGAAATAAATTGTTTGCTATAGATTTCCTACATACACAGGTACTGATTCCTCCTCTTACACTACCTTTAAAAAAATGTAACATATCTGGGTCTGTTATTAACTCCAATTCGACTCCAGTATATCTTAAACAAGCGTCAAAACTTAAACCTGGAAAAGTATAATAATGTGCAGGATCAAGTTTGTAAGTTTCCATACACGTTTTTCTAAAATTTTGAAAAACATCTGCCAAAAGTAATACATCAGATTTAAGATATAAATCGGAATATTCACCGATTGTTTTACATTCAAATAAATTCCAAACATTTTTAGCCCTCTCATATTCTTCATCAGTAATGTGTTCATCCGTGAGGTCATTATAAAAATTTTTTTTATTGGGTAACTCCGTTTCATTTAATTTGTCGATATTATCAATATATTTATAAGGGAAAACGCCTTTTTGACGGATATACTTAAATTTTTCCTTTTCATTAAAATATTTGAACACTTCTTTGCATTGTTCATCATTAAGGATGGAAGCTAAATTTGACAAAGAATATGGTAGGAACTGAAATGAATCAATAAACTTAAGATATAGAAATTTTGACTTGGTGAAACCAGTCTTTTTATCTAAATATTGATCTACTTCAATAGATTTTTGAAATGAAATGTATTTCTCTTTATTCTGGGCTATGACAAATAATTGTTCATGATTTGGACATAAATTTTTTATAAACAGATGAGAATCATAATTACGCAAATTGTGTAAAACTACTGGAATGGAATTAGATAATTTATAATTTAAGTTGCATATAGAGTGTGACGGACCTCTATAGGAACCTGTTAAATGACAATGATCAGCAACCTTATCCGAAATTATAGGTTTATCACATATATGACAATCATTCGTATATTCAAAATGTAATTGTTCCAACACATTTAATTTTTTCATTGGTATTAACTTTTTCATATATTTATTGTAAATATTAAGAACGTCTCTTTCTAAGTAAGTTATAAAAATTTGTGCACAATTGGGACCCATATAATTTTGAAATTTGGAAATTGAATCATCAAATGAACACTTTATATAATAAGCAAACGAATATGGAATATGTTGACATTTTTTTTCAGTATATGGAGAACTTGGATCTACATCATTAATTTCATTATTTAAAGGCTTAAGAATGCATTCAAAATCTGCATATATAACAAATGGAACTTCAATTTGTTTCTGTATATTCTGAAATTTTAAAATATTTTCGGGAATAATATTTCCAAATCTATCTATTTTGGTTTCAGTTGAAGGTAGATTTATTCTTACAAAATCGCAATCATATGTGTTATGCCTGACTAATAATTCTTCAGTAGTAAAATATTGTAAACAACCGTCGCATAAAAATTTTTTCCCATGATGTTTAGATAATTGTTTTGAAATTAATCTAGATAAATCCGAAATATAACAGTAATGGAAATTTCCATTATCATCTCCAATTAATAATAAATTAAGGTGACGGTCTCGCTTATTTTTTGTATAATGTAAAGGTCCTATAATTTCGAATTGAGTTTTTAAATTATTCTTGATTTTTTCTAATCCATAAACATTAACCGAAATATTGTTTAAATTTTCAAATTTACTTATGTCTTTTAAAGTTAAAGGAAAATTGATACCTTTAAAGTTTAAAATAGTGGTGAAATGTGGATACGACTCCACCTTTTCAATTGGTCCGTTAGGTGAATGAAGAGCTGCAACCACAGACCAGGCGAAACAACATTCATCATTGTTTTGAACGTTGACTACAGCATTTTTCAACTTGATCTCTGACGGTAGCGGTATATATGAAGAAGCTTTTAAGGGGTTGTACTTGTTGATGTTAAGCTCAACGTGTAATATTTTTATTAAAATCCATCCTGAAATTAAAGAAGAATAATTAACAACAAATTTATTTTTGGTTTAAGTTTAGTTACTAAATATTTAATAAAAAATAATTTACCCGAATCTTTTTCTGCCAGTTCATCAGCTTTCCGGTCAATAATTTTAATAATATCTTCTAGTTCTTGCGTTAATTCTGAACTATTACATAAAATCCGAAATGGGGTATTGAAAGACTTAACTTCATGACTTTCATTGGAAGGATTTAAGTAAAGACCAAATAACTCCATGTTGAGTTTGATGCAGGTGTGTCTTTGGATTTCATAATTGATTACCTCAATTATTTTTTGTTGTATTTCGGAGAAAAAATCATAAATGTTGATTTGGTATTGAGTCGATGATATTTTATATGAAATGATTCTTTCCTTAAATGCCGATTTTATTACAGACACATTTTCATCCCTAACCACCATTGAATTGGTTTTGTGTTTATTTGTTCTCAAATGACAGAACCATAATGACTTTTTTATAAATATTTTGCAGAATTGACAATATCTTCTTTCACCTAAAATTTAATAACTTCTTTATTAAATTTGCCTCTAATTCATCAAATTAATAACTAATTATTAAATTGAAACAAAATTTCTATTTAAAATTAAACTTACAGCTTTTCTTCTTCTGTTCTAACTGGGGGCCATTGTTAGAGTGAATTATCTTCTTGTGGCGATTCAAATTGTCTTTTCGAGTAAAAATTTTGAAGCACTCTTCACATTTAAAATCCATTTTTCTAAAACGAATCTCTTATTGTGAAGCCCAAGTCGATTTTAACACACTGAAGGTGACACGGTCAGGTATGAATTTAAATGGTGGAAAAGAAGTAGGAGGGGAGTTAAGGAATGGGATGGAAAAAGCTAAGAGTAGCTTTATAAAGTTCTATCGCCCTTTCCCACATCTTCCTTTTCTCCTCAGCTGTTTTATTAGGATCGCAATTTAAAATAGAATCCAAAACAAATCCTAATGATCTTTGATAAGACAAATGTTTATTTTTAATTTTGAAATTTGATTTTGAATGAAAGCTTAGTTTCGGATAATCGTTTTCGAAGGGGATTGACACTTCCGTTTGTGTTAAAACAGAATTTTGAACTGTCTCTGTTTGTGTAGAAACAGAATTTAAAATTTCATCGAAATCTGGTGGCGAGTTTTCAAAAATTATTGGAGAATTTGGAAAATTTAATTCACAGTAGGTATTTTGGCCGCACGGAATTGAATTTTGACTAAAATTTTCATTTTTTTCAGATGGTTCACTTATTATTGGAAGAATTTCTTGGGAACCACCACCACTAGTAAACGATGCTCCCAAATCTTCACTACAATCTGAAATTTTGTAACTATCCCGTGAACCATCCTTCTCCCCCAAAACATCAACCCCCATATTTCCACTACTAGTCGATTCCGAAATTTTATTTTTTTTTTGATTAGTTGAAATTTTGAACAGAGATAGAGGAGAAAATGAAGAATTACCCGGTATTCCTCCAGAATTGTTTTCACTTTCAAAATTTCTAGTTTTCAACATTCCAAAAAAATTTTGTGATTTATTTGAACTCGAATCATTGTCACTGTCACTGTCACTTTTACTCTGATAATTTGTTAAATTTTTATTAATTTTGGGAATCCCCATTAGCTTTTTAAAATTGTCGATATTATCTAAATCTTGAGTTAATATGTCGGGAGTATTTGTAATGGGAGTGTCCGTTGTTACATCTAAATCTTGAGTTAAAAAATTTGGGGTTTCCGGCGTTAAAATATTATTAAAATCTAAATTTTGTGATAAAATTGAATTTTGAAAGTCAAAATCTGTCTCCGAAATATTCTCTAGTTCAGGCAAATATTCCAAATTTTCTAAAAATTTTATGTTCGTTTCTGAACAACTTTGGAGTAATTTGTTTTCTAAATTTTTTTCTTGCATCGTATTAATCATCGCGTTAAAATTTTGGGTTCTCTGACTTAAATTTTGGTTGTCACTTTCATTTTCATTATTCAAAAAAGCAGGCTGAATTATTATATTTGAAATTATATTAATTTTGTTCACCACTCCTAACTGTTCAGTGGAAGTTGAGGCAAAAGGAAAAGACATACCTTTAAAATTTGAGTACACTTGACAGCAACAAACTAAAACACACTAAAACAAACTAAAAGAAACTAAAATTGGAGACTTTAAATTTAAAGCGTGGTAAACTCGACTTAAGCTTGCTATAAACTGATCCTCGACCGTTTTATATGAAAGCAGGCCACGGTTTGTCCTCGTACGTATAGTGACCTCAATAAAGGTCAATGACCTCAATTCTGCGCGTCACACCCCGCGGAGCCCCCCTTCCCCCGCAAAATTTTTTCCCCGCCCCCTTCCCCCGCAAAGCCTCCTTCCCCTTTCCTCCCTTCCCCCAGCTGAGTCCCTCTGCTGAGCTGCTTAGGGAGTTACGTCCCCTATAAGTCTCAGTGAGACGTCCTAAAATGTGCTGTAATTATAAAAACTCGAGAGGTTTGCGGGCGTATAAAACACAAAATTCTCTTCGGAGCATCTTACCTTAGGGTCCCCTATAACTCTCAGTGAGACGTCCTAAAATGTGCTGTAACTATAAAAACTCGAGAGGTTTGCGGGCCTATAAAAAACACAAGGTTTTTTCGGGGCATCTCGACTGGGGAGGGGTCCAGGGGGCGGGGGGCCGAAGGCCCCCCGCTCCCTGGAAGGCAGTGCGCGCGGCCGAAGGCCGCGCGCCGCCCCCCCCCCCCCCCCCGCCCCTCCCCCTTCGGGGGGCGGGGCGGGGGCGGGGGGGGTATAGGAGGAGTATAGGGGCGGTATGAGGGGCCCTCTCCGCGATTTAAAAATCGAAATTTTACCTTGACCTACTTTCATAAAATGACTGTTTTGCGAGGTGACTTTTTCATTTTTGGTTCATCACCAGTGCTGTCTTCCTAAATTTTAATTTTTATTATTTAATTTAATTATCAATATGTTCAGGAACAGAAATTATGAAATTCAGGTTATGGATGGTAATAGACTTGTAATAAGAAGGAGAGTCAACGTTCCTCCTCCGGTACAAGTACCAACCATAACCTCCTCGACAAATCCAGAGGAAAATGAGGATCCTCAAGTGGAACCTCAGATAAATCCGCCAGTCCAGTGTGACGAAGTCGATTCCACTACAAAGTAAGTAGCTTATATTAAATTTATTATTAGTCCTAATATCAAAATACTAATTGATTTTTTTTTTTTCAGTTGACAGATACAAACAATAGACCAAGTTTAGGGACAGTGTTAAGTGAAACTATTTTTAGGTTAAGTTAAAGTGTTTAAGTGATAGTGAATAGTAACGGAGACGATTTAAGGTAATGTAAATTTTATTTAATTGATCTAATTATAAAGGAGTATGAAGATAACTGTACCTAAATTTCCTATAATATTTTTCTTTCATATTTATAAACTTATTAATTTTAGATTTAAAACTCTCTAAAATAAGAAAGGATTAAGAATTTTTGAACAGGGTGGTTAATTTAAAATATTTTTTCAATCTATTATGAATAATCAAAACTCTTGTATTTAGTTGTTATGTTTGTTCGTTATTCTTATAAATAAAACATTTTTTTTCGAAATTGTTCAATTCTTTATTCCAATAAGATAAGAATAAATGGATAAATTAAATACAAACAATAATAATTTTAAAATAATAAAAATTAAATAATAATACATTTTAAAATAAATATTCTAGCATTATAATTTCTTCATTTTCACATTTATGAAGTGGTTTGCAATACATAAATATTAAATAATACATTCTAATCTAAATATTCTAGGACTACAGTTTCTTCATTTTCACATTTAATTACACATAGTTCATTGCGACAGATTGGACATGTTTTATTAATTAACATCCACATTCCTAAACAAGGGATGCAAAATCTGTGATTACAAGGTTCTGGTGATATCATTTTATTAGATAATATATCTTCAAGACATATAGGACATTCTTCGGTTTTATTTTCAATTATTTCATTAACAACTTTTTTTTTTACCCTTCGCGACTTCCTACCGTTTTTATATATTGGTTTTTTACCAGGCATTATATTGGCACCACTGGAACATTTGCGTCCCAATCTAAATCAATATTTTTAACACTACTATTGCAAATTAAACAAACTTTGGGGGTAATAATTTGATACAACTGTCTTGAACACATATCGCAATGTAAATCATTGCTTAAGCGTTTTAATTTTCTCTTATTATGAGTATTTACATGTCTATGAGCCCCTGCCCTTTGATAAAATTGTATAATTTGATAGCATGCGTGACAAAGAGTTTTTTCTTGATTTTCCGTCACTACAAACACTACGATATAACTCTGAGTAATACAGAACACAACTTCTTTGGGATCAGTGTACTTATGTTTCACTAAACAAAATTTAGCACTAGCACTGTCTTCTTCATTATCTTCTTCAATATCGGAGTCACCAGAGTCAGCTTCAATTTGTTCGAAATTATTTATATCGTAGTTTAAACAATTTCTGAAGTTCTTCTGAAATTTTTCTTCGTTAAGATGTGTATTGTAATCCAATACTCCAATTAATTCATCTAGATCTGGATCTTCTTCTTCAATATTATTATCCATAAATTTTTGAATGAATTTTTTAATATTTACTTTGTAATATTTACTATTAAATATAAAATTATTTACTTATTATTTACTTATTATTTGTTGGTATTTAATTTATCATCTTTTGTTGCTCCACGTATCTATTTTATAAATTTACTGAAGTGAAAATTCATTGGTGGTAGGACTTTATATCGACTTCATGGTCAAATAAGGTTATCCACCTCAAGGTCAAACATAAGGTTAGATCTCCTACTATGATCGGATTCGATGAAAGGTTAGCCATGTTGTTAACTTTAAGATTAAACTCAAGGTGATGTATACGAGGCTTTTTGAAAAGTATAATGAGAGAACAAAAGAGGAGGAGGATGAAAAGTGTTGATGATACGAGGTTTTTTAGTAAGTATAATGAGAGATTTGAAAAGTATAATGAGAGAAGAAAAGAGGAGGAGGAGGATGAAAAGTGTTGATGATTTACTCTTCTTACTCCTCCTCCTCCTCCTCTTTCCTTCTCTCATATATCCACTACTGAGTATAAAGTACGAATATAAAATTATTTTTGAAAAATTTAATATGGAGGACTAAAAATTTAACATCCTTCGATTTTGAGCAAAATTGGTACTGGGTGATTTTTGAGTGTGCAGATTAAGACTTTCAAATAATTTTTCTTATATTTCAATATGAAAGACTAAAAATTTTATATTTTTCTAATTTTGTTCAGAATTAATAATGGGTGTTTTTGGGCGTTGATTATAGCTTTAAAATCATATTTTTCGGATTTTTCCAAAAATTGAGAGACGGGGCGAACATTACGGATGTAAAAGTAAGTTCTCCAAACTCAATAGGCTGAATGGAATATGTCAGACTAAAAATGTACATATCTCAAGTTTTTCCAAAATCGGTATTGGGGGTTTTTGGACACGTAAATTATGAATAAAAAATTAATTTGTTAAAATTCAATTCACAGGATTTAAATCGAACTAAATTTTTATTTCATCCAATTTTATTTAAGACGGGTATTTGAAGAACTTTCAGAATCAAAGAATTTTTAATTTCTGTACCTATAAAGTCCTCATTAGGAGAGACCCTGGAGACAATTCCTTCTCTACGAAGTGGCAATCGTGCAGTAACTAGGAGGACTTTATCCTCTTTAGTCGGTAAGAAAGGATATGCAACATTGCCACGTTTTGAACGGAAATACAATAATTTAAATTCTTTTATACTTGTTACAAAGGCATTTATATAACATTTTATTACTGATATTCAATCATTTGCAACCGTAATAATGAATGAGCTGTGTCCTATCGTTGTGTCCATTTTATGAACGTCAAAATTATAGCATTGGAGTAACAGTCTTGTGTTTATTTAGTCAATGGTTTTGTGATTGAGTCCTAACTGATTAACGCCAAGTAAGCCTATGTGACAATCGATTATTATATGACTTTGAATTGAGTTGCATAAATTACAACTCCTATTATTTATAATTTAATATACAGTTAGATTTTAAAATACACATTTTTTTAAGTTTATTTACAAAAATATAATATTTTAAATAAATAGTTACAAATTAACTTACACACTATTTCACATTTTATTACTGATGTATTGATTTCACTTTCGCATTATTTTTTGCAGCAGTATTGCTATAATAATCATCATAATAACCACTATAAGGATTGCTATACGTCTGTCCTATCTCACTATTTCCATAGTAGCCATATCCCAAATATCCTTGTTTACTTAATCGATCATATTCATCTTCATCGTGATCATATTCGACTGTATGTACTTTAACTACAGGGTCACGATGGTCTTTTTCAAAAAGTTTCTTGAGAGCTACTGATCCTACTATAATTAAAGCTGCCTTTGCCGCAACTAGCGCTTGTGCAGCCATAAGACCTATAACTTTCATAATTAAAGGTCCAGTTAGACCAAAAATACCTGAAAAAAATAAGTAATGTGAGGTTTTTTTAAATTTTCTGAAGACAGCAAAAAAATATTTTTTCCATTTTTGGCGATTCGGTAACAAATACCTACGATTTTGTTCCGGTATTTTTAAAATTCGACCCTTTTAGATCATTTTAGTGAGCTGGGGGGTAAAATTCCAGTAGAATATAAAGAAATCTTTACGTACATAGAATTTTTTAATCAGTTGCCGTTTGTCTCCCTCAGTCCGTTAAAAAAAGATACGGTATATTTCCTGCAAATCCATCTCTAATTCTCTATCCATATGCGTTTCGACCACATAATGTTCTCGTCAGTGGAGCAGTAACGAACCATGAGCAAAATTCGCAGAAAACAACTGTGTATATAAAATCTAAATTCCGAGACATGTCAACAGGATATTATCTCCAGATATTTTCGTAAAATATCAACAGTCAAACATCATCTATATATACACTGGAGTAGTGAAAAACTTAAAATTAACATTTGAGTAAAACATAAATAATTAAATGAAAAAGGCGGTTTAATAAAAATACCTTTAAACAAAACCATCTTAATTTTTATGAACATAATAAATATACCTTTAAAACCTTTACCTACCTAAAGCTGCTGGTGCTGGCAATTTCAATATATATCTTACAATCATTTCAAGGACATTCTCCAAATAGTCGAGTAATTCATAGTCAATATTATAAAGATTTTTATATCAGTATTAACTAACTTCAAGTTTTATTTAATATAAAATGGCTTACCTAAGAGAACCATAAAAGCATACTGCATATACTTTTTTTCCTTCCCTAATGCTTTCTTATTAATATATCCACCTCCAACACCATAACCTTGATTCTTTCTTTCAAGTTGTCTGGCATCTCCCAGCTCAAGAGATAGCATGTGGGTGTCGAAGAAATTAAATATTGCCTGTTTCAGACGATCGTATCCTATAAAATAATTGTATTCTATTAAAAAAAAAGTATTTAGTATAGCGACCCTGCCGCCTTACTAGCTTTTTTATAAATACGATTACAAAATAATTTTCTCTACAAATTAATTAGTACCGGTTTAAAAAATTTGCATTTTTCAAATGAACACACATATTATATCATATAAAATTTCCAATACTATATTTCAAAAGCCCCAGGCAAACAATTTTAGGTTAAAACAGAGACAGGCACAGACAAGAAAAACCCTGACCAAGAGTACTCGTGTAGTAACCACAGCTGATTATCTGCCTTGTTGCTAAGTTCACCATATATTTGTAAGAAAATACAAATTTCTTTGGATTTAAAGAAATTTTATTTTCATCAACTTTTCTAATTATTTAAATATCAAATAACAGAATTTCTGGAGTGTATAGAATTTTTCAACCTATTAACAACTGCTTTTACCTAAAAATTCTTAGATTCTATCTATAATGGTTGTCCAACAAATAGCTAGAATTCGTAACATTATAACTTCTCCAGACTTACTGCACAACCCCGCAATGTTGCTTATCAGTAGTCATTGTGATGTAACTTGTGACAATTGGTACTTCTTTCTCTTTCACGATTTCACTTTGATTTTAATCAAGTTTTAGCGCTATTTTAAAGATATTGGTTTGTCTTTGTGAAACACAGTGAATTAAATTATGAACAGTAGTAAGATACTGTGTAATTTGCAAAGAGAAGTAAATGTGTAGAGTACACCTATCTCTTAAAAAAAAAAGAAGAGATGTGGAGTGGAGTACCAGACTTTATTATGACGCATAAAATAGTATAATTTTTTTTTCACGTATTCATAGCAATTTTGGCTGTAAATAATTATATGTTTTCGAATAGGTTTGAGAGTCTCTATTAATCCAAAATCTCTTTGTTCCCAGGACTATATAATGAAATATAAAAATATGTTTTTCTCATTCCAAACAAATGCTTTCACTGACTGATATATACACAGTAAAATATGTGTTAATCCAAGACCTGAATTACACTAGAATTTTATTATCCAGATCCGAGAAACCTAGATCAGGCCCAAGATCTTGGATCACAGGACCCAGAAATTAAAATACCTGGATCTTGTAATATCTAAGATTCATGAAATCTGGATGTGAGAAATTTTAAACCAGGAAACATGGATCTGACAATGAGACACTTCGAGTTTAAAATTAATACAATTCTTGTTCTGTAAAAGAAAATTACCTACTATCCTTCCTTGTCGATAATTAATTTTTTCATTATTACGCATTAAGGTGACACCGTCTATAAGGGACACATCCCAATCCATAGCTCTTTCAACAGCTCTTCCTACCTTGTCTGATACGCAGGAATAACTAAAACATAACTATGAATTATTGTTAGATTAAATTGCTTTGTTAAAATGCACAGTCAAAATTCTATGTTCGGCATTTGTTTTATATGCAAATATAATCGCAAACTTAAAATTTCATTGACTGCACAAATATCAACCAGTTTAAAAGCTCAAATAGGTATGACCATAAAGGAAACAAAGTCGATTTCTGTCTTCCCGAGAAATTTACATACAAGGTTGTTCTATAGAAACGAGTCATCCTTTAATATGATACGCTGCTGATTTGATGAAAAATTATTCAGAAACGTCAATACTATTTTTTTGAAATGCAACTTTGTCTAAAGAAATATTATAAAGGATAGATCAGAAAAACTGCTAGGTGTATCAACTCAATTCTTTTTAATGAAACACATTGTATCATTATATTTTTAGACTCTACAATAAATTCTAAACATTATTCAAAAACATGCCATATACCTATCTTCAACTGTTTTCGAAATATTTACTCTTTGGATTTTGAAACCAAATATCAAAAAAAAAATTATAACATGTTGAAAATGTCATCCAGCAACTGTCCTGCAGTAGTAGGTCTGAAAATCTCTTTTGTACACTTTTTGCTACTTGTGGTGAAATTTCTCGTATTATATCCGTATCCGCCGAGTCGGATATAGATTTATAACCTAAATTTTTGATATGGTCTTTAGTAACTTAAGATCGGGCCTATCTGAGTGAACACCCTATTACCCCTCGTCTACCTATCGAGCACCCTGGAAAAATTGTATTTAAATACGTCCATGAGCAGTATATTACGAAGGAGCACCATCTTGTTGAATCTATAAGGTTAAATGAACCAGGCGCGGATACAGGGAGGGGGGGGCGATCGCCCCCCCCCCCCCCAAGAGCTTAGATTTCAGGAAAATACACCCGATTATACCTCTTACACTAAGAATGTGTATATTATTGGCTTCCACCTTCCCGTCGACAACTTGTTTATTCTTGCGATCGCCCCAATAAGAGCTTTATGTTTAGGAAAATAGACCCGATTCTGGCTCTTATACTCGGAATTTGTATGCTGTTAGCTTCCACCCTCCTCATCGACAACTTGTTTTTTCTTGCGATCGCCCCCCTAAGAGCTTTGAGATTAGGAAAATAGATCATATTCTGGCCCTTATACTAGGAATATATATGCTGTTGGCTTCCAACCTCCCGTCGACTTGTTTTTTCTTGCCATCGCCTCCTCTAAGACCTCTGAGTGTAGGACAACAAATTCAATTCTAGCTCTTATACTAGGAATGTGAATGCTGCTGGCTTCCACCCCCCCACCCCCACCCCCCCGTCGACAAGTTATTTATTCCTGCGATCACCCCCTCAAGAGCTTCGAATTCAGAAAAATAGACCCGACCCTGACTTTTACACTAGAAATGGGAATGTTGCTGGCGTCTACCCCCCCCCCCCCCCGTCCCGTCGACAACTTGCTTTCGCTTGCCATACTGTACTTTTGTGATATCTCCCCCCCAAAAAAAAGGAGAGGCTGGATCCGCCCCCGAAATGAATTTGGTAAATCAGGATCATCATCTGAAAATAAAATTACTAGAGCTGGAATAACAACAATTTGAAGAAAATATAGATATCTGTATGACGCTTTCATCAAAGAAAAATGATCCGATCACCCTATTTTCAAAAATTGCTTTCAAGACATTGACTTTTTCTTTATACTGGGTGTGATTTTCTTCGATCCAGTAAGAATTTAAACTTATAAATACCTTAGACTACGATAAATACAGATAAAGCAGCAAATGATTTTAACAGCCGAAAACTTGAAGATAGGTATAGGGCATATTTTATGAAAAATGTTTAGAATTTATTATAGAATCTGAAAATGTAATAGTATATGTTTCATTAAAGAAATTTAAGTTGATATAAGTAGCACTTTTCTGATCCACCGTATAAATTTTTTTATCTAAAAAATGCATTTCAAAAAAGAAAAATCGACACCACATATTGTCATTCAATGTTTCCATAGGTTGTTCAAAAATTTTGTGCAAAATACAACTTTTAGTTCTACCCTGTATAACACCAAATCAAATAGAACTTTTTGCTAACTCAATATAAGATAATGATAAAGATAAAAGCGCCTACAACTTGACAAAAAATGATCAATATCGACACAAAACTAAAAACTTATATAAGATTGATTTTGAACAAATTTTTGTATGTCGGCTTTTTTTCCACGAATGTATGCTCATTTAAATCAAAAATGATAAAATAAAATTAAAAAAAAAATAATTGATCCATTGTTAAAGTCGAACAACATGCAATTAATATATACTTAATATTAAAGTCATTTTCATGTATTTTAGCAACGAATAATTTCCTCAATTTCGAGCGTTCGGGACACGCTTCGATATACTAATTGATTCTACTGGTTACGTACAAACAAAGCATTAAACGATAGTTCTTTTTTATTTACTGGGTAAAACAAGTTCATTTACTCTTCTAATGTGGAGCATTTGTGCAAGGGCAACAAGATACTCTACCTCAAACAAATAGTTTTATGGTCACTCAATATTTTTCAAAAAATAGTGACTATTGTGGCTGCTGTAATGAGGATATAAAAATGCAAATGTAAGTTAATATAAACTGCAGAAATACATTAATGGCGCATGTGTATCATTTATTAAGCATCAGTATCTAGGTAACGTATATTATTTATAAAAAATTATAAGCTAAATTTGTTTTTGTTGCCCTATTTTTGTTAATTAAGTTATTGAATGCATAACTAATACATCATTTAAAACAGTTTTCATTTATTTTATGTGCAAATTATAATTTCTTTTTAATAAAATAAAACTTTTCATAAAAACTAATTAACCTGCTTAATTAATTTAAATCGAAATATTTTTATTTTATTTAAAATAGGTTCTAGAAATTTAATTTTTAAGGTAGCCAATTTTTTTTAATGATGTGTTAATTCTTCATAAAATTCATACTTTATGCCTGTTTCAAAACGAGGGTGCGTTACACATTTTTTCAGTTATAAATTACACTTAAAGGACTGGCACAGAACAGGCTCATATAGCAACATGATTATATTATATCGTTAATAAGTAAAATCATTAGTATATCTATAAATGTCTTGGTACAAATATTAAAAGTACACTCATCAAATTTAAAAATTTAAACATACTACGCATTAGAGGGACCCATATTAGACCTATATTTTTGAAGCTCTTCCTGAGTTGTGTAGAGGTGATCTGATCTTCTACACTTTTAAGGGGTATTGGAGTTATTATCAGAGATAGCGTCTTACGATTTTCACTTTAGTTTGGTTAATATCCCAAAAACTAAACTTTAAAAGAAAATGAACTTCCTCACTGACCACTATGTATAAACCTTTATCAAGCTGTTTTTATTTTATTGATAAAATCACGCATGACGAAAATATGAGATGTGCCTGAAAAACAAAGATTTTCAATATTACTCTGTAGATTGAAAACTGAGGAGTCATGCAGTATCTTGCATTTCATCAAAAAGTAGGATGCTAAAGTGGAATCTGCAAGCCTCTATCTTTGATAATAATTCTAATACCCATAATATCCATAATAAATCAATTATTTCTTGCTCATTTTATATATATTACCAATCATACCTTTCATTAGTTTTACTACATTCATATAAAGTCCTGTGAATAATATCTAGTCCACTAAGCTCCTGAGCACTTATACCACTAAAAACAAAAAAGCAAACACACACAGCTAATCCTGTAACAAACATTATAATTTCTTAAGTCATCAGTTGGCTGTACACTCAAAAAATAATGAAAATTTTCTCGTGTTGCTTGTTAAATACTTATTTATTTATAATTACCTATTCATCATGCATGTTGCATGCAAAGCGTCTCAGGTGTACTATATATTTTAACATAAATTTTTCTCACTTTTGTGCAGATCCACCAGACCAGGATGGACACGTGATATTGCTCAGTGACCGAGTTTTAATGTAATAAAAATAATCTAAAATTCTATCTATTAAATAATGCTGAAATGAAATGCTATAGGTTATCATAAAATAAGTGCATACTCAGGCCAATAAATCTTTGCGTCAAATTTAACAACTTTATTTATTAAATTCTATCAAAATTTCACAGATTATTCTACAATACAACCCTCTTTTCAACAATCAAGTCATAATCTAACCATGCAACATGATACTACTTTTCTGCAAGTAATAGGTTGAATATACAGGGTGTCCGGTAAGTACAGCCTAATTACTCGGGACAATACAGGGGAGGTTAAAATAACCCTACTCTGTCATAGAAAAAAAAATTCCTAAAGTATCCCTTAATGGAGATACAGAACCCTAAAGGGATACCCAGCGATGTACGTTATCGGCTCTAAGTTTTGAACCGACTTGTATAATTTAATGAAATTTTAGTATTTTATACAGGTCATACTTATTAAACCATACTACAGTAGATGTTTTAAATCATCGGAGAAGTCAGGAACGGACTTGCAACCACACTTGTTGAGCCTAATTTTTAACAGTGTCATTTTACATTGCTGAAAACTGATATTTTAAATACTTTGGTCATTCTTCTTCAAAAAAGGTACTCTTAATTAATAGCATAAAACTGACGGTTTTCGAGGTAAATCAATTTTTATGCGAAAAACTCAAAAGTTACTAATGCTAAACACAAACAGGTAAAAATAAAATACACAGGCTATGCTGATGTGAAGAAATAGACGGGTTTTGTATTTCAGTGTATATTTTATTACTATCGGCCAAGCGCTTTCGGTCTAACTTAGACCATCCTCAGGGCTCAGACCTCGTCA
Organism: Diaprepes abbreviatus; assembly: GCA_034092305.1. NCBI lineage: Eukaryota > Metazoa > Arthropoda > Insecta > Coleoptera > Curculionidae > Diaprepes > Diaprepes abbreviatus. Next base: position 20,431,437 of record JASJET010000055.1, on the reverse strand, counting down.
AAGGGCACACCTTAACCCTGCCAGTTTGAGAACAGTCTCCAGTCGCCAGTCGCCAGCGTACCTGGAAACTGGAAAGGTTGATATTTTATTTAAAATCATTACAGAGGCCGCATAATTATTTGGAATGAATACTTTCGTCTCCCTGTCCCTAATCTAATCCCTGAACCTTTGTGCTTATCAGACCATGAGCATATCGTCCTTTAGTTTTTATTGTAATAAGTGAAACCCTGGTTGATGATACTGTTGTAAAACAAACCTAGAAATACCAAATGTACACATAATCTCTAATTGTAACCAACCATTATTCGCAGCAAAGATTTATTAACAAATCTATAGTAATAAAAACAAATAATTATAAACACTTTACTGGACCACTAATTTAAACTTTCACATATTCAATAAAAAAATTTCCCACAAAAAAATTTCATTATTTAAAGATTTTATTATTAATATTATGTTTCTATATTAGAAATTAATAATAGCCTTTAGAAAATAATAAATAAATAATAAATATGCACGTAATTTTACATGCCTAGAGTTTATTATCGTTGGTTTTCTGTTTTTGCTCAAATTTATTGCATCCTTTTCTATGAAAATGTATCAAATGAAACAACTACAAGTTCATGTTTATGAATATATTCTAGACTTAGAACAAATTTGTTGATTATACTCACAATTTTTAAAAAATGTTTACTAAAATTAGAGGTGGGGGAGGGGCAATCGCCCTTCTTGAATCTGTCCCTGGTTACTATAAAACTTGAATTGAGCTGCCTCCCTAAGCTGAGAATATGGTACATAGGTCAGAAAAAGAAGGAATAGATAGGCCACTCCATAACAAGTTCAGTGACTGCGTTCTGCGCCCTCTGATGAGATGTTCACCTACTAGCAGCTACGTTGGGAAAAATGAATTGATCCACGTTATGACGCAATGTAAAAATTGCATGAAATACATGAGCTGTTTTTCGCTCCCTCAAACACAAACATAAACAATTCTTATTTAAGACATTCTCTTGCATTTATGTTTAGTTCAGTCTTTTACCTTAACATTCATATAAAAACTGTATGAAAAGCACTCTCGTCGGTTGTATAAATAATTCTTCCCACAGTTTTTGTTTACTATTTTCAAACTTTTATTGATTATAACGTTGTGGGGTACTCAATAAATCACAATATTCCTTTTGTCTTTTCAAACAGTTTGAGATCTTTGGTATATATTAGTTTATTGTGGTTCATCGAAAGCGTCAGTGTCATACAAACAAAAAAGTTGGATTAAACATAAAAATGTTAAAAAATCACAAAACATGTGTTATTGACAACTTAAAGAATAATTTTGGTATAAATAATTTTTATACAAATGTATTGGAAGTAAATACATAAAGGCCAAAAAAATGACTTAAAAACTTTTTATATTAACGTTCAAGGGCTTGAAAAACAGCTGATCTTTACCCATCTCCTTTTTAATTGTAGCAAATTTTGATCAATTTTCAATATCATATATCATTAAAATTTACTAAAATTGAAAATATTTTATGGGTAATTGCAAGTAAAACTCTAATTCTGATCTTAATTTATTAATAATATCTTTTGCAAAAAGTTTAAATTAGTACTATTAATATACAAGATTGAACTTTTAGCGTCCTCACTGAATAAAATTTAACATCAATAACTTCGGATTGTCACAAAGAAGAATTCATTCACGAAATCGTTTTTTATGATTTTCAAGATTGGGAAAACGATGTCTGATGGAAGCTGAACCAATATAACCAGGGATACAACAGTTAATACATCTGCTCATATTTATTGTCTTTGCAGCAAAACTGAAAATAGTATATTTTAAAAATATATTCTAGCAAACTAGGCTTAAATTGTTGTTTCGGTCAATGTAACCTTAATCAAGAATTAAATTTACTTACCAGTTTCTTCACTATGAGCTTTAAAAACAATGCACAATAAGTTATACACTGAAAGGACCAATAACTGAACCACTAAGACTAATCTAATCACAAAATAACGAAATAAATTTCACAAGTCATCGGCATATTTAGACAAAATTGCAGAACCTATCAAATGACAAGTCGGTAAATTAAGAATCTATTTTCGGCTCATTGACGCCATCTATTAAAATGTTCGCCAAGTAAAAACATTCTCTCAGTTCTCTCATAAGGAGTGCCTAGACCCTGGTAGGCGACATACAAAAAAGGCAACATATATAAAGCTCCATTCTGCAATTTTCGGGGGATTCCCAGATCTCATGATGTTTCCAATAACCATAAATGGTCAAAATATTAATACAAAAGATTCAATATTAACCTAGGTTTATTACTAGTCACTTTTTATACATCTAAATAACAAACATGATTCTTCTTTTTTATCGATTACAAAATTTGCATAGCTTTCACTTTACCAGTAATTTTTATTAAGTACTTACATACATTAATTGAAACGATTTATCTTAATTAATTTTTTCTTCGTTTATTTATTCTAATATTGCACGACTGAAGATGATTTAGACCATAAAATTAGATTTACCCACTTTCATTGTAGCAAATTTGTTTATCTAAATGGCGCTTTACTTTATAAAATTATTTTGTTTAATGTACATTTGGACCTAGTTTTAAAGCAACTGGAATATTATGTAATCATTCGTAAATATTTTTAGAACAATTATGTGTCTTTATAGTAAATCTGAGGCTGCGAAGTTCCATTTTCAAAAAACTAACTTGTCGGAAAACACGTCACAACATTCAATATAATAAACGAGTTCAAATAAAATTTGGCAGACAAGTGGAACGAGCAGGAACTTGACATGTAGTTCGTGGGAAAGAGGTTGTCACCTAACTTTATATCCTTAAGACAACTATTCAATAAATTTGGATCCAACTGTTTATTTTTGGACAAACCGCACGTTTTTGAAAAGTCCACTGACTTTTTTAATGCAAATAAAAAGATTTCCTTTATGCCACAATTTAGCAGTGAGGTATATTTAAGATAAAATCCGTATTTTTTTAAAGGATTATTATAATGCTTTAAAAAAATGAAAAATTTCACTAGAATTTTGTTTTCCCTTTGTCGGTTTTATACATAAGGACTTCATATGTATTGGAATGAGCTGCTTGTGCTATGATAATAATAAAAACTAATAACATAAAATAACAATACTTTATATGTAATTGCAATGTAAATGTTGATAGGAGAATAAGCGAACAAGGCAATGTTTTAGGAGCTCTCATGACACCTTGAAACTACAGACAAACTTAATCCATTTGTATATTGTTAAAACTTAAAAGAATTTAATTAACCCCTCAACTTAACATCCTGTTGATATGGTGAAAAAATAGTAGCTCGAATGTGGTTGTATTAGGTTGAAAAAAAAAACAGAGTTAAGCCCTTATAATTTATTTGCCTAAGTGTTTAAATTACACTTTTGTTTTCGTATCGTAACAAGATGCAGGAAAAATCAAACCTTAACATCTTTCGTATTTTTTTTTATTGCATCCTGCGCTAAAAGGACAACAATCCCTTATTGTAATAAATAATACAATAAAGCGTGTATACCTCATAAGTTATAACATAAACTTTTTTGAAGCTGGCAGTAAAATTCTATAATTACAAAACCTTAAATTATTAAAATCAGATCACTACCAATATATTTGAAAGGACATAAATGATATTTAAGTTAAAGTTACAAATAAATGAGAACATCTTTGGATTTATTTAAATCAACTTTTTCCGGAAAACAGCGAATTGCCAAATATCCATATGACAAAAAAAAACTTCAAACTAAAGGCAGTTTAAAGATATTTGCATTTATTGCATTAAAAAAAACTATATTATAGCTAGTGAAAAAAATTCATTTTTTTATGCTCTAATAATCTTATATTTATTGCTATAAAAGCGGACAGCACTAATTCTGTATGAACAAATTCTTCCTAATTCTTGCGAAAATATATCGAAAAAAAAACCTTCTGTCTTATAGAGCAAAACATTTTTAACCTACATTTTAAGAACCAAAACCATTACGTCCTACATACATACTGGTGGAACTTTAAAGTAACTTAAAATTAAACTAAATTATTTACCAACTGAAAAGTTATTTATAGGATAGAATATCACAATATTAATAACGTGTCTATTCTCACCTCATGGTTTTAATCTGCAAATACGAGGGATTTTCAGGTGGTTTATAATTTAAAGCTAAGACATGGGTCATACTGTTGTGATTTATCATCACTAGACGTGTATTTAACACAAAATTATCATTTCACTTTGGCTAACAACGCAAGGTTATGCTGATGACCTAGTCGTTACTACTAGAGGCAAGAATGAAGGAACTATTGCAAGCCTAACGGAAAACTACCCTAAACCAAATTAATCATTGGTACGCAAAGGAAGGACTATACGTTAATCCTAACTAAACAGTCCTCGTGCCATTTATAAGGAGACGAAAGTTAAACATCAACATCCCAACTTTAAATGGAACAATACTGAGCTTTCCCAAAGAGGTTAAATGTCTGGGAATAATAATAGACCAGAAACTAAACTGAACATACCGTAGAATCTTTGTGGAAAATCTGGAGTTCGAGGCCGACAGTGATCTTATGATCATTTGAAATAATCATTAAACTTATGGTCACATATGCCTCCTTAGTATGGTGGTCCAAGATACTGCAACTAGCAGCTCAAAAAAAAAGCTGCAGAAAATCAGAAGTTAATCTGTGTACAAGTCCCAGGAGCCGCGCAATCATGTCCCACCGCAGCAATAGAGGAAATGCTGAACCTCCCTCCACTGCATATAGCTGTGATAAAGGCGGTAACAACAGATGCCCCCAAGCTATTCCAAACTAAAAACCTTAAACCTCGAAATTTTCTTGGACATATGAAGATTCTGGATACAATTCCAACAGAATCTATAGGAAAACCAACAGATATCATGTCTATTAGTCTAACCTGAATTATGACGTAGTAACTGACTGCTATCAAGTGAATGAATACAGATTGTCTCGACTAGAGAAGGATTTACTGACAGATCTAAGATGAAAGAAAGGGTCGGAAGTATCAGATCCAACTTTTGGGCTTGCCAAATCCCTAGGAGACACCTTCATCATCTTCCGAGCAGAAATGAATGTAATCCAAATCTGCGCCGACGGGTGTCTCAATAAAAACACTAAAAAGGCCAAAAAATACATACAGATAGCCAAGTACCGCTAAAAGCTCTGCGGTCAAATACCTACGAGTCTAAGTTAACTTGGGACAGTAGGCAAGTCTTGAAGCAACTGGCGAGGAACAGGATAGCCTTGACGTGGGTGCCAAAGCACAAGGGATTCAAGGGGAACGAGTAAACGAGCAGCCTCGCTAAAGAAAAGGCAAAAACTCCTTTTCTAGGCCCGGAACCTTTCTCTAAACTACCAAAAACCCACAATAAGAGTTCCAGAGCCGGGAACAAAATCAGATAAAATTAAGGTGGAATAAAATACCTGGTCTTAGACAAGCGAAAAATTTCATAAATCCATGGCCAAAGAAAGCAAAAAACCTTCTCGATATCTCAAAAATGGATATTTGGGTCATAACAAATATCCTCTCAGGATATTTCCCTGTTGAGGTACCATCTTAAGAAATGGGTAAAGCTGAGAGCAATATTTGCCATTTCTGCGATCAGGAAGGTGTCCCTGGACGCCTAAAGAACCAACGCACCTACCCCTAGACTTCATGGAAAGTCTAAATATCCCAAGTTTATATTAGATCATGGTAACGTACAAAAGACCTTATAAGTCGCAATCGCAATCTATAATCTCCATTCACTTTAACCACTGAAAATTGGCTCAAAAAAATATGGATTGTATTTCTTATTTGAAGCAATTTTAAACTGCACATTGGAAACAATTTTAAGTATACGATTACTTTTTCCAAAGCTTGGCTTTCAAGACAGGAAAATGAATGAAAAAAAAAGCATATCTAAATTTATTTTTCAAGTGATCTAATTTCAAATATGTAACATATAATAATGAGACTGTCAATAAAAGTCGGTTAAACACAAATAAAGGTACAATACTTAAAATATAACATGATGTTATTATTTTGTCTAGTTATCACAGTACACCATTTTTATCACATTATTAGGAATAATTAAGAGTTATTGGACATGCACATTTTGAGCATACTGCACTTGCCATTATGACTATTACCAGTGGCTATACTCTATTTATGGTAAATAATGAACCAATGTTTCACATCCTCAAGACGGCTGTAATTAAAAACAGACGCCGCAGTATTTTAAAAATCATAAGGTATATAAGTAAAGGTTTCCTGCCTATCCAATAAATCTATTTTATTCCAAAATTTACCTTAACATATTTTATTTACTGAACCCAAAGACTTTTTTGTCACACACCAAGATCATCAGCGCTAACCTCCAAACCAGTTCTCCCAAAGATTTATACAGTTTTCTTTATGTGCAAAAAAAATATTTAAAAAATATTAAATAAAAAATAAAACAAAGGTCAATTTTATTGATAATATCACGATCGAGTGAATCCAGGAAAACAAATTATCATAAAACGAAAATAGAAATTTTATTACTCGCTCTTAGGACCAATTGCATCGTTAGTATTATGCGACTCTTGCTTGACTCTATTTTTAGTAATCCTGAAGTTTCGAGGCTAAGATTTTAAATCACGAAGTATCGAGATTAATTACGCAATAAGTAAAATAGTTGGCCGAGTTTAATTAAAAACATCTATTGGAAACCAAAGAAAAAACTACTAACGTAAAAATGACACTAATAAACAAATATAAAATATTTGCCTCTCAAAATAATGACGTTGTTGGTGTGGTTTTATAGTTTGAAACTTTTTCGTGTACAACAACCTCGTCGAAGAAAAAATTCTTTCTAGATCGACGGTGATTAGGAAAATATAACTAAGTAATCATATGCTAATTATAAATCGAAACCGCTATCGCAAACATATTAAAATAAATCTAATTCCTGAGAAATAATACTTAAAAGTATCTTCACTTGCTGCTGTTTTTCTTTGAGTCAATATAAAAATTACGAAATTTGAGCAACGTCTCCGGTGTAGTTGGTGATGAATACGAAGTGATATTAAAAAGAAAGAGAATACCTACAACCTCTTTTCGATAACTCCTTGGAGAATTAAAAGTAAAAGACTCGGGACAAAACATTCCAACTGTTTAATAAACAATAATATAAACAAAATATCCCTCTATATTTTGTGATAAATTCATTGACATTACTGTTTCGGATATTCTGTAGATCTAGGTATGTACTATAAAGTCTGATCAAACCTAAACTTTTATTAACAGTTACAGAAACCTAACTACCATATTAATAAAGTAAAAAATATATTCTATAATCTTAATTTAATAACCTTACTAGTTTTAACTTTCTACAATCAAACAAAAAAACAATAACAAAACAAAAAAAGTTTAAAGTAGGAGCTTAAAGATAACAATCCTACATTAAAAAAAGTTATCAAATTCAATTACAATACCCGTTTGCACCGCAACAAGTTCACCTGGATTAGGATGTGTACTTCTATTTATTTAGCGTGTATGTAGAAAACATTGAGTTAATCCAGTCTTATAGAAATGGAAATAACTATAGGCTAATAACGTCAAATAACAAAAAATAATCAGGCACTAACCACATATTATTTTTCGTAGCTATTATAAACTTCACAATAAGTTTTTATCGAGCATTGAAGATTTGGCATCAAAATATACATTTATTTTTCTAGAAGTCAAATTATTCCTATATGAAGAGTTATTCAACCACCAAAAAGTCTAAAAGAAGACTAACCTTACCTTATTTTGACATCTCTGAACACATTACTAAAGTTAGTGAATTTCTCTCATTACAGATTGCTTAAGTTACGGATCTCGTCAACTTAATTTTTGTAAATTACATTTACCTGTCATTGACCGCTGCTTTTTTGGTAACTCTTTTATTATCGGTTAAGGCTTCCGACACACATTTTAAAATAATGTGTAAATATGATTTTTTTTTAGTCAGCCATGTTCTATAACATTAATAAAGTTGAAGTAACTTTTTAGCGGCCTAATAACCATTTTAAGATAATTCCGTCAAATAGCGCCGAGCATCTCTTCCCACAAATGGTAACATAAAACAATGACTAGAAGTAAACTATGGCTTAATATAGGTTAGGTTCTGAAAAAGCATAGACGTAAGAGAAATTAATATTACTTAATATAGACTATGGATCCTATAGAAGAAAGTTGGCTCACGCATAAAAAGAGACGTTTTCAAGGAGCAGGATCTCTTTCTAATCTCGGTCAGATGACAAGAGTATCCAATAACATTTGGAGTATCGTGCTTAGCTCCGATATTAGAAAGTAAGATACTACTCCGCAAAAACGCTCAATCTCTTTTTAAGCGTGAGTCAACTTTCTTCTATCGGTTCCGGAGTCTATATTAAGTAATACTAATTTCTCATAGGTCTACAAAAAAAAGTAGTCAGTGACATTCAGAAATTATAACGTACAAAAATTACATAAAGACAATCTGTCACAAACGTTAAAATTTTTTTCTGACAGCTCATTTGGACTTCTTTAGTACCCTATTTACTCTATATATCTTGGTCTAAAATTAGTTTCACCCAAAGTACTGACAGATGAAACGTCAGATCGTCAATACAAATTGCTGATCGGCTATAGCTGTTAGTAATTTTTCTAAAATTCTTAATAGAGAAGTGAATAGGTAAAGCTAGGTAAATTATTCTTAAAGATTATGGCACGCTCGAAATGTTGCGAGATTTAGACCGATTAATGGAAGAAAATAAAGCTACAGAGGCTTTACTTTTTGAAAACTGTTTTTTAGCCATCGTGTTTAAAATCACACATCAGATATTTTCCTAACTTTACAAACGAATCATTTTACCCTTGTCAAAAAAAGTCAAAGATTTGGGGCTTAAAGTCGCATCGGAAGCGGAGACCCTTTAGCGACTGGACCTACATTTTAACGTGGGTTCCGAACCACGGTCCTCGACACTCAACTAACCCCGAATTTTACACTCTTTGTCAGTCAAGTGTCTACCGACTAGTGAGACTATCCTCTAATGGTCTGACAACTTAAATAAGTAAGTTGCCGTGCACGGGGATTGAACCCACGCTTGGCCGTGGTCGTCCCTATCAGTCCTAGCACCTTAAACGGTTAGGCTAATCCCACGGCCTCATTTTACTCTTGTGTTTAAGCCCGTAAGAACACGAATTAATTCACCTTTGTTTTCTAGGCTGACAGTCACCTGCCCCTTGAGGTATAAAAACTGACATTACTCGGCCCTTAAAGATACAGACTTACGACCATGCACAATTTTTTAATAATTCTTTCCATTAAAATAAGATCATTAAGAATTAAAAACAATTTTTTATTAATTATTAATTTAGAAATTAAATAAACTTTTTTCAACCAACTGATGTTCTTAGCAGAATGATTTCTAAATTAACAATATGAGTTCTTTTTCAAATATTATTACATTTATATACGATCTTGTTTTGAAGAAGAAAATACCAAAAAATTGTGCAAATTCTAAACACAGGGTGGCCCATAAGTTTATAGGTAATTTTAAATTTCAAAAAGTTTTATCAAAGTTGATTTTTTTTGTTTTCTGATTTAGAAACTAGATACGTTAGAGTTTAATCGTGAGAAGGCTCGCTCGAGTAAGAAATGCTTCAGCTAACCTAATTATGAATTTTTAACAAGGTTCTGTGGCTGTCTTGCCACATACTGATAGACTACCCTTTGCATTTACAGCAGGAAATATTCAGCACAAACAAGCAAGCGTGGAAAAAGACCCAGGAACAGCTAGACGTAAACTAAGTTTGAGCCGAAAATCTTTTTCATACAAAGTTCAACTGTAAAGTAATAATATCCTAAAGATTACCAATAACGACTCCAGTATGCTGTTAATTTTCAACAACTTTGTAAAAAAGAATATTATTTACTGAACAGGATTGGTTTTGCGTGCCAAAGCCGGTTTCCACCTAAATGCCTTCGTAAACAAGCAAAACTGTAGGATCTAGCGAATGAAAAATCGAAAAGTCATTGATGAAAGGCAATAGCATCCCATAATATGTACTGTTTGGTTTGAAGCGACAGCTCAGAGCATCCTCGGAATCTATTTTTTTGCAACGGCAGGCAGAATTTCTTTGACCATAAATAGTAAATGGTATAGGGTCATGCTGTAAAATTATGTTCATCCAATCTTACAAAATAGTATCGAGATACGGTTTCAGCAAAATGGACCGCGTCTGATACAACCACGCCAACAATGGACTTTTTAAGGGAACTATTCAAAAATCCCTAACCACCACTGCCGCCTGACTTGACACCAACGGACTTTTTTTCTAGATGATTATTTATAAGAAAATTTATATTAAAAAAAACTATAACCCGCGACCAGGCTTTAACATCAAGACATTTTACTTTGTGTCGTGGAACATACATATATGTGAGAAAGAACCAAAGTGTGTAAGACTAAAAACCGAAGGCGCTTAAGAGATATCGTTTTTTATCGATAAAGTAAAACAACTTCCATTTAGTATACTACGTGCGAAGTCCGTTTCAAAATACTATGTCCTTAAAAAAAAAGTGATTAGCTTTATTAAACACCTAGGAACTTATGGGTCACCCTATCTCACTATACCATATTTCACTCTAAATTATAATAGCAGACAAAATTTCGTCTAACTAAATATGGCTTAAAAATATATTTTTTATAAAAATGACACTAAAGATATTGTTAGTTTAAAAGAAAATCGTAAATAATAAATCTATAAAATATCACTTTATTTTAAATAGCTGAAGCATTAAAGGTATTTACTGTCTCTAGATATATGTTGCACATGTAAAGTATTATGGCTCGAAATTGCAATCATTACCAGATAAAAACACAACAATTAATACTACCATTTGAGCGTTTCTTTTTAAAACAAAAATGCTTCCAGAACAAATACAAAGTTTCAGCTCATATTGACATGGACCAAAAAAATTGTAGATTAAAGCGAGTTGCTCATATAGTAAAAGTTATTTGTTGATTTTTTAAAATTAGCAAATGAATTAGTTTTCGAGAGAACTGTAACATTATTCTTACAGATTATGAGACGCTCGTAATTCCGTGAACTTTGGATCCATTTCCTGCAAAGAAATGAACCCTCCCATGCTTTGTTCTTTGAAAATCTTAAAACTGCCGTCAACACATATCCAAAAACTTATACACTTCATTTTTAAGATCCTTTCAGCTAGATAAATTTGTTTTGATGAGCACTTGTTTGGGAATTGTTAGGTTCTTATTTAACTCGAAAAGTAATATTCAAAAGTCGAGTCTATCATGACGATCATACAAAATACTTACATTTTTTTTAATATCTTGTTATTCTTATAAAGGAGTATATCTTCATACGTGAAGAAGATTCACGAATAATAAAAAATCACAAAATGTTAATGCTGCAAACGTTAAAATATTTTACTGTTAAAGTTAAAATAAATTGCTCGCCACCTCCAACAACTTAATATTTTGTCGTAACTTTCAACTGAGATAATTTTTTACTCTAAGATTTAAAGAATGGTAAATCAACATTCCGTTAATACTACAAAAAAAATCTTATTTAAGAATATTGTCACGTGGAATATTTAAATAGATACCAGTCCTTTTCTGCAGAGTTCACTTCTAAAGATTAATCAAGTTATTCAAAATTTAAAATTCATATTGTTTTAGAAAGCAACAATGCTAAAAATACGAAACCGCTCTTTTCTGTTAACACACAGGCTAAGCAATAATATTTTTTTTTCTCCAATCACACTTGAAAATCTAAATTCTCACCGTACATCTATCTCAAATTTGGATATTATTTTCAAGATTAAAGGGCTTATTGGGAAAGGGCTAAAAGTAACAAAATATTCACTGTCGTTGAAAATTAATTATTAAAATACATATAAAAAAATTGAAACAATTTTGAAAATCATTAATAATAACGTAAACATATACAATCCCCACATAACCTTATTTATTTAAATATAAAATCCATAATCTTTGCTAGTGATGGTTCTTAATATACGAAAACAATTTACTTCTCTCCCTACCTAGCCTCTTAATTAAAAAAATAAAAAAAATTCTAAAATAGTAAATTAATTGTTGACACTACAACCCATACACTTCTAAAGAAAACATAACTGAAAGCACAAATTTCTAAGAAAATTATATAGTTTTCGGCACTATTTGAACATTGAGAAAGATAGCCTTTAGATCGCGAATAATTTAGCTTCTAGGGTTTATCAATACCCAGTTAAAATTAAAACCCACCCAATTTCTATAAAAGTAATTGAAACAGCAAGGGTTCATTTAAAACAATTATTGTATAAAATCAGTGATGGGGCGATTTCGGATCGTATCGGTACCCCCGGTAGGTTAAATATTTACCAATCGATTTCGAATGAGAAAATAATGACGCCGTGCATGCGAGGTTTGGCTAAAAAAATAATCGAAATTATTTCTCAACAAACAGCGCGGACCTCAAAGTCAAACACTACACTGCCAAGTCGTGTAACATCCCCGCCAACCGACCCCTCAGTTGAGCCATGGCCTTCGTATGTGTCAAACAGTATATCCTCAGTTCGTTAAAAAAATGCTTACCGTTTTGAAAGATCAATGGATTAATGTGCAACTTGAAAAGTCCACTACAAAAGTCAATTCTTTCTTGAAACAAATGTACGGTGATGAATATCTGTCACGCACTCAAGTTTTTGAGTGGCTTAAGCCGGTTAAAGAGGGAGAAGAAGAGATTAAAGATGACTCCCGTCCAGAGCGATCCTCAACTTCAAATACCGACGAAAACATTGGAGATTTAATAATACACCATCGGTCGAGTATATTCGTGCGGTTGCCGAGATTGTACGAATCGACAAAGAAACAGCTCGGCAGATTTTACAGGACCATTTTCTATGAGAAAAGTTTGGTCAAAAATGGTGCCCAAGAACCTTATCGTGGTTTTCACTTATGATCCGAAAACTAAGCGCCAATATATGCTCTGGAAGAGCCCCAATTCACCAAGACTGGAGACGGTTCGAACGTCAAAATCAAAATTTAAAGCAATGATGACTGTGTTTTTCAACATCCGTGAGATTGTATAAGTGAATCGGATGCCTGAAGGTCAAAGTGTCAATAAGAAATATTATCTTGAAGTTCTATCTAGTACATTCAATAAACGAGTAAAAAGAAAACGACCCGAGTTGTTGAGAAACAAGTCATGAATTCTTTATCACGACAATGCCCCGGCCCATTAATCTATGGAAATTAGACTTCTATCGCGAAAAAAATGTACCCTGCGATTTTATTATTGGAAAGTGTATATTTCGACATCCTAAAAAACCTATCTCGATATTACCATCGGCAACTCTGTACTGGCAAACCAGAAATGGTCACTTTTTCGGTTTTTCTAGTTTATCTCAAAAACTAAAGGTTATATAAAAAAAAAACTTCAACCAAAGTTATAGGTAATTAAATTACCTATCAATTCACATATAAAAAGTTATAGGTGGCACTTTGATAATAAATTGTTAAGTCAGCTTGTTCATGAGGTATTACGAATTCCACTATACCACTGCAACTTTAAAGCTATAAAATTTAAATGGACAAATTCCAAATCATATAACAAAAATATTGGTAGAGATAGGCTGAAAGTTTAGAACAGTGTAGTTTTGTAGTATGGAAAGCATGTGTAAAACACAGCGAGCAGTTATTAAAGTTTCACCAGAGAACAATATTGGATAGATACGGAAGTTGAATAAGTAAAAATAAGTAAGGCATCCAATCACACAGGCTCACAAAGTGATGATAGCAGTCGAAATTGTTTAATAAAATATTTTTTGTTTTTATACATTTTTATTTAAGAATTATTATTTTATAAGCAATTTTTGAAATTTTGCATGGCTGCAAGTGTTGTTTCTCAACTTTACATCTTTTAAAAAAACTTCAATAAGTTAAAATATTAAAATATATTTGAATTTATTATATTAAAAGTTTGTAACAAAATTCCTGTAAAAAAACCGCTAATCCGCAAATATTACGGAATTTTCAATATGCTATCTAGTTCCGTTTATTAGTGCAATAGCCACGCTTTTATCAACATAAACGTACTGAGTAATTAATTTTGATTTAATTCAGACGAATATTACTGATAACACACGGGTAATCTTTCTCTGGAACAATTCTATGCGACACTTTTTGAAATAACTGTATAAAAAAAAATAGAATCTTTATCCGACAGTCATTGACTCGTTGGAGAAAATTGTATTTTATGAACGTTAATAAAATGATTGCAAATATTTTAAACAAACAAGGTGGAACAATAGTATCGGAATTCGACATACCAATATTTAAACTTTTCTTTACAAAAACCGTAAATTATAATATACAGGTAATTTTAAATACAAAAATATAGTAACCCTACATCAACGGTTTTCACTCTATGAGGCGCGCCCCCCTTTTGTAAGGTGCCGTTTAAAAACAGGGAGGGAGAAAAAACTAACAAAATAAATTTAGTAAAAACCCCAAAAAAAAAAAACATTAAAATGGGTTGCGAACTATGATGGCCAATACTGAAAGGTTAAGAAACGCTGCCCTATGCAATACTGAAATTTTAAAAACAGGACTGGCAAAAACCGTTTTGTACGAAATACTATTAGATAAATTTTATTTACATTAACAATTAAAATATTTGCACCATCGGTAGCATTCTATGAATAATTGGAAATTGGTATTTGAATGAAATGTTTTAACTTGATTAAATCATTAACCCTGCTAGACTACAAATCACATTTTTAAAATTTGCCTTTCTATATTTTTTGTAAACTTTTTATTTCAATCTATTATTTTTAAATCTCTTTAGAGCATTAAAATTTTAAAAAATTTAATAGGCAAGAGCATTTTATTTCAAAATAAGATAAATACTATTTCATATTGGTACAACCATTCATTTTATTGACCAGAAAATAACACAGCAGAATATCTAAACGTTAACCTTATTTTCTTGTGCTTTTTCATAGTCAGAAACGCTACTTTCCAGACTTTCCAGCGATGTAGCTGTGGACATTTGATCTGGCAGTGTTAACCGAACCATATCAAGGTTGGCCACACCCTCTACTTGAGGTGGAAGTGATTGCGTGGGCAGAGGAGGTGAATGTGGAGTTTCCGCTTGAGCTGCTACGAGCTACAAAGAAAGATAAAAATAAGTATATTAAAAATTTAGATCGTCTTTTATGACATTACTACAATACATAATGGAAGCAAGTAAAAAATTTGCAATTGTAGGCAGTATGTGCAGTTACTAACTACGTGGTGAAATTAAAACATCTCAACATTAGATACGTTACCATCAAAGAATATCTTTATCTAGGTAGTCCAAATATGGAAAAGTTACTTATTTTTCCTTTAGACCGTTAAGCAAGGGACATACAGTTTATTCTTTGCGAATTCCACTCTAGTTCTCTCTCTATAGTAGTCACGACCACTTAATGGTGTCGTCAGTTGAGCTATAATGAATCAAGAATTGCCCCTTTCTAAACGATATTAAGGAAAATAGAATAACTTTTCCACATACATAGACTATGAAATTATTTATTTTTGATAATTTCCTGCCACTCCGTGGTATATTTAGATGTTTGTACTGTTGATGATTATATAATCCTGCTTCAAGTTACACGAGTAATATCCTGCCGACACATTTTGGAATGGGAATTTTAAGTAGGTTGTTCAAAATACATCAAACAACACGCCATTTTAAAACAAAAAAGTTTATTTTAATTTATTTTAGAGAAATAGGTGTAATTTTTGGTACCCATCATCTTAAAAGGCATTTTAACCAAACTACAATAAAATAAGATTATTTATTTACTATAGATAAAGTAATTTTTCTGCTATATTCTAAGTTCACTTTCTGTAAAAATACAGTGAAATGTCCTGAAAGAATACATTTTAAGATAATCTTTACTAAAAATATTGGCGCTTATTGATAAGAAAGTTACACAAAAATGTCCACCTATTAACTCTCTCCATAAGTGTCTAAATTTTCCAAATCTGTCAAGTAGTTTTGAAGGAGCGACGTTTTTAAATTGAGATTAATTCCATTTGACGGAGTCTTCTACATATTTTGACTATTTATCGTAAAAATAGATACATTCTTTTTTCAGTCACCCCAAAAAAACACATTTAGATAAGTGGAATAACATGCAACTTCTACAAAAATAAAACTAAAGAAGCGACAAATAAGTTTTTGTCCCCAACGGAACAATAAATGCAGATGTTTAAAAACATTTTAAATTTTAACCTTAGTTTCTTATATGTTTGCTTCCCAATAACGTAAAACATCAGAGTAAATTCTCGGGTTCTGTTTATGGTACTGCAACCCCAGATGGCATTGCAATCCCAATGGAACTTTATTACCGTCGGGGGCTTTTAATTAACTTTTAAAGTAGTAACCACAGTATTTGAAAGAAATACTTAACTGGAACCCCAAAGAAGAAGACCTAATTATACTGGTTCAAAGTTGCACTCGTTGGCAACCCTGGAAAAATAATATAGGCAATAATTAGAAATATGATAGCTTTTAAACCTAAGATGAGCTAGAATTTGTATTTTATATCATTCAGTAAGGAAACCACCTGATGAAATTTCAGCGTAAGTGTAAAATAATCGGTGGGGAATCAAAATCTGGGAAAATATTCCTAAAATCATACCAAATTATACAGTGGGGTTGAAAACAAAAAAATATTTGGAGTTTTAGAATTTTGAATTTTTGGACCTATTTGAAATTTTGAAAAATCCATGCGAAAATTTGTTCAAAACCATGCCTTGAGACTACGAAAAAAATTTCATTCAAAAAAGGATTTTGAATTCGAAATTAAAAAAAAAAGAAAGAAAATGTATTAATTTTTTCAATCCGACGCTTAGTTTTTTTACAATAACGCTCCAAAGTCGATTTTCAGCTTTAAAATTGGAAGGTTTTTAATCGATTCAATTGTTGTTGATTAGCATAGATTATATATCACATTATTTATCATAATTTCATCGTTTTTTGCTCCAAGTTTACGATATAACATAACCTTAATCATAAAATCAAGGCTTTTTGGTTATTAAACTTAAAACGATAATAATATTAATAAGGAAAGATATGAGCGAAAGCTAAATAAACAAAAATTTATTGAGTGAAATTCGCATATCTATGTTTTACTATTTAATTGTGCAGCCATTATCCACTTTAATTACAATAACCAAAATATATGTTTTCTTTGAGTAGTCAGGAAATAAAACAAAAAAAAAATTGACAATAAAAAATGGACAACTTTTCCTATTTAATATGGTACATCTTGACCACCTAAACCGATTAGTATAGTGTTTATGAAACATGTGCATTTGTGTTTTTTTTTAATGAAACAACTGTATATTTTACGACTAGTAGATATAACTTGTTCTTAAAACATATTAAAGAAAATATGCTAAACAACTGGAGTTATTGAAGTTGGAGTAGAAACCTCTATCGGCTAATATATAGAGAAATATTTTCACAGCATTAGTCAAATAGTTGTTCCTAAATTTAAAACGTGTCATGATGGAATTATTTCCCATCTACATATATGTCATTTACTAGTGGTGCCTTCCCCTCATGTCTAAAAAAAGGCAAATTTTATACCCATTTTCAAGAGTGGAGATAGAGACTGTCCATCTAATTTTCACCCTATTGCTCTTTTACCTACTTTATCCAAGATTATTGAAAAGTTGGTTGTCTCGAACGATGATATTCTTAAAAAAGCATAATGTTTACCCGGTATGGTTTTCAGTCAACAAATGACGCTATATTTTCGTTTTTGGAGTCATTATAATTGAAGCCTAATGAAAAAAAGATAGCTGGTGTTTCCTTCTGCGATTTGTCAAATACATTCAATTGTGTGAACCAATCACATGCTGCTTGAAGACTTTTTGCCTCTTGTTTGGAGAGCAGAACACAGAGTGTTACTGTTAGGAGATTGCACTCCTGATCTTTTGATTGTGTACCGCAGGGCTCTGCCTTAGGCAAATTTACCTTATTTGCTGACGATGCCACTATTTTGCAGCATGATACAGATTGGAAAAACTTGAGCCTGACTGTAATGGAGGATTTACAGAGGATTAAAATTTGGTATGATTCAAATGAATTGTGTTAATTTGACAAAACGTGTGTTATTCAGTTTAGATGTAGTCTAAATGATATTATTCTCGAAAATACTTTTACTATAAAAACCTCTTGAAGTAAGTAAGTTTCTTAATTTTTATTTGGATAGTAGGTTAAAGTTCGAGAGTCACATAAGAGTACTAAATTCAAAGCTGGCTTCTGAATGCTATGCTTGAAGGGTTATCAGCGATCAACTTGGAACAACGGTAGCAAAAAATTCATTTTTGCCCTCATCGAATCTCACTTGAGGTCTTTGCTTTTGGAGTGTTTGTTCTAGGCAACTAATGTGTTTTTTTACAGAAGAGAGCACATTGTCATCACCTTCATAAGATTGGTATCATGAATGGCCCAATGTGCAGATGGTGTCTGGAGAAAGATAAGATTGTTGACCTTGTTCTCAAAGACTGCGCAGCACTTAACGAACCAAGGCAGAAATATTTCGAAGATACAATAAATATTATCACCTGAATCCGTCAGGTAAGTTCGGTTAACGAAGCTGCTTGGATTCGCAATGGCAATCGGCCTGGAATGATTTACAGCCATAGTGGGATGTAAAGTGCTCAAAGAGTCCTAAGCATCGAAAATCCAGTATCACCATTTTTATTCAATCATTTATTTATCATTCATTTACATGCATAATGTATTGTGTAATCCAAATCTCTTTTAACAGTATTTAGAGTGATTATCAATTTCAAGGGATTTTCTAGTTTTCACCTACGATTTCAAAAGATATCTCTACATATATTATACTAGCAAAGTTAAAAATACAAATATATTGTAATCCAAATAAAGTAGCATTTCATCCTTTTTGACCATGCTATTTTATAATTTACACGAGATTAAATATATTAAAACAATTATGATTTATGCTGATTTATATCAGGTTGGCAAGAAAGTAACTTCGGTTTTGTAGTGTGAAATAAAACACTTTTTTATACAAAGATTAAACATTAATCAGTTATACATTTTCCATTTTGTTCAATGACCTTTAGCCATTTTTCCTGCAACGATTTTGGTCCTTATCATCAAAAAACCGAACCAAGTGCGATTTAAGGTCATCATCATTCGTGAAAATTTTACTATTCAGAATTTTGCAAACTTGCCAGGTCAGTGCTGTCTGGGGTATGCGACATCACTTCTCAACTAAGCTCCAATAATGTCCCACGAATTACTAAAGATGCGTGAGGCTTTGTATTATCATGACTGAACACAATTCCTTTGCGATTTGCCAATTCTGACCGTTATTCTTTGATTGATCATCCCGTTTCATTAGTTGTTGATAGTAAACATCTGAATTGATCGTCTGGTCTCTTGAAAGCAGCTCAAAATACATAACACCTTTGTAGTACCACCGAACTCCCAGCATGACCTTTTTCAGTTTTATATGTGGTTTGTGTTGGTTCATAACGCTTGGACCATGATCGTTTTCGAATTATGTTACTGAAGATGACCCAATTTTCATCACCAATAATGATTATTTTCAAAAAAGATTCAGTTTGGCAAATGGCAAATATTGATTCATTGTGTTAAGTGAATCTCTTTCAATTCAAGCGGAACCCCAATATTGAGCTTCTTAGCGAGTCCAAGACATTTAAAGTGATTTTCAGTTGTTATGAGCTATACATTTAATCTCTCTACAATCTCTCGAACAGTTATATGACAATTCTCTTCAATTATGACTTTGATTGGACCATCATCAATTTCAGTCGAACACAATATTGTACATCTTGGAGCGAAAATTTCCATAACGAAATTTTTTAAACCAATTCTGATAAGTGCATTCTGTTATGCAATCAACACCATAAACTTCAAATATCTCTTTGGGAGTTTCAGCAGCTTTCTTTCCTTTATGGAAAAAAGAAGTAAAATATACCGAAAATGCTCCGTTTCTGCATTCTATGTTAAAAATTGATCCTTAATTAACAAGCTACAAACAACATCACGCTCAAGTTGCTTGCAAAGTAACCTAAATGTGACTGATATCAAATGTCAAAAGGAAAAAACCATAACACTGACAGAAGTCCTTCAAAACAATTAGAACGTTCTCTATGTGTGACAACCGAAAAAACTTTCTTGTCAACCCAATATATAAAAAGTCTTAGAAACCCTAAATTTTACTTCCAAACTTATTTTACTAATTGCTATTAACTAACATTCATTTTTTTAAATTTCAGTTCATATATAACAATATTCTCTAAATCCATAAATACAGAACTCTCTGGGTCATGTGTAAAGATAAATACCTATCTTCTAGTTCACTTGGATGGTCTAACTTTAAAATTGATCTTAATGACCAATAAACCCCCTAATTCACTAATACAGGGTTTCCAAGGAACCTCCAGAATACAAGAAAAAAGAACTCGTTTGCTTTTATTACCAGAAAGACTAAAATGGAAATGTTTATTTTCGGAGACAACTATTCCTCTCACCGATTTCAAAGGCCTTTTCTTTAGGTTTTTATCCTCAATTTTCCTATAAATGTTTATTTGTTCACATAAGCAAAACAAGACTGATCGACTAGAAGAGCTAATTTCCAGGGCAGCTGGATCCAGACAAATCTTACATTTTCCGGAAAAGGTATAATGAAAAAATATTTTATTAATTTATAGCTATTTTGTTCCCTACCATCCGCACACATATCGCTTGCCAACGCCCCCACCAGGCTCCCTTAAGCTTAGCAAGTTCGTTAAAGTGTAACCTGTCGAGCGGTGGTCATTATTCTCGGTAGCGTAATAGTTCCTCTAAACTTAAGAAAAAAACAGAGGTGAAACAAAAAACAGAAACCTAGAATTTGGCAGAGCTTCCACATCTGCAAAAGCAGTATCAAGACGTTCATATCTTCCTTCGAAAAAAATGTTTGAGCTTGGCGGTTACACAGAAATGATAGGGAATTTGCTTTTTGACTATTACTATTAAAAAATAAATGTTGTCTATGACTATGAATTTTGGAACAATTTTATCAGTTTTTATCTTTACCTTGAGATCAAGAGACATTGTATGTATTTCTAAGTGAATTATTTTGAAATAAATTGAATGTCCTTATAAAGTAAAATAAGGTATTTTTATTTACATTTATCTTACACCCATAAGTTTTAATACTCACGTTAAAAATTTAAAATAAATATTAAGCCATTAAAGATTCACAAAAGCAAACACGCTGTTTACTCATGTTATTATTTGTTTTCTCATACTTAATTAGTATAAAATATACCAATATATTTACTGCAGTCACTAAATCCTCAGCGAAAAATGAAAAATTCATTTAGTGATTTCTCATTTATATGAACCTTAGTCGTATTACTTAGACCATCTGAAGGATATAGAGCTTTAATTAGTTTTAATAATATAAGAGAAGATAATTTTGACAAATTCCTTAGATTTTCAATTTTTTCATTTTATCTTGTAAGAGCATATTTTCTTATATTAAAGCAAATAAAACCAAATTTTTTGTTGTTCATAGATGCTATCATGAGATCAACATTAAAAATTACCATGATTCTTATTTTTTTTTCCTTAAAGTATTAATAGGGGTAAAAATTTGTTTCTACATTACATTCTCATTTTTTCAAGTAGCTCGGACAAAACTTTATTTCATAAAAGTAAAAGTTATTGAAGAAGTATGGAGTCAGTTCTAAAAAACTTATATTATCATTATTTAAAACAAACACACATTAATATAAAAAAATTATCCATTTATGAAATAAAATGAAAAAATTAAAAACCTAAAGATTTGTAAAAATTATCTACCCATATATACCCGTGTTATTACTTTTAAGAAAATTTTAACAATTACATAAAAAAAGAATCATGTTAATTTTTAAACGTCTGACCTCATACTATGTATGAATAACAAACCTTTGGTTGCATTCACATTAATATAAAAAAATTATCCTAAAAACTAAAAAGAAAAAATTGAATTTGAAAATCTAAGGCACTGTAAAATTATCTATCCTGACATTATTATTTACCTATGTTAACACTTTTAAGAAAATTTAAATAATTACATAAAATGAGAATCCATGTTAATTTTTAAACGGTTGACCTCATTATAATAAGAACAACAAAAAATTTTGTTTGATTCACATTAATATAAAAAAATTATCCTTTTTTGGAATAAAATTAAAAATTTTAAAACCTAAGGGATTTCTAAAATTATCTATCCTTATATTATTATGTATCCCTGTTAACACTTTAAGGAAATTTTAATAATTACATAAAATCAGAATCATATTAATTTTTAAACGTTTGACCTCATTATAATATGAACAACAAAAAATTTGGTTTCATTCACATTAATATAAAAATTTCCTATTTTGGAATAAAATGAAAAAATTAAAAACCTGAAGGATTTGCAAAATTATCTATGCTTATATTATTATTTACTCCTGTTAACACTTTAAGGAAATTTTAATAATTACAGGAGATAAAAATCATGTCAATTTTTAAACGTTTGACATCATTATTGTATGAAGAACAAAAAATTTGATCCTTTTTTCGAATAAAATGAAAAATTCAAAAACCCAAGGGATTTGTACCACAGGTTTTTTTTTAATTACTGACACTTGAGAAGTACCACTCACTTTTTTTAAATACAGACCTTAACTTTTTATTTCCTTGAAAATTTTATTTTTGGGTATTTTTAGATAAAATTCCTTTTTACAGAAAGCACATTCCAACTAGCTAAGCTTTAGATCAAGAAAATTAAAAATATCGTTCGCTAAATTTGATGTACTCTTATATATATAGTTAAATTTCGTTCATTGACATTTTTTTACAATATTTTTAAACTGCTTAACTGATCGACTAAAATATCTTACCCTGATTAAATCCTTCTGCGATTCCCGAGCTTCAAGCAAAAAGATACTTTCTTTAATTTCCTTACTGGAGTACTCGTGGATCTTATCATATATCACACCGTGAAGCCCAAGCTGCTTTAACAACTTAATAGTCGCAAGATCTGCATTTTCATCGCCCCAACAAAATATTACCAAGTCTGCTTCTTTTGTTAATTGAACCTATAGACAAACATATTTTCAAAATATAATAAAATAAAAAAATATATCAAGGGGGTTCAGAGGCAATTTCAGTCATTTTAAATTATCTTATACTAAGATCTAAAACGAGAAAATCAAGCGTTGAGATAGTTCATCGGATATAATCGAGGTCAAAAGTGTCACGAGAGATTCAATGCTCATTCGTACGACACGCCTTCTACTTCTCTCCTAAACTTTTGATGAGCAAATCGTATATAAATAATGAAACGATGATTCGGCAATACTGCTTTTAACACGTAGGCCCATAGAATCTAATTTTATTTTATGTATGTGTAAAAGCCTCTAACACATTATTAATAACGATTGATGCCGCTTCTCCATTCTAATAACGAAGTTTACATTACATCTGTTAATTAACTACATGGCTGGGCGTCCTCATCTTATAAAGGGTGTTTTTTTATAGAGGTATAGAACTTTAAGTTGGCAACACTTTTTTAACTGGCGGCCATTTTGTCAGCTGTCAAGTGATTTATGTTTAGTTTGGTTTGGCATTTCAACATGAATAGACTGACGCCTGAACAACGCTTCCAAATTGTGCAAATTTATTTTGAAAATCATGGTTCTATTCGAAATACGTATCGCGCACTACGTCCATTTTACGGTCAACATAATCGTCCATCAGAGCAATTAATTCGATTAACTATGGAACGTTTTCGCACCACGTTTACTCTAAATGATAATACGCATCCACAGAGACGTCGTACAGTGCGTACAGAAGAAGTCATTGCTGCTGTAGAGCGTAGCGTAGAGGAAGACCCGAATCAGTCTATCCGCCATCATGCACAGGAATTGGATATGTGTCCATTCACTTTATGGAAGATTCTGCGGAAAGATCTTGGTTTGCGTGCTTACAAAATCCAGCTCGTGCAAGAATTAAAGCCACACGATCACCTAGCAAGGCGCAGATTCGGTGAATGAGCCCAAAACAAGATTGCCGTTGAACCCAATTTTCAACAACCATGATGTGCAGGAGCTGTGGTTTCAACAAGACGACGCAACATGTCACACAGCTCGTTCCACAATTGATTTATTGAAGGAAACGTTTGGTAACCGCATAGTTTCACGTTTCGGACCCGTGAATTGGCCTCCAAGATCGTGCGACTTAACGCCGCTAGACTATTTTCTGTGGGGATATGTTAAGTCGCTAGTCTACGCCGATAAGCCCGAAACGATTGATCACTTGGAGGACAACATTCGCCGCGTTATTGCCGATATACGGCCACAAATGATGGAAAAAGTCATCGAAAATTGGACCTCCAGATTAGACTACGTCCGAGCCAGCCGTGGCGATCATATGCCAGAAGTCATATTTAAATTATAATGCCAGAAGGTTATCTTTCGAATAAAGTAAATTTCATGTCAATTTAAAAAATTCATCTTTGTTTTATTCCAATTAAAAGTTCTATATACCTCTATAAAAACACCCTTTAGTATATCATGCCTTATAATGTTAAATAAGTTATGTATGATTATGTCGCACTAACTATAGCCTTCCCATATCGCCTATGCTAAATGTTATATTATCTCAGGTATGAGATGAGCTAGGCATATTGTATATGTATTTATTCATATTTTTCCCAGTTTTCGACAATACATTGCTGAACTTTTTTGAATTTTAATAATATTATAAGAATACGAATTACACAGTTTGCGCATTCACAGCGCAACAATTTAAAAAACAAAGGAAAAATATGCACCTAATAAAAAATTTTGGGCTCAGTGATTAGTTTAATTAAAAGAAATAGACATGGATAGAAAATGTCCCGCTTAAAATATGAAAACCGATAAGCACAGTAATTTTTTTTTTCAATCAATTACAAAGCTCAAAATTTGACTTTTGTCTTATTGTGCGAATTATTTTTCTTGCATTGGACTCTACATAAAAAGATTGATGGTACGATAATTTTTATGACCTCTGTATTTTCAAATCAAAAGGTTGGCAACACTGATTTAGTGGCATATGAAACCACATACCTCTTTTTATTAGAATTGATTTTAAAGAGGATTAGAGAGCATTCATAATTAGCAGGTCAGTTTAAACCAAAACAGGATTTAAGAGATTGTTATCCTACAGGATATATGTCACATAATTTTTGGATGCTAAGTATTGGTATAAATATAGTATTTATTAACGAACTTTTAAGAGGAGGTTCTAAATTCGATCGCTACGTATTTTTTATGTATGTACGCCATTTACTCCGCAATGGCGGCATCGATTGAAATGAAATTTTTTGTGTTATATTCAAAAAATTGCTGCCGTAGTCCTGTATAATTTTGGTCGAAATTGGCGCTTATAAGGTGGTGGGAAAAAATTAATTTTGTTCGATTTTTACCAAAATTGACATAGAGGAGTTTTGGGGGTCCCACGTAATGAATCTAAAATTATTTTTAAAAAATTCAATACAGCGGATTGAAAATTTTACATCTCTCGATTTTGCTCAAAAATTGGTACTGGGGGGGGGGTTTCTAAGAGTGTAAATAACGAATGTTTGTAAAATCAATATGGCAAATCCAATTTCATGTCCTAAAAATTGTACATCTTTCGATTTTGCCCATAATTGGTATATGGGGGTTTTTGAGGGTGTATATTACGAATTTGAAATTTTTAAAAAATTCAATGTGGCAGATGCAATATGGCGGTCTAAAAATTTTACATTTTCGGATTATGTCCAACATTGATACTAGGGGGTTTTCGAATGTGTATGTTATGATTAGTTTAAGAGTTTAATTTTTTTTTTTTTTTTGAAAATCAATATGGCGGATGCAATATGGTGGGTTAAAAACTTTACATTATTCACATTTTTTCAAAATTGGTATTAGGGGGTCTTCGAGGTCGTCGGTTACAAATTTGGAGTTAACTTTTTACAATTTAATATGGGAGACCAAAAATTTTATAGTTTTCCCATTTTGTCCAAAATTGATATTGGGGGGTTCTTGTGGGCGTGTATTACGGATATTAAATTAATTTCTTCAAACTCAATATGATATTTCGTCAGATATTAATTTGACACCGACTTTAAAAATCTAAATTTTATATTAAAATGTATTAGTAAATTTTTTTATAAAAATTTTGTTTTTGATTTACTTTGATATTTAGTAGGATATACATTTTATTTCCATAGTATGATCACATTTTTGATATGTTCTGTAATAAATATAGTTGTTATAGGAATGTTTATTTGCATTATTGGTTGTACGATAATCGTTTGTTTTAAATACAATATTTTTAACTGGTTACATTATTTTTAACAATGGACATATTGTTTCATAATCCTTTAAAAAAATATAACATACCAACACGTTCCGAAATAAATTGATACTTAAATACTTTTAGTACATGACTAAATTTAATTTTTGAAATAGAGAATATATTTCTATCCATAAAGTAAAAACAATGCAAGCATCAACATCCTACATACGTAAAGAATTTTTTTTTATTGTTACAAATGTTAGTTCTTAGATTATGAAATGAAAATTAGTTTAAGCTGGTACACGCACAACTGAAATATGCAATTACTATCACCGAATAATTTAAAGTGAAAAGTCAAAAAGTATATTTGGCACAACAAAATCGTATTTTTAACTTTGGCGACGGTAAAAAATATATTCAACAAAACAAAATATTTTTGGTACATGCGCGTTTAATAATAATTACTTGTTATTTTTAGTTTCACTAACAGCTGATTGCCTATAAAAATAAAATATTATGGTTATATGAGGAATATAGGTATGATATATTATATAACTTGAAAAAGTTTATAATTTCTTAACGAATTCGGCAGTAAAAAAATAATGGCGTATATTACTTCCTTTTAGTAACTCTCCATTATTAGTTATCACACCACCTTAATTACATGGCGGGATCACTTTATTGTAGTGTTCATAAAAATTAAAATTGAATTAGTGTGCTAAGAGTCAAATAATTTCTATAATAAAATCTATTGATAAAATAATATATTTTCCTATGAAATGATGAAGGATATAGACATTAATCATTCTTGACTAAAAATATCAACATCTCAATAACTTAACTCAAGAAGCTGTGCTGCAGACCCAAATTCTTTTTATTTTCAAAAAGATCTAATAACACACCAAGATATGGATATTTAAGCAAAACTTAATGAAATTAGGGCAATAGCATGTACTTTGTTAATACTTCCATTTCAAAAAAAAAACGGCAGGTTAAAATATTATTATTATAATTATAGGGACTTGATGCCAGGGATCCTTCTAAATAACCTTTGTGGATGTAGAAACTAGGCTGATGAGCAAGGGTATTCAGACCGGAGCTTCCCCTTGTAATATGTTGGCTTAGAAGCTCAATTCAGAGGACTACTCATTCAATACTTAGCTATTAAAAGCAAACAATCCAGTCACAAATTTTTTCCCAGTTTCATGTAAATCAAAACGAGGTCCCCGTTAAAGAAGTCCTAGACCGTCCCCATTTAGTTCCCTACTGACCAAACATAAAAATTATTAAAAATAATTTAGAAGGCATTACGTATCAATTTAAAAAACTTAATTTTTTTAATCCAGTTGACCCTGTATTCATTCCCATTACATTAATTTACTAGTTCATCACATTTAATATAATAATTTGTTTTAAATTAGGCAGTTTTTTCCGGTTTAAAGTAACTCAATTATTTCAAAACAACAGTCGTCACTTATCAAAAATTATCAACATTCTTTTGTTACTCGATCTTTTCAAATAAATACGAGAGGCACTAAAAAATTTTCTCTAGAACAATGGAAGAAAAGACTACGACCGTCCTAGTCGTAGTTGCTATATAAAAGTGTATAAAAATGTTTAAAAAATTGAAAAAATGAAATGCTGAGGAAACAACGTCGTATAACCATAGTATTTTATTTTTTTTTTAAATACTCTTTGTGACATATGATAAGTCTCCCTTTACTTTATCTGCTATTTTCTGCGGCAACGATACTTCAGCTCACGCCGCTTGATAAAGATATAGATGAAGTATTATATTTAAAATATATTTCAAGGCAATAGTTATATTTAAAATATATTTCTTAGCAAATGTAAAAAGTTAGGTGGAATCTTCATTACTCTATGGAAAAAATTACACATAAAGAAAAAAGGTATCACGAGAAACCTTGAACTTCCTTTCGTTTGACTATCAGGCAAACACTTTATCCACTCGGCCACCGTTTAGAACGTTTAGAACTCGTATATAGGCTGTGACCCGAAGCCCAGTAATTCGGGCTCAAACATAGCTTAGGCTGGTTTGGTAGTTTTGTCGATAAACTTAGGTTAATATTAATTCATAATATTTATCATTATTGCATTTCCCATTGTTTAATGATCCATATTATCTCGGTCTAACAATCAGCCTCTTGTCTGCGTCATGTGCAGATGGGAAGAGAGCTATGTACTGTGCGTACGGTATTGAAGAGAGATAGGAAAGTCTTCTACTTTCTCTCTCTTTGTATCGTTGTAGCACTTTCACTTGCATGCGGACCTACTCTTGTCTGTAAGGTCGTCCGCCGCTTTGACTAGATATCACCACACCAAATCGTTTCCTAATTTGGCCACTAATTAAGTAAGGAAGATCGGCATCGCCCGTCCTAATTAGGTTCCTAACTGTCCTAAATGCACTCAATTCACATTTCAACTCAGTTAGGAATTGTGAATATCGGATGCCTTAGTTAAACGTATCTTTCTGTAGTTTACAGGTGTTTTATATAAATTTAAAACTTTGTTACCTCAGAAATATGTTGTGTAAATAACAACTGATCAGTTAATCTTCAATTAGCAAGCTTCAAAGATGAAAAAAATAAGATTTCGGCGAAACATCTGCAAGTTTTTACAAGAAACCAAACTAACGAATAGATGTATTCCCCGGTTAATAGAGAATCACATGTTCCTATCCGTAAAACACCATTCTACAACATAAACCTCAATTGCTTGATCTGTACAGAGTAATAGTCAATTATTTAGAGTAAATCCAACTCACAATGGAGGTGTCAGTAGCCAAAGGCTGCCTGCAGGAAAGGATTCATCCCCCCCTTCTGTGGGATCTGGTTGTTAGCAAATTTCTAGTAAACCTCAACGAGCAAGGATATTATACCCAGGGATGTCTGAGATCTAGTCATACTCATCATGGGGAAGCATGGTGAAATATTATTAGAACTCATACAGAGAGCTCTGACTATTGTAGAAGCGTAATGCACTAAGGAACACCTTAAGGTAAATCCTGGAAAAACATTAAGTCAATAACAAAGCATGAGTAACAGTGCAAAGTCAAGGAAGATGTTTCTATCAATGGAATCATTAAAAATTTCGCTTTTAAGTCTAACTTTAATAGCTCCCACAGGAAGTTTGTGAAAATTTAAAATATTGTTGTAAATTAGATGATCTCAATATGAGAAGCAGGCATAAAGGCAGAAATTCTATATACTGGTGCTATTCCCCCCAATCTCTAGCATGAATCTAAATTCGATGAGTTAGTTTAGAGTCAAGATACTGGGGAACACCAATATTTAAAAGTTTCACCACAAAACAAGCGTAATTAATAAACCAAGCTTCATTAAGTTTAAGTAAGCACAATTCAACAGTTTTTGAAGGTTGGTAGATGCTTCATTGGTAATGCAAGGGCCATACACGATGTCGAAGTAATTAAAATGAGAAAGTACCAAGGGATTTATAAGGAATTTCTTCGTTTCAACATCCAAGTATTGCTTAAATGGTAACAGCTGTTTTAGACTCAGATGCAAATACTGTTATCTATTGAAATTCCCCTCATGTGAACGAAAAGATCACCACAGTACTGCAAATTATTAGGCGCACTAACCAGTAAGTGTAGTGATTTAAATGGATTCATCATTAAGCAGTTCGTATCAGCCCAAATTTTAAGAAGTTTTAAGTGAAGATTAATTAAAAGGCAAGCCTCATCCTTTCAGGCACTGATTCCTAAGAAACCCCAGAGCGAAACTTTCTAGAACGCGACAAAAAAATCATATAGCAGTCAGTAGTACTAGCAAGTGATTGAAAACGACGCCTTAGGTAATTGGACAGCCAGTCACAAATATTATCATGGATCCCATAAAAGTGGAGCTTAGCCAACAAGTTATCAAAGTTAACTGTATTAAGAACCTTGGACATATCCAGAAGTGTAATTGAAGTGGCAGCTCGCGGCTCAACACCATGGATAAATTAATTAACAATGGCACACTAAAAGAAGAAATCTTCGCGATTTAAACCTACAAACTCTCTTTTATCCTGGATGCAAAGCTTATTTGGAACTTACACTTACAAAAAGTTATTATTCAGGTAAAATGGCCATCAAGGCAGCAAAAAAGGTAAAACGTGGGTATTAAAACCACACACACACTGGCTGTACACTGCAGTGATAAGACCCATTATTCCCTATGCCTCAGTTGTATAGTGGACAAAAATAACTCAGAGACCACACTGGACCTTACCAAACTCCAGAGGCTGGCCTGCCAGTGCATCCCGAGAGTCACGAACACAGCAGCCATGGAAACCCTACTAAGCCTCCCCCCCCCCTTGAACTTGCCCTCGGCCACACCAGCAGTAAAGGCATAGTGATGAACTCATTGTTGAAAATGAGCCGTGACAGCATGCCTATAACTTTAACAGTATTCAGACTGACTGCAAGGCGGAATCTTATCAATCACTGAATTAGCCAGGAAACCTCATTTGGTTTACCGACGGGTCCAAAACTCATCATGGTACAAGAGCTAAAATTTACGAGGCCGCACCCAGACTCAACATAAATAAAGCACTGGGATCGCATACCACAGTATTCCAGGCAGAAATACATGCTATTGATACCTGTCTTCTAATGAGGAGTTACAGGAACAAAAGAGTTCTCATTTTCTCCAACAGTCAGGCAGAGCTGAAAAATATTTTTCTACGGCAACTTGTTCATTTTGAAAATCAAAATTTCAGAGAGAAATAAATTAAATCTATTTGCTGTGTCTAAATAACTGCATATATGTGTTCTTTTAAGCAGAGAAACAGTTTATTTCCTGCAAATTCAACTCTAGTCCTCTCTCCATATGCGTTTTGACCACCTTAAGGTCTCGTCAGTGGAACTGTATCGAACCGAGAGCAACATTCGCAGGAAACAACTGCTATATAAAATATAAATTCCGAGACATGTCGGCAGTATATTAAAAACCTACCGACTTCGATGTCAAATTAAAAAATATCGACAGTTGAACGACATCTATTCATTTATAGTAGTGTGAATTTTTAAAATTGGCAGTTGAAAATAACCTATATCTTTAGTATGCAAATTAGCTGAAAATTATATTTTATTATAAAATTTCCCACAGGCAAAATAGCGCAACTCGTTAAGGGTGAGAGCAGATACAAAAAACATTAAAACGAAATTCTAACAGAATAAGACATATATAACTCAACATAAATGTCTAACCTACTGAATTTAAAAAATATATGAAAAATGGCCATAACTGGCATAAAAAAAAAATAAAGACTAAGAAAGGACGGAAATTTGCAATATATGTCTTTTTAAAATTAAACCAATCACGTGGCTTGATGAAACTGAGTGTACTGCTTATTTGGCCAAAGGAAAACAAAAAACTTTTTAAAACAGGTCCATAAAAACTTTCTAACTGAGCTATAGTAGCTATCCCAAAAAAGCGTAAATTATAAACATTTTTTTATTTGTACCTTGCCACGCATAGAGATGAAATTACCTTATATGATTTATAAAAAAAAAAGACAGCTTTATAAAGAAGAAATCAATTTCTGACGTACTTGTCATTTTAATCCGATTAGGTTTAAAACGTGCAAAAAAGTTTTCCATCCGATGGGCGTTGAAATGTTGCATCCGATTGAATCTTTAATCAAAATCTTTTATTATGTGAATTTCAAGTAAGTATAACTACATCAGATCGAATCCGAACCCTACGTTAGAAACAAGATCAATTTTTACTCTTAATTTACGTAGTAAGCTGAAATAAAAAGATCTGAAAAATATTTATTACATTTTGATGGTTTATAGCGACTAAACGTTGGAGTAAAATAACTTACATCTTTCTCTTGTTCTTATGAAAATCTAAATAAACTTTCTGCAAAATATTATAATTAGCCAATTTTAATTTTCATTTTAAAAAATTAACATGCTTTAATTTTAAAACTGGTCTAAGTTGACAGTAGAGAGTTTACATTGACAAGTGCGACAATAAGTCAAACAAGTTTTGAACCTTAAAAATCCAAAAATAAAGAGTAGTTCCTATTATTACCGAACTGTCAAATATAGAAAATTTTGTTTCTTTTTAGGAGACAATTATTCCTCTTACCGATTCCAAGCCTTTATCTCTAGGTTTTTATCATTAATTTTCCTGTATAATAATTTATTTCTTGACATATGTAATCCAAATTACAATGTCATAAGCAAAACATAGCTGGTCAATTAGAAGGCCTATCTCCCGTGACAAGTGGATAAGGTTTAAGTCTTAAACTTCTTAGTGAATACGGCTATAAAGAGTTGAAAAAAATTTTTCTTATATTTAAATTGTAGAACAACGTTTACCCCATCTTATTAACATGATAACCTAGTGCACCATTAAAACTTATAGATGCATGATGATCAGTTATTTTCATAAACTAATTTTAAATACCGGCAAAAATTGTATATCTATTTTACATGTCTACCAATAAATAGGATAAAAAGGAAGTCAAAATATAACCTATAATCTAGAACATATTTTAGTTCTTAATTATTCGAAACAATTTTGAAAATAATCTTCGAATGTTTAATAAAATTGGAGTGCATCCCAGGTAAGTATCAATTTACAAAAATCAACTGATGCTGATTATGTATACCCAGTAACATTGTTTGCTACCAACAATAAACTCACCAAAGAAGGCTCTCTTAGCAAATCTTCGGTATGGACGTTAATACCTAAAATCTCAATCATCGACGCATACTGAACTGCCGCCCTGACAGACCAACATCTTGGATCAGCATACTTTGGATATACTTGACTTTCCCCAATGGTTAAAAACATGACCGGATACTTATTTTGTTTCAATCGAATCACCTGACAAATGTCTGGATTGAAGCAAGAAAATATAATTCTCCTGTCTCCACCAAACCTAGGAAGAGACAATAGGAATTCCAACATCAAACCATGTAGCCAATTTAGTAATTTTACTTATATTTTTTATGGAAATCAAAAAATTATTATTTAATTTATTAAAATAACTCATTTAAATTTATAAATTATATGGCAATTTCTTAAAATATGCTTTCTAATCTTTAGCTAGGTTATCTAAAAATTCAAAAACATTATTAATGTTTTAGAAAGGGATGGAAAATTAAATTCGAAAAATTTTACTTCAGAAACAAATTTCATTAATAACCTAAGAAATTGACATTAATTATTTTATTCAAGAGATGATGTAAATGTTTAATGAATAATAAAAGAAATTACCAAATTTTATTCAGGAATATAAGAATAATACATATTTTAATGATGATTATAGTTAAATTATACCTTAATAATTTGTGCAAAAAAAAATCATTTTTTATTAAGATTACAGGAAATGTCTCAGAATCCTTATAAGGCCATTACTAAATTTTGTATGCTATCTTTTAATATCTGGCTTATGGTATAACTAATAGGGAAAGTGAAATAAATTCTTCCATATATATAACTGAAAAAATTGCCGAACAAGGTGCCTGTCAGATACACCAACCTACAAATTCCCAAGAATATATTTTTCTACTATCACATGCTAGTTTGGTCCATAGTTTTTTTTTTTGCATTTGAAGCTGAAATATTTCCAAACTATTTTGTGTGTTTTAATGCAATAGCGGCATTGTGGAATTACAAATTCTATCTTAATACAAAAGATAGTTAAATGTTCAAAATAATACTGCTAGGCTTGGCTAATCTTTGCTAAAAGTACTTTAGTTTTATACATTGAAGATAAATAGGTATAACAAATGTCTTATTAGCATAATATTAGGAGAGTAATGCAAAAATCTAAAACTTACTGAGACTAAGATTAACTGTTGACAATATTTATTGTTTATGCTATAGCTCGGTTAGAAAATATTTATATTCCTGTAGTACTAGGTTTAAGAGTAATGGCATCTGATAATGATCACAGTATTGTATATATCTATATCACTGGAGTTTTGAAAAATACATAGTTTCAATTAGTTGTATATAAGCTTTTTTTGGTTAGGTAGCTTTCATTTTTTCATTTATATCAAATTTCTGATAGTGGATATTTTTCTTAATAAAACAAATTTATGTTTATTTTAGTCATGAGATGTTATTTCCATGCCTTTGAAAGCATTGTATAAAATAAAATCACAAATAGCATATAACTCAGCCTATTAGTAAAAATGCTAAAATTATTTCTATAATAGCTAGAATTTTCTCTCCTTATTTCACAATAGATCTGTGAAATGTCTCTATTGTATGCCTAATAGAAGTTTCATGTTTTCAGCATCCTTAAGACTTAAGTAAGATTCTCGTGAACTTGTATTGATATTAAATGCATAAATAGAAAACTATACAGAATAAGATAAGTTAAAAACAGTAACTACGTCATTCCATTTGGCCACATTGTTCCGTTTACTCCAAAACAGAAACATAAAATTAGCAATGTTACCATATGACTAGGTACTGACTTCGTTACTTAAAAATACGGGAAGTAATACAATTAGTTTAACTTACTTTAGGACCACCTCCAAAATTGTATCCAAATACAAATTCAAATCTGTAGGATGGTAAAGTTCATAAGTACCATCCGCAAGTTTCATTGTCCACTTAATCTCAATATTAAATCCAACATGAGGATTTAAAGTCTCAAGAAGTTGATGTAATGTTGGAAACGGTTGATGGTCTTCAAGCTCTTCGTCAAAAAATCTAGGATTTCTAGTTTTTCCCTCTGTTAAGTGATAAACCTGGAAAAGGACATTCATAAAATATAATATAAACTCACCCCCTACTTTTATCCCTAAAGGATAATGTCCTCATAATTGTCCATACCAATGCAGATACTCTTTTCATCAAATGCAATGTTTTTTAATACAAAACTAGCTGTAAATTAAGGTTTTTCCAAACTTACATTTTTAATTTGTAGATAATATAGGTTGTAAAAAACTATCTCTCTCTCTCTCACTAGACTCTAGAGCATCGAAACACTTTTGCACTTGTACTCCTTGGTAGCATGATTTTTTTTTTAATTATCTCGTGTCCAAAATAGCAATTTAAAGTTTTCAATATTTGAAAAATAAGTCTTAAAAAAACTTTTACAAAACCTTAACTGAATATTTCATAACTATTGTGCTGCAATAATGAAATAAAAGCAAAACTTTAAAATTATCGGCTTCACCTTAACAAATAAAGAAACGGCAAAATTTATAATTTTTTTTTATCAATTTATGTAATGACAAATGCATTAATTAATACCATTGATAATATAAGATGATATTTTGTTCAAATCCAAGTAAAACAAATCAATAAGTTAAAAAATGTTTACAACATATTGTAATACTTCATACTACACCATCTGTTTAAGCTAATAAATAGCGAAACATCTGATACTTTAGAATAATATAAGACATCAGATTTTTACCTTCAACATTTTAAGTTGCTCCAAAGTTAATTCCTTTAGTGGTATTTCTAACATATCTTGCTCATCAATATCTTTCTTCTTTTTCATTGAAATACACACATGAAAGTCATGGTAAATTATAGGCACTAAATCTTTACTTAACTGTACATCAAATTCTACAAAATCAGCTCCATGATCAATGGCATTTTTTAACGAAGCTATAGTATTCTCCCGTACTTCTGCACAATTTTGTACTTTATTTTTAAAACTAGATCCAGAACCTCTGTGTCCAACATCCAGTCCTGACCTGGTTTTTTTCCAGTGTCTGGCATAAGAAATACTCATATCACATTTAAAATTCGGTAATGCTCCAATAACTAGGTAATCCACACGCAATTCACCCAAGGGCCGATGTTTTGTACTGGTTACAGGCAAAATTATATTGCCTTCTGAGGATTGTAATGCAGTTGGCAGCAAATAGCTGAAACCAGCATGATAAGGAGGTTCACCTTCCTCTGATCTTGACGAGTAGATATAAAGATCAAATAAATAAGCTGTATTTTGAGGAAATAAAATAGTACTTTGAAAAACAAGCATATCATTTTTTGTAATTTCAGTACCAAATTGATGTTGTGCTTTAAAGGTAGAATCATCAGCATTTAAATCAGCAACTTCAGTGAAAGCAAACTTTACAACATCAACACCATCTTGAGTATCACTAAGAGACTCTTCTAATGCTTCCGACATAGACACAGGTAAATTGGAACTATGACCTCTTAAATTAACAGGTGTTACTTTCATATATACTCTTCTATTGGCATATTTTGGTCTCCATAAAGTTATAGGATTATTACACAGTTTTAGTTGAACTACAGTTTCTTTGCTTAGCCAGCCCCTATCAATTTGATCACTGTTATCATAATGACCATAAATTTGAGGTTCATCTTCCACAGTAGGAGATTTTTTTGAATATTCTATACACCTGGGTCTTAAATTAGTTTCCCAGCTTCTAACAATAACCTGAATTCCACTTTCAATAATAACACAAACGCAGTAACGATATTCTACCTTTCTTTTATCAGGAATCTCAATAATTGCTGACCAAACATCTTTATCTTCTTCTTGTAAAAGAGCACATTTTTCTGGCATCCATTGACCCAATTCTTTTAAGTCTCCTACTACACATACACTCTCATCTTTTTTTAAATCAGGTACTCTAACACGGAATAACCAGTGTCTAGGTGTATATTGAAACGAACGCACAGAATCGGTACTACTAGAAACATCCCCTTGTCCAGCTCTTACAGCTGCATTATTTGGATCCTCCAAAAAAAACCACCGTTGCATGTTATGATTCAACAGATTATAAAAGTGCAATAGATGCAAAACTGTCCTCCACTAATAATCACAAATTACCACAAAGGAAATAATTAAAAATATTGTAAGGGTAAAACTTACGAAATCATATTTAATAGCAAGAGATCTCAAGATATCACCGGATCAAAATAACAATCATGTTACCGATATTTAAATCTAAAGTTTGATTGACAGTTGTACAAAGTGAAACAAACAAGAGTTGATTACTGACGAGAAAACGTAAGCGAATACTTATTAACAAACATGACGAGTGTAACGTATTTTTTCCCGAACTAAAAAGTAAATTCCAAACGAGAAAAAGGATTGAAGTCGAGTATACTGATTACTGATACCTGCAAAATGTCAAAAATAAGAAGTTGGGTTATGTGCGTTTTATAGACGTATAAAAAGATATATAGAACGCGGTCCAATAGACAGAAGTGAGAAACATAGACATAGAAATAATAAAGCATGGGTCCTAGAATATGGACTTACGCTCGGCTTGAGGGTAACGCAAACATTTAAGGATATAAGGTTTCTCTCTTTAAAGGGGCGGGGTTAAGCATCGCACACACATATCGAAGACTGATCTGATGTTCACGCAAGAGGTCTTCGGCATGGCTTCACGACACTTAACCCCTTTAGAGAGAGACTATATCGGTAAATTTTTGGGTCTCTCTCAAATTAAGTGCAAGCCGATACACTGGGATCCGTGGTCAAATCTTTATATGCCTATGCTGGCAAGGTAACAATGTCCTACGATTCTTTCCACCTCGATGTAACAACAGCCTATCTCACTCTAATGAACGAAGCAAAGTTCACACATTATCGTCTTTGCTATCAAACCACGCATCTCTTTAAAAAAATCAAACCCACTAGATAATGTATATTGCCGTTTATTTCCCAATTAGAATGAGATAGGATATTCTCCTTGTTACTATTTTCTCTCTACAGGAACCACAGAGTATAATTTTAGATAAAACCGTAGACGTACATCTTGAAAAAATTGAGTAAGTACGAATTTCCTAAATTAAACGGAGAGAGGCATAACACCATAATACAAAAGGAAAGCGCTGAAACAAAATTTCCCGATGACGTCACGGCCTTAAGTCCGTAGCCGTTCGCATAGATTTGTTGTTTGATCTAGGAAACAATTTTCCAATAAAATGATTTCAGCAATATTTCTATCATAACAGAACTTAATTATCACATGGTAGTAACAATTTTCAGGTGGTTACTTATTAGGGGGTTCAAAAGTTAATCTAGAGTTGATAATTTAGGTTATTTTAATATAAAACAATAAAAATATTGGTCTTTAACACTAGTCATGAGGGTTAAAATGCTCAATAATGTATTTTAGTAGTACTGTCTGGCCGGCAGTGTGCTGCAGCCAGCAGTATACTTGTCGCTACTGTAATGC
The DNA here is from genome assembly GCA_034092305.1 of Diaprepes abbreviatus. Classification (NCBI taxonomy): domain Eukaryota; kingdom Metazoa; phylum Arthropoda; class Insecta; order Coleoptera; family Curculionidae; genus Diaprepes; species Diaprepes abbreviatus. The sequence continues at coordinate 20,392,781 of JASJET010000055.1, read as the reverse complement.
GTAGACAGTACACCCAGCAACGCCAGCTATCCGCTGACCTTTAACCATATCCTTTCTTTACCTTTTAAACATCCCTCTGCCCTGACCCACTTACCCTCAATTCCTACATAATTCCTTAGGAACCACTTCTTTCAGCTTTCCGACTGGACCCAGCAACGAATAGATCCAGGGTTTTCCTCAATCAATCATAGGAGGCGATTAAAAGGGGAGAACTTTTAAATTTTAAATAATGAAATGTCGACTGCAAAACATAATATACCCCAGGTAGGTAGGACCCATGGTCCACAATCCCACACCGCAGAAGCGGTCTGCTCCACGGATTCTGGGGGGAGCAACATTTCGACATCGCAAACTTTAAGTGGCAGGGTGTTGAGGAGGCGAACCCCTGTCGCACAAGAAGCTACAGCCCAACAACAACATGAGAGCCACACAACAACGAGAGCTCCACCCTCCGAAGGTGCCGCGCAGGAACCTCCGCCAGCGCTCACTGAGGCGGAACTTCCGAGACAGAGCATGAAATGGACAAAATCCATTAATGAAACAGTAATGTGCATTTTTTATAGGGTGACTGAACTAGGACGAGAAACGACCGTGACAACAGTTTCATGCCGAATTTTGTAGGGAATATCCACACCTACAAGTGTCACAACAGAGAATAGCAGACCAATACAGAGCTATTCTCCGAAATAAACTAATCTCAGAAGAACGACTCAACATCATCAAAGCGGAAATAGAACGTGAGATAAGAACCACCGACGGTAACAATGAACAAACCGCAGAACCTGCACCACAGCCAGACCTAGGGACTCAAGAACAACCAAACAACGGCATGAGAGTGGACATCACTGAGGACCGGCAGCAACAACAACTACAGCACGAGGGTCAGATAACTCCAAGAGTTCTACCCGCCGAAGATGCTGTGCGGGAACCCCAACCAACCCTTACTCAAGCGGGACGACCAAGACAGCGCATGAAATGGACTGTGTCCATGAACGAGACAATAATGCGCATTTTTTATAGGGTGACTCAACTAGGACGAGAGATGATCGGCTACAGACAACAACTACATGCCGAATTTTGCAAGAAGGACCCAGCAGAGAATAGCTGACCAATATAGAGTTATTCTCCGAAACAGCCTAATTCCTGAAGCTCGGCTTAATAACATCAAAGCGGAAATTGAACATGAGATCAGAGGCACTGACAATAACAACAATCCGATTGCTGAACCTGAGCCACAACCGGAACCTGAGGTCCAAGAACAACAGGAACAGCTGAATGACGAAGCCCAACAGGACAACACTGAACTCTTTTATCAGAAACTGTCAACGGATATGAGTGCTGCGGTGCTGGAATTTGATGGAAGCAATCCGTTAAGAAGACCGGCACTGCCAAAAATTAATTCATCCAAAAAACTGGGTGCCATGTTGGACATCATGAACAATCGGATTTTACCAGCTTATGTTTCAGATGCTCTGGAGTCCTTGCATATGACCATCTACTGTGCCGCGACTGCTGTAGCTAGAGCTTTAGAAATTAACACACCACCATGGGACAGCAGACGGAGTATATCAGGGGCACAAGAACAAGTAGACTGCAAAGGCGAATTCAAGAAATCATGAATCGTATCCGATATCATTCGCAACAAGACCCAGCAAATGTTACTGCTCAGCAATGCCTTAATACGCTGAAACAGAAGCTCTCTGTTATTTCAGGACGGCTAAAGAGATACAAGACCAGCAATAACCGAAAACGCGACAATGCGCTCTTCCAACGATCAGAAAAGACTTTCAACCGTAAGCTAAACTCTCCACCTAATATGGCAGATAACAGATATCCCAATAGAAAGCAGGTAGAAGAGTTCTGAGGAAACCAACTTTCCACACCAGCCAATTGTAACATCGCAGCTAGTTGGATCAATGAAGAACACCAAATCTTCCAAGACTACAGCCAGATGCAGTTTGAGCCATTTACCACCGAGGAAATTTCAAGAATAATCAAGGAATCCCATAACTGGAAAGCTCCAGGTCTCGACGGGATCCAGAACTACTGGCTCAAAAAGTTTTGGTGTATGCACCGTCAACTGGCTAATCTTATTAATGATGTTTTTCTTAACCCAGCAGAAATGCCATTGTTCTTGACCGAGGTAACAATGCCCTACGATTCTTTCCACCTCGATGTAACAACAGCCTATCTCACTCTAATGAACGAAACAAAGTTCACACATTATCGTCTTTGCTATCAAACCACGCATCTCTTTAAAAAAATCAAACCCACTGCTTGACCCAACGCATCTATGCACATTGTGAGCAAAATAACATCATTGCAACTCAACAGAAAGGATGCACGAGAGGAGCAATGGGATGCGAGGAACAACTGATTGTTGACTCTGTCATATGTAACCAAGCAAAAGTTAAATCTATTACAGGTAGGAAAAGTGCCTTATTACAAGTACAATCTGGAGCCTATTCTTGAGAACAACCAGTTCAAGTTATATTGGGACCGAACGGTTCTGACGGATCAGTTAGTAGCTCATAATAGACCAGACATTATCCTAACAGATAAAATTTCTAGGCGAACTACACTAATCGACATTGCTGTACCTAACAACAACAACCTAAGGCCAAAATACAGCGAGAAGATCACCAAATACAGAGATCTGGAGGTCCAAATCCGAAGACAATGGGCAATGAACAGCGTCCAAACGATTCCCATAATACTGTCAAGAACTGGAGTGATACCAAAGAACCTCCTGCAGAACATCAAGGGATGGGGCCTTAGTGAGCATCTGGATAAGCCGATGCAGAAAGCAATTCTCCTAGCAGCCGCGCGAACCGTTTGAAAGTTCGTAGGAAATACAGCAGACAACGTCACCTAGGACCCGATAACATGGAAAAGGTTCCCACAGAGCTTCATACTTTTGGTGTCTTTGTATGCCTGGTATGAGTGAATAATCCCTGGAGGGAGTGCGAAGCCGTTTGGCTTGTAAATCAGTGTTAATAGATCTATTCCGAAAAAAAAACTATTAGGTGATATGTATTCTAGCTTTTGCATGTTATTACCTATGTACTACTTAAATACAAGCTTTATTTTTTGTTTTAGTTCTAATTACTTTATCAGTAAGGAATTTAGTCCAAGTATGTAACAGTAATTTAACGATTAAATTTTTAAATTGATTGATGTTTCTATTAACATTTTAGCCTTTCCAACATTTTTTCCAAGTTATTCACTATTACATTAACCTAAGGTACAGACCAAAAATTTTTTTTTCACATTATTTTATTGATCTAATTATTTTTTTCGTGGCTAGATTTGTAACAGCTCTCTACTTGGAACTGTAAAATCTTTTTGTAAATATCTTTAATATGAGAACTTACGCCATAGTTGGAACTATGCATAGTCTGACGATAATGTCAAGAAGATAATGACCTGTGCTTGAATAAGATCTTCTGTACCTGAATGCAACGTCTACTAAATTATGACTCCGTGCAACCACGAATCCAAAGGGGAGGGTCCCCAAGAGCTTAGAATCAGAAAAATAGACTCGCCGGCCTGTTGTATTAGGAACATTGATGTCGTTAAACGTTTCTATTCCCTCCGCTGACAACTCGCTTTCGCTTGTCATACAGTACTTGTCTTGTGGGGGTTATTTCGATCCTTTCTTTGCTCTTACTTATGATATCCCCCCCCCCCCCTTCCAAGAGAGAGGTTGGATCCTCCCATGACTCGTGTTTTATCTACGATATATGACAAATAAAAAAATTTTTATGCTTTGTTTTTATTTATTTATAAATTTGAGTAGGAGAATACGATCAGTGTAAAGTATTGTAAGAAATGAGATACAAAAAAGTCAAACAAATATTACATTTTAGAGCGAGATGCATTAAAATATTATTATTAGATGCAAATGATTACCATATAAAATCCTGAAACAGTGAGACAATTACAATAATTTATTAGAACCACGACAGACTATAGTAAAGAAGTGATAGATATGCGTCCAGGGTATTTAATAAGATACCTGATGAGGTTAAAAGTTTAATATGGTTTAAAATAGATTAGAATTAAGCTAACATTATAATTATTATAGCATCTAGTACAAGAATATGAACTTTACAAAGAGGCAGAAGGCATCGCTGATTTTTTTAAAAAAAGAACTTTAAACCCGTTTTTCGCATGAAGTATGCAAAAGAAGATCTCCATTTTGCAACTTTTTATTTAGACATTCGCCATTTCGTTATTTTTGCATGGAAATTCACAATTTTACCACCGGCGATAGCCACAAACATATTTATTATTAAACTATTTTGGTTCTTTGTTTGAGATGAACCTGCACAGCTAAACCCTTAACACTAACAACTTATATTTTTTTCCCACTTACAATTTTTTTATAAAACATAAAATAAACAAAAAAAGGTTCCATATACATCAATAGTAAAAGCATAAAATCTCTATTCAAAACAAAAACATTTATTTGTGAGTAGTGAACATAACCCGATTCGCTCTATCCCCCCACTCCTCGACCTTGACCTTGACCTTGCTTCACCCCTCTTTGGCCCCGCCCACATGTCCTTGTCATTGACCTTGAAAGTGCACGTGTGCTTTGGCCTTGGCCTTGTGTTCAAGGTTGTGTGTGACCTTGACCTTGACCTTGGTCGAGACGACCTTGACTTTGTTGAAGGTCTTCTTGGGTGTGTGACCTTGAAGTAGTTATTTGTGCATTGTAATAGTGTGGGATGATCTTGAAATGATTTTGACCTTGCAAATTGTTCTATAAATTGTGTGAGTCTATTTGCATTCATTCAGTGTGAAATGTCAGATAGGGAACTATCTAAAGAAAAAATTATAGAGCAAGTCGGCAGAGTAATTTGTTTATATCAGAGTAATTTAAAAAGTTTGTGTGATTTTGAAGAGAAGGATCTAGCATTTTTTCCTCTCGAATATTTAAAAACTTGCGTTGATACGCTGAGTTTACGGCAAATTTGGGATAAGCTGCCAGCGTCATATCGGTGTGACAAGGAACTACAGTTAAGCTTACCCTGTTACATTCACTATGAACAAATATATCGTCATTATATAGATGGGCCACCACCAGCAATAAAAAAGTGTCGTGAATGTAAAAAATGAGTGAATAATATGAATAGTGCTTTGCAAGAGACAGTAAAAAAATTGGGCGATGAGTTCACTGAAACGGCTAATAATTATTTCAATGATGCAATGAAAAGTCGAGCAGAATGGGCGTCGCGCTATTGTGATTTGGCTTATGAATATGAAAAGGCTGCGAATGCATGTCGTAAATATTGCAGGAAAACAATAAATTTACAAGACTTTGTTCGTGAGATAAAAAAGTTGGGGTTTGGTGACTGTTTGGAAAAACTGATTAGGTTCATTGCAGATCCGGTTGTGTTAGATGAAATTAGAGTGTAGGACTTAAGTTTAACATAGTAGTAGTAGTTAATATGGAAAGTTTAGTGCGAGAAATGTACAAGGAATTTCTAATTTCTGCAGCCTGTTCGGAATTTTACGCATATGAAATGCAAGATTCGGAGGCTCAGGACTTTAGTGTATTTTTTAAGTATATGGACCATGCCGAAGTGTGTCTTTTAGCTAGTATAGTTTGTAAGAATTTTCTAAGAAATAAAAACAAACAATTATTATTGAACAAATTAAGGAAATTAGGTTTAGGTGATAATGTTACACGCATAAAAGAATGGCAGAAAAAAATCAATGAATAAAGTACATAAAATGTAGTTATTTGTTTCATTATATTTTGTCCTTGAAGTTACCCTTATACCAATTTAAATGTGTGACGTCATTTGACCTTGAATACTCCTCCCACTATTTCTATTGTTAAGCTACCCCCACCATTGTTACAATTCGACCTTGAAACCCCGCTATAAAGGTTCGTGGGAAAAGAAGTGACTTCAAACAGTCGCAGATATCGTGGCATAAACATCAAATATTGTGTTCGTGTAGTGTTCTGAAAGTGCTTTTATATTCACGGTAATTTTTGGATTTATATACCATTTTTTCAATAATGAGTATTGCAAAAGAAACTCTAGATGAAATTAATGAAATGTTTAGCAAAGATTTCGAGGTTTTAGAGAGAAAAAAGGTTACCGAAATGATTGTAGGCAAAGTGTATAAAATTGTAAAGATGGTTTCAATGACTACACGATTTGGTAAAACTCTTTTAGTGGCTTTACACGATGACGGTGATAATAGCACATTTGAGACTTTTTTACCAAAACGTGTGGCCGAAACACTATCTGACGATATTGTAGATATTATGAGTAAAACTAACGATAAATACACTCTAACTTATTTGGGGCAGGGCACTAGAGTTTTTGGAAACAATACTCGAACATTATTACGTTTTGGCTCATTGGAGTAAATTGTATGTAAATTGTTTGAAAAAAAAGGATGTAATTAAATTTAAAATATAGTTGCACATGTCAGAATACTTACGCGTGTTCATTATTTCTGTTAAAGATGTCTGCTGATGCGACGACGACGACGACGACCGCCAACGAATGTGTAGATAGATACATATTTTGGTTGGGGAGAGAATTAAGAAATAGGGCTCACGATATGTTAGATAGCGTAAATGATTGGTCGCATATTGATGTAACCAAAGATCAATATAAGAACGAGATCAGGGATACAATCAATTTTATGGCTGGGGCACACTTGTGCGACAAATTTTTATATGGTTCCATAGACATGGATACATTTTGTGCTGAAATGGTTGAAGAAGAATTAAAAGAATACCTCGTCAATATTCCACATTTACCAGGTGAGCTTGCTGCAAAATATGAATTGGTTTCTGCAACAGCAACAGCCCAAGACGTTGACGATCGAAATAGTGTCGGATGGGATAGAATTTTGAGCAACGAAAACGAAGACATGGAAAATTAATTTTTTATAATTTTTGTATTTGTGCAATTAAATAACTGTAAATAAATATCTGTTACAATCACAGTTTTATTTTATTTCTTTTATAAACATACCAACCCAGTAGATCATAGTCAGTGTTTCTTTTTTCTCAGCTGAAATATTTAATATAAGTAGGGCAAATAAAAATAAAATAGTTTAGTAAAGATTGAAAATGAGTCGAGGAAACAACACAATTGATAAATTTGGTCGTCAGAAATATAATGAAAAATATCATATATTATCTGGGCCACAAGGGATTGGTTTTAAACTTACAGCGGATGGGCAGTATGATATGGGTGGAAAAATCATAACCAACTTAGGCGAACCTAAAGATGATGACGATGCTGTGACAAAACACTTTGTTAATAGAAAGTTTTACAATTTTGCAGTTGTAATATGTGACATATTTAACAAGGATGTCCTCCCCATGATATACAAAAATAATAGTGAGCTTAAAACAAAAATTGAAGTTATGCAGAAAATACTCTATCATCAGCCTTTAAATGACTCATTAAGCGCACTGTCGTACGACTCGACTTCAAAAAAAATCTAAAAAAAGGGAAAGCAGGTTAAAGAATAGGAGAACGCACTCCGAGTGGCATAGCCTTGAAGATAACGTCGTAGTCGTCGGTGAATTGGACCTTCCCTCCAAGAATATTGAAATGTTATTTATGTGTATGATGTTTTATTGTCATTGTTTTTAATAATGAAGATTGAAATAAAAAACTTTATTTTACAATATATTGTTTATTTATTTTACATTTTAAATAAAAAATATAGCCATACAATATGTTATTTAAACAATATTAGCTTTATCTATCCAAGAGTTGAAGTGGTTGGGAAATCCTAGCCATTTGACAAATAATTGTTCGATGTGATTTTTCTTGCGTTGTCTAAGGACCCTTTCTACTAGATAAACGTCAGGACTGCTTGTTTTTTGTAGTTCTGATTCGTAAAAACACCCTCTTATAGGCTGACCTTCTAACGATTCCAACAAGTAAGTAGGTGGATTTGTAACGTTAACTTTTACAACTTTAAACAATTCGGTTGACCAAGAGGGCGTATATCCTTTCTCGAATAAGCTTTTGTACTTGCTAATACGCACAATGTCACCCATGGAAAACTTAAATTTTTTAGGTACAATTTTTAAATAATCATATGCTTTAATATGTGTTTTTTCTTGCACGTCTGCAGGCTTCATTCCAATGGTGCGATGTTTCGAATGGTTATAGGTTTTTGTTACTGCCGATAATATATGTATCCATTTGTAAGATCCTCTTGTCGAGAATTGTTTATATAAATTATTTTTTAAAGTCCTTATGACTCGCTCAACAATTGCAGCTTTCTTTGTGCTGTAAGTGGAATAATGATTTATATTATATTTTTTCATCAGGGCTTGAAAGTTTGTATTATAGAACTCCTTTCCTTGATCACTTTGCAGATTTGTTGGTGTATATGATGCCTCTTCAATGATGCTTTTCATCGCATTAGTAACTTCTATACCAGTCTTGTTTTTTATGGCTTTGGTATAGAGAAATTTCGAGTAACAATTTATACAGACCAAAATATAACGATAACCATCGTTTTCATCAGCATACTGTTGCATTTCAGCCAAATCAATTTGCCACAAATCTCTGTATCCTTTTATTATCGTGCGCCGTCTTACAAAATTTTTTCTAGCCGTTCTATGTAGTTCATTAACAATCTTGATTTTTTCTAGACTGGGCTCCATATTATTAGTAATACTAAAGGTTTCAGATCGAAGGAAGAACTGAATAATATCATTAAATATTGAGCTTAATATATTATATCTTCTTCTCGTAATTCCTCTATGATTGACATAATTTCATTTTCGTGTCCAGTGTGACCGACCATTTTGGAACTCCACAACAAACGTAAACGATCCACCAACTCTTTAGCTTTGTTCCAGTAGACATATTGAAATTTTTTCGAAGATAATTTCTTTTTTGTGGGTAACTGTAGTTTTTCCGAGAGATTTTTTCTTGTAATAGTACCACCTAATTTTGTGCCCATTATCAGAGGTTTAATAATTCGTAAATATTTGTTCCATCTGGTCTCCCGTAAACCATCACTTTTTTTAAAATTGTTGTAGACAGCATTCGTTGATTCCAAAATTTCCTTGTACGTTGAAAGTACATTATCACTTAATTGTTGTTGTTCCTTGCCTACACTTGGGGGTGTTTTAAGAAATAACAAATCATAAAGTGCCGGTGATCCACCATATTCTGCAATATTTTTCCCTTTTTTGTATAAGACAATATTTCCATTTCGAAAACGCACCTCTAAATTACCAATAAAATTTTTGTTATAATCTGTTTTTGAACCAAAACGTACACCATATACAGTATCGTATAGAGATGGTTTCGAACGTAATCCTTTCAGGTGTGCGTTTAAAGTATCGGAAGTTGTGGTGTCAGCGGATGCGAGAGATGTATTAGTTGATGTCGAGAGTGTATCAAACACCGATTGGCTAATATCTTCTTTTGAAATGCGATGCTGCTGCTGAATAGGTGTGGAGGTTTGAAAGGAATGTGTAGGTTGGGGAAAACCTGATATTTGAGTCGACTGCACTGATGTACTGAGACTATGTGACTTTGTAGCTGGATAATGTTGTTGCTGTTGTTGTTGCTGCTGCTGCTGCTGCTGACGTTGCTTAACCACATCAGATATAGTTGTCAAAGGCTTAGAAATGGGTTCGTAAAACTTTTCCAATTCCACAACATTAAACTCTTTAGCCGCTTTAATTTGTTTAAATTTTTTTCTGACGGCATTGGTAGCTTCCACTAGTTTACGTTTTAAGTCGATCGCGTTATTCATGATGTTAACAAAGGACGTTTCAACAATCAAATGAGCGTTTTCTCTTATTATTACAGTAATATATAGCTATCAAATCCTTTGCGGTATCTTCCCGATTTCACATCACTGTCTTTATCAATTACTAAAAATCCATACTTATTATCCCAACATTTTGAGCACATTTCTTGAAATTGAGTAAAAGTTAGATCCGGTGAAACGTGGTCGGAAAATATGTGTTTCATATTCAACTCATCTTGTTTAAACATAATAATAAAATTGGCGTTGTCTCGCACAAGCTGTTTAGGCACTCGCGAATATGTTTGCGCTAGGTAAAAGGAGTCGATATTTTTATGACGTCCCATGCTAAAGTACGATCTTATAACATCTTGTTTTTCACATATAACATCATCAAAGATAAATATAGAGTTTGGTTTTGCATCGGACGGTACCACAATATTACTGGAATCACTAAAGGCATAGTAGCCTAAACCTTTGATGGGCGCTAAAATTTTCCTTAAATACTCATATTTCGGTTGATACAGAGATTTCGAGTAAATATAGACATTTTCGAAACGTAGCCCAAGGGGGTTTGTAAGCAGCGAAATCATGACATTAGTTTTTCCACAATTGGATGGACCAATTAACAGGCCGCGAATAGAGGAAGGAAGTAGAGGACCGTGTCTCTTCATTATCTTCTTTTCAAATCCAAGTCCGACTTTTTCATCGAGATTGTCAATAGGAAGTTTTTGTTTAAGATCGATAACGCGCATCTTAGGAAAATTTGATATTTTATAGGCAATTTTTCACAAAAACTGTCATTCAGATGCCGAGCGTCAAACGAAGTGGACGGTCTCACGTTTCCAACAAAACTGGATACGGTATTGTGAATTCGTTAATAAATAAATTACCATTCGAGGTACACATTCCTGGTTATCAATATTGCGGACCCGGAACAAAAGTAATAAAACGTGTAACAAGAGGTGATCCAGGCATTAATCCTTTGGATGCCGCATGCAAAAAAACACGATTTAGCTTATTTACATAATAAAGACAACATAAGTGCGAGACATCGAGCGGATTACGAGCTCGAACAAAGTGCTTGGAATAGAGTAAAATCGAAAGATTCCAGTTTAGGTGAAAAAACAGCAGCTTGGTAAGTTACAAACATTATGAAAGGAAAACAACGTTTTGGTATGGGTGTACCATCATCATTATCAACAAAAAAAACATCTAGTAAAGGCACGTGTCATACAAAAAGGAAAGGTGTTAATAAAAATCGACATGTTCGGAAAGCCAGTTTCGGAACAGCTATTCGACAAGCAGTTCGAAGGGAATTATTAAAAGCCGGAAGTAAAAACGTGTTGGAAAAAAAATGTCATGAATGCATCTAAAATAGCTCTGTCGGCTGCACGTAGATCGGTAAAAGCGGCAGGTGGCAAAAGGAAGGTTCGTACACCGAGAATAATACCGATTCCTAAAACTGGTGGAATATTACCATTAATACCAATTTTTGCCGGGTTATCAGCTTTGGGTTCATTAGCCGGTGGGGCAGCGGGAATTGTGCGCGCCATAAAAGCTGTAAAAAAAAAGCAGCGAAGATAAAACCGGTGCCGGCCTGTATTTAAAATCGAAAGGAAATGGTTTGTTTCTAAAGCCATATCGTAAAGGTATGGGATTATTTTTAAATCGTAGATCAAAAAACTAATTGAATCCCTACCTCGAAGACCACTATCTAACATCGATATAGAAAAATATGCCAAAAAGAAAAGAATAGGACACTTTCGAGGCGTTTATATGAGGGATTTATTACCTAGACAAGGTCCTCGACGTTACGAAGCAGCAATAGTGAATTTGGATAGTACGCGTGGTGCAGGGACTCATTGGGTAGCTTATAGAAAAAATAATTCTAAAGTAACATATTATGACAGCTTCGGCGATTTACCCCCACCGATCGAATTGGTACGATATCTACAAACGGGATCGGAACCATCAAAAATTATTTACTATACATACGATCGTCAGCAGGATTTTGGAACAGTCTGGTGTGGACATTTGTGCTTAAAGTTTCTTGTCGAATAATCAGCGTAAAAGATGTCATCATCATCATCGTCACCATTAACACCACAAATGGATCGCAATAACTATACTAAAATGTTGCAATCACTGAAAGCATTTCATCTAGCCGGCGGATTAAGGAAAATGACCGTGAAACAGTTAGAAAACATGCCCAAGGAAGTAATGATTGCATTAGCCCCAAATGAAATTCCATTCGTTTGGGAAAAGTTGCCCGAGCACCTTAAAAGCGATATTGATATATTAAAATATCAGTGCGGTTGCAAACATTATTTTAGCAGCAGCAGCAATTTAAACGAGGTTAGGACTGATGAGGATCTTACGGCTAGAAAAATATTTTGTTGTTATTGCAAAATCAGCGATGTGCGCATAAAAGCAGAAAATAGCATAAAAACATCACTATCTAATGCAGTGAGAAAAGGTGTGAAGATGAATCTTTTTAAATGTTGCCGCTAAGAATAAAACCGAGATGTGTGATGTTTTAATGGTTAGTCATGTCTTATACGTTCACACTAACAGGACACTCGAGCGTCTTAAGCGCCGATTTTTATCCACCAGTCGAATTAAATAGAGAAAACAAATATGGTCTGGCATTGCTGGGATTTTACACATACAATTCAATTTTTAATGTGGACGAAAGCAACAATAAGTTTGCCTACATGAAGGAGGGTTACACCACCGAGTCGATACAATTGCAGATTCCACCTGGGGCCTATGAAATAGATGAGATAGGTAAAGCTATGTCGGAGGCTTTGAGGATTTCAACTGAAGAAAAGAACGATGGAATCTTTTACTTGGTCGCTAATAATAATACGCTGAAATGTGAACTGAAATCCCAATATACTATAGATTTCCGGGGAGAGGCGAGTATCGGTAAAATGTTAGGATTTAATCATACAGTGTTAAAAAGAGACAAAAAGCACGAATCAACCGAGATGGTGGAAATAATGAAAGTACGCATCATACGCGTAGATTGTAATATAATTTCCGGAGCATATATGAATTCGGTGGAAGGTCATACCTTGTTCGAATTCGATATCGACGTGGAGCCCGGTTACAAAATCAGTAAAGAACCACAAACTAATATTTATATGCCGTTAATGCCGGCAGGACGTCAGTTTATCGACAACATTACTCTTCGCATCTTGGACGATAGCGGTGATCTAATCAATTTTCAAGGCGAGAAAATAATCGTGAAATTGGAACTGAAGAAACTTTCATAGAAATGGGTTTTTGCTTCAATCGTCAATTGTGTGTGCTGTCGACTAAGATGGGGGAACCGCCGAAACATAATAAAAGTAAAAGAAGAGTTAACATCAAGGTTAGTCTTCGTCCAAACGTTAGATCACAAACATCTCAACAGTTATCTGCCGAAGACTATAAATTTTTAAAATCAATCGGTCTTAAAGTGCGAAAATTTTTCCCACCAGCGATAAAATAGAGGTTTTCTCCGAGCCCATCTTGGACAATTCCATTATTAGTCTAGAAGAGCATACGTATAAACCATACGGATCTCCATCATTCAACAATTCGGATGAAGTCCGTATCCCCATTAATTTTCAAGATATTATACTGGATATCGCCGAAAGTTACATATATATCGAAGGAAAATTTAAACCCATAGACGCAACGAAAAGATGTTTTTTATCAAATAATGCCCTCGCATTTTTGTTCGATGAAATTCGCTACGAGATGGGAGGTGAGCAGGTCGCCGTGGTTCGTAAACCTGGAGTTACGACGACATTAAAAACCACGGTTTCATTCGGAAGTTTGCAACAAAGATCTCTCATGACGTGCGGATGGGGTTTCGACGAAGCAAACCAAGATATCGTAGACACGGCAAGTAACGTATTCTCCGGGAAATTACCCTTAAAATATCTTATGGGATTCGCCGAAGATTACGAAAAAGGTGTTTTCAACGTAAAACAAGAGCTTATTATGATTATAGCTCGCAATTTTACCAATTGTTACGTCGGCGAAGTAGAGGCAGAAATTAGTATCGACAAAATCGAATGGAAAATTCGTCACATCATTTCAGACGACAAGCAAAAATTGAAAATACTGTCTCGCATTAATAAAGGAGGAAACAATGCCAGTATTCAAATGGCATATCGTAAATGGGATCTGTACGAATTACCAGCTTTAAGGCAAACATCTTCCGACGTGTGGGCCTTGAGAACGAGTACAAGTCTGGAAAGACCGCGCTATATAATCGTCGGGTTTCAAGACAGCAATAATTGCGACAAGAAAGAAAAAAACGCAACCCAGTTTACCCACGCCGACGTATGCGACATTAGACTGTATCTGAATTCAACCGTTTATCCCTACGAAAGATGGAATTTAGATTTCGCCAAGAAACTGTACGCAGCAGCCTATTACAATTACGAAAACTTCCAAAGCAGCTACTACGGGCGCGAGATAAACGATCCGATGATAACGTTCGCGGAATATATAAAAAAACCCGTTTTTATTATCAATTGCAGTCATCAACCAGAGGCGATTAACTCATCGACAGTGGATGTAAAATTGGAGTTCCAAACGAGAAAGAATAAATTCCCCAAAGACACTAAAGTGTACGCATTAGTTATTCACGACTCATTTTTTAGTTATAATGTATTAAACGGTTCGGTGACCAATAAATCTATATTTTAATGTATCTATTATATGTAACACAAAATAATGTTCTTGAATCAATAAATTTGTAATGAGTGAAGTAGTAGTTTTATATTTATTTGAAACCCAACCAAAAAAAAAAGCTGGCGGAAAAGCCCGCTCTTTAAGAAAAGAGTACGGGAATTTACAAAATGGTGGTTCATTAAGTGGAAAAAAGAGCTTAAATAACACAAGAAAAAATTTTTAAAGCAAAATATGAAAACAAGGATTTAGAAAATTTGTAGGAAAGTAACGGTTAGGAATAGGGGAAAAAGTTATAAGAAAAAATTATAGAGGAAATCGAGTACTATAAGCAAGCATTTTTCTCGATAGTAAAAACGAAAAAAAAAAAATTTCAAAAAAAAATTGAAAAATGGTGAATGCGCGCCAAAGTTGAAGTTTTGGAGCAAAATGATATTAGGAAATTAGAAAGAGAATTTTTTTCTACATATGGTAGTACTTTTCAAAATTCGGAAAGATGAAATTTTAAGAAAAGGGTTATAGTAAGTTAGTAATTTGGATTTTTTAAAGCGCTGTAGCTCGGGAACCGTTCAAGATAGAGAAAAAATAAAAGCACTTTAATTACCTAGAATTTTGAGTAGAATACAATGGTGAAAAAAAAATTTGGAAAATCTTAAAAATGACAAAAAATTTAGACGGAAAAATTGAAATTCTCGAGTTAGGAGGCGAGAGCGCCGAATGGGAGTATACGGAAGTTGTAGGGGAGGGTTTTCTTTTTTTTTTTTTTTTGTGTGCCTGCTCCGCGCTAACGCGGATTCTAGAGAAAATTTCCCACAATATGTGTATTTTTCCAATTTTTTATCGTCAACCGTTACGACGCCAGAGCCCATCCAAAATAAGATGAAAAATTTTTTTTATATTAGCGAATCGGGAAAAATAGTGTGATATACTTCAACTCTTCCTTATTACGATTCCGTCAAAACATTTTCAAAATTTTCCTTACTTTGCCTGAAAATAATTAAAATATATGCATAATTTGCATTTTTTGTAAATATGTAGCAAAGTAATGGTCAGAAATATCAAAAAAATTTATTTGAAAAAAATGTAGAGAAAGTCTAGTACTATATGCTAGAAAAGTGGAGGGGGGTAGTTTGTGTCCATAACAGAGATACGGTGAGTTATAAAATCATATTATTCTCAAACTTATATAATGCATATATGCACTCCACCTTACCCCCTCCAACTTTTTGAATGTATATAGAGGCCGGTATTAGAATTATTTCATCATTACACATTCGATCGGCAAGATGGAAGATATACCAAAAAGGATCATTGACATTGTCAGGCCATTCGTGCCCGGCAAAATATGCAAGTGTGAGGAGTGCGGGGGTGCCGCACCAGGAGCGGCACCTTCGGCACCGCCTGCAACGCCGACACCACCAGCGACGACGACGGTGCCGCCAATGAGAAGACCAAGGGCTGCACCTAGGTCGGTGTTAATATCGTTGGGTATCACTCCACGGTAGGCACCCCACCCTCCCCCCAGGCCCTTTTAGGGCCACAAAAACTGTCCTTTTCAGGACCACATTATATTTTGATCGTAGTTTAGTAATCGCCACTTATGGGGCGAGATATTCGTTTAACGACGATTTGTCTCGTAGCTTAAGTGCCAAGTTATATGCTTGAGAACCTATGAAAATGTTAACAGTTCAAACAAGGTTTCTATTATTTTTTTTTTTGTAATGTATTCTTCACAAAATATTAAGAATAAGTCTTATTGTCTAAACAAATCTAATTCCTTATTTAAAGTTTTTGAAAAAATCAATAATTCTATAAGCTCTCACCAATACATAACATTTAGAATCCGTTGGTGGGGTGGGGGTAGTTCTATATATATATGAGACTGGGCCAGTTATACAGTCATATATTCATCAACCCTCATACGATGAACATGGAGGAAGAAAGACCCGCCAGCCGAGGCTCATCCATCTTTAGTGATGACACCGTAGCCGACAACGTTGGAGACCTGCAAGTCTTCGACGACGACGACGAGGTGGATTTTGAAATTGACGTCCTACGTTGGGACGACTTGGATGAGCCGATTCCGCTAGTATATGACCATGATCCGGGTCTAGTGGAATTAGACGATGCGGGCGATTGGGTCTTACAAAGACTCGAAACTCCGTCGCCGCAGCCAGAGCCGGACTCGACGGAAGATGCGGTGCTGGAAATTCCAGCATCACCAACACCCGACGACCCACAAGGCCCCTGCGATTCGTCAAGCTGGTGGTCGACCAGCGAGGATGGGGCACCATAAGCCCCACACTCTCCCTGGCCCTTTTTAAGGGCGCACAACAACGGTCCTTTTCAGGACCACAAAATACTTTGATCGTAGTTTTAGTACATATTAGTACTTTGTTACTAATATTGTATGTATAGAATATACAATATTAGATACAAAGTATTAAAACTTTAAGTGCTGGTGGAACCCTGCTAAATCGTTCGTTCGTATTTGAGACCACAAACAACTTTTGGTCTCAATACGTAATACGACATTTGTTTTCACCCCCCACCATTAATTTGTCTCTATATATACGACCACCAATACTTATTAGAATCATTTTAGTTCAACATGTCTGCGACTCAACAACAACAACAACAACAACCCATCCAATGCCCTGTGGTAGATTCTACCACAGAGAATTGTTTGGAGTGGGAGTCGAACGATCCCAGATGGGATGAACTTTGGCGGTTCATCATCGAATATACAGAGGACAACACCACCACCCCCGCTGATGATGACGGGCCGTGCGACTCCACAACACAATAAAAGAGTCGCATGTTTTACAACCAAACGGTCCTTTTCAGGACCACAAAATAATTTGATCGTAGTTTTAGTTGGTTATAATACTTTGTAACCAATATTTTATGTTTTTTTCATAAAAACATACAATATTGAGATACAAAGTATTAGAAGTTCTGGCGACAGAACCTTAACTTCTTAAACCGAACCATGTTTTAGCATACTTGTAAATATTATCAGAAAATATTTACAACTATTGCTATTGCGTAGTTTTAGTGGATTATTCACTCTTTTTTTATTACCTAATATTATGTGGGACAGGGCCTATATGAAATAACACACAAAAATAAATTTTCAAGTCATTTTTATTCTCATTATAAAATATAAAAATTTGATCAAACACTTTTTTTTATTAACTACAATATATATATATATATATATATATATATATATATATATATATATATATATATATATATATATATATATATATATATATATATATATATATATATATATATGTATATATATATATATTTACAAACTTAATACTATAAATTAAAAGCTAATATCTACAACTACCTAACACCTACTACATAATTTATTAAAGTCCTCTAATTGTCTTTTTAACCGCGCAGATTTCACCTTTTTTATCTCCAATTGTCTTTCAAGTTCTAAAATGTCACTGTCACACTCGTTCACTTCTTTCACTAAGCGTTTTTTCATTTTATAAATGTCTGTCAATTTGGTCTTCTGAGAGTTGGTGAAGTCTTCGACCCACTCCGGTTGCGATGGCTCCGAATATATTAACGAAGAAGAAGCGGTTTTATTTGGTGAAGACGATGACGACGACGACGACGACGAAGCAGCGGAAACTTCATCGCCTTCAAAACACCGCTTAAACCGCTTCTTCATGGGTTTCCGGCACCCCAATATCGGCGACAATGGCGCTGGGGAAGACTTCACCTCCGACACTATTTCATTCTCTACGCTGGCCGGTGTTGGTGGCGTTGGTGGTGTTGGTCCATCGGGGCCTTCTATGACTTCCACTTCTACCGACAATGGCTCTTTTGGTGCTGTTTTTAGGAAGTCGGGTAATGGAACAGGGGTGGAGGGACGCTTAAAGTTAAACTTTTTCTTCTTCCCTTGTCCCACACCTTTAATCGCCGAATAAAATGTTTTTTTATCGGCGATTTCCGACTTCCGCATAGTCAAGAGCTTTTTCAATTTCGAAGCTTTCGGAGAAGATTCCCTAGACCGCGATGCTTTTCGCACAACCACATCACTAATCACATTTATCTTTGGCTCCTTCTCCTCCGTCCAGCATTCGAGGAATTGCGCTGCCGACTGAACTATCTCTTCGTCGCGACCATCATTGAGGGCTCGGTCTTCGGCATCTTCATGCTCCACGCCATTCCAGTTCTCGAATACCCCCGGACTTAACACTTCCAAACCACTCATGTTATCCAGCATGCCTTGCTGCGAACCGCAGCTCACGTCAAGAGCATCTAAAAGAGACCGTACACTCGACATCTTCGATATTAAAACTCACACAATTAACTTTTTCTTAGCACTATACTGTTTGGTGTTCTGACGAACTGTGAAGAGCTCGAGCCAGCAAGTCTGCTTTTATGCCCATTTCCCCCACTACACCACCTTTATTCCTTTTGTTCGATGCATTAAGTATAATATTTAAACTTGTCAGATGCAAGGCCAAGGCCAAGGCCGACGTAACCGGCAATACCAGGGTCGTTTTCAGGGCTGTAATTTTCATGGATTTTTTTTTGTCCCTGTCAAGGTTATTTTAAAGAAGCATATAAATATAGTACTAAACTTGTTAGATGCGAGGCCAAGGCCAAGGTCAAAGTACCCGTCAATGTCAGGGTCGTTTTCGAGGTTGTAATTTTCAAGGATTTTTTTTTTTTGGTCCTGTCAAGGTTATTTTAAAAAGTAATACATAATTAGAGTACCGCGATTGAAAAGTACAACATATTCAAACATCATGTTGCCAACTGATGAACAACCTAGTGAAGCAGCCAAAACATACAGTCATATACCAAAAGCTTTTTATTTAACTTGTCATCATTGTAAAAGACTAGGTATCTGCTGGCGAAATGATCTTACGTACGACTTCAACTACATTGACCTTTTCAGGGTTAAATTTGTACAATGCGGCTTTTGTGGGCTAGTTTACTACCAGTTCAAGGACATTAATGAACGTGCCATCCAGAGAAGAAATTGGGTCATAGAAGAAGCTTACCTGTACAGAAGAAATTAACATGTATTTTATTTCTTAATTTTTAATTTTTTTGTTTGTTATATTTTTTATTTTTTAATAATAAAAAGTAAACTCAATCTTTTGTTATATTTTAATTCTTTTTTTTCAATAAAACAATAGTAAAATGAATCTGTACGTGTATTTATTAAACATCACCTAAAATACGTTTTGCAATACATATTTTTCTGCAGAGTCCGTTTATTAATGAAATAGAACCATATATTAGGGTGAAATCTAATGGTTTCAAATCAGTCTCACATAACAATGTCAGAAGTAAACACTATTGATAAGTTCGGTCGCAAAAGAAAATTTAAGGATTTTAACTTTATGCGAGGTCCTTCAGGAATAGGTTTTAAACTTACACCTAATGGAGATTACGACATGGGAAGCAAAAGATTGTGCTATTTAGCAGAACCTCTTGAAGGAGACGATGCGACCACACGAAATTATGTTGATAATAACCTTGCTCAGTGTGTGCAAGATACACAGAAAGCTTTACATGACTCAACAATTGTTATTAAAGATATATTCAGAAACCAACTTGAAGGTTACGTACGCAAGAAATTAATTGAAACCGGTCAAGAACTTAGAGGATACATTGATGATACTGTTATTGCAATATATGAACTTAGGCAAGACGAACTGCGTGATGAACTTAACTCTAGAATGTTGAAAATTGAAAAGACTATGGAGGATCTTGTCAGCAAACCTGTTTCACATTAAACATTTACTCGTAGACCTGTGCGTTTAATTTACTATTAGACAAATTTTTCAACAATAACTTTTACAGTTTGTTATTTGTCGACACTTCATTATATTTATAATTTTAAAATAAAGGTTCAATAAAAAAGCAATCAAGTAATGAATACATGTTTTTTATTTAAAAAAAAAAAATTACAATACTATCGTTACATATTAATGTTGTATGTTTAATAGAAATAATAAAAACAATACAAATAATGAAATATGGATTTTCCAGATTACGTGCTGTCCTGACTTAGAAATGATTCCAACACGGTGACTAAATTTGCCAAGTTTTCTTCCGGGTCTGTTTTGTAAAAATCTATGTCTGCATGCCCCCAAGGTAGAGTTTTGGTTGAACTGGGAATTACATAACGTTTATCATCGCTATGTGACAATGCTACTTTATTTATTATGTTGGTATAAATGTTATGTAATTCACTTCTAAATGTCTTCATCTTTCTTAATATCAAACCACCCCGTTCAACAATTCTTTGGTAGTCTTCCTGATGAAGGTCTTTCTCGATAACACATTTTTTGATACCTTTGGCTTTTTTTAATTCATTATTAATGGACTTTACATAATAAGCCTTCGCGCCGGTACCATAAAAACTTATTATCGGATCACCAGGAAACTCATCTTTCATTCTACCAACTACAGAATTACTTTTAATTATGTTGAAATTATTAATTTCGGGGTAATTTGATGTATCAAATTTTTCGGGGTTTTCTGATATAGTTTGATAAAAGTTTTCCGTATACACTTTTAATATAAGCGAGTCAGTATCGGTGTAAAGTAACGAAGCATCATCACCAAACTTGGATTTAATAAAATTATAATAAAAATCGTATATTACAGTCTTTGATATATCTAATATGGAAAAACCGATATAAATTGGTTTATTGTACAATATTTTAACTTTATTCATATGTATAGCAACAAAGTTCTCGGTAAATATCGAGCTACTATTGAAATTGGGGCGGGATATTAGTGCTCTAGCTCCATTTCTGCCTACACTGTTCTCCCAATGTGTTACTAATTTTATATCCTTTCGATTTTCCACATTTTCCATAGTTTTACCAAATATCGCGTTATTTTTTAATTTAAAAGTGTCCTTCGCAAATTTTGTGGTGGCCTCGTTACGTAAATTGGTATTAAAATCAATATACGATTTTAGCCATTTTGATTGCTTAAACTGTAATACTCGATGGGTTTGCATTACCACTAAGCCGTTGGCGATGGCTTGTTTTAAAGTTCTATAGTGTACAATGTATTTTTTTTATCTTGTAAATTAGGAATTAATTTCGGTAATTTAGCGTTTTCTGTTGGCGGTATGATATTTTCTACTAGAAATGGAAGATCAGAATGTGCATCATGCAACTCAGTCGGATAATGCACATCCACTTCCAAAACGTAGCCATGTAAACTATCATCACCAACAGCCATAATATTTAAATCCAGAATTTCGCGCTCGCTTAACCATCGAAAACCACCATATGGTAATGCTTGTGATATACTATGACCATATAGATTTGTAGCATCAAGGTATGTTATAAATGAAGAAGGTTTTGTTGGGTCATAGTCTGGTAAAAAAATATTATTAGCGATGTGCTTCCTTTCTGTACACTGGCTTATGCCGCCGCGTATACCTTTCTTAAAAAAATGTATCATGTCTATATCAGTTAAGAGCTCTAACTCTACCTTAGTCATACGTAGCATACAATCAAATGATAAACTTGGAAGGGTATAGTAATGTGCCGGATCAAGTTTATCGAATTTTAAACAATTATTCCGAAATTGCTCAAAAACATCACACAATAGCAACACATCTGATTTTAAATACACGTCCGAATAGTCCCCCAAAGTTTTACACCCAAACAAGCGCCATACTTCTTTTGCTTTTCTATAGCTTTCATCGCTAATATGTTCTTCCCGTAAATTATCATAAAATTCATCTTTACTTGGAAGACATGTATTTTCCATTTTTTCTATAGAGTCAATAAAGCTATAGGGAAAAACACCCTTTTGACGCATCAAATTAAATTGGTTGATATTTGAAAAATGTTTCCGCGTTTCAATAAAATCGTCGTCGTTTAAACCGCTGCCTAAATTTTCCAAAGACGTTGACAGAAATTTAAAACTATCAATAAATCGCAACTTTAAATATTTCCTCTTGACTTTTCCACATTTACTATCAAAATAATCGTGCACATAAATGCTTTTGGTAAATGATATGTACTTTTCCTTACTTTGAGCCAAAACACCAATTTTATCCCCATATTTACATAACTCTTTTATAAATAAATGGCTGTCGTAGCCGCTTAAGTTATGAAATATGATAGGGATAAAAGAGGGTAATTTATAATTTAAATTACAAACGGAATGTGCAGCACCAAATCTTTTTGCACCAGTTATGTGACAGTGGTCTCGTACTTTAATCTCACCCTCTTCAAAAGGGCCTTCACATATACCACATATTTTAGCATCATTAAACTCCCTTTTTTCTTCAGGCGTTAACGGTTTCATAGGCTTAATGTCTTTTAAATATGTGTTGTATAGAGCCCTTAAATCACACTCGATACGATCCACAAAGACTTGAGCTGCATTATTCCCCCGAAATAGCTCAAATTTCGAAAGTGAGTCGTCAAAAGAGCATTTAATTAAATAAGCAAAAGAATATGGTTCATGTTTAAAACTTTTTACAGTGTAAGAATTTTGTGGGTTTGGTTGTACCGTTTCAACGGGTTTTAAAACAGATTCGAAATCTGCATAAACCACGAATGGAACGCGCATTTGCTTTTCTATACCCTCGAATTTTAAAATATTTTCCGGCACACTCTTTCCAAATTTATCGATTTTTAAATCCACTGAGGGTGTTTGCGTGAAAATGTGGTTACAATCGTAGCTTTGATGTAAAGTTAAAGCTGACGGTGTACTAAAATAAATGAGGCAACCATCACAGAAATATATTTTATGTTGTTGACAACTAATTTGACTTGAAACTAAACGTGATAAATCCCGAATCCAACAATAATGACTCTTTGAACAAGTCGTATCACAAAAATGTTCACCGCCATCTTTACTACTACAGTCTTTTGTAATTAACAATAAATTTACATGCCTATCCAACTTTTTTGACGCATACCTCAGTGGACCAATAACTTCATGTATTACTTCATTATTTTCATATTTAGATTCCAGACCGTATACGTTAATTGATATGTTGTTCATTTCCTCAAATTTTTTAATGTCACGTAATTTTACTGGAAAATCCATACCTGTTACATTTAGCACTCTAGAAAAATGGGGGTAGGGTGTCTTCTGTGAAGGCTCTGCTGTTGGAGGAAACAATGCTGATGTTACAGCCCACGCAAAGCAAAATTCGTCCTGGTTAATCACATTGACGACAGCTCCTTTCTTTTCAATAGAACACGGCAACTTGATGTATGATGAGCCACCCATAGGCATATACTTGTTGATACCAACTTCCAAGTATAAAATTCGCACAAGAGCCCATCCTATAACAAGAAAAATAATATATAAAAATCAGTTTAATATATCGGGTTTTGATTTTTCCATACCTGAATCTTTCTCCTGGAACTCTGTCGCCTGCGTTTTTATTAATTCGGTGAAAGAATGGTAAACGGCATCCAAATCACTTTCTACACTAATTATTTGATTAGCAGTGTTGAAGGATTTTTCACTGAATATTTCTTGTGATGGAAGCATGTACTCGCCAACAGCTGTCATGTTAACTTTTAAAGCATGATGCACACGCAATAAATTATTAACAAGTTCCACCACCTTGGATTTAATGTCTGCAAAGAACATTACGTAATCGGAATGCTCCATATCACTGCTAACCCGATAGGTTGCAATTCTCCTTTTGAAGGCACATTCAACGAGTTGCACACCATGACATACCGGCAAACATGAATTATTTTTATGTTGTTGTGTTCGTTTATGCGCTGACATATGATTTATTGGAACATCTACATTACATGTAGCGCAATTAATTACCGGAATCGTCGATGTATACTCTTCAATTCGGAGCCGTTTTCCTCCAGGCACTTCATTAAATCTCGCCGCACACGATTCTCTTTGATGACGTCTCATATTATAAATATTAGTAAACTTAGAACCGCAATTTTCACAAACATATGCCATGATTTGTCAAATATTAACACATGTACTACCTATACAAGTCAGAGCCAACTGATGAATGAAACTGCCCCATACCTTATATAAAACCATTCAAGGTCACCCCCAACCACGTAACATATCTTCAAGGTCATACACCCAAGATGACCTTCAACAAAGTCAAGGTCGTCTCGACCAAGGTCAAGGTCGAGGTCACACACACAACCTTGAACACAAGGCCAAGGCCAAAGCACACGTGCACTTTCAAGGTCAATGACAAGGACATGTGGGCGGGGCCAAAGAGGGGTGAAGCAAGGTCAAGGTCAAGGTCGAGGAGTGGGGGGATAGAGCGAATCGGGTTATGTTCACTACTTTTGTGTTCAACTTCTAATACAATTTCCGACTAATCAGAATAATCATAATATCGCACTGTTTTGCTTTCTTGCTGACTTATTTCCTTTTTAGCCGCCCGCCATGCTTCTTATCCTCAAAGAGAATGCCGCCATGTAAAAAACTGCTTACAGTCGGCCATCCTGTAAAATGAATGCCCTCATTAATTAAAATTCAATTTTCAAGTAGATCAATCAAATCTTAACGATCTGTGATCTTGTCTTCACCATTACTCTCGCTTGAGTTACACTCGTCACCTTCGCCTGTTGTAGTTCTACGATAACGCCGTAAAGAGTCGATCGTCACAACTGCTTTAAAGAACTTAGAGCCTCAAACGCATTTAACAGCCGTTATCAAGTACCTGTTGTGACCAAGTATCCTAGCAGTACTGTAGTGGCCACCATATTTATTGATCATTTTTCAATTTACACCCTTTTCATTTGAATAGGTACCCGGCTTACGCCATAACACCGAATCATCCACTCTAAAGGTGTCGCCATCAGCTGCAGCTTTACGCCGTTTATCGAATCTCGCTTTCATTTCTTGTTTCGGCTTAGTCAATTTTCACTCGCGTTATGACGCCTCTGGAGAACAGCTTAAACTTTTTCATACGTTTTACCATTAGCCCCTATAGATACATTAGCTTTTTGCACCCCACCAGATAAATCCGCATTTACTCCACTCGTGCGTACAAACATTAATTGTGCCGGAGAGAACCCAGTACTTTTACTCTTGGTGTGTTTCATACCCCAAACAATCTCGGGTAACTTGGCATCCCAAGTAATCTCTGATTCAACACTGATTTTTATAGCATTTCAATAATGTACGGGTCTGGCTCTCCAACTGACTATTTGTCCTAGGAATTGCAATATGAATTTCGCATATACTTTACACCTTTTTACCCCAGAAATTCAGCTAACGCTTTGATATCAAAAGCTAATCCGTGGTCTGCAATAATTCGCCTTAGATATGCAAATCGCCTCGGAAGATCGTGAGGTCCTTGTAGATTTCGCTAATAACTATTTAGTATATGCATCTATTAGCAAAAGCACAGACTAGTGTCTACGTGGTCAATATGAACAGTATCGAGTGGTATCACCACCTTATCAATAAGGTATAATACACCAGTCGCCTTGCCATGGTTGCCCTTTCCAAAAGCACTATTTATACACGCCCCGTATAGTTTCTAACAAAACGTCCCATTCTAGAGAAGTAATAAGTCTGTTTTATTAATTCCAAACACCTTTCAAACCCTGAATGACCTATGTCATCATGTTGCTTGCGTATAACAGTAAATTTCGCTACAGAAGAATCGATCACCATATAAACGCCCATCCACTACCTGATACACCGCCTTAACGCCTTATCAGCCATTTCTTGAAACAAGGCATTCGCGAATGGCGAATGCTTTGTTTCAAGAAATGGCTGATAAGGCGTTAATGCGGTGTATAAGGTAGTATGCGTTATCTTGCAGTTGAACTGTCAAGAACCAATCATCATTAGATAGAGTCACCATATACACATTTACAGGATTTCTACTTAAAACATCCACATGTTGCATTTTTGAACCAGGACAATACTCAAACTCCATGTCATATTCCTGTAGGGTCATCCACCATCACGCCATTGGTGGGACAAGACCTTTCTTATTCATCGTTGCCCTTACTACAGAATAATCAGTTACCACCTCAAAATGTATACCTACCAAGTATACTCGAAATTGTGTCACTGTCGCTAACGTTTCTAATTCATAACTATGCCAACTTTGCCCCGTCATGTTTATAGTCCTGCTATAGAAAAAGGCTGGTTTTGGTAGCTAAAGCTGGCTGCCCTACAAGAAGATCAGACTCAGCAAGATCACAGTCAACAATTAACGCCTTAATGCTAAATGAGGCCATATTTACCGTGATTGATAAAGTTACCTCGCCTTTCATAGTGCACACGTCACTGCCTTTTAGTATCACTGAAGATGGTTCCACATGGTACTCGCCTAGTGAGTCAAAACATTTATATATAATAATGTTTCGTTTACTGCCCATGTCGATATACGCCCAAATTCGCCTTTAATAACATCATCACACAAAAAAAAATTCTGGCCTGACTATGTCTATTATATGTTTTCGACGCCGCTGAAATCAAAAAGCCTCAAAATTAAGACTATTAAGCATTAATGAACCCCTTTAACCCAAAACCAATGCTGTTAAACCCTTGATAACCCCATGACCCAATAAAGCCATAATCCTATGACTCCATAACCCCATGTCTCTATAACCACATAATAATGAATTGAAATCATTACCCTAGAATCTCTTAAAGCGCAAGAACTTTTAGTCGCCTCAATTTCTTTAAACTAGAGCTGTTAACCTCCATAACCCAATAATCTTATAATCTCATGAACCCATGACTCTATAACTCCATAATCATGTTACTGAATTCATTACACTCATTCTTCCATAGCTGAAGAGCTCGTTGTGGCCTCAGTTTCTTTAAACTATGGCCATTAAATCCCATGACCCAATAACCCTATAACCCCATAAACTAACACTCAATCTTTCATAGAGGAAGAACTTGTCGTGGCCTTGATTTGATGGTCATGGTCAAACCATGGCTGTTGAGCTCTATGACCAAATAACCTCAATGATTCAGTAACATGGCTATGGGGTCATAGTCATAGAATTATAGAGTCATGGAGTTATGGAGTTATCGGTCTTTGGGCAATGGAGTTATTAGGGGTTTAACAGCATTGATTTTAACAGCGTTCAATTATACTTAATAGTCTGAGTTCTGGGGTTTGTTGAAATTATGGCAAAACGCTGACGTGAGGGGGTTTAATGGAGCTGAGATTCGGATTCAGTGACCCCGAAATATAGTGGACATGGTCAAAATCCCAGGCCAGTGCTGTGCACAGTCTCACAAAAAATGCCGTGGTCGCTGAATCCGAATTTGTGGTTCACTAAACCCCATCAGGTCAAGGTTTTACCATGACTTCAAAAAACCCCATAACTTCAAAAACTCAGACTATTAAGTTTTATTGAAAGCTATTAACCTAAAACCAATGCTGTTAAACCCGTAATAACTCCATGACCCAAAGACTTCATAACCCGATAACCCCATAACTAAATGACTCTATAACCCCATAACCATGTTACTGAAATAATTGGGACTTGGTTTGAAGAAATTAAGGCCACGACGAGTTCTTCCGCTATGGGAGATTGAACGTAATGATTTCAGTAACATGGGTATGGGGTTGCATAATGATTTCAGTAACATGGTTATGGGGTTGTAGTCATGAGGGTACGGAGTTATTGAATCATGGTGTGTGGCTGTGTAATTAAACCAAATCATGCTTCCTGGGAAACACCTGTAAAATGATCGGCTTCCATTTGCCCCAGATCAAGCCATACTACATTCACTGGTATAAATATTAGGAACGCCCTCACCTGATTTAGATGTTTTCGCTTTAGCAATTTCGCTTAACGCTTTAGCAGTTCCTTTGCCACGATCTGCTGAGTACTCTCTGCCAATCTGCCTTGCAGAAACTTAACAACTACCGCTATTCACATTTTATTTCATTTATACACGGAGTTGCATATAGTTGTACGTTTGCTGAATGTGATTTCAGCACTACAACGGCATAATGTTGATATACGCTGTATTCTTTTGAGTAAATTATCACTGATCAAAGTGAACAAAGTGAAACTGATAACTTCATGTTCTTTTGAATATGTATTTACTTGTCATTGGGTCGAAGTGATCATGATTACTTCAAGTGACAGAACTGAAAGTGATAATTACTCAAAAGAATATACCTTGACGGAGCCGCGTTTAGTGTTGCATACTTCCTTTCGATCTGTCGTTTGCACAAACAGGGGCCCTATCCTCGTACTGGGGAACGTGAAGTGAACGGTGAAAAGGTGGCGAACGCGTATTCTTGAAATGTTCATCGCTCATATCCTCGTTCGCCCGGTGAAACGCAAGCGAACGGTGAAACATGCGCAAATGAAATGTCAGCCGTTAAATGACATATTGAACGCACGAATTTCAAAAAATTAAATAGTATTAAAAATTTTTATTTTATTTTTGGTTCTTCAAAATAACTTGTCATTAAAAAAAATAATATGTTGACGAACCGTTTCTTTAAGACGTTTTATTTTTTGAATAAACAGTTGAAACGTTAATTAGGTGGTACCCAGATATTTTTAATATTTTCAAACTTTTTAATAAAATATCCTTAGAAAGTTGAATATGTCTCGCAAATATTAAGTAAATTTGAGATTACAGACATATAAAATTATTACAGGAGATTCTGTTCATAACTCAATTGTATGAGTGTGCTATTTAAAAAAAAAAAATTCTAGGGCCAGTTCTACTTATGGATTTAACATAAATACTTGTGTCTATAACAGCTGAGTATCTTAGTTTTTAGCAGTTAAATCTAACATAATTCTTTTTACGACACAACTTATAATAAATTTAAGAAATCGCAATTTGTAAGCTATCTAAAACTTTTATTTAAATAAGTAACAAATTTTATATTTAAATTATGTTCACTACAGCACTTAACTTAATTGGACTGTGTTAAACACTAGACGACACTACAATTAAATAAATATTATGATTATAATTTATCGAGAGATATAAATATGAACCTTAAAGACCTACGAATGAGGTCCTTCAGCATAAAAACCTTATTTATGGTACATTTTATCTTCAAGCCTCTACAAATCTATATAAAATAAAAAAATATATATATTTAAAGTTGAATGTGAGATCCGCCAGTATCTTTAATGGACGTATTCTGTCATGCCTTTGGTTTCGGTCCCTGGTCATAAACAGTTTCACTATCTTAGTTGAAGTTTCAGGTTTTCTTTCAAATTTACTTGTCAGGACAGAACATCTTGCAGTAAGAGGCTGGACACTTTGTGAATTCATACAATAAATAACTGGATAGTTTCCATAGTGCATAGGGATGATGGCTCTTAATCATACTACGTAGAGTGGTTATTTCCACTGTTTCAAGGTTTATCAGTGCTGACTTTCTGCAATTACTGTCAGTATATTACTTTGTATATATGATTGCTGCTTTTTTTGATATCCCCTTTTCTTTATATATTAGAATCTTCAAGTACTTGGCTCTTTGTATGCATTTTTGTTTAACAGTTCTAAGAGTGTCAATTTAAGATAAATTTAATCCAGGCAAAGTACAAATAGTGTAATGACAATCAATAACTTCACAAAAATAACAACAGCAGTATTTTTACTTTTGACGATTAATTTAAAGTACCAAAACTACTTTTTGCCTAAAAAGACAACAAAATATACTACGAACATTTTCGGTCTGACAGCTCAATTCAATCTGTTATCAATTTTATTTTTTGAAATTCTCGGGTTTTAGCACGTTCATATTTGGCAACATTGGCTTTTTAAGAATACGGCTTTTACTGTCAAAAAGTTCACATCGCCATTCCCATCGCCGTTCACCTCACCTTTCACATCACACGTACGAGGATAGGGGCCCAGGTGCATGTCCGTACCTTAATGAGTCTAGTAGAGACGAAACATGTACCTCTGCCGTATCATTGTAGTGGGGAGGGTAAGTTTTGACTTTCTTCTCGATATGGTGGTACAGGTAGGCAATCATCTCGATGGTGGTGAAATAGGATAAATTGTGTTCTGTAGCAATTTATTCAAACTGTGCTACCTCTAAGACGGAAATGATATGATGAAACGAAGTTTGCATTTTACTTCATTTATACACGGAGTTGAATGTGATTTCAGTACTACAGCGGCATAATGTGGATGGATATATCCATTGCTATTGCATCTCACACGGAAGAATCCGTGTGAGATGCATATATATATATATATATATATATATATATATATATATATATATATATATATATATACGAACTGTTCGTAGACGCCATACAGTGAGCTTTGAAAATGGTGAATGAGATTTCACCGAAACGTCAGCTGCCTTACAGTCCTGAGAGGGACTCAGCACATACACGGGATGTATATATATATATATATATATATATATATATATATATATATATATATATATATATATATATATATATATATATATATATATATATATATATATATATATATATATATATACATAGGGTTATTCATCATATACGTCACGGAATATTGTGGCCAAAATACGTATCTTTCAAAAAGTTTTACTTTTGGTATATATGGGGGTCTAATATAGTTACTTTGTAAAATTATTTTCATATTATACAGGGCGTCTCAAAAGCTCTGAAAGTATCAAAGTTGTGTTTTTTTAAATAGAAACTCCTGTATATTATTGCATTTTTGGATTCTCCGATCACAATAAGTGTCTATTTTAATAAGGTTTATAGAATTTTTAAATAATTTGAATTTTGACAAAATCTAACCTAATTTTTATGTTTCAAATACTTAAGAAGTATTTCACTTATGTACTCGAAATTTACAGTGAAGTGTAACAATAAATCATATTTTATATCCCAATTATAATAAACGTGCTATATTATACAGGGTGTCCAAAAATTAAAGCTAATCAAATAAGAATTTTAAGTGGCTATAATTTAATTAATTTAAATAGAACGCTATACTTTTTACCTTATCAGAAAATACACCTTTTAAATATCCATCGAATGGTATAAGGGTGTTCTATAGCTAAGTCTTCGCGTTTTCACAGAATACGCCAAATAATCGTTTTCTGCACCATTTTGTGTTTTTTGAATAGCTGTTCTAATGTATCTAGTTGCCTATGGCATTTGGAAATAACAGGTAATTTACAACTATAAAAATAATAATCAAGAATATCTTCACAAATGTTCACAAACTCGAAACACGATTTATAATCATCCAACAGGCTATAACAGCAATAATGGTAATAACATATTGACGATAACACAAAGCAGAAGCAAAATATTTATAGTAAATGTTCAAAATATCGACCATCCATTTCCAAACACTTACATATTTTTTCGAAACTAATGCTAACTCTGGACAACATTTGCAGGGTTACAATTTCAAAAGCGTCTCTTATGCGTATTTTTATATATTGTGGTGTTGTCAGGGGCGAATTGTAGACAATTCCTTTTATGTATCCCCATAAAAAGAAATCTGGTGGAGTTAAGTCCGGAGATCTCAGGGGCCAGTTTTGAAATCCGTTCCTTCCACTCCACCTGTTTCGAAAGTTGACATTTAAAATTGCCGAACCTCGCGATGATAATATGGCGGAACTCCATCCAGTTGAAGCTACATAGTTGTTTTAATATTTAAAAGGGCATCTTCTAATAACACTGGAAGTTGGTGTAAAAGAAAATCGCGAAACATCAAATCATTTAAAGGTCCTTCCAAAAAGTTGGGTCTAATTAAGTATAGATCTAATATTCCTCCCCACACATTAACCGACCACCTCTTCTGGTTTCTCATTACTCTGTATTCATGTGGATTTGAATCAGAATAGTATTGGAAATTGTGTCTATTCACGAAATCATTGTTATGAAAAGTACATTCATCACTAAACAACACATTATCAAAAAAGTGTTCATTTTCTGCCACTTTATCCAACGCCCACAAGCAGAATTCAGTTCGGTTTTCGAAATCATTTCCGTGACGCTCTTGACAAAGCTAGATTTTATAATTATAAAATCTGTATTTGTTAAGAATCCTTGAGCAAGTCTTGCTTAATGTTAGTATTTTCAGATATATGATTCTGACTAATATTGGGATT
Source organism: Diaprepes abbreviatus (assembly GCA_034092305.1). NCBI lineage: Eukaryota > Metazoa > Arthropoda > Insecta > Coleoptera > Curculionidae > Diaprepes > Diaprepes abbreviatus. Next base: position 20,360,251 of record JASJET010000055.1, on the reverse strand, counting down.
TTGAATCACTGAACCAGGTACAGTAAAAAAATTTTCTTCATCCTCAGTGAGACGCTTTCTCTTATAACAGGTTCTTTTATAACTGACACTTCCACTTTCCCGAAACTGGTTTAATAGTCTCACAAAAACGACTGGTTTAGGATGGTTTCTTTCAGGACACCTTTGAGCATAGATTCGAGAAACCAACAAACAATTTTGATGACATTCTCCAAGTATAAAAATTATATCAATAAACTCTTCCTTTGGATAAATCTTCATTTTGACCAGGCAATAACACAACAATATTCAAATAATTCAATTCAATAAATGAAGTGTCTCAGTTACAAAAAATAATACAGCTATTATAGCAACAGGCTTTGCAGACTAAATCGACAGATTAAATGAATTATCTGACGTTTCTAAATGCCATAAGCAACTAGATACGTTAGAACATGTATTCAAATAATACAAAATGGTAGAGAAAACGATTATTTGGCGTATTCTGTGAAGACGCGAAGACTTAGCTATAGAACACCCTTATACCATTCGATAGGTATTTAAAAGGTACATTTTCTGGTAAGTTAAAAAGTATAAGTTCTAACTAAATTAATCAAATCATAGGCACTTAACGTTCTTATTTGATTAGTTTTAATTTTTGGACACCCTGTATAATATGGCAAGTTTATTATAATTGGGATATAAAATATGATTTATTGTTACACTTCACTGGAAATACTTCTTAAGTATTTGAAACATGAAAATTAGGTTATATTTTGTCAAAATTTAAATTATTTAAAAACCCTTAAAGTTTAGGTACCATAAACTTATTTTGATACTTTCAGAGCTTTTAGAACACCCTGTATACTTACTCTCAACCCTGTAAAAGAAGTAATTTAATACTGCAAGCTGCTCTGTATCTCATATATTTTTTTTTAGAATTTTGGATATGTAATAATTAATTTCAATTTCTAATATTATTTTAAAATAAAACGACCACTGAGGCAAATTTTTTTTATTAAAACAATTTATGTATAAAACAGTTCATCAAAGAAAGAGGAGTATTTACACATATACATACACACTTTACATTGCCCAGATCACTTAATAGGAAATAAATTATACACCAAACGGAATTCTAATTGCAATTTTAAATTATAACCTATTATTTATTTACACTTACAGCATTTTTATATTATAAATATATTCTATATACACACAAACAATAAATATGCCCACAAAGATGCATCAAATATTTACAGGTAGTAAAAATTAAATCAATATCACATTGGTCAACAATAATTGTAAAACGCTTTCATTATATAAAATTTCTTAACATAACCCCAATAAAACTTGGGGTATAATTATATGTGTTTCACGTTTAACATCTAATATCACAGTTTTCAATCGAGTAATCTACAACAGAAATACTAATGAACAAATGGGCAATTATCCCCATTCCTACAGTAACCGTGATTTTGAATATTTTTACACATTCTACCTCCTCTGGAACCACCACCTCTCCCTCTTTTCCAATTATTTCGTGGGCCATTCATTCTCACCCAACCTCCGTTATTGCCACCGCCCCTGCGATATCCTCCACGTCCCTCACCATCACTGTTACCACGATGATTGAAATTATTTTGCCCATACATATTCATATTAGGACCCTGAGGTCCATTAAACTGTTGCATTGGGAAGTTTTGTTCATTTCCGGGACCCATGTAGCCATCAGGAACAGGACCAGGACCAGGTCCATACATCACGGGATTAATTGGTCCTTGATTCATAATTTCCTGCGGATTCATTGGTGGACCCATCATATTATTATGCATCATGTTAGGGGGAACAAAAGGTCCAGGTCCTGGACCCATCGGTCCGAGTGGACCGGGTGGTCCAGGGAATCGAGGTGGAACTCCAACAAATTGTGCATTTGGAGGAATATTACCCATATTATTAAAATTTGGAGGAAATTGCATAGTTGGAAATATTGGTGGCATTGGCTGGGGTTCTACTTGTGGAGGAGCGCCTTTAGGTTCAGGCCAAGGCGTACTTCGTAAGTCTATTTCTTGACATTCGGGATCTTCCAAAGGAATTATTACCGGGTCACTCATCTGGTGATTTTCTGGTACCGGTTCCTCGGGACTATCAGGAATTCGTCTCTTATCATAGTACATCGCAGGAAGGACACTTTTTTCCCTAGCAAACTGAATATCCTTTTCCAAACTTTTCGATCCAGGGGCAGCCAAATGATCAGGTTGATCACAAATATGAGGCATTCGCCACATTATCTGCGATTCCATTAAATCTTCGTTTGCTGTTTTTCGTGACATAATTAAAGCTTCACGTTCACTAGTTATATCCATTTTGGCCATATCCATAAAGGTTTTGGTAACGTTTACCCTTTCGGTTTCATCCAACTCAAAGTATCTTATATCAACTAAATCTTCCTCGGCTTTCCATTTTATAGTTTTTTTTGGACCTTTTTTCTTAGTATAAAGCAGAACTCCTTTAAGTCCATCGGTTCTCATTATTTTTGGTGGACCCAATTCGGGTTCATTTTCTACAAGTGGTTCAGCATCATTTGAGGCAATAGGACTAGCAGGTGTGTCATTGTTTTCTAAAGAAGTCGTATCGGTTTCAGTACTTTGCTTATTATCTTCACTATTCTCTTCATTTTTGTTCTCATTATTTTCAGGTTCTTCTGAAAGAGTGTCTTGATAAAAGTTAAAAGGGGCAATATTTTTTAATCCAAGAGTTGTTGCACTTTGATTGTTTGGTGTTGGAGATGTTGGAGTTGAAGCATCTACACTAGCTGGTGATGAAGATGGAGATGAAGGTGCATCTTTGGTTACACTTGGTCTGCGCTTCCTTTTTTTGGCTTCCTTCTTAGGTGCCGAAGCTGTGAGGGCATCCATAAACATATCACTTTCTTGTAAGACGGGTGCTGTAAAAGAAACAACTATTAAAAACGCATGAAATAACTTTATTATATTAACAAGAAACCAAACAGTAAATGCTCATGACATAACCCAAAAGTGAAATTGGAAAGAAACAGAATTTATTTTTGGTGTTAAGCGAACATATAAGCGCAATATTAAAGACGTATCGCCAACATTTTTGGTGTCGGCAAACGTTTTATAACTGTGAATATAGTCTAAATCTTTCTTTTGGGTTGTGTTATGTTCAAAAAATTATGCGACTTTTTAAAAATAAAAAACATTCAATAAAATTCAAATAACAAAGGAAACTATCTTAGAAGTGAAAATTGGCAGAGTTTTTTCGGTCCTCATCCTGAAAACAAAAATACAACAATTCATTGGGATTCATTTCTTTGAAATGATAGGAGAATGGATTAATAAAAAATCAACTGCTAAGTATGAAGTTGTTTATTATTATTAGTAACAAAAATACATATATTTCATACAGGAAGAGCATCCCAGTGCAAATATGCTCATGTTTGCTGAATTAACTTACGGCCGTATCAATTCATATTCAAAGTTGAATTATTTTTGTATTTTGTCGTGCAACAAAATAATAACCAATGATCTTATAAACTGAGCGAAATTGTGTCTGAAATTATCATGGACATAGGTCAATTCGTCTTTAGAATTTCTATGTTCGTAGCTACTACGCTATATAATTCGTATGAATTCTAAAGGCAGTCATCCAAATGTAATGTATTTTCTACAACACAAAATTTATGTATATTCAATAGTTTCTATTAAAAAAATAATGAGAGGTACTTTTAACGGTCACACTTTTTGGGAATACTCCGAGTTTTTGTTATTTCACCCTAAATAAGAAGCGTAAGGATTTTAATGATATAGGCAGTGACTGGCCGTGACATTAATACCACTACTACCAATAAAAATAGCAATCATGTCACCCGACGAGTTGCCAATGTGAAAAATCATGAGAGATGGGCAAAACTAAAAGAACGTCCTAGATTTCCTTCAACATTTCTAAACCTCCTTTATACAGGAAGTTTTCATTTGCAAATAAAAGGTAAAAACATACATAAAATGTTTTGTTCCAAAATCAAACTGTGAAAGACTGAACTCAGCCGTTTAATGTTATCTTGTATGCTATAAGTATTATAGTAAATGAACAACCAACCCGTGGTAATTATACTGTTTTTTGTAATGTCGAAGTCTACGTAACTTTTATAAATTCTCCTTTAAAAAGAAAATATTACACTTTTTATTTCATTTCGTCTATTGATTCAATTATATATATATATATATATATATATATATATATATATATATATATATATATATATATATATATATATATATATATTCAGTTAATTCAAATAAAATTTTAATCATTATTTGCAAAAAAATAAAGACCATCTTCAGAGCTCAAATCTCGTCAACGGACAAATTTCAACCCTGCAATTTGGAAAGCAGCATCCAAGACCAGCACAGCTTTTAAACAATAATAAGTAAAAAAATTAGAATATAATAATTTGAGGTATTTTAGAAAGAACAGTATTCCCATAATGTATCTAAAAACAAAACAGGTAATAATATTCTACGGCAAATTTCAAGTGTAACATAATGCCAATAAATAATAGGACAGCAATTTTAACTTACTTGTAAAATAAATTTTAAATCGACAATTGTTTTAATGAATCTCGCTCTTAGTTTAGTGCAGCTTCACAAAACTAACCAGGTGATCAAAACGCAGAAATAATTTGGTGAGGCAATATTTACTCTAAACAAATCGACTTAAAATATACTTTTTGATAGACACTATAAAGAGTGAATTTTAAAGAACGAAAATATAAAAAATTAAGACAAATAACCCACGAAGCAGTCCCTCAATAAGAAAAGGTGAGAAGACGATAAAAAATATGAAAAACTACTCGACTCTTTGATATCCAAATTAGAATTCATCATTTATCCCTATTACGAATAAATAATATGATGCTACTTCTTGTTTAATAACATCATAATCATAGACATTTTTAGATACGGCTTTAAAATCCTTAAGTATAGTTTTTTTATATATTTTCTATTGAACAGTGCTCAATATATGGTCATACCAAGGCAAAATATTCCTGTAGGTTGGGTTTTTTTTCTGTATTCCTACAATTTGAAGATATTGATCAGTAAAGGTTAATGATAAAATCATAGAAAACTGAAGAAACTGTAAAATTAATGCAATATCTACATAAAAAAATATTTAAGCTTAAGAACTTGCATGCCCAAAACCACAAAACCACAGTGAGAACTATTTTGATTTATTAAAAAAAAAGTAATAAAAAAATTCCGGGGACAAGAGGATTGAAGTTATTTTAATTTCTGTGTCGATTATACTAAATGCCCAGAAACAATGTCAGGAAACTTAAGGAGGTGATTCTGTATGATAAAATAAAAGTGTTTTTTTAAAATGACAAATAGCAATGTTGCAGGTAAATAATGTTAAATTTAATGAACAATCTCATCTACAGATAAAACCGTTTCCCTAATTTGCCACCAGAGAACACTTTAGCTAAATTTTAAATTTTATTGCTCCCATAACTTTTTTATTTGCATAGATTCAATGTCATTTTGAATGTAGTAAAAAATGTATCGAATATTACTACATCGATAAATCCTACCATTAGGTCGTAAATTCACATTAAAACACTTTATTTAAAAAAAAAAGATTCAAAAATTGTTATTTGACAAAATATCAAAATAACATATATACTAATACTCTTTATATTAAATTATGAAACTATACGCATTAAAAAACATATGAAAAATATAATTTACTTTACTAGTAATTAAGAAACCATCGAGAGTTTAACATAAGATTTAGGAAATACTAGACTGCGCGTTTCCAATGCAGGCAATTTCCACAGCGCGAGAGAGAAAGTAAAGTGAAAACAGTAATCTCCTAAGTGTCTAATAGACGTCGCACAGAACTACGTGATCCCAAACCTGAACAATACTCTGTCTGGTTCTATGCTTCGCCCATTAGAGAGATTACTGCTTTCACTCTTCGTCCTCCCTTGCACTGTGGAAACCGCCGGCATTGGGGATGCGCAATCTAATATTTCCTAATGTACGGATTTTAACTTTTTTTAAGTAATCAACAGATAGATTTGTGAACTAACAAAAATATTATCACCAATTTCTCTTAAATAAATTAATATATAATATGAAGTAAAATAATAATAGCACCGCAGATTAATATCAGATCTAACAATTTTCATAACGACTACCAATTATGCCTTATGGTAAGATATATCTTAAAAATACAATGTATAAAAAAAAAACAATCAAAATCATTTGTTCCGCAAAAAAAAAGGAAGAAAAATAAAATTATGTAATAAAATTTAAACGTTTAACAATCAACCAGAAATTTAATATATTTATCTGAAATTAACGGAAATAAAAAAAAACTTCACTTTTCGAATCCCTTAATAACGCTTACTAACAACATTGCTATTATATTGTTTGGTCCCTTTTAGTTTATTAATGAAAATATGTTTGGTGCTCCGTAGCGAATTATCCTCTTAAAAATTGATCTGCGGCTCAAAAAACTAGGAACTACTGCTCTATAAACCATCACGAGTGGAGGGTCCTTGGGTATGGATGCAAACCTACAGTATTAAGTTCGATTAGGCAAGCTCGTGGTTCCCGCAGGATAATTAAGTATTTGAAAACACTGTATACAAATATTCATTATGTTGGTTTTGTAAAAAGGTAGACAATAGATGTATTATTTTTTAAATTTTGCTCGTCACTGATCTACCCAAATTTAGTAACGCGTACTCGAATTTGTGCTCGCAATTTACTGCTAACCCTGTTTATTATACCGATAGGTCTCCGACGTGTCCCTGGTACTAAATTTTAAGAGATATACGACTGAATATTAAGCCATTTGCTTTATTACGTTTTAATTTTCAGATTCAGTAAGTGGAAATATAAAACTAAAAATAAACTTTGCAAATATTAACCGCTCGATCTGCCGTTTTTAATTTAATAGTTTGTAAAATTGTAGGTGCTATTGTTTCAAAATTAAATGTTTATTTTATTTGACATTATTAATATATTTATTTAATTTTCTTTGTTTTCATAATTTTTGCTATCATTTCATTCTAATTGCAAAAACGCAATAAAAATAAACTTATTTGTCAAAACATCAGAAATTTTTGTAAACTAGATATTAAATATTTACATTAGTTTCTTTCTAAAGTAGTAAAGAATTCCTTCAATTTTTGTCAAGAAACCACAATGTCCATCTTATTATCATCTTTTTTCCTTTTTTAAATCTTCCTGAAGAAAAAGTCCCGGGTGATAAAAAAAACAATTAAAGTAATGTAATTTGAACTAAGTCGTATTAATTTTCTAGCACTAATTCATTCAAAATTTAAATCCTTCATATAATTTAACCTTGCTTAAAATTTTTGTTTACGCCGAATTTTTTTATAATGTTATTTTGCTACTCTGTTATATTGACAGAATATACCCTTTTCGACATTTCCAAACACTGTTTATAGTTCTCAATTTTATTAAGTTCCATCTTTGTCTATAGAGAGTTCCAGTTCCAGCCCTTTTTTACGCCTTATTCGCCACTACTTGTAATTGACATCCACCTCTTCCATCGTCTGAGCAACAAATTATCTTCTTCTTATATCGTTGTAATCTGTGGTTAACTTAACGAACTTAGTGGCACCTATACTTTTTTAAAAAGCTCTTCGGCTTTTCTCACACTATCTTGGCTGCACCATCTGATGTATATGAACTGCATTGTAATAACGGATTAAGGGAATTCAGCAGCGTCCTTATACAAATATTATAACAAAGAATTAGGAGAATACGGTCGCATCCTTACAGAAATATATCAATTAGCTATCATTGTTAGTCATGTTTCTAATGATTTCAGAGATTTAATCGTGTCTACATAATTAGGTATAATATGGATTCAAGTGTTAGTTATATTTTAACGGTGAAAGTGTAATAAAGTAGTTCATTAAAGAGTTGAAAATAATTAGGGAAAAGTGTTATTTTTATTTGGATCGAATGATTAAAACTATAAAGAGAAAAAGTCGTAACAATGGTGTCAGAGTGAGGATTATCCAGAAAATCATATTAGTAAACCTGAAGAGATAGAGAAAAACTGACTTTACTGTTGGATCCGTTATCAAGTAAGAAGATAAGACTCATTTTCGATAAAGTTCTAGAACGTTCTATTTTGAAACCCAAAAAGGTGTCGAAAACGGAATTTATCGTCGAATTTGTCTTCAAGAAAGAAGCTTAGAACTGAATTTTCGATAAAATTCTAAAACACTCTATTTATAAATTAGAATAAATAGCGAAAAACGGAATTCACCATCAAATTCAATATTAAGAAAGAAGTTTTTATGGTAAATATTAGACAGCAAACGGTTGAAATGGAGCAAATAAATAAAACATTGGCTGACTTATGGAACGTCGCCTTAAAGAAAAACAAAAAGAACGTCGTCTTAAAGAAAAACGGGAAGCACGTCAACAAAACAGAAAAATAGTAAGAAGAAAGATGTCGCCAAAAAGAACAAGCAGAAGAACGTCGCATTAAAGAAAAAATAAAAGAAGGAAGAACGCTATCAAATTTATACAAGAAGACATTGTAGAAGAGCAAACATTCGATGACATTATACTAGGATAAACGCCAAACTTTAAAAGTAAAAGTACGCCAAGAAGTAAATAGTATTGAATCAATTGTACAAGACGTAGGAGAAAAATAGTATTGAATCAATTGTATGACAAGACATAGGAAAAGTGCAACAAGAAATGAAAAAAAAGCGCAGACGGAATAAAATCTAAAACGAAGAACCTTCAAACAGAAGTCAATAAAATAAAGAAGCATGGCTATTCTGATAAAGTAATAACCACCGGATAGAATATCAAACCCCCAACTTACGACGGTCAAACATCTTTTATAATAAACAAACGCCAATTTGAAGCTGCCGCTACTGCAAATAACTGGAACTTCAAAGAAATGGCTACTGCATTAGTAATTAAACTTCGTGGACCATCAATGGAGTTATTGCAAACCATTCCTATGACCTAACAAAAAGACTATGACTTCCACAATCCTGCATTGGAATGAAGATTTGGAGATCAACATCAGAGCCAGTTATACCAGTCACAACTCAAAGACATCAAAAAAATGGAGAAAGTTTGCAAAAATATGAAACAAATGTCCAACGCCGTGTTTATCTGGCTTACCCAGGAGCTACGGAAGAATTCAGAGAGCTTACGATCCAGTATTTTATTGATTGAACGAAGATCAAGAAATACAACGTATTACAACGTATGGTGCGTATATAGTTATTGTAATAAAGCGTTGGCTAGGGCTTTGGAAATAAAAGCAGATTATAATGTGTCAAGGCCAAAAATAAGAACCATTACTGTAGAGATAAACAAGGATTTACCGAATCAAACAATAGAGACAATGTTACCTAAAATCCTTAAGAAACTATACACAAGAGGTATTATACGAGAAACCTGATACGGAGTATTACAGATGTGAACAAACTGGACAAATGAGAAGGAACTGTCAACTGCGATTAATTCTCGTTCATCATTCAGAGATCGCACATACGAGAATCAGGAAAACTACAATTAGTCAACATTAAGAGGTGGATGTTGACCAATATCAGAAGGTCCCCAGAATTACCAATCAGAGTCACTGCCGAACAAACAACCTGAATAAGGGGAAGCACAAAGAAGATTATTTACGGAAGAGTCTATAAAAGTTCGACAAGCCACGTTGGATTGGTTCAACACTCCAATAAACCCTGTAAATACCTGGTAGCGAATGCATTAGTCAATTAAAAATCAAACCAATATTAGTAGCCAATATTCTTCCTAATTAAGTTAAAATTAATAAAGGAGCTGAAGAGGTATTATACGAGCCAGTAAAATGGGTGATAAAATATGAACAACCAGGTATAGCTACTTCAAAGCCATCATGAACTAACTAAACAGCTCCACACAATCTGGAAACATCTCTCGCTATAAAAAATTGAAGAAGCCAAAAAGTTTATAAGGAGGCATAAGACGTAGAATTGACGACACTTTGACAATGTTGGCTGGATCACAACAGTTCTCCACACTGGATCTGAAAAGTGGATATTGGCACATAGGCATGCAGCATAAAGATAAGGATAATACCGCTTTTTCCACTGGAGCTGGTCTGTATCGTTTTAATGCTATACTATTCGGATTCTGCAACGTTTATGGCAACTTTGAGCGACTAATGGAAACAGAACTACGAGGTTTTAAATGGAAAACAAATCTCGTCTACCTTGATGATATCATGGTTATGGAAAAAACATTTGATGAACATTTACAGAACCTACAGAAAATTTTTGCAACAATTAAAAACCCTAACTTTCGACTTAAACCTAAGAAGTTCTTACTGTTTCAATAAAAAGTTGAATTTCTTGGACTGGTAGTATCACCAGAGGGAATATACACGAATGAAAGAAAAATTCAAACAATAAAAGATTGGCCTCGACCCCGTGACAAACATGAATTGGGAACCTTTCTCGGATTAAGCATATACTATAGAATATTCTAAAAGGTTTTACCAAGATTGCTTCAACTTTGCATAAGCTTACTGAAGGAAAGATTCTTATCAATGGCATTCTGGTTGTGATCAAGCTTTCCGATAACTAAAGGCGGCTTTATGTTCCAGTCCAATTTTAGGCTATCCACAAGATCATGGAAAATTCGGAATCGAAGCTGTATTGTATCAGACACAGAATGGTCGAGAATGAGTTATTGAATATTTTAGACGAGTGCATTCAAAACCCTAAAGAAATTTTTGTGTCCCGAGGAAAGAACTGTTCGCGATGATTAAAACTGTCCCAACATTCTCATAAATATTTGTATTGACAGAAATTTTTTAATAAGAACAGACTACGCAGCTCATAAATACCTGAAGGACAAGTAGCCAGGTGGCTTGAAAACCTACAACGGTACAGTTTTAAAAGCAAATGTAAACCAGGAAAACTGCATAACAACGCAGACACCTTGTCACGAAGACAACGTTAATGAAGAATGCAAGCATTATAGCAAAATGGAACCAAGGGAAGGGTTTCCTATTCGGAAGAGAGTTTTGACGCTATCCGTACTACAGCTCAGATAAGAAAAAACCAACTTGAAGGCAAGGATCTGGGTTAACTACCGTCAAGACGTAAAATCATGGAGTAGATAGTGCTCTAAATGTACAGCTAGGCAAGGTCCAATATCAAGATCTAAGGCAAAAATAAAGAAGTATAACGGATAGCCCGAGGTATTTGCCACCGCTAACCAGAAGACCTCAACAGTAGCTGGAGTCTTAATCAACAATGTGTTCAGCCGATTGGAAATTCCTTTGGAGTCACATTTTGACCAAGAATCTAATTCTGAATCTAAGCTTTTTCAAAGGTTCTGCGAACTACTTAGCATCCATAAAACCAGGATAACAGCTTTACATCCTCGGTCAGATGGCATGGTTGAAAAATTTAACAGGACCATTGAAGAGTACCTCTCAAGGGTTGTGGACAGATATCAGAAATATGGGGACAAATATTTGCCAGTCTTCTTAATGGACTACCGATCCGCAGTTCAGAAACACCAACCGAGGTCTGATGAAAGTATGAAGATTGAAGCTTAGGTGGATACATTACAAGAGAAATTGCGAGGAATTCATGAACTAGTTAGAGAATACACGGAACTGGTCACAGACAGGATGAAGACAAGATATAACATAAAGGCAAACTCGGTAGAGTTCCGGCAAGACGATAAAAGTTTGGATACGGAATCACCTACATGGAAAGGGCCGTATACTGTACTGGAGAGAATCGATGACATTGTTTATAAAATCCAACGAAGTCCCAAAGCCAAAATGAAAATAATACATCTCCATAGATTGAAGCCATACCATGGAAGAATTAGGGAAATTCGGCCGCGTCATTATAGATATACCATATGGATTAGTCATCATTTAGTCATGTTTCTAGTGAGATTCTAGACTTTTAATCGAGTATGTTCTATAGGTGTATATAAACAGGCAGAATAAGGATTTAAGTTTTAGTTATATTTTAACAGTGAAAGTGTAAGCAAGTAGTCATTAAAGAGTTGAAAGTAATTAATGAAAAGTGTTTTTATCTGGACCCAGTGAGTGAAAATCGTAACAGTAAGAATCAATAGTAAGCTTTTTAGTTTCGTGCTACGTTTATGTGTATCTTTACATTACCTCATCCACCCTGACATTAACCTCACCTCTATTCCTATCCCATCCATACTCTCTCCTTTATTATGACCCTTCATTTATACTCTTACATAACTCTTCCCAATATTGCCCTTCATTACATATGACTTCTAATATTAGATATTAAATTGGCGTGGGAAATGACAAACAAATATTTCTTTTAAAAATAGCATTGGATTCTCCTGAACTTAACCTTGAAATACTTATCTACTTTAAAAACAAATAGTATTTAAATTTAAAAAAAAAAATAACTAAATTTAGAGAACATTTTTTAATATGAAGCCCATAAAAATTTTTAATCTAGGCTATTTTCTTATATATTAATTACTTCTTTCAAATTAGTTTTTCTTCCAGATTTGTTTTATTCCACGTACAAAATCTCACTCTTAAAATTAAAATAATTTAACCCAAATGGAAATTTTTGGGCGTACATTTTTCCACTGATGCTTTTCTGAACAAGACTTCACAGAGTGAATCGACCACCCTTCTTACTACTACGTAGAATTTTGTAAATTTGTTTTATTTTACCTGGGCAAAACTGGAAGTTAACTGGGCAAATACTACTTTGGACCTTAAAACAATTTATACAATGAATATTTTATTAATTTTCTTGAATATAATCTTTAGAAAACTTGGCAATACAAAATAAAATTCACGCGGCAACCTGGCAGCAAGTTTTAAGTTGCAGTACAGAATTCTTTTACCGTTAAACAGATATCATAAATGTGTTATAAAATATTAACCATATTGTATAGATTCTCAAGAGGTTCCTAAATTTGCGTCGCGCCGGTATAGTACTTGCCCAATGAAAAAGTTCGCGTGGGCAAGTGCGATTTTTATTGATGGATTAAGTGCATTTTGATCATGCACTAGTCCCTTACCTACGAGGCTCCCTTACTTTGCTTTTCAAGAAATTGTTAAACCCTTATTTATTGAATAAAATAACCTAACCATTTTGTTGACCTTAAAATTAACAAAAACGAATTGATTACTTTGAAACATATGCAAATAACGAATACGAAATAAGCAAAAGAAAAGTTATTGTATTTGTAATATACCCTTAACCTAAAAGGCTTTATATTAATCAACAATATGCATTTGTCCCATCGTGTGAGGCAAGAGACCTTTTATGACCTTACAATTTTAATTACAAAAAAATATGATAAAACCCCCAATACATACTTTTAAAACATAGTAACTTGGGTAATTTATATGAAAATATAATAGATTTGTTGGATTTAATGTGATTTTTAATTTATTTTTTCCAGAGTCGAAATTGTCAAATATTTTTAAAAAATATATATTTAATACGCAAAATTCATCTCAAATACTTTAAAATTAGAAATAAGTTTAACGCACATTGGCGACATAACAAGATATTTATATTAGCGCGTCTGTAGAAATCAATTTAAAATGACAAATATATCAAACAAATCATTAAACAATACATAGGAAGTATTTACACTCTAGTTTAAATACGCAGTAAATAACCTAACAAGTGGAAGGTGAATCACCGTTATCGGTAAAGTACTCGGGCGGAATAGCAATATTGACAGACTCTGCAAACTATCATGGAAATATTGAAAAAGCTTTCTAAAGAATATTGATTTAATAAAAGTATAATGACGTACCATTGATTGATAAATCAATTTGCTTTTAGTTTTATTCACGGGTACTGGGCATGGAGATAGGATTTCGTTCATAAAAGACAATTTCTATTCGATGTTAACTATCTTCTAGAAAATTTGTTCTAAAAATCATAAAGTACTTTGGTTTTGCTGGACTCGAAGACGAGGAGGGGTGCACCAATGCCCTCCTGTATCCACGCTTGCCGGGTACACATCCAAGTTTTTTAATGAATTCCTTCTCCACATCGTGCTACAAATTACGCGAGTCATCGCCTACTGTACGAAAGTTAAGGATCATTTATATAATATTATTACTTACAATTCTTCGTTTTTAAACTGTTCATAATTTTAAGGAAATTATTCTCGATATCCTAGATATAGGATGAAACTAGATTAGAACAAAATTACAATTTTGTATTTACCGATTTACAAAACTCGACATGGTAATACCCTCCACAGCCGTTAGTGACCTAATATAACTACTCCCTACGTATTAGCAACCCATTCCAAGCCATTATTTTCAAAGTATTAATCGTATTTGAGTTCAATTAACGTTTACAAACAAGCCAAGCAAACCGAGGCCAAATAAAGTGACTCAATAACTCTGTCACTGCAAATCACAAAACTACCACTATCAGGGTTCATCAAACTGAGGAATAGCTTGATTCTTTGGGCTAAATAGTTATTTGGTCTGAAAGAAGCTTAAATGACACTGAGTGATGAAACTCAGTATCGTAATTCAGGTGATTCGTCGAACTCGCTAGACGAGATATCCCCAGTCTCGGAGTAGACAAAGTGACAAACAGGTAACTTCTTGGGGAATCAATCTATTTAAAGGGCTTCCAGGATGACTTCCTCTTTAATGACCAGAAACGTATATTTGATATCGATATTTTTTTTGTTTTGATCATCATTTTGTTTTAGTCATTTAAAAAAGATATATAATATCAATTTATTCCCTCGTACCCACGATTAATGCCAACATATAGCATAATACGCTACTGACGCAAACTTTTTTGATAAGGCATCATACTGCCAAGTCTGCAGGTCTAAAATCCACGTAAAATAAAACATATAATTCACGAATATAAGATATTCATCTAAACAAAATTTCAATTACTATCAATTCTTATGTACATTCTTGGTTTTTCAAGTTTTGGAAAAAAAAATTTAGCCTGTGGCGTATTTTTCTAATTACATTCGTTGCTTAATGACATAATTTTTTAAAAAACATTAAATATTCTTCTGCTAACTTTTTACTCTTTGGATATTAAAAATGTTCAATTGTTGCGCGATAACTTCGCCCAAAAAAAAAAAAATTAAACGTCAAACCGTCACCACGATATTGCTAATACAAATTTATATACCATAAGCTGTCCATACGAATACTGAATCCGTTGACAATTCAATCAAAATCACTGAATATTTAATCCTGCAACTATTCAAAATTTCAAACAAAACAATCTTTAGAATTTAGATATTTTAAAATTATTACAAAATCAATTTTTTTTCTTTATTTTTTAGTTTTCTTTTATTTTTAGGAATTAAACATAGATCCTTCTAAATAAGATTTTTTTGTATGTAATCTTTACTATTTGCTTAACATTTTCCACACACAGTGTTTTTATAATTTTTTAGGAAATTATACTAATCATATTTAATATCTTCTACAGTATTTATGTTTTTACATCCTATTTAACAAAACCGTTCATCTATTATTTCCAAGATATTTTTTAGTTCTGGCGCTCTCTTTTTAGAACTTCATTATTGTCTATATATTTTCATTAGATATTGCTCTTGCACATTTTCTCCAAGAGTACCGTAGTAATATTACTGTCTTCAGCATATTGGCATCATAGAGCAGTATAACACTAAATTAATATCAAATAGAAAAAAAGGGTATATCCACATTAAAACTGTTGATGAGGTAAAACGGCAGTACGCCTAAGAGCATTTTAAAATACGCTCTAAATTGTGTGGCCCCAAACACAAACTAAATAAATAGATGCTATCTACGCGTCCACAGCGGTCCACTTTAGATGCTTTGTCCGGGCCTACTTCTTACTTACACTTGGAGAGAAGCCATATAACAGAGTCCGACATTCCTCGCAGACTAAAACCTACACTATAATTATGTGCAAATAAGAGGTTATTAGGTTTGAGATAAAACAAAATAATCTCTAATCTCATATATTTAGATTTTAGATAATCAATATGTTGAATTTTACCTAAAAGGACCGACCTAATATAATTATGAAATATATATTTTTGGTTTTTATATATGTACGTTGACAATTGTTACAAGAGGACAAATAAATCACAAATTTTGGAATTCTTAGAGCCAATGTAACTAAATAATCATGAATCTTATAGTATTAGATAATGATTGGCTAAATTTTTGAAAAACTTGTGAATTTAAATAATAAAACCAATTTTATTACTATTACATATAGTACAATAAAATAAAACGCAGCACAGTTAAATTTCCAATATAATTTCCAAACTATTGATCCATTTGTCCATCTACCTGAGACACCTATATACAGGACATAGAAAGAAAATAATTTATAGTTTAAGGGATAATTGCTCATAACAATCTGAAAACCTCATAAAGTAACTTTCAAATAATCTAGGGCTTCAACATTTTCCAATAATATTGGAGCCCCTTCAAAACAGACAAACACGCGCATGTCCCAATATATACCAAAGTTTAAATATAGTAACACAAATATCAAAAATAATTAAATATTACAATAAAACAAAAAATTTCTCATTACGAACTTATTGCGAATTTCTGTATCAATTATTAAAATGTTAGAGTATCTTAAAATTTCTTTTTTAATTGGGACTCACCATTATATCAACAATATCATATACCACAAAATTTTATTTACAAAGAAATATTTTTAAAAAATAATTTTTAAAATCCATTTTTCAAATCGTGTAGCTAAAAAGTAGACTGTCTGAAAACGTTCGATAGAAAATACTATTTATGTTCTTGAAAGTTATTGTTACAATATAGTAAACTGTTTTCATAACATCCTGTATAAAGGTGACCATATCACAAAATTGAGGATCTACAGCCGTTAGAAAAAAGATATGAAACTTTTAAATACATACAATTTCTATTATAATTAGCAGCACATTTGCATATTAAAAACGGCCTGAAAGTAACTTAAAATTGGTGAATATATTTTTTTACAACTGCGCAACAAAAAAATCGAAGCGTAATTTATTTTCTATGAGAAAAAATAATAGTGAAAAGTAGTAATATGGTTATCTTAATTTCCCAAGAACTGCATTTTGTAATTATCAAGAAAAGGTCAAAATAAAAATTAGAACAAATTTGTGTAGCTTGGACGGCAGGTATTCGCGATTCTCGAAAATCGAAATAACTGAAGAAAACGTGATAGATTCGCGCACATATTCAGGAGACTTATTATTCTAACCAGCTTAATCTTTTGGCAATTTCAAAGTTCTAGGATACTCAACCTCCACGGTTACCTACATTTTTCTTACTAACGCACGCTAAGTTTGTTATATTGCCAACAAAATATTTCTTATATAATCTATCTTAGCTTTTGTTAAAGTGAAAGCGAATTGTCGACAGGAGGGTGGGTCTATTTTTCTGAACTTTAAGCTCTTGAGGAGGGGGGGGAGGGGCACAATACAGCGAGCAAAAGCGAGCTATCGACGGGGAGATGCGTCTATTTTTTTGGATTCGAAGCTCTGCCCCCTTTCTTTGGATCCGCACATGCATTTTTATCATTCCTTTGCCCCGCAACATTCCATTACCTCACCACTCACTACCACACCATTTCAGTGCGCGCAATGAAGAGCTTAAGAGTGACGTAGCCGAGGTATACTATAGACGCTATTATACGACTACCGAAATTGAATGTCTACATAACATATGAGTAGTTTGTATGTATATTATATACATCAGAAATAAAAATTTAATTAATGAAAATGCAAGCAAAAAACTTAGAACGCGTTTTTCTCGGGACACATACGTTTTCAATATCGATGGGCAAGATCCATTTGAAATTTTGACAAAATCTCCGCTATATTTAGCAGTCAAATACGACTACGACGAATTTTTCTTACGTTTGCTTACGATTGCACCCCCCCCCCCCCCCAAGAGCTTCAAATTCAAAACTGCTGGTATCTACCCCCTCTTCCCGTCGACAACTTACTTTCCCTTGCCATAGCGTATTTTACGATATCGCCGTCTCTCCAAAGACTACGGATTGATCCGCCGCTAATCTTGAATATACACATTTTTATATAATCCAATACTGTATTAACGAAGACCTATATCCTAATTTTCTAAAAAATGTTATTGTTTATTTGTAAGACACGCTTTAAGTTGGATATCATTTTCGGGTCTCCATAGTGGTGTTATCCCTTAAAACACTTAGAGCCACTCACTTTCATAGGGAGGGAAATTACGACTGTAGAAAATGAACAAAACAAACTAGTTAACTTTCCAAATGTACTCGATTTCATGCATTACACAAAGAACTACGCGGTAATATAAATTCTAAACAGTAGTTCTTGATGAAAATCAAAGAAACTGGAAACCTAATCCGCTACATAGTCGTAGCCATCATCGAATCAGAGGCTAAAGAATAGTATATATGAAAATTGTCTGTATAGTTAAAGGAAAGATTGTACCGATTGTACTGTTTTAAGGAGAAAGGTCTATGACTTGATGCCGCAACAAAGCCCTTAAATCGCATTTTTCTATAGGATCGTTTGCAGAATAAAATGCGACAAGAAGGCACACATTTTATTTTCCATAAACCAAAAAATCTACCTTGTAAGTATATTAGATTATGACTACACCAACTAGAAATGTTGGTAACACAGCCACATGGCTTGAGAACATTCATAGTACTCGCAGATTTGAGGTTTATCATGATTCGTCCAAATTCGAAACTATCAAAACGAACATCATCTTGAAGTAAAAATATCGTATATGACACAGAAAACTACATTTCCAAACGTGATTTACTCATTATCTCCAAAAAATGTGCCAATAAAAATCAATGGGAGTGTAATTTAAAACGTTTTATCGATACAATGGTAGAGGGGTTAAAGCTGATGACTGGGAATTATAAAAACTTGTGACAAAACAGTAATAAAGCTCTGAAGGGAATGCTGAATTTAGAATGACGGTAAGATACTCGACTATATAACAGCTTTGTCTAAAGATAATTCTGTCTACGACTTAGGATATTTTACATTCGTAGCATCGTGTAGAACAATTTGGCGCTGTTGTCTATACACTTAGAAAATATAACAACTTTCATTTTATAGTTCTACAAGTTATATACATTTATAGGGAGGGAATAAATTAAATCAAACTATTAGTTCGTATCTATTTTTAATTAATTAATTATAGTTAGGACTCCCCATTTATTTACTAGGTTGCAATGCACAGAACGCACGCAGGTGATAATGACGCTGCCGAAGGGCTGAAACTGTCAAATATACAAGGTAAGTGATTTAGATCCCTTTCTAGTCGCTTTAATAATTGGCACTTGTCAATGCCATAGACCTGTATTCCACGCCTGTTTACGATGTCTGGTCATTAAACACAGAAAAATAAAATTTCCTAACGGAAAGTACCCACACGATCACTAAGAGGAAGGGACATTTGAAATTTTCAGGTTGATATAGTCGACGGTAATGATAGTGACATTACAAGTGTCAAATTAACGTCAATAATGTTCTTCTAGCAGCGGCGAATTCCCTAAATGTTGGAATTATTAATATTTTAAGAGCTAAAAATACCAAAAGCGATTCATTTAAAATTTTGAGACTGATATAATTACGAATGGTAGCGATAAGTGTCAAATTACACTTTATCCCCCTGGTACTATTGTTTAAGTGTTGTAGTGATATTTCAAAGTATCGATTATTTTGAGAATCATCTAAGGTGGCTGTTAGTTATTTGGAAAAATTTAATTATGAATCGACTAGTCAATTGATTATTGCGATATAACTACCCAGTTTTTCTTTCATAACCTGGCAACTAGTTCAGCTTGCAAGCATATTATCTATTTTTTTTATGAGGTGGCGAACGCATTTCTTTACCATGTAAACTTTGGCGCTGTATTACGAAAACTAATAATGAAATAGTTCAATGCATAACTTTTATTTTTTTCTTAGATCTTGTAATTATGCAGAGTCATGAAACCCAGTTTTTTAGCATTAGGCTGATTAGTCATACATCCATTTGGGTTTCTGTTCTATAACAGAATTTATACCTTATGCATTTGACCACACTAAACTAAAAATAATAAACTCAATTCATTCAAATCTAGTGGTCTTTAATCTATGTCAAATCAATCAACTTTAAAGTGTTATTTAGTTAAAATAAGGTTATTCTTGAGCGCTTGAACGTATTGAAACTGGAAACATCACAAGTCGCATTTTGTATTTTAGCATGGAAATAAAGATATAGAAAAAATCCTATCTTGCCGTATTTAAATAATCTTGAAAAATGTTTCAAAATTAGAGGATTAATGAATGGAATATAACTGTATTTACTTTTTTGCGATGAATTGAAGGGCTTCTAAGTTGTATCGGTTGTCTAATAATTATTGCCAAGCATATTTTCGTCTGAATATGGATTTTATAACCCGCCATTGTTTAAATTCGATACAATAACCTTCTCTTTAAAACTGTTTTGAAAATAGTATTTGAAACGTTGCGAACTGTGAATTAGAACTTAAGAGTTAAATTTTGCAAGTACTTAGGTTCGTCACGTAATAACGTGTCGTAGATGCCTCACTTCAATGGCGATAAAACGGTATGATTCGTTTTATCATTACTACGAGTACTGACCCTAAAAAATACCGGTTTTTGACTAAATCTAGACGGCGGTAATTAGATACGCAATCACAAGATTAATCATTTTATTTGGACTATTACCTAATTTGCCACCGTTTTGTTATTAATTTTAAAATCGCGATTTGTGAAGAACTAAAATGTAATTATTTAGAAGGAAAATGTATTAATGTAGTGGTACTGTAGATATTAGCCTACTTTTGGTATTTCAGTGTTCATCTGTCTGTCCGAACAAGCCTTGGAAATTATGCAGTTTTCACACTTTTATTAAACGTCTCTTGAGGAAAGTTTAGTCATATCAAACAAATCTATTATGAAAAGTAACGAAGTAGTGGTGATTTTAGTGATTAAGTATGTGCGAAGCCAAGTAAAGTCGCTAATGTAAACTGAGAGAAAATTTTTATATAGTGTGGCCCTATATAGTTCACCTTATTTGGGAAAACTATTATTTACATAGGATATAGAGTGAATCACGCAACATTTGAAACAAATTTCAGTTTTATTGTAACATGTAGTCTGTCACAAAGATTTTAGTCGTAAAGTACAATGTTTATGTCAGTTCGTCGCAGTTCCACGTTTAGGAAGTTTCTTAAAAAACTAAAATAACAGGTGTTACTATCATGTATTTCACTCTATAAGCCCCACTTGAAGTGTGTTGTACAAACATATTCATTTAATGTAATGACGAACAAGATGAAACAAGACTTTAATTCTAGCTAGACAGGCTATATAAAAATTGTTGTTACCACAACTATTGCTTAAATTTAATTATGAACTAAAACTTCAAAATAACATTTTAGCGAATGGGTGCTCTTACTTATATACTAAATACTGAAGTCAGAATCCGTTTTCGAACCAGTCAAAAGTTTTTAGAGGAAAAATATTTCTACTTGACGATCCGTTTATGTTATATAATTCGTAACTACTAAATTGTTCAGCAGCATTATATAAAATAAAGAAACATTTAATTTCGGTACTAATTTATATTCATCAGATTAAATATAAACAACATCCCTTGGCGTAAGTAATAAAAATATTAACAAGTACAACACCTAAAAACCTCATTAAAGTAGTTTTAAACACACATTTGAAATTGAAAATGCTATAAACTAGAGAAAAAAATGTGTTTAGAACTACCACAATGTATTTTTTTGCTTACTGAATGTATATGTTCTCACTTTAAAACATAACAACATACATGAACTTTCCTCCAAACACAAGAATAAATTGGTAATTTCCTTTTTGTAAACGCAATCTTACGAACCGTTTGAATTTACTTGAATAAGCGTTTTTAAAATATTTATGGTAGTTATAACCCAAATCATCTTTAAGTGTGTTTTTTCGAAATATTATATTAATTATGCTTTCCTTTGGAACGACGTAAAAATTCAGTTTTAATTTATTTTTTAAAATAAAAACTTAAAATTCGAAAATTCTCTTCAGTCAAATATTTTATTTTCTATTTTAAAATGAGACTCGGAACTTAACCTTGAAAGCTTTAAAAAATTATTCGATTTTTCGAAAAGAACCTAAAGATCAGTAACTATTGCAAGTTATAGGAAAGAGTTCTTATTCTCATCTTACAAAAATTATTCCTACAAAAGTGTGGCTTCCAAATTTTAAGTTCTTATTTAAATAAAGAGGACTTCTGAACTAAATTTTCATGCCCCGAAAATATTTACGTAATAAATAAGCCATAACTAGCAGCAGGTATTTTGATGTCTTAATCAAGGTTTTTAAAGTATTTCGGCATGCAATTAATATATAGGCTATGCTTAAAATTGTTAGTTTGAGGCAAATAAATAGTTAAAATAATCCAAAGGGAAACCGAAAAAAACTTAATTCTCAAAAATATGATACCTACACGGTTAGAACACTTGAAAGCTTATTGTTTGAAATTTAATCACGGACTTTATCAAATAATTTTATATTTATTTATTCTTAGAAATTAAATTACATAAAACAAAATTATTATGAATATTTTTGGTTTTGCAAAATATGATAACTTAGAGTCTTTGATCTGTATATTCGAAATCTGGCATTAATATTTTCAAGAATAGCTCAAGATACAATTTGATATAAAGATATTATTTAAGAAGCATTCATTCAATTTTCTCGTGACTATAAATCTGACAGCGGGTTACACATAAGATTTAATATCTAAATAACGAGTTTTGTTGGATTATCGAAGAAGAATTGTGAAATATAACAATCAAACATATTAAAGGTTTTTACAACAAACTGCTAATTTTCGACTGAATAGCTAGAAGTTAATCATTACTACGTTTGTTGGGAAAGTACGAAAACTAGCTTATTTTCATCATAAAAAAACCCAAATCAATACTTCTAATAGTTTAATCTTGATTTTATTTATTTATTTATTTAAATATTGAACTCGATATTAATTATGCTTCTCACATTAATACGCGACAGCTTGTTAATGTGAAAGGACAAATTACAACTAAAAATTTAAATTCAAATATGCGTCTTATCGCGCCGATCTTTTACATTCAATTATTCGCAAAAGATGGTTCATGCAATTAATTGTTATATTTTAAATTATAGGTTATTACATAATAAATATTTCAATTTCCTAAAAATCTCTTTAGTCGTCAAAAACAAAATGTAATTATTTTTATCGAAACGATAGTGTTTTATATTTCAATAATTTTTGTTCCCAGTATATATTAACTATATGTTAAGGTCAGAATCCAAATATAGTTGAAACCCGAAGCACAAATGAAATCTAATTTCCAGTCTATAAAGAGTTATTTCAGGTCGAATGATTGTCTATCATTCCATCAGTTCTTGTAAATTTTTAATGTTCATAATATTATAAGAAAACCTGGTCTACCAATTTAAAATATATAAAAACATTTTTAATTCATCTGGTCAAGATACCTCAAGATCTAGCTTTTTCAAATTTTATATATATATATATATATATATATATATATATATATATATATATATATATATATATATATAATGATATTAACCAGGTGATATAGGGGAGTTCGAAATTTCCCTAAATCAGTAACTTATTGTCGAGTACAATACTAACCCAAAGTCACTGAAATTATTATATTATTGTGCTTTAAAAGCGTTAATAATTTTGTATGTAAATGATTACACAAAAAAGATGTTTTTTCCTACTTTCATTTTTTACGCTATCAGTTTAATGTCTTAAAATGGAATAACTTTATATAAAATTTAAAGTCCAGTCCTGAACTTTATACCAACATGATACCAACTAATAAGAGTTTTGTAAACCAGAATCGCTCAAGTAAGTTCATAAGTCATTTTCAAATTTATTCAGTACTTTGATAATAGTAGTTTTCGTCAATAACCCCATAGGTAATACAAAATATTAACCATAAAGTGTTTAATTTATACTAGAATTCATCAAGACATGTGAATTCTAGTTTTGATTAGTTAAAACTAGAATTTATAAAGCATATTATGGAAACTAGCTTTCATTAGTGAGTTTGAGCGTTACCCGAGTATGGATGGTAACCATGGACATAGGAGTAATTAATAGTCCTAATACAGAGTGCGGATCCTACAGAAGAAAGTTGGTTTACGTTTAGCAAGAAATATAGCGTATTCGATGAGTAATACCTCCCTTTCTAATATCTGTCAGGTGACAGGGGTATCCAATAATGTTTGGGAGTACCGCAGTTAGCTCCGCCATTAGAAAAGAGAGATACTACTCATAGAAAACTCTGTCTCTTTCTAAGCGTGAGCCAACTTTCTTCTATAGGACCTGCGGCCTAGTATATTTGTATCATGTCTATGGTGGTAACATCTACCAAGCCGTTATGTCACCCGCAACTGAGGTATAATAATATGCTTTTTAATTTATTGTGCAGACTTAAATTTATCTAATTACCTACATATTGGCTTTATCTTTCAATTGTTTAATTTTTTACAAGAAAATTTTCCGAAACCACACCTTTATAGAAAAACAATAATGCCATAATTTATAAAGTAGTAATAAAATAATTTGAAACAAAGTTGAAAGTTGAATACCAGAAACCTTCCACGGCGACAATGTCTTCTCTCCTTTGCGCTCCGACGAAAACCGCAACAAAGGCTTCACGTAGAAATTCCACGTCCAGTTTCACGCCTTAAATATTTCTAGATATGGTACACTTCAAAAAGCGTATCACATCTTGAAATATGAATAAGTTCTTATTTTAACTGGATCTACAATGACTCGTTTAACTCGGGTACCATGCTGCAAGCTGCAAAGAACACCAAACCATACTAGACGAGAGAAAAGTTGAACTGCCACGGTGCTGAAATTTAACATCACTATTTAAGAAAGTTCTCGATTGCAGAACACCTGAAGTAACAAACACACATTGGATAACTTCTGAAACTGAAAAGTAAAGGTTAAAACATTCAAATAAAAGCATTAATAACTCAGCGGTGCGATTTATAATAATTATAAAGCATCTAAAATTATATTTAGGTATTTTGTACTAAACCGTTAAGAAATTCGAATTACTATGATTTAACAAAAGATACAATCTGTAAATTATGGAAACTGCATCTTGTTGAACTTAAAGACATATGAAACAACAATATAAAGTGACGTATGTACAGATTACACTATTTTGACAGTCAAACAATTGAAACTTCGCAAGCTTTAGCTGTCAAGAATAGTTAAAATGTTTGCAATTCACAAATACCGCACGACTTTATATGATTGAACCATAATAATCCATTAACTCTAAAGATATATTATATTCACTCCTTTATATCAAAAAGTTATTTGTTGATGGTCGGGTCAAGCTCAATTTTTGATTTAATACAATTTTATTACCAACAGTCGACTAAAAAATCTTTATATAAGTTGGGAGTATACAATATTACGGTTTCAATTTTTTTCCACATACTATTAAATTTATATTTTATATGCGAAAAGGCATAGCCCAAAAAGATATTTCCAGAATTGTATGGACACCACTTTTAATTCTAAAATTTGCATAAATCTGCGCTGACAAAGTTTTGTCACATATCGTATATCCCAAATAGCAGCTAAGGTAATTTATTTTTGCGCCGGCAGCATTAAAGAAAGAAAAAGTTTCACAAAATTCACGTTAACAGAAAAGTCTATAGAAAATCTATGGACGGAAGATTATTGAACACAAGATACACATAATCGGCGTTATACAGGAATGCGAAAAATCGTGACCAACTTGAATTTTTTAATATAAAATTTCCTGCATAATATAGAATTTACTTTTATTATTTAATATTATAAAGCGGTTCAAGTCGGAATTAAAATATTTTCGAAAAACCGAGACCTAAAGATAATTAACACTAAAAATTTGAATTAACAATTATCACCTGCAAATTAAATGATACACTTTACTTTCATCCGTTCACAGTCTCAACTAAAAATTAACAATTATCTAAGAAACTGACGAAGATTCAACTGCTTAGTTTAATTCTTAATTTTGGCCTAATTCGCGTCCGCTTTCGGATATTTTCGGCTAAGAGAAAAATAAACAAGCAGATAACATAGAACAAATAATATTATAAAGAAACAAAGCTTAATAAAGATGTGTTAAAAAACCATAATAATTGTTTTGACACACAATGTCTTCTTCAGATGGTAAAGAATAACTAATTAATTATTTATTCTTTACCATCTGAAAAAGGCACTGTGTGTCGAAACAATTGTTATAGTTTTTTAAATATTAAAAATAAAGAATAGTGAAATTCATAACCAGTGTGTTATTATCATTAAAACAATCACAATTAAAAAGTAAAAAATTGTTGTTATTAGAAGTATGAACAACGCATTTTTATTCTATATAAAGTCTTATGGTTAGTTGTTAATTTTTAGTAGTATGAATCGTCCATTAGTACTTATTTAGCACATTCCTTTTTCGATATGTCGTTCTCTACTCAAAAACGTCAAACCCAATTTTACTGAAGCTGGCCAAACGTCATTGTGAATTTTGTAATACTTCTTAAATTGAAGTAGACATTTTTGATTAAAAATGAAAAACAAAAGTGATTTAAGGTCGAAAAATTGTTTTAAAAATGATAACGACTAATCAATTCTTATTCACATTTCTATTAAAAAGTCTGATATAGGTATATGAAAAATTGCGTCATTTAAGAAAACACTAACAAATTACAAAATGTGAGGTGGGCCAATGGTTCAAAATAGTTATAAATGGTACAAAATATTTTAAGAGTATCACTCTAAAATGATGTATAAAAACTAATAAAACATTAGACGGTACCCCGATGACCAAGTACTAGCTTATAGCCGATATATTTGATATATAGACTACTCTCGCAGTATGCGGTTTCTATCTTATCCTGTTCGTATTGAAAAATGTATTTATTGTAAATACACACGTTCCAATGTTCAATCATAATTAATTATTAACTTGGCAATTTATGTATTATGTATGCTATTTATATTTTTAATGTGTTCAACTAACTTGATCTTATAGACAAAACACCTATTAATTACACATCCTACTTTGATAAGATTCTTTAATATTGGCTTTCAAATATAAAGAAAGTCGTGATTGTAAGCGCGTGCCGGAAAGGTAGATGTTCCAATTTAATGCTTACATTATTTTAACACCAAACTAGAACAAAAGTATTTTATCGATAAAACATTGGACCAATTTTAGCCGGCAATTAGTCTTTTTCTATATTTTAGTAAAAATATTTCAAATAAAAGTTGTAGGGCTATACTACTTTAATATTAAATTATATTTTGAGAATTACTCATAAACTTTAAGCCACCAGAACAGAATTTAATCGAAATCGAATAACTACTAAAAGTATAGAGTTTCCAATTCGGGTTAAAGAAATTAAAAATGTTCCGCTTTATAATTGTGTCGACATGACGCAACTATCCAATATCATATTTCACGTTAAATTTAACACTCATTCATTCATGCTAAACGAGGATAAAAAAGCGCACACGATGCGAAAATAAAATATGTGTAAGAATGTCATAAATTTAACACAGAATTTAAACTTGCAGTGCAATGTAGTGTCATGGAAAGAAATATAACGGAACACAAAATTATGTAACAATGCTTAGTAATATTCGATATATGCATCTTTTCTTCCCTAACGTAAATGTTACTCCGCGTTCCCAGCAAAGCAAGCAAACGTCACATTTTAAGAATTTTTAAGAAGTCAGAACTTTTAAATAGCCCCTAATTCACTAATATGGTCTAACTTTAAAACCTGTCCAAGTTGACAGTAGAGGGTTTAAATTAACATGTGCAACAGAGTAAATCGAGCAAGTTTTGAACCTTAAAAATACAAGATTAAAAAATTGTACGCATTTATTATCAAACCATCAACAAGAGAAAAATGTTTTTTTTCGGGAGACAATTATTTCCTCTCCTCTATTTCTAAGGTTTTATTTCTAGGTTTTTATCCTTAATTTTTCTATATAAACGTTTATTTGTTGATATATGTAATCAAAATTACAACAATGTCAAAAACAAAACACAACTGGCCAATAAGAGATCTAGACTTCCATGACAAGTAGATGAGTCGGTCTTAAACCTTCTTAGTGAATCTGACTGCAAATATATAAAGGAAACGTATTTATATATGTAATATTTTAACATTATTGCCACGTTTATATTTTTTTCCGTAAGATAAAATTGCCCCATTTTGTTGTGAATTTTACGAGTTATAAATTACGGAAAAATTTGAATCGAGTTAATTCCATTAAACCGCTGGCGATTTTTGCTTTTATTCAAATTTTATACTTTTCGTGTTGTTTTAGAGGTTTATTTATATAGATGCAATTTAAAATTCCTTATTTTTTCTTTGCAACTGCTTATTTAAATTTTTTTAACATTTTACGATGAATTTGCCCATATTAAAACTACAGTATTAGTATCCTTACTATTTCGTAAACCGCCACATTTTCCATTATCGTATCGTATTACTTTTTGTTTAAATTTTCTCGTGTTCGCCTAGAAAGCGAATCTCTTAGTCAATATCCTATCATGAATATCAAACATCCAAAAACCTACTAAATGGCCAACTTGATAGCGTCAAAACCACTATCTCGAAAAGAAAAAAGCAATTTCTCGTATTTAATACAGCAAACAGTACCATTTATCACTATCTTAAAAATTCCAGCTATAAGGATCTAAAAATATTTAACTTATATCAGTTTGAAACCATTAAACATCTAGCTGCCAGCGCGAAAAAATATACTAAGACTACTATTTGGGTAAATAAAACTTCAAAAATAAAAAAAAAATATTTTATTTCAAAATTGTGGGCAACATAAATTAAGTAATCAGCGGCTAAAAATTTGTCACCAGCCAATTTTTAACTGCCAATGTTTCACTTAACTCATTTTGCACCTGTATAAGACGAACAACGCTATTTTAGTTTTAGATCTAAAAGTGTCTATTCTGCCCATTTGTGGCAAAAACCATTTTTTTTTTTTCATTTTCCGATAATTAATCGATTGTTACTTCGTATGTCACTATATTTTTAAAGCATACATACTTATTTCTTATTCCTTCTGTACTCCAAATTAAAACGTTTTTCAATTGGATTTGTATATTTCTTCTATCATGCACACAAATAGATAAAGTAAAATTTATGAAGCTGTTAAATGAAGATCACGCATACCAATTTTATACTGATAAATCTGTTCTCATTTCGAAGATACTTTACCTCAAAAAATTGCTATAATTAGAAAAATTATTGAAATTGTAAATTATTAAAATGCTAATTGTTTTAAACTAACTTTACTTCATTGCCACAGCCAAATCAATTCATTATACTTAAGGAGAGGTCTGGTCCAAAGTAATTTATATCTGATATCATATTTTATTAATAATAGTAATATACAAAAATAAAATACAAAAACTTACCATGTCACACCTAGTTATACTATTATTGAAAATTGTTCATATATCTATATATAACTTTATAAACCGATCGCACTTCACGAGAATGTCGAACTCCCGGCTATTAAATTAAAATTTACACGCCCGATATTAAGGTAACGCAAAAAAGCACCAATGTAGATTTTTGAAAACTACATGTGATGTAAAATAGAAAAAAAAACACTATATTAAAAAAAAAGATAAAAAAACTCTGCCAAATTTCACTTTGTGTAAATCTATGTTCTTCCACCAATGCAGTAAAGATATGTTTCCTCTGTGGCCCAAACCTGAAAAATAAAATAATGGTTAGAAATATTTCAAGTGAACACTTACGTTTAGGTTTTGGTGGGATAAGTTTAATAGCTCCGGGTCTCTCAGGCAAATCAATTTTGTCAATTTTTATTTTCTTTTCTGGTGGCATGGCACTTAGCTCCCGCGTTGGCGACGGTCTTTTGGGAGGAATTGTTGGAAGTTGCACCGATGGTGTTGGCTTCTTGGCTGATCGTGGCGGAGGTGGCTTCACTTCTTCCTCTAGCCCTGTGGATCTCATTTTAGAATTGAACACTTTCACCGTTTTAGTTCGTTCTTCACCAGAAGCTTTGCGGTTTAAAATAGAAAATGAAGGCTTTTTCATGATATCCTTTTCAGAATTTTCCTTAGATTTAGATTCAGTCTTGTTTTCCTTTTGCCTTTCGTCAGAACTACTAGATTTCTTTGGGATTCTTCCTAGTTTGTCCAGTGTCTGAGGCTTTAATTTTTGCAAAGTATCTTTATCTTTCTCAGCTTGTTTTTCTTTAGTCTCCTTGGGATCTTTAGGATCCTTAGAATCGCTAGTTTTGCTTTTATCCTTTGATTCTTTTGATTCTTTTTTATCTTTACTACTACTTTTACTCGAGTTCGATTTAGAAGATGAATTGTGTCTACTTCTATCTTTGTCTTTTCTGTCCCTATCCTTATCTTTGTCCTTTCTATCCTTTTCTTTATCCCTACTGCTGGATTTACTTTTACTGCTGCTAGAATGATGAGATCTTTTTCTATCTTTATCTTTGTCTTTATCTCGGCTACTACTAGAACTTGATTTACTTCTTGAAGATGAATTCGCTTTTGTCGACTTTTCTTTATCTTTTTCGTTCAATCTAACATCTTTAATTTCATCATTTTTAGGTTCTTCTTCAACATTATTGATATCGGTAGGAGGCTTATCCTCATCAATCGATTCTTTGTTAGCATCCTGTTTGTTTTCCTTTAAAGCTACTTTATAAAAAGTACTTGTATTAATCGCCTGATCATTTTCAGTGGAATTACTATTTTCATTCATTTCACTCAGAACTTCTGATACCGGCACCGATTCATCCGTGGTTTCAGACTTTGCTTCTTCAGTATCCATTACAACAGGCTCTGGATCAGGTTTACGTTTTTCTAACGATACTTGAACCGGCGAAGGTGCAGCTACACCATGGGCTGATCCCTTTACAATTACCAACCAGTTTTGAACAATTTGATTTGAAAGCAGAGCAACACCTGTAACAAAAAATCAAGCAATTAGAAATCTGCAATCAACGAATTTCAGAAACAAGGTAATTAGAATAGATTAGTTGGGTAAGAAATTAAAAATACTGAAAATGACATTTTATGACTTAAATAACAAGATTATTGGGACTCGTTCGCTTACTCCAATTTTACTAATGAAATAACAAATTATAGTTATTGTATCAGGGTTTGGTTATTTTGGTTTTACGTTTCGCGAACGAAATAAAAAAAATGGATGTACCCCAACATGCAAAAAGGTTGAAAAGTTTTGATTTCATTTTGAAAATGCTCGTAGACATTGAAACAAGTTAAATCAAGCACAAGTCCTTAATTTTTATATTATAGTATCAAGGAGCGAGTTAAGGGACGAATACAAAAATAAATTAAGCTCAGATAGAGATCATTAATTTTGTACTTTTACATTACTGGGCAGCAGCTGAAATGGGTAAACAGAGATGGGATTATGCTGTACTGCAACAGAAATTAGCAACTAAAGAAAAAATAGCATAATATTCAGTCTATATAATTCCATCACCAACAATTGCGTATATAATTTGCTACAATTCGTAATGTTACTTACAACACCAATTTCAAATTATTTCATCAACTAACAACTTTTAAACGGATATTTAACGAAAAAATTAAATTCCTACGCTTTATTTTAGTTTTCACTAACAAATAACAGTGGAAACAAAAATGGAGTTATTTAAAATATTATAATTAATTTGCAAAAATAAATTTTGAAATAATAGATTGTAGGGTCAATTCTAGACATATTTCGTAAATATCGCAAATAGATTCTGAGAGAAAAGTACATCTGAAGAATATTTTTTTTACATTTTGACAGGCTACCCTTCTTAGTTCTTTTTATTAACGGCCGAGGCAAAAATCACTACATCACAGAAATCTATATTTAGGAAAAAATTCATGTTAATTAAATTTTTGTGCTAATACCAAAGTCTGAGAGTCACTAATGAGTTAGAACGTTAAAGATGATTGATGTAGAGCTTTTTTCAGCTACATTAACCAAAATAAAATGGATTAGTTTAAGCGTGTTTCAAGAACAAAAAAAAAAGATGTTTTGTTATTGGTAGTTTTAAAATCAGCCCTGATCAAAATATACTCTTGTGAAAATAATTTCTAGACAAAACTACGTTAATAATTATTAATTTTGCATTGATTTTAAGAGTTATCGCAATATTAAACCAGGAGCCATCGAACTGGAAAATAAAGTTAATCCAGCATACAACAAATCTGAATATTTAAAGTAAAAGAACGATTTGAAACTAATCAAACAATGAGTGTTCGATAGCTTCTGGAGATCATTATTAAGTTTTACTTTGACAACACTTTCGAATATTTTTTATAGAACGAAGTTTGTTAGTAAATGCAATATTCTGAAAACACTTTCGAATATTTTTTATAGAATGAAGTTTATTAGTAAATGCAATATTCTTCAACTACTACGATTCAACACAAATCGAGGCATTTTCAGTCGACGGTATTGCAGTAGTTGTCAACGATTCGTCTAGTGCTTAGTGCTAAGGAACTTAATGGGCAATAATAGGACGAAAAAACAGTAGTCCCAAGTCCTTTACCTAGAAGTAGAATGCCGGATTTTCATTCACTGACTTAATTTTGTTAAACGAAAGAGGTTTCCAAACTATTTTTTTTTTACGTAGGTCGATTACTTCGAAACAGCTCTACCAATATGGCGCTTATAATATGACGGACAAAAAATTAAAATGTTGAAGTTGCAAATTACGAAACAATATGACGATATAAAAACTTTTTATTTCCCGATTTTGTCCAAAATTTTTACTGAGGGGTTCTCGGAAGTGTATTTTAAGCGTTTAAGATTATATTTTAAAAATTCAGTACTGATGTTGGGAGTGTTAATAAAAAATAATTAAAATTTCCTGAAAACTCACAAATTTATAAAGAGATTGGCAGAGTAGGGATAGAGAAGATATGGCTCCTTACTTACGTTTCTAGTATAAAGGTTATATTTTAGGATAATAACTATAGACGAGTTTCTGTGACCGTAGTAAAGCCAATTTATTTTAAAATATTTTGTAGTACTGCTGCTGCATTTCCTATATCGGTGGACTCGTCAAGCTGAATAGCGAAATAATTCAATTTTATTCTTTTTAAAAGTTAACTTTTTACATTATTTGTCAAATCATTAATTCTCCGCGACACTGTGTCGTTTGATAAGGGAACAAGGCCAATTTTCTTTGCCGCTTTTTCTCCAAGCATACACTTCGTGACGTCTTTAGCACACAGTTCAATCAAATTTTCTACCACTATGTGTGCTTGTCAAAATCTTCTAATTCTGTAATTAATTCTAAATGATGCCTCGAAAGTCATTTTACTATCTTCGTTTAAATACTCAACAGGTTTATCTTTGTGATCCGGATGTCTTCAAAGAAGAGATGATTTTAAACTGCTGTTGGCCATTGCAGATTATACAAAACGGTTTAGGTTCTGATTCCTCCCCGGTAAAATAAAAACCCAGTTGTAAATAGTCACCGTCATATTTTCGTTCCTTTCCTTTTTTTCTCACTCTGTTCGCCTATTTTTTCTCTGCTTTCAGTCCGACGAAACGGTAGCTCACTCCAACTGTCACCCTGTGGTGGTTCCAAATCAGGGACTGAAGTAAAAGAAACAATTAATTGTTCGTCCAGCTTTTCGTCAGACTTGATAAAACAACCAGTTTTTAACCAATGTTCCATCATACATTTACGGTACAATAATTATTTACCTTCACCTTCGACGTATGGACTTACCATTTGTAAAGCTAGGTATTTATTGTAATTTATTTATGCAAGAAGAAATCACTGAACTGATTTACAGTACTAATGTTTATGTACACATTATGCATTAACTACTAACTCATTTTATCTTTTTGAAACCACTTGAGGTTTTTAGTCTTATAATACTAGACTTCGACTCTACTCTTTCTTATAAGTGACTGCGTGGTTTTATATCGGCAGACGTTATTCTCGTTCTTTCAGGCACATTCGGGGAAGCCTTGGTTCGCCGAAGTAAAAGTTGCTGGTTAGTTCGAGAATGTACTCGCATCGCAAGTGGCGTAGCGACATGTCGCGTTACCGCTTGTTGCCTGTTGCGATGTTTAATTTAAAATTTCGCGATTACAATACTTTTCTCGCAAACCCTCCTTATAAAGCCCCGGAAACCACCGTTTAGAAAACGATGGCTTAGACAATAATAGTGTGCCTAAATATCCAATTTCTCTTTTCTTCATTACATGTTTTAACCATACCGTTTGTTCATATTAAATTAATATAACATTTAAAATTTTATAGAAGATTATCCACGTCAAGGAAGGGGAAAAAGAAGTTTTTAATTTTCTTTGAAAATATAAAATTCAAATGGAAAAATATAGTTAGTATAATGGTACAGCAAAATTAAAATTTCTTGAAAAAACCAATAAATAAGATTAAAAAGACAAAAATTTATTTAATAGTTTAATGTGATATAAAAATTACACTAAAACAATGGTAGATCACTTTTTCTCGAACAATAAGAAACACTTTTCGGAAAGAAGACACTCATCTTGATATTTTTTAGACAAAATGAATGTATAATATATTGCCAAATGTTCAATAATTTTTTTAGGAATTCTTTAGTTCTCATATTATTCAATGTACTATTTTCAATAGCTAGAATATTCAAATTTTTGTTACCAAATTATTATATTAGTGCAATGAAAATAAACGTTGCACTAATTAACATGTACTATATAGAGAATATCAGACTAAAAACTCTATGGTCTTCTATGAGTAACAAACGAAATATTCTACGTCACCAATTCTACCAACCCAAACTCGACCATGGGTAAAAGATATGAAGGGAATCTCGTTAGTTATAGAAAAACTACCTCGTTCAGGAAGTATTACCGAAAGTTATTATGTTGACAATAGAAGTGAATAATAGAACAGTGTTTTTATTATTCTTATTTTAATAATAACCCAACGGGTGCGAAATAAATTTCATATATCACTGTTTAACGGAAGTTTTTTCTAAAAATAAATCGTTTAGTTTTAACTTTTTTTTTAAATTTCTATTCAGATAAAAAAGACAAAAACCTGCGAACATGCCCCTATAGAAGTAGCATAACGTCAGAACTAGGGCCCGGTTGTTTGAACGCTGAATAACGTAATATTTTTATTTATATTTGAAAAGTGTCGATAAACAGTAGATATTTAATTTCTTGATACACACATGCCGATTTTATGCTCTCCTTTTCTAATTGCATTTTTTAAACAAGTATCATATGATAATCGGTACGTCATTTCTGAATACATAAAGTATGAATGTATGGTTGCCTAAATTTTTATTATCGTTATTTTCAGTAAGTAAACAATATTTACCAATAAAAATAAGTTTTTAAATCCTCTTTTTGCTAATATTAATTATAAACTTCGCATTTATAATAATTTCAAACACTTAAAAACACCGAAAAAAGTCACAAGCAATTAAACTGAAAGACAAGATAAGTAAGCATGTTTATGTCTGTCAAACATCAAAAAAGCGTCTCCCCCACCGACCACAAACAGCCTTCAAACAAATCAATTGTTTAAATCTAGGATATGATTGGAGGAAAAAACAGTAGACGTGGACATGATTATAAGAATAGTTAAATTGTTGTAAGGTATTACAGATAAAAATGTCTGCTAAAATAAGAAAATTAAAGAAACCGGCACACTATATCGAATTTCGGTTGTCAAATTTATATTAGAAACAAAATCTTGCTTTTTGCAAATATTTGAATCGTTGGGTTAACTTAATTCGTGAATGTAATAACTGTAGATATATCATCACACCACCACAAGATGAGTCAACTCAAAAAGTGAAACGAGTTAAAAGAACTATTATAATTGTAAGTAACCAATCAGAAATTCTTGAAAAACGTTTTTTATTGTTTCTTTAAGCAACCCCTTGACCCCATTAATTTAAATACATCCCTTCACTAGGTCCACCTTATGTAAAGTAAAAACAATGAACGAACATGCTATAAGCAAGATAGGTACATGGAGCAAGTTAGAACAGCCTGACAAGTTTTGAAAAATATACATTTTCGAACTTAGTGTTATGCCGTTTAGTTTGTGAATATTTTTCTGTAGAATATTTTTCAACTGAGTAACATTATATTGCAACAACTCAATTCGCTCGGTTCTACATATGGGACCGCTTTAAAAAAGTAAATTTAAATATATTAATAATATGATTATTCCAAAATATATCAATTTTGCTACTGGTGGCCACACCTATGAACTTAACTTCAATCTAAAGCATAAACTAATTATGTCAATTAATGCATTCTCATATTATGTAAATATTCCTAATTTTTAATAATTTTAAAATTGCGTGTACCAACTTCTACAAAACTAATTGAAATGGTATTCATTTAATAATAAAAAGAATTTGTATCATAATACAGGAATATAATGTTCTAACCAAAAATACCATAAGTGCTGCATGAAACACATCGTGTATCTTCTCAAAAAAGTAAAATAAAAGGGTTGTCAAATATAACCAATAACCTAATATGTCACATTCTAGATTTCTACATCCATTTTTTACCAGAACTACTGCATGAAACATATCGAGTATCTTTCCAAGTAAATACAATAAAACGATGGTCAAATATAACCAATAACCTTGTAATATCATTGAACATGCATTGAATCCCGGGCATACATACACATCTATATGTCACATTCGAGATTTATACATCCATTTTTTACCAGAACTACTGTATGAAACATATCGAGTATCATTCCAAGTAAATACAATAAAACCATGGTCAAATATAACCAATAACCTTGTAATATCATTAACATGCATCGAACCCCAAGCATACATACACATCTATATGTCACATTCGAGACTTCTACATCAATTTTTTTATCACAGCTACTGCATGAAACATATCGTGTATCTTCTCAAATAAAGAAAATAAAACGGTGGTCAAATATAACCAATAACCTTGTAATGCCACTAACAAGCATCAAATCCCGGACATATAAATCCATGTGTCACATTAGAGATTCCTACACTCATTTTTTACTAAGTCTAGTTCTTACTAATGTCTGAAATAATTTTTATGTATGAAAATTTATTCAACATAAAAATGAAAGTAATGAATTTATTTAAGTAGAAGAAACTACTTTTTTTCTTTCTTTTTTTCCCCAAATAGAAAAAGGGCAACAAGAATTAATGAAGTTTACATCTTAATGTAAAATTAGTCGAACCCACCCCTGAAGATCGCCGGAGAGGGTCAAACTCTCCCAACCTAAGACAGGACATACATCCGGGATTAACACCATCCCAACCTGCTCCTGCCCGATTCGTAATAGTAAAAACAGTGTATCGCGTATTTATAAATTGTAAAATATCGTTTATAGAATATATATTTACAATAACTATAGTTATTGTAAATATATAATGAAAATAAATATATGAAAAGTACGTCAAATGCTAAAAAAAACCGTGTTTATAATAAGCGTCTCATTGATTCAACAGAAATTTTGAAATAGGTACAAACAGATAGTTTCTAATGACGAAATATTAAACTAAAGTACGACAGATCGAAAGCTGCAGCAACATCTGAGGAATATTACAGTTATTAGCATGGAAATAAGGGCAAAAACATGTTATATTTTAACAAATGAAATCATGCAGAATTTTTTATGTGAAACAAATTGAAAAGAAAAAAAATAAACAGAGATAGATTATACTCCAAACGAAAATTTTAAATCAAATCCTGAAAAATTATCCCAAATTTGCCATATTCATCCTCAGAAAAGGAATCCAATTTGTTGATTGGCGAAAATAATTCATTCCAATATCTAGAGTTCTATCAAATCAGCTGTTTATTAAGATTTACTAAGATATTAAAACCATATTAACTTTTAATCATGGACGACGACACTGTAATTTTCTGGAAATTTTACAAAGTTAATATGATTACGACTAAAATAAGGATCCGAAGGATCCTTTGGTAGCAACGGTCTGCATTTCCGGAATATGGAAACTTTAAAGGATTCAATGGATTCAGCGCAAAAAGCTGCAAATATCAGAACCACTTCCTACAGTTAGTGACTTTTTGAATATCTTTCGTGTTTCGCAAATATAAAAAAAAACCTTACGTCACTGTACTAAATATATACGAATATTCTACAAAGCTAGAAATCTAGTTTGCTTGCATAATAGGTGCATGGATTTTACATTTAAGCTAAAAATAAATTTAATTTTCGATTAAATTGCATATAATATTAAGGCCATGATATCAAAGAACGTATTTTTATTAGTAGTAACAAAAATAATTGGAACAATAAAAAAAAAAGTTTGAAAAACAAAAACAAGTCTTTGTCACAGCTTTCGTGTGTCTCGAGCACACATTATGTCAGGATTCCGTAGTAGTGACTAACTTCATTACTTTTTTGTAATTTCGCTTTGTCTGTCTTTAAGTTAATTAAAAATTATGTATGCAAAATTTCATGGCAAAAATTTTTTCTTTTTTTTTTATCGAAAGCACATTAAAATGCAAAATTTTCCATACTCTAACGCCATCACTAGTCCTAACACATCCTATCCTTAAACTAGTGTAGAACAATATTATCTTCAAATTAGAAATCAAAACATCATCTACCGTACTATCCGATAACACTACGTCATTTGATCTAAATATTTTTCTTGCATAAGTTAAAGACCTAGTATAAAGAGCCAAATTGTCAAATATGTAATCAACGACTTAAAATTGTCACAACACGCACATACGCGGCAACTAAGCGACACGCGAGAAATATCTATCACCTCTAAAACTATATTTTTTGTGGAGCATTACTAACTTCTAATGTTAAAAAAAAAGTAAATAAGCATTTATAAGACACTTACAAAAGTATGGTAGTAGATTTTGGTTTTGAAAATATACTTACACAAAAAAAATACTGCTTTAATAGTATTGTCTGCCTGCAATCTATACACATACTAAAATTGTACGCCTAGTGAATTTAATGACTTTGAAAGAAACAGCAGCGAGAAATCACTTTAAAACTCTCTTACAAACTGATTCTCAAAACTCAATAAACAGTTTTATTAAGAAGCGACATTTATTTCCATAATACCCTACGTCGGTACTTTAAAAAAATTAGCTGAAACTCACTAACATTTCGGATCAAAATTTAATCACCTTTAAATTCTTGTAAAAAATGTTATTTTTCAAGAATGTTGAGACCCAATCAAAAACAAAAATTAGACGAATGGACAACCGTTATATGCGAAATTAAAACTGGATCTTGGCCTTCACAAGTGAAATCTTAACCCACTTAATACAACGTACAAGGTTGAATTAAATAACTATATTTAGAAAAAAAATCTACAGAATTCACAAAAATATTTTATGTATAAGCATAAATTCATTTTTAAATTTTTACAATAAGTCAAAAGTGGCAAATCTCGGCTAAATTAAGAATCTAATTTCTCAGAAATTTATTTTAATTAGTCAACATAGTAGCTGTATATGTTATTCAAATAGCATAGTCAGAAGTTTTTTTTTTATATAATTACATTTTTTAATATGCCATCAAAATGTTTTTTTGAAGATATGGTCTACCACTAACTATAAAGTTACCCCTATACCTTAACAATTATTTTCATCAAACAAGTTAAAACTTAAAAGCACTTAATAAGAAAGTCGGATAAATAATAGAACATGTTAAAACTAAGAACAAAAATTATTATATAAATATAGTTTGATCTATTTTCAGTAACACAGGAGCCTCCGTTCCTGAATTAGGCTATAATTTTCTTATCATACAATGATAAATTAAGGTAGGTTGGATATAACTAAACTGTATCAGGTCTTTATAAGAACGCAAAAAACATCGATATATTAAAAATATATAACCACAGCAACTAGAATCTGAAAAAAACTGGTGATAGCTAGACTACATGACTTAACTTTTTGTATTTTTTCGTTTAGCTATCCAGTTAACGAACAATTGTAATATTTTTTCTATTCCTTCAAACAACCGAGATATTAAAATGTATCTCACAAATAGAGCATCTTGGCCCTTAAATTTTTTATCTTCCGGTTCGACAGTTATCCACATTTAACTCCGTGTTCCATCTCCTATGAAGGTATCAAATTTCTTATAAAGATAATCTCCGCCTATGGATTTCAACACTTGGTCAACTTTTAGTGCCTCTTAACTTTACTGACTTTCCTGTAACTATTCAAATTTAACAATGTTTTAATAAGCCTGACATATATTAAACCACGTCCTAACCGCTGCCTTAGTTGATAATATATCTAAACTTTTTTGGGAAACAAAAATATTTACAAATATACTGAATATTGCAATCTTTTTTCACACGTTATACATTTTACTTAGTCTACCAGATAAATTTAATTTTGGTTATGCCAAATGTTTTAAGAAAGTACGTACAAATTTAGGAAATTAAGGCGTTTACTCCTAGTAAAAAGTGATTGAGACAAAAATTATGGGTTAACAGTGTAGAAAATTCCTTAAAGATAAAAAGAGCAACGTTTAAGGCCATTCTAAAATAAATGTCCTTCAGAAAAAAGAACCGAGTGGTACGGAGAGCACTACAAAAATCTGGAAAGAATGGCTGCAGAAATAATACAGATCCACATTTTTTCACCAAGGGAAAACATTTTGAGGAATTTTTAGACATATAGCAAATAGACTGGGTAAAATTTTTCCCTGAAAATTTACCTTTTCGGATGATTTTTTAACTGTCATCTATTCTTCTAATAGATCTACAATAACTGGAATTTTAAAAATCCACGACTCGTGAATCGATCCGGAAAGTGCCTCAACTCGTTAACGAGCTGAGCCGAACACAATTTTAATTGAAAATAAAAGTATAATTCAATATAAACCATATTTAACGATCTGGTTACATGGACTTTCGTTTAACTAAAGATGTTATACGAAATTATTAAATCGGAATACCTCTCATTCTGCAATAGTCTATCTGACAGTTACAAGATTTAAATCCACTGGTAAATTTAAAATTAAAACACTATTCAAATAGCCCATAAAAACTTCCTTTCCCATACATAATTACGGTTTTATCAATACTGATGTCCAATAATCAATGGCGTGACAAAGCTTTCAACATAGGTTTCATTAATCTATTATTCGGAGTTATTCGGTTTAAGGTGTGGATTTTCGGAACGAAAGTTGAAAAATAACCAAATTAGAAAAAAATATTTACACCCCAATAACCGCAACTAAACACATGAACCATGGACGAGTCACAAATACTGTACATTGATATACAATTTATTTAAATAAAAAATATATTATTAGCAATGTATCTTTAAATCATAAAAAGATATATTTACTATACAAAACAGATCACCGCGTACTCTATGGTCCACAGTAAAATAATATTTTAAATCAAAGAGCCACGCTGACATATAATTCTACTTTTTTTTTCTGATTTTGTAAGAATTTGATCTTCAGTAATCATACGTAGTTAAGAGTGTCAAAGACTTGACAATAGACGTAAGAAAAGCAAACAACGTACAAGAAATACCTATAGCTTAAAAGTCCAATTCTACTAAAAAAACAAGCATACATATTAGCTACTACAGCAAAACAATCGGAAACTAGTCATCGTCGATTAGACCGTGCAAAAACACTTTGCCGAACAGTCTCCTTGACTATTTCTGCAAATTCTGGTGAATGCCGACTAGTTTGTGATGTATCTACGAACAAGTCTATTAAGAGTTTGTAAAGTACTAGAATTGAGACGATAAAAATTATTTTTAAATCTATATCAACAGATAATGATATAGGTAAAAAGTTTAAAAATCTTTAAAATATACGTGTCTTATCATAGGTTTTAGCAAACGTTATTCAATACAGCAGTGTAGGTTATATCCTTAAGGCACGTTTTCTGTAAAAACT
This sequence comes from Diaprepes abbreviatus, assembly GCA_034092305.1. Taxonomy (NCBI): domain Eukaryota; kingdom Metazoa; phylum Arthropoda; class Insecta; order Coleoptera; family Curculionidae; genus Diaprepes; species Diaprepes abbreviatus. The sequence continues at coordinate 20,318,125 of JASJET010000055.1, read as the reverse complement.
TTAAATAAAGCAATGAGCATAAGGAGAAAAAAAATCGACTTCCAAAAAAAAAACTCTGAAAAACACTTTTTGTTTGTAAATCCACCAGAAATAAAGATTTTTCTAGGAACAAGGCAAAATCTGCTTAACTCAAGTTAATAGTTATTTAACAAAAAAAATATTTTTTCCTACACGTGTAACTGCGGAAACTACAAAAATTCGAATATATTCCAAAATAATTTAAAATAACGTCAGTCTTTCATTAGTGCTGTAGTCGTGTCTTATTATATTTTCAAATAATTGTATAAAATATCGCGCCACGAAATAACATGAAAATCACAACAAATCACAATTTGCTAAAAGAGCGTTTCACACCATTGTACCATCACGCCACCGTACTTAGTTAAATATAGATACGACTAATATGTGACGACAAAACACTATCGAAAATTATGCAGGGGAGCACTGATTATAATGGAAGAGTGGTGCACTAAGGAAAACCTTAAATTAAATACTGGAAAAATCACATTTATATTCTTCATTAAAAGAAAGTTTGGCGAGTTAAAACTACCAATTCTCTTTGATACGCAATTGCACATGAGCCTAGGAGCTTAAGAACCCAGAATTAAGGGGTAACACTACGTAGCAGGTTGAAAAATCGATTTTTTTTATTGCTTTAAACAAACAATTAAGTTTTCAAAAATAATATCCAATTAGTCCCTTAGCGCAACGCCAAGCACGAAGCGCACCGCCCGCGCTCCCTGCGCGCTTCGTGCCATTGTTTTCGTATTACAGTTACCTATCAAAATGGTAAGTGGACCTGTTCCCTTTAGAGTAAAAGGCCTTACAGTTTCACAGAAAACCACCAGGTGTGCCAGAAGTCCGCAAGTGCGACACTCTCAAAAAAATTGTCAAAATTAGCCCTGTTTTACGGCCGTTACAGTGGCGTTACCCCTTAAATCTAGAACTCACACATGCAGAAAATTATAATAACCAACGGTAAAATGCCATTATGACAGAAAAAAGGACGCCGCGCACAAAATGCGAATTAAAACTACACGCTGTACATTGGTTATACTTGGTAGTAGTAAAACCTATGGCTCGATTGCATGGTGGATAAAAACTATTGACAGATAGGCTACTCTGTAATTCAAACTCCATACGCTAACCTAACTGTGCATAATAATCAAGGCTGATGCAAAGATGGGGACTGGACCCGCATTGAAAGCACGATCATAAACATTATTGAAGATAAACAGTGATACCATGCCAAAAACCTACACCATTCATACCGACTAAAAAACAAGATATGGTCTAACACGAGGTGAACGAGGAAGCCTCGTCTGGTTTAGATTAATCTATATCCGACCATGGCACCGGGGCTGTAATACGCGCAACCATCCCCAGACTCAATTTAAGTGATGCACTGGAGCAGCATACCACTATCTTCCAGGAAAAAACGCAATTGATACATCATTGTATAAAATCTGAACAGGTCTAGGACTGTCTTCAAAACCTTATTATGTTGGCAGAAAACAACATTCTTGCATGGGTACCAAGACACAAGGGTATCCTAAGTAATGAAAAAGTAGATCAACTTGCAAGACATAAGACCAGAACCACATTACGAGACACCGCAAGCCATTCGGCACATTAAGCCGCGATATCCTACGTCTAAGCAGATTAAACTGGTGACAAGTCTGATTACTGGCCATTGGAGGTTAAGAAAACATCTACACAATGGCCATTTATAACAAAAACCAACATGTAGACTATGTAAGGAAGAGGACCAAACAGCCTCACATATTAGCTTTGAATGTGAAGCTCCAACCCCCTGGAGACACCTTTATGAATCGATCAATCAGATTAAAGTAACCAACTCGCTTAAATAGATGTAACAAGCAACATAATTAGCCTTCAGGCTGACAAGTTCTTTTTTTCTCGATATTTAGAATATTTAACCTTAATTTTACCAAGAATACACTTAGAACATTAATGTTTCCAATGATCATACGGTCTAGAATAATAGGATGATATTACAAACTCTTTAAACAAGTCTCAACACTTGTGTCTAAAATATTGTGTTTGCAGTTTATTGTTTACAGAGCTAGCCTATATTCTATTCAGTTAATCCAGACGTGAATTTGTCATGACGCACAATGCAAATTATTAATAATATGCACCTTTTATATTTAGTCTTTAAATTCAAAAGCAAAGGCAAAAAATTATCTCTAGTTCAAATTCCAAAGGTCAAACTATGTGGTTTGCGGCGTGGAATGAATTTTATATTATATCGTCGAAAATATTTAATGTGTGCAATAAATAATACATAGTAATTTAAAAAAATCTATGGGAGTAGGGACCTCCTTTCCGTGATTTTTAACGACATTTATATTAACAGCATGAAACGAAGTATCAATAGTGCAAAAAAGCCAAAATAATTTTTATGTCAAATAACCAATATCTCGTGTCGATAAAGTTTACCTCTCATTACTTAGCTTTTATACCTAAATTAACTAAATAGTACACAAACAAAAAAGTATTAAAGAATGCTTATGTTTAATTAGTCCCTTATCCTATATTAAATCTCATATATTTTTTATAAATTATAAGTTTTTTTTTTCCTGCAAAGCTTTTTATTACGTAGAAATGTCTAATTTTCAAGTATTATGATGTCTCTGTTATATTTGGCTTATTTTTTCACTTTTCTATAATTGATACTTTTTGCCTGTAAACCTACATTTTGATATCTGACTAGTCTGATAAGTTTATAACAGGGTTTGTTTGTAAGCTTGGACTGATGATTAAAGAATTATTCATATTATATTTTAAGTACTGTTATAAATTATTCGATTAATGTAATATGAATGAACAAAAAAATTTACAATTTCAAGCTAAATTGTTGTATTATCTTCGAATTAGATATCAAAAATTCTTAATAAGTAATTAAAATATTATTGAGAGAAAATTGTGAAATTCAGTTCCAGCAAAGTACACGTGACAATATCGTGATTCGTGCCCAAACAAATTTTATCTAAAAGATGTTTTACTGATAAAATTACAATCAAATTGATAAATCCAGTAACAATGTAAAATTACAAAAAAAAAAACAATGAAGTTTTAATCATTGACTACTTTGTTTAAGCTACGTAAAAATTATACCCTGGCGTCCAAAGAAGTCTGGAACAAATGCCTTAACTTTATCAATTTTTCAAAAAAATTTGTTCTTTTTAATTACACAGATTTACAAAAATTGGGTCTTGATTGTTGTCGGGAAGCTGGGGGTCATTTTTGAAGTAATTTGCTGCGTAGAGTCCGAATCCGAGATCAGAATTGGTCAATCACGTCAGGATTTTGAGATACTTGAGGTTATATATTCGATAAATTTTTTTTTTTACTACTTTTCAGGTTATGTGCAGGATGCACAACATTTATTTTGTCTTTTTTTTAGTTACATCATTTAACAATACTCTTACCCTTCAAAATAAGCTATTGAGCGGTCACCTACGATTTTTCCTTGCAAAGTTACGGCCATTTTAAGTACAGGTTGGTTGGTTTTTAGAGACTTGCAAATTGCGATTCACCATCTTAAAAATAGAAATTTCTACTTTCCGACATAATATTCGTAATCAGCGACTCGGAAAACCCCCAAGTGAAATTTTTTTTATACCAATACCATTTTTTGTAAATTTTGTCAATTTTAATGCGCCAATTTTAATCCGCCATCTTTGAAACGAAAATTTCCATTTATTGACTTCATATTCGTAGTCAGCCACCCCAAAAACTTCAAAGTATAAATTTTCGATAGAAATGTATGCAGTAAAAAAATATATGCCTCAATATGAATACTCATGACGTTATTGGGATATATTTCATAACTTAAAATGGCCTTAACTTTGCAAGAAAAAATCATAGGTGACCGCTTAATAGCCAATTTTGAAGGACGGGAGTAGTATTAAATAATGCAACTAGAAAAAAAAAAACAAAAATATTTTTTGCATCTTGTACATAAATAACTTCAATAGTAGTAAAAAAAAACCATTTGAGTGAATAACCTCAAATATCCCAAAATCCTGCCATGATGGTTCAATTCATTATGACTTTAGTTAGTAACATAAAAATAAAATTAATCAACAGGCTAGATATCCTTCTGGAAAAAATTACAAGAAAAAATATTATTCCCTAACAGGGTCTAACTTAAGGGATTATACCACATTGGGAATTTCAAAAAATCAATTTTTTAGCTAAATAAATTATTTAAACATTTAGGAATATTTTCTGCGTTTAACCGTTTTAAAAATAAAATTACTTCTGGAGTTACAGCAAGTAAAAGTGAACGCAGTACTGCGCAGCCTCAAAACTCGAGTAGAGAGCAGACCGATCACGGCCCTGACAAAACGTATTGTTGAATATTCTTTTATATTAGATATTTTGAATTAGTCCTTTATAATAAGAATTACTTTGAGGATTTTCAGAAGTTGAAAATAACTCAGGTGCATAAAGTTGGAACTAGTGCGTAACAGGGGCGTGAAAATTGTTGAAACTGCATCTGCGATTGTGGGAACTTGGATTATCAGCAAGTATCTACAGCTAATACGAAAGCCCAAGAGACTCAAGAAGCCAGGAAATTGAAAAAGATGTTCAAAAGAAGTCGGATGAAATCGCCGAATCAATGGAAGACATCATGTACAGTCCAGAAATCACGTTTTTCACGCAACTTCGTGTTTCAAACTGGTGAACAAGATATTTCAACATCTAGTTAACCAGTTTCGATAAAATTTAAACCACCTATTCTGCATATTAACTAAGATGTAGAATAGGATTTTTTTTATTAGATGCCGCGTTAATATTTTATATATTTTTAAAACTCAAAATTCTGAAAAAATCAGAATGAGTAATTAAAAAAAAAAAAGAAAATTATTTTTCTTAGCTATTTCTAAAAAGAATTTTTTTTTTATTTTTTAGACCATGCCTGACGAGAAAAAAATTCCATCACCAGCAAAGATTTTCAAAAGAGGGTCCTAGTTGACAACACATATCGACATATCTCTAAATTTTTATTAGTCGTTTTGTTTCAATTATTCATAAAAATACTATGTATATGTATAAAATAAAAATTTATTTATATATTTAATAGCTGCATCAAAAAAATTGTTATTTTTGTACTCATTTTCCAAGCGTCATGGTAGTGTAACCCCTCAAAAATTGATCCAGGTTGAAAGTTAACCGAGTCTAAATGAACAAGTACAATAATTATCAAACTCGGTTTTGATTCTTAAACATACAAAAATAAAAAAAAGTTTTATTACCAAAAAGGCAAAAAATTAAGAATTTATCTTTTTTTTTTTTTTTTTGGGGGGGGGGGATACAACTATTCCTCCTAGTAAATCTAGGGCTTTTTAAGCTTAATTTTTCTACCTAAAAGTTTGTTTGTTGATTTATAATATAAATTATAACAATATCATAAGCCAAGCAAAAACTGACAAAATATAAGATCTAATTTCCATTACAATTAGATCAGGTTAGTCAATCTGGCTGTTAAAGTTTAAAGCTAACATAAATAGGTATATTTTTTTTATTTCAATTTTTTTCTTATAATTCTTATTCTATTTCTTATAAGAATATTTCAATCTTGTTTTTGTATATCATATACAAATTTTTATCAAGATAAAAATTTTTTCCTTGATTTTCATACTTTTTTGAACACACTATAAAATCATGAAGACGACTACATTAATTATCTAAAAACTAACCAAGTGAAACAACTTGTAATTGCTGAACTCACATTTTGTCTTTAATTATCTGTAATATTTAAAATATATGATTAGAACTAATAATTTTTATTTACATTCCCTAACAACTCAGACTGCCAAAAAGATGTGAAAATACACAAATTTCATGTACAAATTATGTCAAGTTAGAACATAATTGTGTTTATACATTGAAAATATGCAACGGTCAAAATAGGGCATTAATATTGCATACATTAGATGTAACAGAAATTTTGTAAAATCTTCTTATCAAAAAAACAAATTAATCGTAACTGTGCCACCACTGGTGACAATGTATAAATTTTGCTTTTTAGTGTGGAATTATAAAAATGATAAATTATGGTATTTCATAATTTTAACTACATGCCCCTAAATGTATATTCCTATTTTAAAATTTAAATATGAAAATTAAAGTTCAAATTTTAGTACTTTCTTTTTGTCCTAGGATCACTTATAAGCTGATAAAAATGTAAAACTTAAGTAATTATCCAAACCACACCCACAAAATTTAAAAAAGTTATAATTTTTACAATATCCAAGACATTGAAAACTATTTTAATTATGCATATTGCAGTCAGCAAATTTTGAGTCAAGAGTAGTTATATGAAGAATGATTCCAACCAACATATGGCTAAAGTAGTGAAAACTTAGCTAAATTAAATAATAATACAAAAATACACTTACCATCAAGATCTTCACGACGAGACAAATTTTTGATTAATTTAGGTAAACAATTCATTTTCAGCCGTTCTACATCAACAGGGGTTATAAGCAGGAGTCCTAGAATCTCTTTTACTAAATCCCAATTTCCCGACTGAGCAGCATCTTGAAGCCAACTTTGGATCAATGTCCATCCTCCTTCAGCCATAAACATATCAACCAGACTGGTCTCGGTGTTCTTTAGAATCAGAACGTATACACATTTACTGACTAATTTCTTAGAAAACTTAGTCATCAAGCTGGGGAATAAAAAGAAAAGAACAATATGTCAATAAATATATTATATTAAAAAATATATCACAAATACAATAACAAAAGACACTATGATAAAATCAATGGTTTTCAGAGAATTAGAATAGTTTTAAAAAATAGTACAAATGAATTTTTTATAGAGCTCTAATTTGGTAACTTTAAACCTAGAATACTGATTACCATGAAATTATAGTGTAAAATATACTCACTTCACTAATCTGGGAACCTCATCTCTAGATAAAATACCTCCATCTGGACTTAACAGTACAGACAGGCATTTGAGAAGTTGGAGTGGATCAATACGCGGCTAGAAAATAAAATAGAAAATTAAATTTAAACGTCCCGCCAAAACTAATTAAATCGAACGAAATGACGTAACCAAAAAATGGCTGCCAAAATTTTCATTTTTCCTGACCAAGGCTTGTAATATATTACTTCTTGTAGTAACCGATTTATTTTATTTTAAAACTTAATACATATTATGTAATTACCACAATAACTATTAAAGATTTCAGCTATTGTTAAAGCAACTTAACGCCTACGTGCCCTTACCATATTGTGCCTTTGTGATGCTATATGAAACACTCGGGAGATATAAAATATTCACTTGCGATAGTATAATTTCTTTAACTTTAGTCCAATTTTCTACTAATTTACAAAATGTCTTTACATTTTAGCTTCAAAATGAGAGAAAAAGTATTTTGATATACGATTAGATTAGCCAACGCCCATGGCAACCCTCAAAAATATCACTTTATCTCCGCTTTTCTAGTAGAATTTTACCGAAAATTCTACTTTATTTGTTACAGATTGCTATTAGTTATTTAAAATGCAGTCTAAAAACAAAAATTTCTATAATCTTAATTATTTTACACCGAAATAATGGTATCGAATGTATTCTGCCGCTGTGTCTCTACGAGTCAAATTTAGAATTCTAAATTAAAATCAATACGAAGTTGCTGACGTTGCACGTAGTCATGGTCACCACTCTAAAAACAAAACCGGAAATCCTATTAAATGAAATAGTCAGTTTGGTAACTCGAATTTTTGAAGTTGATTTAAAAACCGAACTAAAATTAAAAATTATGGTTAATTTATCCCCTTTTTTTTCCTTTAATAGAAATATGTACAAAAGTTAAACTGAATTTTGGATATAAAATATTAATAAGCCATGCTCCCTACATATCTTAAGGTGCATTCAGAATGTTTGGCGCAACTGGGTTCGGTGCTGCCAACATATGACGTAAAATATAGGTTCGATGAATTGAATTCGTCACAATGGAAAAGGTCATTATCTTCAAAAACATGAAGTGAATAGTGATATGAATGAGTGATTTATGCCTTATCCTCGAAAACGTGATGTGATCAATGATATGAACTAGTGGTCTGAACTTTCCTTCATACTCTGACAGTGAAGGCATTATTCTTGAATTAGCAATGTTGGCATATTTTTATAGTTTAATGCAAAGCACGTCTGCACGAAGGGGAACTTTGTAAAATATTTCGGGTTACCTCGTTTCTTTCTTTTTTAATTTGAATTTTGCCTAAAAATTATTAGGATGAAGAGAATTTAAAGTTTTTCCTTTACGGAAAAAACAAAAAAAAATCTAATCGAATTTGAAAAAATGTTCTCTGATCCATATTATATGTTAAAATGTAATATTTTCTATTGTTTGAAGACTTCTGCGCCACAAATCCTTGATAATTTGGTGTGTCAGGAATACTTCGTCTAAATTTATTGTAATTATAAATAAAAGAAATATAGTTTAACTAAAAACACAACACGTTATATACTTAACAATATGGTAAGTAGGAAAAAATATTAATCGTCTAGTCTAACATTTCATTTTCGCACACTTCGGCAACTCCTTTCACAATTCGCTTACTTTGTCTGCAGGGTAGCTATTCTCGTTCTAGAGAGAACGATCATCTTGATGAAAAGTGGGCGTGGTTCTCACGAAAAAGTACGAAATCATATTCAGAATACGGTTTCTTACTTTTTCGTGAGAATCACGGCCACTTTCCATCAAAATGATCGTTCTCTCGAGAACGAGAAAGCTACCAAGAATACGGTTTCATACTTTTTCGTGAGAACCACGCCCATTTTCCATCAAGATGATCGTTCTCTCAAGAACGAGAATGGGTACCCAATAAGCGAAGAGGGATGTGAATGCAGACTGCGTCGAAAATACCTATTTCGCCAGTTTTCATGGAATGTGACCGTTCACTTCACATTCCCCAGTTCAAGGATAGGGCTTCTGAACCTGAACTCATACTGTGGCAGTGTTCCTAAATAAGCAATGTTGCCAGATATCAAATATGTCTATAACCAAAATTTTATAGTCAAGACATTGTCAAAGAGGAGTTATTGTGAATAATCTTTGACATTGTTAGGGTGATGAGAATGCAAAGTTATTCCATGACGGAAGAACAAAAAATAATACAAACGAATTTATAAAAAGTTCTCTGATCTATAATATGATCAAATGTAATATTTTTAACGATTCGAAGACTTCTACACATACACTTGTAAAACTTCCATAATCTGGTTCGTCAAAAATTCTTCGTCTAAATTCATTATAAAGATAAATAAAAAAAAACAATTTTAAGTTTCCAATGCCTTATATACAAAAGTACCAACTAAGTATCAAAAAATACTAATCTCCAAGTACGTCATTAAATTACTAAAAGCCACAGATATTTCTTTTAAGAATGTTTTATCAACTTCTTTCACACTTCACTTACTGTCCACCATGTGAAAAAGGATTTGAATGATGACTGTGTAGAGAAAGGGCGGATCCAACCTTTCTCTTTGGGGAAGTGGGGGCCGTATCACAAGAGCAAAGAAAAAATCGAAATTACCCCTACCTCATTCATATACAAGACAGTATGACAAGCCAAAGTGAGTTTTCAGTGGGAGGGGATTCAATGACATCAACGTTTCTAATGTAACTGGCAGGCCAGACTATTTTTTCTCAATTCTACGTTCTGGGGGGATTGCCCCAACCGTCAAACCCTTGAATCTACTCTTGGCGTCGAATTCATCATTTCTCATGACACTGGACCGTTCACTTTACATTCCCCAGTTTGAGGATAAGGCCCCTTTAAGTAAAATTCAGTAAACTAATGAAAAGGACGGACTTTACCCTTACACTAAATCGCAGTTGTGGTAATTTTAGTAAGAACAGTAAATACAAATTTTTTGCCAGAATGAAAGTGTAGAAATCACGAACGTGACAGTTTTATACGTCAAGTTCGTGGTAGAAATATAACGTTTGCTGTGCGTTTTATCGTGGTAGTAAATAGCATTTACTACATTAGGTCATTTCACAAGGTAGTAAACAACGTAACTGCGAAATAATTCTGACTGGTGATGGTTTCGTTCGTTAGTTTGTGACAAAATTTTAAAAAATGTAATTTCAATCAGGCGCGGATCCGAGGGGGGATGGTGAATAGTTGAAAATGTCTCGCAAACTTTTCGGTTAAGAGAGGAGTCCTAATTCCGTCTCTTCACGTTTTGTAATGGTTTTTTGTCTTTTCAATAAATATATTTATTATCATGGTTTCCCTCTATTTTCCCTAACCTAAACCGATATTAAATTTTTCCTTTCTCCTGATCGCGAATCCGCGAAGGAATTTTGAATATACAATCTACTCTCGTTCGTCAGTGCAACAGGCACGTCTTTATGAATATAAACGTTGTATTGACTAAAGGGCTATTCTTTATCACTTTCACTTCTATCACTTGAAGTAATCATGATCACTTCAGCCCAACGACAAGTAAATGCATATTCAAAAGAACATGAAGTTATCAGTTTCACTTTGATCAATTGATAATTACTCAAAAGAATAAAGCCTAATTAATTAAGGAATATTTGATGACGCATGGATTTCTCTAGTTGGACCAACTGTAGGTTTAACTTTTGAAGCGAATAATAAAAATAATAGACATAAAAGTTAGTATATAGCTAAGCACGATACTCCAGAAACGTCATTGGCTACAGGGCTATTCTTTTGAGTCATTATCACTTTCACTTCTATCACTTGAAGTAATCATGATCACTTCAGCCCAATGACAAGTAAATGCATATTTAAAAGAACATGAAGTTATCAGTTACACTTTTTTCACTTTGATCAATTGATAATTACTCAAAAGAATATAGCCTACCCCTGTCATCTAACACTGGCGGCTAAATACAGGAATACGATCCATTTAATGCGCATGTCTGTATTCATTGAAATTTTTTGACGTGGGCTGAGATTTAAGGGGGCATTAGGTCCGCCATTTTTGCCCATTTATCTGTCATTCACAACTAATTCCGTTATTTTATACTAGATGTCACCCTTATGCAGAATGAGAGAAATAAATTTCTTAGCGTAAAAAATAGTAAATCCTCAATTTAAGAAATCTCCATTGATGAAGGCGGTGTTGTCTCAAACATTACATCTTACATTACATTACCTAAATTTAATGACTTTTTGGTCACTTTCTAGCACTAAATCTAAAATGTTGCAGAATAAAAAATAAGGAAATATTTAGTGAATAATATTTAGAATTTTAAGAGTTATTATTGGATTTCGAATTCGACAGATATTATTATCAGCAATCCATGAGTCTCTTTTTTTTTGAAACATATGGCATCCTGCATTTTATTTAGCAAAAACGGGAATAAAATTATGTTCTGGCGTTTTATATCTCAAGTTCGTGTCTGGCCCCGACTAACCACTTGACCTTGACAGCTTATTTAATTTCAACCTAAGCTGTTGTAAATTTTGACTGGTATAACCTAAAAGTTAGGGTAAAGATTGACATACAAACAAAAACATTGTTTCTAGGAATAAAGAATAAATTTTGCGTGATGTGTTCAAGATCGGAACACAAAGCCAGAAAAACATAAATATTTTTAAAATTATAAAAAAGGCTTTAAATAAAACAACGTAAGCATTTCATCGCAGGTGGGGACTCGTGTTTTTTCAAAAATAATAGGTAGGTACAATATGGTACATTTTACATTACAAAAAATAGCATGCAAAAATCAGTGTTTGTTTCTATGATAATCCTTATTAATTATTATGTTTTTAGCTTTATAAATTCACCAAAATGGTTTTGTACCTGGCTGGAAGCATTACAGTGGCCATAAGATATGAAACTTTTTGCATTTGCTGCAGATTCAAGAGAAACAAAAAAAAATGGATTTCTTTAATAAGGTATCTACTTATAATAGCATTTATGTCATGAAATATGTTGAAGAAGAAACCTGGCAATACATTTTATTACAATTTTATATATAAATTCAAATTTGTAGGACAGAAGACAGAGAACCCTCAAAATATTAATTACTATGCAACTGTCATTTTGTAAATACGGATCAAAGAAGTGGATCAACATATTTAAATTTAACATTCAAAGGAAACTTAAATTTCCTTCTCCAAAGAAACGGTATGTATCTATATCAAAATATAAACTTTTTTTTAAGAGGCCTGTTCATCATATTTTTTTTTGACTGAATTCTAATAATATAACAGAAAATATTTAGAAATGAAATTTTAAGAAATAGTATTACTTTTTTTAAGAGAACTGCATATTTATATAAACTTTCTTTTTTTTTAGGAAAATAGCTTTGAAAGAAATAGATGACAAAGTCATTCTTTCCACAGTGGAAAACAATAATAATAGCTGGGCCTTATATAGCAATTGTTTTTGAATCTTTAGGCCCTTCAAGATGTAAACGGGCAAATTCCATTGTAGAAGATATGGCATCAACATCCAAAAGTGTAAGCAGAAATTCAGGGGCACACTGTTCAAAACTATAAACACTTTTAATTATTAGTAAATAATTAATATTAGGTATTATGCAGCATAGCAAGTTAAACTACTATCAAATATTAATCAAATTTTGATTTGGGACATCTGCTTTAGTTGTAAAGTACTACAGTGACAAATATAACACTGCGTCAAGTTCTTTTCAACCAATTAATGAAGACGAAAGCTTGTTTCCAACAGCATTTTATACAATTAGAAATTGTAGAAAATTACACTGCACAGAAATTTACTCATCGATTCCAACAAACCTAGAAAGTCCAAGGAAGACTTACAGTTTCTATAAACACAGAAAGATTTCGAAGGTGTATCAGCAAATGATGTAATTATTTTTGTGAGCAAGGCATATCCAGAATCTATGTCAGACAAAAAAGTTATAGAACATTTTGAAACAAATAATTTTTTAGTGATCTTGTACTAGCTGATAAATGATTCCTGATCAAGTAATTACTTCCTGCAGGCATCTTTAAATTTCGCACTATTTTTAATTTCCACAGAATTTAAAGTGTATGAAACACAAACTATAGCAAGGGTAAAAATACATGTTGAAAGAGCTATTCGTAGAATTTTTGAATATCATTTGTGTTTTAATTTCCAGTATCCTCTAATAAAAGAAGATGGGGAATTTTATTGAATAAATAAATGTTTCCAAATTATAAATATTTTTTTTTCTGTTTTTTATATTTAGTAAATCATATAATTTTATTTAAGTATTAATAAAAAGAAAATATTTTCGTAGGTGTTGTTTTATTTCTTAAGATTAGGACATTTTTGTTTAATTTTTCCAGGTAAAAACTAATTTATTTTTTACAATTAAAAAAAAAACATGAAATCTGGATACATCCAAAATAAAAACGTTTTAATGGCATTTATATAAAACTAAAATATTAACAATAACATCTTTTAAAAAAAGATGTATTTATTACTTAAACCTAGCAAATTACAGATCAATATAATTGCATATTAAAGCGATTATATTAAATGATAATGAGTAAATATGCATAAACCATAGATAAAATAGTATATTTACAATTAAATAATACTTAAATCTACATAAATATATACATTTATTTACAACTTTTTGGATAAATTACTTAATTTCCTAAAAGTTTTGGTAGATACTGATGAATATAAAAATTCTCTAATATTACTAAACTTTCTTTCCATGAAGTATCATATTCTATCTGTACTGTTACTTCTCTTAATGTTCAGAGACAGAGGTAACACTTCAATTTTTGTTAAATATTAAGATTTTCACGTATTTGTTCATATTGACATCTAAATTTAATTCTTTTTTAAGAAAATCTATGGTATTTTTATTATAGGTTCTTCTTCACTGAATGGATTTGATACCACAAAGATTGTAGAAACCTAAAATATTATTGAACTGTATTAATAAAGGAAGTGTTAAATGTTAGTAGTATAGAAAACAACAAAAAGGTTTTATGTTTCATATTTTCTAACTAAATACTTATATACCAGTAAGATTTTTAAACAGGTCATCAGGATATCGATTCCCTAGACAAGCCGATAAAATGGTCACCAAATTGCTTGCAGTTAAGTGAACTTTATTCTTAGCTACCAATTTTTATTACAATATGTCTAGTGGCAACTTTTGCTGCAATTTTCTTAATGATATCATAATTAATGGCAAATATTTAATTTTGTCAGATGAGTTGACAAAACCATCTAAGAAAGATTGTCTTCAATAATGGGTAAATTTACATCTTACCCCTGCTGTAGTATCTGTTTCCCACAACTTAATAAATCCTACAGTATTACGCTTAATTTCATTTTTATTTTATTTAGTTCTTCCTGGCTCATTTTCACCTCGATACATTTTTACTGGCATGTTTCCTGTCCAAAGTACCAGTATGGTGACATTTTTATCTCCCTTGGACAAGCATAAGTTATAATTTCAAGATCTCCAGATCTGTTAAATGAAATCTGTAATAAAAAAATTATAATTCATAATTAATAACGTTGAACAAAGGTTTATAATTTACGTCAACGCTGTCTGATTTTTTCTTCATACTAGCAAGGGATTTTTTTTTCAATAAACAAACTGAATTTTCTTATGTGATTGGACTCAAATGCATTTTCGCTTTTTAAATGACTTTATTATCGCTTCCAAATAACTCGTTGATGCTAGAAAGTTTTAACACACAAATAATATAAAAATAATATCAAATACACAATGTTAAAAAAATATCCTCAATGTGGTCAACCTTATAAGATTACAAGTAAAATTCTTATCTTTTGACAGTATGTTATGAAAAAATCTCCTGAAATGGAAGAATTTTACAAGTTTTTTAAACTTCAAATAAAGTTTTATTTGTAACAAAATTAACAATAAATAAGAAATTAAAAACCTCTTATGATAAGCTGCGGAAAGTTCCTGTAGCATATTTTTTGACTTTTCCTTTCCGTATCTGTTCAAGACAGTGACATACTTATGCATTACCATAAAGGTAACGAAGATGCAAGATCTTTTTTTATGACATTTTGTTTTAGTTTATTTTTGTAGAATCCTAATCTAGAGAAATCATTCCCATTTGAAATATTTCCATTCATAATTCGGCAGTGACTGCTGCGCCAACAAGGCCGAACTAAATCAACTTCCGGTATCCTAACAGTAATTTTCTACGCCGACTATTAGTTGATAGTCGAATGTCTTCTTCTGTTGAATGCAAATAAAAAAGAACACCAATGTCAGACTGTTCAGGTCACATCAATTACAGTTTTTGAATAAACCTAGGGCCGACCCGGGAATTATGATTTGTTACTTTTTACTAGTTTTTTTTATATACGTTGAATTTTTTAAAATAAATATCCATTTGTTGTGATTTTTTAGACAGAATAGTATTTGTAAAAATACAAGGGGAGACTCCAATAAAATTTGTGAAATGTTGGCTAGATTTTAAATGATATTGAAAAAACATGTCTTTTCTGACGCCTAGAAACTTGTGTGTACTCAAGTAATAAAAAATGCTAATTTTAAGTTTTTTTCTATGCATATTATGTAACTCTCCCCTTCATTATGCTTTTTCTAAGCATTTTTTGAAAGTTTCAGGTAAAAATCGTTTTTCCTCGTTGAATTTCAACGTATTAAAAATGACGATTTTTGGGTCAAAATAATGGGTTTTTATGACGCAAATGACCTTGAAAAATGCCGCCTTAAGGTTATGTAACTAGTTGTTTTATTTTTTTTTTTAAGAGCCATCTGAAAGTTTATTCTCGAGTTTTACTTAAAAAGCAGTGAAAACCTCTATTCTTTGACGTAAATATATGAACTCTTGACTAATCCATTCGGTATATTAAATAAGGTTTTTTTTCTTCAGCCAAAATCATATTTTCAAAAATTAATCTTACGATTGTTTTTTCAATATATTTTTTGATATTAAAGCGATAATCTTAAATTTCCCAGTTAAATAAATATAGGGAGAGAATAATTATTAAAAGTATATATATATATATATATATATATATATATATATATATATATATATATATATATATATATATATATATATATATATATATATATATATATATACAGGGTGTCCAAGATAAGGATCCTAACCATGGGGATCTCGGAAACAGTTGGAGACACGAGGTCGGTTAAATTAGAGAAAAGTTGCGCAATTTAGTGCTAAATTAAACGCAATTTAAAAATTTTAAAAATTCAAAATACTTCCGGAGATTTCCGGAAAAAACCGAATTTTGGCAAAATCGTTTTTAATTTTTGTAGGCTTTATTTAAAGAGATATCAAAAAATAAAAGGTAGATTCTTCTTGCCACTTTTTATTTTTTATAATTTGGTCTAAACAAAATTTAAATCCGACGTTTCGTTTCTGAGATACCATCATGAACTTTCATTTTTTATATGGAACAAAAAAAAGTATCCCATGTATTTGATAGCATTTTTTATTACAAATTCAACGGTGTATCACACTTGCATATCAAGTGTGTAGTTCATTGGCTTTTATAAAACTGATATACCTTTCTCTCTCGCTCTCATGGAGCTCTTATGGAAAGTACTTGAACTACGTATTCGATATGCAAGGGTGATACATCGTTGAATTTGTAATAAAAAATGCTATCAAATACATGGGATACTTTTTTTTGTTCCATATAAAAAATGAAAGTTCATGATGGTATCTCAGAAACGAAACGTCGGATTTAAATTTTGTTTAGACTATATTATAAAAAATAAAAAGTGGCAATGAGAATCTACCTTTTATTTTCTGATATCTCTTTAAATAAAGCCTGCAAAAATTAAAAACGATTTTGCCAAATTTCGTTTTTTTCCGGAAATCTCCGGAAGTGTTTGAAATTTTTAAATTTTTTTAACTGCGTTTAATTTAGCACTAAATTGCGCAACTTTTCTCTAATTTAACCGACCTCGTATCTCCAACTGTTTCCGAGATCCCCATGCTTAGGATCCTTATCTTGGACACCCTGTATATATATATATATATATATATATAAAACAATATTTAAATAACATTGTTACTCTTTCAAGAAAAAAAAACTTAATTTTTATATTTACTCAAAAATCAATAAAAAAATACAGTAAAAAATATTTAGTTTAACAGGTAGTATATATACAAATAAAATTTTTTTTATACTTTAAATACATAACTATTAACAATAAGAGTGGTCGAAAGGATTAGTTGAAGTTATTTCAGTGCCCCTCAGTGTTTCCTCAATAATTTTTTGCTCCTCCTCATTTGGTTTTTTATTACTTTTTTTTTTGTATTTATATGTAGGATGAAGAATTAGAAACATAACATAAAGAACATTAATAATTTTATTAAATGTCCAGATTACCTTTAACTTTTAACATACACGTAGTCTTACTCCTCTGCCGATTTTTTATTGTAAAACATAGAACTTGTTAGACCTAAGACTATTTGTGTACTTGAAAATGTTGTAAAGTAAAAGTAATAAATACATAATTTATAAAACTTTTATGTAAAAATATAAATACATGTGTAAGCATTATATATCGTTTTTTTTTCTACCTCTGTAAGAACATTTTCCTTTTTTAATTTACTGTTAGAAAAATCTGTTATACGCTTCTAATAACTCCATTTTATATTTGTATATAAAAATAAGTTATTTGTTGTACGTATGTATATATATATATATATATATATATATATATATATATGTTAGGTCGTGGTCGAGTGGTAAGGGTTTTTAAAAAACACTTTATTTTGCAGTCACACGACTAACAATAAATTTATTTTATTTTGGACTTTACACTTGAAATTTACAATAACTTTCAGAGATTAAACTTTAAATTAAGATTTAAAATAGTTATACACTACTGACTTCTGACTTATACTCTACTAACTTCGCTGTGCTGACTGATGAGCGCAGGGCGAGTGCAGGTATTTATAGTATTAGGTATTTTTCCCATAATGCATTAGTTTCTTTGTTTGTTTTCGAGGAATAGAAACAATAAGGCATTATTCATAGTCTAGACTTGTTGATGAAATATGATATTATTCTTTATTGTTTTGTTAATTCAGCGTCTAGGCTTGTTTATGATATTTGATACTTATTATTGTATTTTAGTAAATTCAGCGTCTGGGCTTGTTTATGATATTTGAAACTGTTATTGCCTTTTTAGCAAATTCAGCATCTTTATTAAACACCTGCATCCGTTTGGATAAATAACATATTAGATTACAGTGTTTATTAACTAGACCTGCAAGGTCAGCAGTTACGTGATAAACAATAACTTAGAATATTTTAATAATATTGGGTAAATTTGGATATAACAACTCCCCCTCTTATTAAAAAGTTAGCTGCATTTTTTGCTGTAACTTTTTTAATTAGAGTTTACAATTTTAAACATAATTTTTATTAACATTTTTATTATCAGTAAATTCAAACATTTCGGTTTCTTCAATAGGTTCACTAATACGTAAACTCGGTCTTCTACGAGGTAGAATTTTTGAAAATTTCCCTCCTAATAAGGGTAATTGAGGCTTTGGAGGTGGTGGTGGAAGATTAGAGGATTCAATTCCTATCCTAATCATTTTCCTACGTTTTTTACATTTAAAGAATATGTAGACAAATATAATTGCTACTATTAAAGTTATAGAAACATAAGTGAACCAAGGAGTGTACTTTTTAATTAAAGGTTCATTAATTAAGTCATCAAGATCTTTGGAATATTGATCCAATTTGTGTTTTGCAATTTCTAGGTTTTCTAGATTTAAATCACTCATTTTTAGAGGTTTTAAATTTAAATTGTCCATAGTATTGTCTGGATAGTTTTGACAACAATTATAAGGTATTTTCATAACATTTGAATAGCTATAGTGCCATTCTGACATTTTTGACATTGTAGCTTGAACTTTAGTAGTTCCGATAAATGCAATGCATTCTGGTTGTAATGTCATAATTGTATTAGTATCGATAATTTTTGATACTGGATCAATATTTTTACATTTAATGGTAATCGGAGTTTGATCCGTTACAATTAATAACCATATATTATTACTTAAAAGTTGTACTTTATAATCTTGTGCGTACACTGAAATAGTTTGACAATTTTTAGGAGTATTTAGTTGAGGAGTTTTTAATAACTGTGCTTCACATATTGCGTTAGAATCTATAGGATATGAATACAAATTTTTACAAAGTTTTATATTTAACATAACTTCTTTACAATTATTAATATTTGTTAATAGAATAAATTGATCTGAATCATCACTTTTCGCGATATATTTTGAATAGTTGGCAAAATATAATGAAGTTTAGTTCGATTATCCTTTATAGGAATTGGATATAATTGATATATTGTATACATTTCTGGTTCGACCAGTGGTATATCTAATACAAAAATTAATTTATCAATTGTTTGAAAAGCTGATAATTCGATAATATCTAAATACGTAGCTATTTTAGCTTCTCTGATTGATAGAGGTAAATTATTCTTTTGTAGATTCTGAGATATTATTTGTAAAGCAGCTATAAGGTCTTTTGGTGTAATAATCGATGTATGGATTATTTTGAGTTTTGCAAATGTAATTGCATTTAATATATCATTTACTTCGTTTTCAATAAAAGAATATGATTCCATGAGGTGTTGACAAACTCCCATTATCTGTATCTTCAATTCTAAAAGTTCTAAGTTGTCATTTATTTTATGAATTTTATCATCTATTATTTTTATATCTTCGTTGAAAGTCTGTTCATCTATTTTAAACTTCTGTAGAGTTTCATTAAAGTTTTGGATTACTGATGTTGTAACCATGATTTGTTTTTTCATCAGGTTTTCTAATTCATGTTCGTCTTTTTCAATTTTATTAATGCAGTTATTATAATATTCGCCGTCTGAAGCGTCTAAATTACCAGTTATGAACTTCCAAATACTTCCTGCAGCGTTAATTAAACCGCGTTTCTTTCGAGGATTAATGGAAACATCTAGCTCTACTTCTTCAAATTTAGTTTCTAAATCTTTTGATATTTGTTTAAGTAGGCTTATATGTGTTAGCAAGTCGAAATTAAAAATTTTCATTTTATCAGTTTTTCTTGTTATAGTTGATAAGAGACTGTTTAAAATATTATTGTTATTATTATAAGTTTCTCGAAGTTTATAGATGTCTTTGTATACTAGTAAAGTCCATTTATCGTTGGATACTTTAAGTTTCATTTCCCTTTGGAAATAGAGTCCAATATTATTCTCTATTGGTTTAAGAGTATATAAATATTTCTGGTTTTCTTGAATTAAGGGTGTAGTTTCTCTTAAGTTCGTGCATAGCAAAAGTGTTAACCTAAAAATAAAAATAGTCAATCATTATCAGATTGATCGCATTCTAATTGAGTTTTATAAGCGTTTTTATCGTCTGGGATAATAATAATATCGTCTATATAGGGTTTAAGTCTGTCAAAATTGACTTTGGTTAACTGTTTGGTCTCAAGATTTTCTAGAGTCGCTGAGTTCAAATGAATCTCTTTGATTTCAAATGGACCGTTGAATTTCTGTGCGAGTTTTCCCTTAATTTGTGATTCTTTTACGTAAACTTTATCTCCAATTTTATAATTTGCGTTATCTCGTTTTTCTGGAATATGCTCGTCAAATCGTTCTTTAGCTTTTTGTTTTGATTTCTGAGTATTACTTCTAGCTGATTCGTAATAGTGTTTAATTCTTGCATTTAAGTCTCGAATGTATTTTGAAATTAATTCTTTTTCATTATACAGGGTTTCTGGTGGTCTAGCTGATGTATGTCCAAATATTAATTCATAGGGGGTAAATCCTGTTGTTTTATTTAACGAATTATTATAACATATACAAGCATATGGTAATAACTGACAGGGGTGTTCTCTAGGGTCTTCGGTTTTCATAACTCTTATCATTTCGAGTAGAGTAGCATGAAATCTTTCAAGTGAGCCGTTTGATTGAGGGTGATTTACACTGGAGAAAGTAATTTTAATATTGTAAAGATTACATAGGTCTTTCATTAATTGGTTGTTAAATTCTCTTCCGAAATCACAATGGATTCTTAATGGTGTTCCATAGTGTTGGAAATATAAAAGTAATGTATTTACTACGGATTTTGAACTTTTATCCATTAAGGGGTATGCTTGGATAAATTTAGTCAATTCGTCCCTTATGGTTAGAATATAATTTTTATTTGGGATTTCTAGTATATCAATATTTATTCTTTCAAACGGTGTTTTTGGAGTTTCGGTGATTACTAGAGGGTTATCTAAGTTTTTTCTTAGAATTTTATTCTTTTGACAAATTTCACATCTTTTAATATAGTTTTCGACATCTTTACTTAATCCTGTCCAATTATGTTTTTCTTTGATTCTTCGAATTGTTTCATTTACTCCTCTATGGAAGTTTCTTTTTCCTGAGTGATATTCTTGTATTATGATTGGAATTTCGTCTTTTTGAGGATTAGTTACAATATTTTGACATATTACTAGTTTTAGATCTTTTTCAGCAAAAATAAAACATATCATTTCTAGTATTGGTAAATGTATGTTATTTTCCACATAGTAAGTTTTTGAATCATCAAGTATATGTCTTGAGTTGATTAATATTTTAAATAAAGTTGGAAGTGCATCTTCGTTTTGGAAGGGTAGTGTAGCTAGGTAATATTTTCGTTTTTTTACTGTTTTTGAGTTCAAAATGTTAATTTTGTCATCATTAAATGGTGAGTGTTCTTCGTGAAAGTCTTCAATTATTTTGTAGTGAAGATCTTGCAATCTGTCTTCTTGAAATATGACAATTATATTTTTATGGTCTTTATCTAGTAATTGATCATTTGTATATCGAATTTTTGAATAATCAATTAAGCTAGTTGTCTGATAAAGGTCTGTGAATCTTTTCCATTCACTTTCCATTGTCTGGGGTGACATTAATATATTTTCGTCTTCATAATTTTCTGAATCTGTTTCATCAGATTTTTGGTCACTATTTAGTTTTTGATTAAAGGTACAAGCTCTTTGAATATTATTTATTTTAATTCTACTAAGAGCATCTGCATTCTTGTTGATTTTGCCTGGTTTGTAGATTATTTCGTAGTCATATTCTTCTAATTTAAGTCTCCATCTTGCTAATCTGGAACCTGGATCTTTGATTGAAAATAACCATGTTAAAGGTCTATGATCAGTGATTAGTTTGAATTTTCTACCAAATAAGTATGGTCTAAAGTGTTTAACTGTCCATACAATTGCTAAGAGTTCTCTTTCTATTACGCTATATTTTGTTTCTGCTGGACATAGCGTTCGAGATGCATAAGCTATTGGAAGGTCTTTTCCTATTGGTCCTTGAGATAAAATTCCTCCTATTGCATATAATGATGCGTCTGTGGTTAAAATAAATGGTTCTTCAAAGTTTGGATATATTAAAATTGGTTCGGTAGTAAGTTTTTCCTTTAGTTTATTAAAAGCTTCATGACATTGTTTGTCAAAATTAAAAGTAACATCTTTTTTTAATAGTTCCGTTAGAGGTTTTGATATTTTTGCATAGTCTGGGATAAATCTTCTATAATATCCTGATAATCCTAGGAATGATTTTACTCCTTTTGTATTTTTTGGAACTGGAAATTCTTGGATTGCTTTAATTTTGTTGGGATTCGGTTTTACTCCGTCCTTTGTAATTAAATGTCCTAAATATGCAACTTCTTTTCTAAGAAATTCACATTTGTCTGGTTGAATTTTTAAATTAGCTTTCCTTAGTCTGGAGAATACATCTTTTAATCTACTCATATGTTCATGAATAGTCCTGCTATATATTATGATATCATCCATGTATACTGCACATCTTTCATTTTGTATACCCATAAGAATGTTATCCATCACTCTTTGGAATGTTGATGGTGCATTTTTTAATCCAAATGGCATTCTAAGATATTCGTAATGTCCATTTTCTACAGAAAAAGCAGTTTTTGGTACGTCTTTTGGATTGATTTCAATTTGATTGAATCCTGTTGAAAGATTTAATGTTGTAAAATACTGACTGTGTCCTAGTTGATCAAGTATGTCAGATATATTTGGTAATGGTAGTTTTTCATCGAGGCAAAGTTCATTGAGCTTCCTAAAGTCAATACACATTTTCCATTTTTGTTTTCCAAAAGCATCTACTTTGCTTGGTACGATCCATACTGGACTTGACCATGGAGAGACTGAAGGTTGAATTATTCCTTGGTCTAACATTTTATTAATTTGAGTTTTAACTTCTTCTTTATGTACTTGGGGATATCTATAGGACTTTGTATAGATTGGTCTTGTATCTCTAGTAGGAATAGAGTGTTTTATTTCACTTGTGAATGTAAGTTTATCTCCTTCTAAGTAGAAAATATCAGAAAAATCTAGACAAATTTGAACAATCATGTTTAATTCTTCATTGTTTAAGTGTTCCGTTCGTAATTGGTCAACTATCTCTTCTTCTCTACTATATGTTGAAGTATTCGCCTTATTAAAATTTTGTATTGAAGTGTTTGTCTTAATAAATGGTTCAAATTTTAAATTATCAAATTTTACTATTTTTGGAATCGAGTTTATATTTATTACGGAAGTTAGAAATTCACCATTTTCATTTATATTAACTATAGCATTAGGAATATGTACCTTATCAATTGATTGTGATAATAATATTGCTTCAGTATTTTTTAATTGATTAGTTTTAAATTTATAAATTTTTTCAATTCTCGGTGGTATATTAATTATATTTTGTATATCAAAACATTGACGTTCAGAATCATCAAGTTTATTTATCTCATTACTATTAGATTCGACTTTAAATAATGGAACCGTCTTAAAATATGTAATTAATTTTTTATTAAATATATCAACAATGCAGCGATAGTGTTGCATGAAATCGACACCTAAAATACCATCAAATTCTATATCAAGATTACAAATATAAACTTTATGCGGATCATCATATTTAAAAGGTATTAATACAGACTCTGTTATCAAAATATTTTCATTTGTTATTCCTTTTATTGCTAAGTTTTCAGAGAACCTTTGTTTAAAATTTTCGCAAGCTGTCGGTTTAAAAATAGTTATTCCTGCACCTGTGTCAATTAAATATTTAAATGTTTTTGTCGTATCGTAAATATAAAAAAGATTTTGGGAACTTACAGTGTTTAAATTAAATTTTTGAAATATGATTCTTTGTTGACTTGTTGGTTGATGTGCGTTGTTTGTATTTGGTCTGATAGTTCTAAAATTTCCGAGGCATTTACTTGAAAATTTTCGTTACACTGAGAAAAATGTTCATCAGTATTTTGTAAAAAATTTTGATTATAATTTTCATAATTATTTGTAGGGTAATATGAACAATTTGGTTCATTTTCATTGTAATTCATTGGATAATTATTTTCAAAATATGGCTGATTATTATAATCAGGGTTGTCATAGTCAGGATTGTCATAATCAGGGTTTGAATTTTCAAAATTTTCATTTTGATTGTTGAGGTAATTATACTCATTTTGGTTTAAGTGATGAGTTTTTGATTTTTGAAAATACGTATTTGGTCTTTGATTACTTTGTGATTGTACTTGAATTCTTTGATTCGATTGATTTTGATTTGAAGGCTGTGCCTTATTTATATTTTGATTTTGATTTGGTTGAAAATTTTGTGGTCTTGGTTGGTATACTTGAAATCTAGGCTGAAAATTTTGATTTGTTGAAGGATAATTTTGTCTTTGCATTTGCATTTGTCTTGTTTTACATTCAATAATGGTGTGCCCATTCTTTTTACAAAAGTTACAAAATTTTTGAATTGGTTTTGAAGTTAATGGCTGCGCCTTATTTGTACGTTGGAATTTTTGATTTTCGAAATATGAAAGTTGTATTTCTCGTTTTATGCGGTTGACTGCGTCAAGCATCGTTAAAGGGTTACCTGCTCTTATTATTTGTCCTAATTTTGGTTCTAAGCCTGTTAATAATGTGTTTAGACACATGTTGTCAATTAAAATTGTCTGAGCATTCTTTTGGTCTTGATTTAATGTTTGTTTTGTTATAGCAGAATACATTTTAGCATTGTGCGTTTGTAATCTAGCAGCAAAGGTTAACGGACTCTCAGTTGTTAATTGATGCATACGTTGTAAGTCTTGAATTAGTGAGGTTAAATCACGAGGATCTCCAAAATGAACTGTTAATAGTTGAGATATTTCGTTCCATGTATCAATATTTCTAGAATTAATCAATTGTGCCGCTTTTCCTTTTAATTGATTTTTAATTTTAATTGTTAGTAAACCTTGTTGGTCATCTGTACACATTTGATGAGCTTTATTACAAGCGTTTAAAAAAGTATTCAGAGAAATTTGATCACCATCGTATTCTGGTACGAGAGAGAAAATTTCTGACAATTTGTATTGTTCAGCATTAACGTTATTATTAGGATTTTGATTTGCCATTGCTGTTGTAAGGATATCAAATTTTTTAAGATGTTATTTTGAGTTGGTTTGAGATGTTGTGAGTCAGTTTGAGTTGTTGTGAGTCAGTTTGAGTTGTTGTGAGTCAGCAAACGAGTGAGTGAGTGAGCTTTATTTATTTATTTGCCAAGTATTTGAATTTGAATTAATTTGATTTAAATTAAATTGATTTTAATTGTTTCGAGTTGATTCAGTGCAATTTATGAATGAATTACTTAAAACTAATAATTATTTACAATGAATGACTTACGCTAAGTTGAAGAACATCTTTGTGAAGTTCTTGAAGTTGATTGAAGCTTTGAGGGGTTGGGGGGTTGAACAACTGCTACGACGTGCCAGGGGTTTCACTAGGTGTTCCTAATCCACACGGGTTGTGGTAGCTGCGACGTGCCAGGGGTTTCACTTGGTGTTCCTAATCCACACGGCGTTGTGGCTAGCTCTTCGTGCCAGGGGTTTTACTTAGTATTCCTAATCCACACGGAGATTTGTTGCTTCCACTTCAGCTTCCACGCACAGTTGCTGATGAGGGGTTGAATCGTCGACACTAGGAGTTAGATCTTGCCCGCAGGCCACTTGTTCTACAAAGTGCCACGATTGGTTGCTTCTTTGTTTTGTTGTGGGCTCTTTTTGTCCCTGTTATGTGAGTTCTTTGACTCTTGAAGTGGGCTCGTTTTGTCCCTTGATTGTGAGTTCTTTTGACTCTTGATGTGGGCTCGTTTTGTCCCTTGATTGTGAGTTCTTTTGACTCTTGATGTGGGCTCGTTGTCCCTGATGAATATGAATTAATGATTTGCTTCTTGGAGCACTTGTTTTGATGAATGGCTTCTTGGAGCACTTGAATCTTGAATTTTCTTTTTTCTTTTGGAGCACTGGATTTTTTGTTTTGTGAAGAATTAAAATTCACCGTGATTTTTCTTTTCACGTCAAAACATCCGAACGACTGCGCCAATTGTTAGGTCGTGGTCGAGTGGTAAGGGTTTTTAAAAAACACTTTATTTTGCAGTCACACGACTAACAATAAATTTATTTTATTTTGGACTTTACACTTGAAATTTACAATAACTTTCAGAGATTAAACTTTAAATTAAGATTTAAAATAGTTATACACTACTGACTTCTGACTTATACTCTACTAACTTCGCTGTGCTGACTGATGAGCGCAGGGCGAGTGCAGGTATTTATAGTATTAGGTATTTTTCCCATAATGCATTAGTTTCTTTGTTTGTTTTCGAGGAATAGAAACAATAAGGCATTATTCATAGTCTAGACTTGTTGATGAAATATGATATTATTCTTTATTGTTTTGTTAATTCAGCGTCTAGGCTTGTTTATGATATTTGATACTTATTATTGTATTTTAGTAAATTCAGCGTCTGGGCTTGTTTATGATATTTGAAACTGTTATTGCCTTTTTAGCAAATTCAGCATCTTTATTAAACACCTGCATCCGTTTGGATAAATAACATATTAGATTACAGTGTTTATTAACTAGACCTGCAAGGTCAGCAGTTACGTGATAAACAATAACTTAGAATATTTTAATAATATTGGGTAAATTTGGATATAACATATATATATATATATATATATATATATATATATATATATATATATATATATATATATATATATATATATATATATATATATATATATATATATAAAACAAATTTTTATACTTTCAAATTAAAAATGTATTTTTATATTTTAAATTTATTTATGTCCCAAGATTTAAATAGCCCGCCTCTAATATTTAGTTGCATGTCGATCCACGTCGGCGCTAATAAAACAATTATTCAGGCAATGTATTATCTGTCCTCACTCTATAGATTATGCTTTCTGTAACATAACCGTAAATTTTGTGACAAGCAAACGGACATGCGCATTGAATGGATCGTATTCCTATATTTAGCCGCCAGTTCATCTAACTGCCATTAGAAAGAAAGGTACTACTCATCGATAAAAAAAATGAATATAATTATATATATATATATATATATATATATATATATATATATATATATATATATATATATATATATATTTAAAGGAAAAAATATGCGTTTTATGAAGAAGTTACCCTGTGATGACACCATTATTTAACCAAAAACTCAAGGTGGTTTAAGGAAAAAGAATTCCTTGTCCAATTTAACTTTCTTGTTCGGTTAATGATAACTAAAACTGTAAAACCCAAGTATAGTTTGATATGGTTAGCGTATTTGTTTATTTTTAAAAGCCATTATAAATAAATTTAATTAACTATGTCCCAACTCCTCTAGTTTAAACTGACCATGTATTTTTGCTACGAATCACAGATATGTATTGACTCTGATCTGTTTTTCATACTAGTGGATGATCGAGATAATGTAAAATACAAAAACATCCTGAAATTGGTCAAGACTAGAAACCGATTTTCTCACTGTAGTATCACTAAAGTTCAGAATGTGTTAAATTGATCTCAATTATAAATATAAACCTCCACATCTCAAGTTAGAACAATTTTAAACTTCAACCATGTTGGTAAATTAGGGGGCTTCATTTTAAGGTAATAATGGAAGTCATAGTCTGTTTTGTCATATATATTTTATAAACAAATATAGTGGATACTTTCTATTGTTTACATACTAGTTAATATATTTTATTCTACAATGCTACTGTAAGATAAATACATGAAACTGATATAAGTTAATCAAAATAATCTTCTATATCAATATCTGGATTTAATATATCATCGCCATAAGGCTCCAAACTAATCTGGTTTAAAATTAAATTTTCACAAGTTTCTTCCAAATCAGTTTCACCAACTAAAACGGCTCCTTGCAACTTATGATTTTCTATAACGAACTTAATGTATTCCATTCCTTTAGTAGTTCTCAAAAGAATTTCATATTTCTTATCCAATTTTTGTCCATTATAAAGGCCAAGTAAAATAACTTTATACCCAAAAAGTTTAGTTGAATGTGTAAAAATTTCAAAACAAAAATCTTGCAGTACCTCTTCATTATTTAAATGTCCAGCAATACATTTTGCAGCATAACATCCCATCTGCCTGGCTTGTGTCCATAGTTTCATTTGAAACCAATGCTTTGCTAAAGGCCAATTTGCAGCACATAAATCACCAGCAGCATAAATATTTTTTAAATTTGTTTTCATCTGTTGGTCAACCAATATCCCTCCATCTTCAGCCAACTCAAATTTATTCGTTGTACGAAAATTTTGTCTTGGACTTACTCCTGTTGCTGATACAATTAAATCACAAGCCAATTTTGTACCATCAGTGAGAGTCACTTCTAAAGGATTTTCAGATTGTGACTCGTCGACTGACTTAATTTCATTTTGATAATACAGGTGCACTTGTTTTTCTACATTATTTGGATTTGCTCCACTGATTAATAAATTTTTGTACCAGTCTGGCCCTAAAGCAGCACCAGATTTTCTGAAGTTATCCTCTTGATAACGCATTCGTTTACTAACTAACTCAGGGTTGGTATTCTTGCTATGTAATGAATCTTGAAAGAACTCTGCTGCTCCAGGATCAACAAAAGTAGCTGAAATATGGTTGTCCTTTATAACCCAATAAATATCTGCATTTCTTATTTTGTAAACAATTTCTGAAGCAATTCCTCCATTTCCAACAATTACAAGCTTTTTACAGTGTTTCAATTTATTTATAAAAGTTTCAACAGAATCTGTATCTCTAATGCCTATAATATGGTTTGGAAATTGTTCTGACTGAGGGATTAGTTTTGGTTCAGCCCCTAGGCACAAGCATAAGTACATATACTTAACAATTTTACCACTTTTTGTAACTACATAAGAATCTTCATCATTGATTTCGGTCATATTATCATGAATTACAGTTATATTATGATACTTTTCAGTAAGAGAATCACTTGATTGTTCTTGCACATCAAACTCAATAATGGTTTTAGTTACTGCCCGTAAATTAGTAACAGTTTTAATTAGTGAAGACTCACTTAAAAGAATAATTGACTTTTCTGTTTCTAAAAATGCCAAAGTTTCTGCACATGATACGCCAGCAATTCCCCCTCCAACTATTAAAAAGGTAGCTTCCATTACTTTTTATTAGGATTATACAAGGTATAATCGTACTTTTTGAAAGGTACGTCGTAGATTAATAAACCTTTGTCATAAGCTCTCTTTACACTAATTTCTAATTCTTGATGACGCCTCTGGCATAGTCCAGTTTTGTTATAACTTAAAACGGCACCAGTTTGAGGGGATATAAACTGTTTTAAAAGTTTAGAGTTTGCTTCATGTAAAACCAAGTATTCATCTCTGCAAATAGGACATGGACTTCCACTTGAAATTTGTCCGCCACGAATACAAGTTTTTCTTGTTTTCTTAGGAGGAATTCCGCCTTTATGGTTTCTTCTATAAGGCACCCATACTGGTTCGTCACCATAAGTTTGCTTATAAGCAGTACTTTCCAAATACCTTATACTCGTCTCTAAAGGAATTTTTTCAGTTCTATCTTTGGTAATTTCCCGAGTTTCAATCCGAGGATTTTCAGTGTTTTGTTGATTTACAAATGCGGTTAATGCAAATTGTCTGCTACCAATATTTTTAAAAACGTTTTTGAAGGCAACTGAACGTAAGATCATTTTTTTGTGTTTGAAATACGTTGAGGGTTAGGAAAAGAAGAGGTGTCAATTTCTAGAAACGTCAATCTTAAAAAAAATACCATTGCCAACATTGGCCGAATTCGGGTGCATTCCACTAGGCGCTCACAACGCCCAAAATATTCCTTCAATCGTTCCACATGACGACTACGGTCGTTGCGGTCGCGGCGAAAACGTCATTAATGACGTCATTCTTCTCGCTCACGCCGAGCTCACAACAACCCATCTAAAAAGGTGGGTCAAAGTGGACGTTGAGAATTTTGGCGCGGTTTTTTAAATTTAAAGACAATTGAATGTAAGAGTTTCAAAATTACAATGTAGCATATGAGAAAAAATAAGTATAATTTGGTTTAGATTCAAAATACACTGAATTACACGGTGTAGTCCAATCCAGAAAAGGCGTTCCTGAAAAATAAATTTATAAAAATGTAGTAATTATATACAAGTACATTTATAGACTGTAGTAATTATATAAAATTTACCCTAAAATAACTTTTGAATTCTTTATCTGAATAACGATTAATAATATTCTCATAATCAAGTTTTCGCTTTTCCCGATTTTGTAAAACCGCATTCCATTCTTCATCTGAACTAGATGAAGTACTTTCTGACGCATTATGACGATCCACCAACACATATCCAACTGTCGCCACAGTAGATATTTTGATTATTTTTTAACGTAAATTACTAAAAGACTCCACTAAAATAAAATATAAGAAACTAAATAGTATTTTTCTTTAATATAAAACAAGTTAACCAATAATTATAACCAATTATTAAAATTAAAGCTTAAAAATTATAACATAACCTTTTCAAGCTTCTGATTTATTTTCAAATCCGCCATTTGTAATATTTAACTCAACGCACAATCCCATTCCACTTGGGTTTATGATTAGAATGCTCACAAGCTAGTGGAACGGGAAAAACTGCGATCATGAGCGTGATTGTTGTGAGTGCTTAGTGGACATGATTCAAAAGAATGACGCCATGAACAAATTGCAGTTATAGGGCTATTCTGTTGAATCATTATCACTTTCACTTCTATCACTTGAAGTAATCATGATCACTTCAGCCCAATGACAAGTAAATGCATATTCAAAAGAACAGGCGAGTTCTTTTATTCCATCGATGAAAAAGCGCTGAATTAGTCCGATGGGTTCTTGTGACGTCATAAATGGATTTTCAATGAAATTATGTTGAATTTAAGAACGCTCATTTCCGATTGACATGTGACATTTTTCCAAAAACCTAACCTTAAAAATCCAATATTTTATTTGGAAGTTTATTTTATATTTATATAAATATTTTTATATAATATAGAAATTCCGTCATTTTTATATATAACGAACAATAAATCAAAAATAGTGGCAATTATTTATTTCCAAGACAGAGAAATAAAAACATAATCTTCAAAATTAACAGTTGTTTTTTCCCCCACTACCTGTCCATCGCATTCATCGGGGTCTGAAGCCGATGGATTGTTGATGCGTCCATCGATAAAAAAAAGAAGGGTTTAATGATTAATCGCATTTTTATCGTTTTATTTTAAGAACGGTTTGATGGATTTCAGATAAGTGCGCAAAATCATCGATGAAATAAAAGAACGCGCCTTATATGAAGTTATCAGTTTCACTTTGTTCACTTTGATCAATTGATAATTACTCAAAAGAATATAGCCTATAAAAGCACTAAACCGGGAGGAGGGGGGGGATTGTACGCATACATTGAGTGATTCACGCCCGTTTCAAGGCAGAGTGAGAGATAGGGAAGCGAATAGTAAAAAATGCTATCTCTCATTCCTTTGGTTTCCTTGTGTTTTTCCTCATTTTCTTCTATATAAGGGCTATTCTTTTGAGTCATTATCACTTTCACTTCTATCACTTGAAATAATCATGATCACTTCGACCCAATGACAAGTAAATGCATATTCAAAATTCAATTACATTTTTTTTACTTTGATCAATTGATAATTACTCAAGAATACAGCCATAATCATGTTCAGAGCGAGAGATAGCATGTATTGCTATTTACCTTGTCTCACTTTTTGCCGTAAGTCTTACAGGTGAGTACAGCACGATTTTCATAAAATAAAAAAATATGATTGGGGTACAGGCACGCATATTTTATTTTTTAATTCGTGGGTACAGGCAACAACACCTATCTAGAGCAGTTTAAAGTTATTGGTACAGGTCACAAACTTGACATACACAGGTGTCATAGCATAACTAACCCATGAAAAGAAAAACAGTGGTATTAATATAAACCATATTACTTTAAATCATTATTATTTTCAGTTTTGTCATTTTTATTACTTGATCATTTCAACAAAATGGTAACTAAATGTGTATACCAAAGAATACGAATATTAGAACATACACTACTGCTGGAGGCAGCATGCAATTTTCTGCTCGCGTTATAAAATCAAAAAAAGAGCGGGCGAATACAGAGAAATGCTGCTATCTCCTTAAATTCCATAAACAACTTATAAAACTGGACTACCCATAAAAATAATTTTTTGCCTAACCCTCTTATTGGTCGCCATTACGTGCAATGATTTGTATGGCAACATTGAATTCCCTGTTAGTTAATTATATTGGTGTGAATGTGTTATGAATGAATGTCAATTCTATTAATCTAATTAGTTTAGAGCCGTTTTACACACACAAGAATTATAGCCAAAATTTATCTCATAATTATGTTGAAAATTTTCATAAAACTAATTTGCTGTTTTACACATCAAAGAATTATTGTTAAAATTTTGGTGAAAATTTTCGGCATAAAAAGTGCGAAAATCGACGCAGAATAAAATTTGTGAATTGACAGCCCACGTTTGTTAATCAACCTAAACTTAATATTAACTTATTGTTTCTTGCACAAAATATCCCTTAATTTGTAGTTTCTTGATTATATATGTTCGGAAACTTTCATATTTACGACATTTTAAGGTTATCCCCAGAGCAAGTTAACTTTTTAACTGCTGGAACGTCACATGTGATGAAAATGCGCATGAGCACCGACAAAATTATCACCAAAATTATATTCAAATTTCTTGTACGTATCAAACAGAGTGGTACTTTATTGTAAAAATTATCTCCAGAATTTTCGGAAAAAATTTGCTGAAAATTTTTGTTATAATTTTCGGAATAATTCTTGTGTGTGTAAAACGGCTCTTAGACAATAACTATCTCTTTCTACAGTATATCTAAAACGATAAATCGCTCCTCCTTGTTTTAGGTGACAGGTTTATTGAGTATATTCAATAAAAAAAAAACGGGATAAATAAATGTTTTTGTAAAACAATATGTAACTTGAATTTTTCTGTTTTTAGATTCCTCAATATTATAATTTTTCCGTTCAAAGCAATTCCTTTAATAATAATAATTTTTTAACCTTTTTTTTATTGTTTTTAATTAACAAGCATAGAATGTCAGTTCGTACAAATATATGAGAAAGCTTTTCTATGACTATGATAATTTGCATATTTTATTTTTTACAATAAAACTGTTGTTTAGAAAAGTAGCTAAAATGTGAAAATATGCACCAAAAACGAATCAAGACTAATTTTATTTTTTAAATATCTGTTTTGTAAAATATTATGGAAATCAGTGGATATTTTTGTAAATAATATTAGTATACCCTACATCCCTCTTTGGACGTAGAGTGTAAGTTAGTAAAAAAAAGTATTAAGGCATTTATTTTTAAAAATTTTATATCATAAATTAATATACATGTATATTGTTTAATATATATATATATATATATATATATATATATATATATATATATATATATATATATATATATATATATATATATATATATATATGTGATCTCGAAAGAGCAATATAATTGTAATATTGCAAAGTAAGAGTTTTATCACTTAAAAATGGCTTCAATTAGGTCTTTGTTAAAATTATTTTTTCCTCAATACTTTTAGGGAACTAATATGTTAGGTATTTATATAGAGGCAACAACATTCATAATAATGTTGACATTCCCTTCATAATAACGGAGCTTTAATTTAAAACAAGTAAAATAACATGTACTAAATCATTTTTATAAAAAAATTTTAACTCCAAAGCAAATAAGGAAAGTGTTAAAGCAGTCTATATTCAATAGCTTATCTATCTAAACATAACAATAATTATTAATACACTTTAAATATAAAAAAGATTGTAAATATAAGAGTAGGATCCTTACATTAATATCATTTTTAATCTCAATACATACATAAAGATTTACTGGCAACTTTTAATTTTTACACTAGTTCAAACTTTCCATTTACTTAACCATTTGAGGACCTGGAATTAACTTTTCCTGGAGTTGAATTTTTGAAATGGCAATCGATTACAGCTTCTTACTACTTTGACAAGGGATATTCACTATTTGAGCTAAAATCAAAGAATTTTTGTTTTATTTTCTTAAAAAAATAATAAGTACAATCATTCATTTCTATTTTCATATGGCATATTGGTTTTTAAATGTATAATTATTTTAAACTATAACAGCATACCAGTTTCGATGTTCAGCTTTATATGTTAATGGAACATTAACTTCATAGTAAAACGATAGTATTGTTGGTTAATGCACATCTAATTCATCATTTTTTTGTAGAGCCAGTGTGTGTTATTAAGTCCAAGTTTAGTTGCTTCAAGATGTTTAAATCAAACAGTGCTTCACAGCTTATGTCAGGCAGGTTATTTGTAAGAAGCACATCATAAACTTTTTGCTTATCTTCTTGTATAAAACTATTTCCAAAAAAATGCTCGGAATAGACTTACTCATCTGGGTACCTATTCTCGTTCTTGAGAGAACGATCATCTGGATGGAAAGTGGGCGTGGTTCTCACGAAAACGTATTCAGAATACGGTTTCTTACTTTTTCGTGAGAACCACGGCCACTTTCCATCAAGATGATCGTTCTCTCGAGAACGAGAAAAGCTACCCAGAATACGGTTTCATACTTTTTCGTGAGAACCACGCCTACTTTCCATCAAGTGATCGTTCTCTTAAGAACGAGAATAGGTACCCTGGTATATAAAAGAATTATATATATATATATATGACCAATTTGCTTTAGCCCTTGAATTTGAGTTTCTTTTCTTTCAGAAAACTAAAATATTGATAACATTTAAAAATGATCATACATCATATTCATAAGATTAAACTTGTTCCTTTCAGATTCACAATTTGATTCTAAGGTAAAATTTTAAATAATTATTATTGAATGCTTTAAAACTTATCAAATACAATTTTCCAGATGAGGTATTTGCACGTCTTCCGAAGAGGAATTGCAATTTTTAAAATACCAAAAAAAACTTAAAATTCAGATTGTTGTTTGAAATTTTCAGGAAAACGTTACATACAATGTAATAAAATGCATAAAACAAGCAAAATCAAAAATTAATTTTTTTCAAAATGAAAAGAATTTAGTCAATGTTAAAAATACACTTTCATGAATATAATAAAACATTAGGGAATTCATTGTTGCCAAGCTAATTATTTGCAAGTAATGGCGCGGATCAAAGTGAGGACATTTTTATTATAAGGGAGATATTTGACATGAACAGTACAATTTTATATGTCAAGTTCGTGCTAGATTCGAACATTTAGACAAATACTGCCCTCGATTCATTGGCATGAACAGCTCGGAGCTGTACAGGTGCAAGAAACGATTGCTTTTTTCAAGTAGTGTATGATGCCTGGGTACCTATTCTCGTTCTTGAGAGAACGATCACTTGATGGAAAGTGGGCGTGGTTCTCACGAAAAAGTATGAAACAGTATTCTTGGTTGGTTTTCTCGTTCTCGAGAGAACGATCATCTTGATGAAAAGTGGCCGTGGTTCACACGAAAATGTAAGAAACCGTATTCTAAATACGTTTTCGTACTTTTTCGTGAGAACCACGCCCACTTTCCATCAAGATGATCGTTCTCTCAAGAACGAGAATAGGTACCCTGGGCGCTTGTCAGATCTGCTTTCCTCTTACCCCTCAAGCACCAATAAAAATATTTGGTGTATAAAGCCCTAATAGTTATCAGTTATCATTTTTAGATGCTATTTTTGGGTAAAAAACATTTTATACATGAAATGGAGACACAAAAATAAGATTATTTCACAAGATAATCGGACTTACGTTCATAGTTTTTTTTAACGAATTGCGAAATATTTATGTCCGAAAATGCCATGAGACCAGACAAAAGTCAAAACTAATAAGTAATAAAATATTTTTTTTATCTTTTTGTCTTCAATATATTTTGCTATGCATATTAAAAACAAATTCCAAAAAAAATAATTTGGAGGTTATTTACTGTTCTTAATTAATACTTTAACCGCTTTATTCAGATTTGCTCGGAGCTACTCAGGGTTTGATGCACCTGAGCTTAAAACTCTTGAATCGAGGGCAGTGAAAGAGTATTCAATTATCTTGAATAATCGTGGGGTTGTCTTGTTCTCCATCTTCATTGAAGCACATGTCGGCCAATCGCGATTCTGAGCAAGAGAGATAGCATCTCCCCGTTTTTGTCTTATCTCTCTTTATCATGTAACGCACGCCGAGCATTACATGCTGCCTCCAGTAGTGTTAGCTCGAAGATACGAAGTTATCATTTACGTGTTTGATAATTGAAGAAACGGTTGTATGATTATGTTTGGGTTGTTGTTCCACGATTTTTCGTGTTTTTTTTTTTGCGGTCTACGATCATTTGAACTCGCCTTAACATAATCTCGTTCTCCAGCGTTGGCAACACCCATTCACTATTGGTGCTTCTGAATTAATCAGCTGATTATACATTTTATTTGAGCCAATCAAATGTCTCCACATGCTTTTTTGCTACCCTATTTGACGTTGATGGGTTTTGTGAGGCTAAAAATTTTAGTTAGGTTTTCATTGGCTCTCTCTTGAATAAAAATACATATAAAATAAAGATGATAGTTTAATGAAGCGGTTAATCATAAAAAGTGATAATGAAACCGACTTGGTCGATCCTGATTTTGCTCAATATTCTAAGTTTTGGAATAGTGTTTGCGGGAAGAGACTTTTATAACATTTTAGGTGTATCTAAAAGTGCTAGTCTTCACGAAATAAAAAAAGCATATCGTCGTTTAGCTAAAGAATTACATCCAGACAAAAATCAGGACGATCCTGATGCATCAAGAAAGTTTCAAGATCTTGGGGCGGCTTATGAAGTTCTTTCAGATGAAGAAAAAAGAAAGAAGTATGATAGATGTGGGGAAGACTGTCTTCAGAAAGATGGAATGATGGATAGTGGAATGGATCCATTTGCTAGCTTTTTCGGCGACTTTGGTTTTCATTTTGGAGGTAGTGAACAAAGACATGAAGTCCCAAGAGGGGCAGATCTGGTTATGGATATTTATGTTACTTTAGAAGACTTGTATACAGGTACATATTTTAACTAAGCTTGAATTTGATATTTTTTAAAAAACTATAATTTTTAAAATTATTGAACAAAATCAAATTGCTTATTTTATAAATTTATTAATCTTTCATAAAAATATTGCGATTCTGTCTATGTATTAATATTATTCATGGACCATACTCTTAACAATATTTGTTAAACCTACATTAACTATATATCCATAAAATTTATTATTCCAAATCTTTCATTATTAAACAGTCAAAAATAGTTAAGTAATGTTTGTAAATTTAAATAAAATTTTTACATTTGTTATTGATAAAGTTCAGAATTTTGTTAAATACAACTGTTGTATCATTTTATACTAACATTAATTCCGGTATTTCTTAAAAAATGTAGGACAAATTAAAATTTTTCTTTAATATAATTGAATTAATTTATTATATTTAACTTAGGAAATAATTCCTTCTGCTTTCTCCCAAAAAGAGCTATTAATTTTACCTGAGATTCTGTTTTTTTCACCATTTCCTTTTTGCCTACTGATGCTTGTAACTTTATTAAAAGATATTAATATTATAATCCTATTTTATAATATTCTTTTGAATGTTTGGGTTTTAATAATCAAACAAAGCATTTGTAACATTATTGCCAACAAATGTAAAGTACCTTTTAAAGAAATATAGTCTTTAAATATAATTTATTTTTATTATTATAATTTATCGGAGGTAAAAAAACTATGTGTACATTTGTTTGAACTAATTTAGTTTATATTTGCTGAATATAAGTACAATACAAAGCTGATTAAATATAGGCAAACTACAGAAGAAAAAATCCAATATTTTTTTAAATATGCTATAAAATTTATCATCTGAGAAAAAATAATGTATTCTAAAATATTGTTTGCATTTTTTAAGGTAACTTCATTGAAATTACCAGAAATAAACCTGTTATGAAACCTACCCATGGGACACGCAAATGTAATTGCCGTCAAGAAATGATAACTAAAAGTTTGGGTCCAGGAAGATTCCAAATGATGCAACAAACTGTCTGTGATGAATGTCCAAATGTACAACTAGTAAATGAAGAAAAAACTTTAGAAATGGAAATTGAACCAGGTAGGAATACAGATTAGTTACACAAAATGATGAAGCTTCTTTCATTATAAAAATTCATTACTAGCTGATACCTAACAATAAAGTTAAAAAAATGTATGAAAACTTTCAATAGGTATCTTATTTATTAAAACTGTGTAAAAAATGGTACATATTTCTTCACAACCACATATTAAAATTCAAATGCTTCTGCGGGTCACCTTCTGAACATTATAACAGTATTAATACTCTGGTTTGTCAAAGCTGAAAGGCCTTGTACTTATAGGTGGAAGAGAGAATAAGAGTAGATACAAGGTTGGAATAAAACTCCCATAAAGGTTTTTCATAGAAGTTATTTTCTTTAAAATATAATTACCAACTTTATTATCAATACTATTTTACAAAATATATATATTTTTCCTTTAGGTATGGTTGACGGTCAAGAAACTAAATTTACTGCAGAAGGTGAACCACATCTTGATGGTGATCCTGGTGATCTTATTTTAAAAGTTAAAACTCAACCACATCCAGTGTTTGAAAGAAGAGGTGATGATCTATATGCCAACGTTACAATAAGCTTACAAGTAAGTTAGACAATTTTTCAAACCATTAATTCTGGATTAAAATGTTTAAAGTTTAACATGAAATAATTGACATTACTATTTTAAACTTTTGCAAATATTTTGCCAAGAAATTAGTAAAGTTTTTTAAATGTTATATTTTTTAGGATGCTCTAATTGGATTTACCATTGAATTACAACATCTTGATGGCCATATGGTTTCAGTAACCAGAGACAAAATTACATGGCCTGGAGCGCGAATTCGTAAGAAAGGAGAAGGAATGCCTAATTATGAAAACAACAACCTTCATGGCACTCTTTTTATTACTTTTGATGTTGAGTTTCCTAAGCAAGAACTTAGTGCGGAGGAAAAAGAAGGTAAAAAAAGTCATAATATTAGGAAACAAGTAATTCAAAGCAACTTAAAAGTTTATAATAATAATCTAATCACCATGATCAATATCACAAAGGTAGCTAAAAAAAAGAGCATAAGTTGTTTTTGAGACCGTAAGAATCATTTTCTTTTAAAATTAGGAATAATGCTAGAACATCAGAAAGACAAAATTATGCTGTGAAAATATAAGTTATTATATCAGCTAATAAAGATACTGTTAATTGATTGATTGAATGATATAGCAAGCTAGCTTTATTAAGCCCTTACACTGCAGCCTGAAAGATTATTGTGTTGCTTGTTATATATCTTCTATATGAATATGCTAGTCACATAATGTACATGTTGATATCTCATTATAAATGCCTGTTCTTTGCAGGAGTTTCTTTAAGCTACAATGGCTCATTATCGGTCCTGACACTAGCCTAATTTGTTGTTAGGTTAGGCATATGACATTATAACTTAGTCTGTTGGTTGATTTGCTCACATTTGGGTAGTGTGTTTTTCCTGAATAGGTTAGTTTCGTTCAATGAAATTTAGGAAAGAAGTACTTTTTTGTACTAGTGTCGACAAACGCGTAAGAGTATATCACCTATTATTTTCACTGCATAATTTAAATACCAACATTTAATTTACGCATTAAATCACGTTGCCGACGGTAACTGAAGTTATCTGATTTCTTAGTATTCCCTTATTACCCTAATCATATTCTCGCTGCAATTTTGACTCGGATCAGTACGAACGGTTTACTTTTCGAAATTAACTCAACGCGACGGTGTTATAAGTAATTTAGAAAAGATTGTCGATTATTCGCTTCCGAGAATTAGCTGAATGCATCGGTGTTTGTTTAATTTGAAAAAGAATTTAACCATGAGACTATTCCAAAATTAGCTCAACGAGTAATACCCCCGAATTTGGAGGTCTGAAATTATTTGTTCAACTCTGGTAATGTTGCAAAACTTGGTATTATGCAATTTGACGCATTCGGTTTTAATTTTCATTCGAACGATTTTGCCGGAATCGAATTATCGCTGCAATGTCGATAAGAATGATTAATTATCTGGCATCGAAACTTTTACGGATTTAAACTGGGATTATATTTGTAGCTTTCGATATAAGAGCCGCTTTATTTAATCTGATTTACGAATATCTAGATTTCTGAGAATGATCGTTTAATTCCCGTATTTAATTTACGACGATCGGTTCAATGTAACGCTATTTATTTGCTGAGGATAGTATATTGCCGAAGCAATCTACTTTGAGAACCAAGATCTGTCCGAATTCGAGAACAGTCTCATGGCCCCTAAGAGCGATGCTCAATCAGAAAAAAGAGCAACCCGAAATGTTCCTGATTCTAAGAACTGAAGTACTATTTTTATAGTAGCCTGAAGCCCTGTTTCAAAATCAGGTGGTGTTTCCAATCAGACTTGTCCGCGTAAGCTTAAATTTGGTTTTATTGAAATTACGCAAATTTCATGTTTTACTGAAATTTGTTGAGTTCATCAGCATACCCCTGGGTGTAATAGTTTCACACAGATCCCACAGGAGAGATCATAGAACTCTTGTGGGCAGCTTTTGGCTACTTACACCTGCATGGTTTCCCCCAACAGGTTTTAATGTGCTTGTCTACCTTGGAGCATTTTTGTATCTACCTACATAGAGTGTCTTCTATTTCCTTGTTATTAAAGTCTACTTTCCTTACTAGGTAGTATAGAGCAGACTCCTGATTTACCTGGTTGTAGGCATGTTGGTTGAGGTATGATTGCCTCTTTTTCAGACAGAATTCCCCTATATGCTTTTCAACTAGTTTATCTTCTAACTTAAAAAAAAGAAGATAGATTAATTGGTCTATCTTGCTGCTAGACTTGCTCTTAAGCTGGCCACAGACTTTGTACTTCGTGCCAAATCATAGTTTTTGGCATAAATCCATCGTGCGTAACGGCCGAACAAAATATCTATTGATGATAACCGTCAAATATTTCGGTGTCGCCATTTGGAGTAACAAAAACCATGGGCCAAAACAACGAATTTATTAAAACCTATCGAAAATGTCCGTATATATAGAAAATTAAATCGGATGAATACAGAGATAAGAATATTAAAAGCAAGGCCTAGGAAAAACTTTTACAAAACTATAAGGAAATTGATAAGGATGCAAGTGTTCAAACTATAAAGAATAAAATAGATTTTATGAGGGCCAGTTTTCTTTTTTAATGCGGTTTGCGAAATTTTTGTCCTCAAGATTGGTTGAACATAGCTGCCAAAAATTGCAGGTTGGTAGCCCTTTTAATTCCTTCCAATTGCTACAAATCGCAACCTTATATCACTCATGAGGAGATATAATTTCCCTTAAGTGGATATATTTTTTTTAATATTAATAAAATCACGGCTTTGAAGAGCTCCAAATATATATTTTCGCTCATTCTTAACTAGTTGAACTCATGTATGTCGGGAGGGAGCGCACTTGCATTTCCTTGGTCCTGGAAAAATTTGACAGACTGGAGAATTTTCTGGGCTTTAAAAAGAGAGGTCAACTTTACATTTGCTGTCCCTCGTGTGTGATATGTGCTTTGGGAGTTTGGATTTTTGCACATCCTGGCATTGTTTCTATCGGCGCCCATGGTTGTTTCAAGTCGTCCTATAAGATAACATTTTTGTTTTTAATAACCCAGATTTAATGCCTTTTTTTTTTTAAAAATGGCAACAGCCGCTGCCAAAAACTGTAACAGATTCATCGCGGGCATTGATGATCGTCTAATCTGTTCTTAAAACTGCTGGATGAATGTATTTGTACTCTGTAGCCCGCTTTAGGATTCTGTCGGAATGATGAGTTTGTTGCTCTCCTTTAAAAGCTTGACCTTATCAGGTTAACCTGGTAACTCTTTCATGATTTCTACGAAATATTGAGAATTTTTTGACTCAGAACGATGTATTTCCTC
This sequence comes from Diaprepes abbreviatus, assembly GCA_034092305.1. NCBI lineage: Eukaryota > Metazoa > Arthropoda > Insecta > Coleoptera > Curculionidae > Diaprepes > Diaprepes abbreviatus. The sequence goes on along the minus strand of JASJET010000055.1, from coordinate 20,275,667 downwards.
GTAATGGTTTCAGGATTGGAAGAAGGACCTTGGCAAGCTTAGAAGTCGAAGAGTGTAACTTCGGGAGTCTACGATACTCTATCGTGGATTATTACTTCATTTGCAATTTGTCAATCTCTTTTTACTGCTTCTATGGTTGGAATTGGGAAGTTAGGGCTTTAAGTTAATATAAGAGGATTCTAATAAATGATCAAATATCATTTTACCATTTTCCTATTAATAATAGCATTATCAGAGAAAGAAACTAATGAAATTATCCAACACTACTTCCTGAAAAACTTATTAGACTTTGTTTCAAATTTATTTATGCAAATTATGCAGTATCTAATCATCTTCCATAATGAAACATAATTTATTACGTAGAAATACACAAATTTATTGAAAGCATTTTGAAATGTGATGAAATTAAATTTAAATGACACAAACTTCAAATTCCCATATAGACAGAATTTCCGCGGTGTTCATTAGTTCATTTACTCTGTGGTTATTATCTATGAAAAGGTAGAATTTTAAGTTTAAGCGGCAAATAGTGTTTCTAGCCTTCTTTTCGGAGCAATAATGTTGCTTAGTTGTCGAGCTATTGGATAATTTACATCAATTCATGGTATAAGAACATTTTACCTTCAAATGATCTCCAGATGCAATTTTACCCCCTATGTTATTTATACTGTCGGATAAGAAATTTTCCCCACTTTCCATTTCTGAAATAAAAATGGGGGTTTCTATGTGAATTGACCTCAAGGTCAAAGTCACTAACACAGATCGGTGACCCACCATTGTCCTAAACAACTTTTGTCTGAACAATTTATCTGTGTCTGGTTTAATTACAGAGAAATTTGGATGCATAGATTAAAATGCCCACTCTGTATATACTTCATCATTTTATATAAAATTATTTCCAAGCACTACTATAAAATAATTACAGAGAACTTAGGCTAATACGGCACTAAACAATAATTTACTAATCTAGGGATATTTTTAACTCTCTATATGACATGATCTCCCAGTACTTTCAGTATACAATATTATATATAAGAAAATTTATACAAGGCTGAATATATGTTACAGCAAAAACATATATTGGAGTCGTTTTAATTTAATTTTAGTTTTCCATAACCGCTTTACTAATTTAAACTAATGACTTTTTCTTATTTTAGGTATTAAGAAAATCCTAAACCAAAAGTCCAATAACAGAGTATATAATGGGCTCCGAGGTCATTAAACAAAAAGACCCTAAATTAGGTAATTGATGAATGATTTAATTTTTGTATATAAATGGTATGACAGTGTTGTATGTGTTCCTATTTATGTTTTCATAAATATTATTTATTAGTAAGCACCTTGAAGAAGACTTAACTAGTCTGCAATCCATTTGTTTTGTAAATTATTTGTATAATAAAATGATTATTAGTAAACTTTCGTTTTAATATTTGAATATTTAGCTTTAATTTGAGGCTTGTTGCTAAATATTTTAATTCATTATTCTAATTCTGTTCATTGCTAAGGATAATAAAAAAACCATGCCTAAAATTTAAATTTTCAAAAAAATGTTTTTGTTTTTCAATAGATAAATCGTTTTTACTTTTAGGAATATTTTCAGCGTATGACCATTTCAAAATTCAAATTATTTCCGAGTTATAGCAATTAGAAGTGAACTTGATAGAGCGTTGGCCTGAAACTCAGGTAACGAGCGGTCCGGTCAGAGCCTTGACAAAGAGTATTGTTAAATATTCTTTAAAGTTAGATATTTTACATCAACTCTATAATAAGAATTACTTTAAAGAGTTTCAGAAGGTGAAAATAACTTGGGTGCATAAAGTTGGAACTAATTTAGACTCTAAATATTCAACGTCATAGAATCAGTTTGCTTTGTGACGCAGTAGTGTACAGATCGCCGCGTTTATTACAAAATTATATATTTTTAGCAGAAAATAGTTACTGAAATGTCGAAAGGAGTAGTTCTTTATAAACAAGGTGGCCGAGAAAATTGTAAATTCCGAGTGGGTCGCTAAAGTTTTCTTTTCCTTCTACAGCACTTCAACCTGTAAGATCTTTTGTACATTGTGATCTAATATAAGCCCGAGATATTTAGACTTTTAATGAAGTCCATTATTCTTCTGGCGGGTAGGTGCTTTGCTTTTTTGACGATGGATACATGCATTTTTTCGCTTGTGTGTGACCAGGCGTCTTATTCCACCTTAATTTTATCTGGTATTGGCCCCAGCTCCAGACTTCCTCTTTTATGTGAATTTTTGGTAATTACAGAGAACTTCCCGGCCAAGAAAAGGGGTTTTTGTCCCTTCTTTTGCAAGGCTGTCCACTCCCTCGTTTCCCTTATGCCCTGTAACACCAGCGTTACCCTGTTGTTCCTCGCCAATTGTTTTAGGGCTTGCCTGCAGTCTCAAATCGACTTAAATATATAAAAACTGTGGATCAACCCACCACAAAGAACAATGATTTAAAAGATAGCTACAACTACGAGTTCATCTTTAATTAAAAAAAAAAAAGTAAATTTCGAAAGGGCGAGGGACACTTCGTTTAATTTTAAAAGATAATAATGTTGGCGTTAAGTATAGATATACAACTTACATACCCTAAAAGCATAAAAATTCAACGTTTTCTTTTTTTCCCCGAGTACTTCTAGTCTGAAATAACAATTTAACATCCGTTTGTGCACTCAATACTCTGCCCTTTTTGAGGTGTAAGTTAAAAAAAATAAAATTCTTTGATTTATTTTCTAAGACCTTTTGTTGAAGAAGTAAACTGGGCTGAAGCCACAAAATTTATAGGAACCTAATTTTAAATTTCAACGTCTTAAAAATTCAGTTTTTATATCCAGTAAGCGGTAAATGAAACATCCAGTGCGTAAGCTTATACATTTTGTTTAGTCATAACACAAAATATAATTTTTGAACTACCAGTGAATAGGAATGGACGGGAACCAAATTTCGTGCGGGATTTCTCGGCGATATCCAGTTCCGACTGAATCAAGATCTCGGGATTTACCGACCGGCAGGGAAGACCTGTCTCGGCCGAGAAATCCGGTCCACTGATAAATCTCGATCTGGCACAACCGAGTATACCCGATCGTTAATGAGAAAAAAGAGGTTACACCACACAGACAAAGATTATTCACATCCTCTTTGACACAGACAACTGGATTTCAAAGGTACACTCTCAAAAACCCTGAAACGTCATTTGACCATATTGCCGATATACTCAGTCGGGCCGGGTGGATTTCTCATTCGAAACGCGATTTCTGACCGGGTAGGAATTTTTCTATCTTCGGTCGCGAAATCCCGGCCGAGTCAGAAAATCCCAGTCTGTCTCCGGTATCACACATCCCCACTACTGAAATTTAACTGTGAATTCAAAACTTCACTTAAAATGAAACTTTTGTTCTGGACATTAAAATGTTAATGATAATTTTTCGTAATCTCTACCAAACCTTTGACTTTTATAAAATTTTGGTTTGTTGTCGATTTTTTCTAGCCGCTTTCAGCCATGTAACTTACCAACACTAATTAAAACCCATGTTTTCACGACGAAAATTTAAATAATTTTTTTTCGTCCTGAACAACCTTAATTCAGATAATTAGTGATCCCATTATTAATTCAACTTTATAGATTAGTATTTAAAAAAAACAATAAAAAAGGAATATTTATTTATTTTTTATACACATTTTTTTTTACAATTCCAACAACCTGCACGAAAATTACTAGGATAAAACAATATTACTAAAAGAGTTATCAAAATTTGTTACCATAGGCAAGTAATGTTTAGCACAAAATATATAGCCTCGTGAGTATACAATTGACTTGAGAAATAAGATGGGGAATGTAGGAAAATTATTACTTCTTTTTAATTAATTGTTACAATAAAGATATAGTTGAAACATAAAAAAATTTAAAATATTTTTCTTGTATTTAGTATTATGTTTGTTCAGGATATTTTTTTGTTTCATTTTTGGTATTTTAATTTAATTTGTCATTAATATAAAATGGAACGTTTTTTAAAAATTTCCTGAGTTTATTTTATTACATTATTTTAATTCATTAGTTTAAATCAGGTGAAGTTTTTATTATGTTAAGGTAAAATCTTAACCTCCAAATTCACCAACATGGTGTAACTTTAAAACCGGTTTATGTTAACAGTAAAGGGTTTAAATTGACAGGAACTACAATAAGTCAAGCAAGTTTTAAACCTTAAAAATACAAACATAAAAAACCTTTTTTTATTATTATTAAAACGGCAAAAATGTAGAATTTTATTCATTTTTGGAACATAACTATTTCTCTTATCGATTTTAAGGCTTCATTGCTTGACTTTTATTCTTAATATCCCTATATAAATATTTATTTGTTTAAATGTAATATATATTTAAATATCATAAGCAAAACAAAACTGGCCAGGTAGAAGATCTAACTTCCATGAGAACTAGATCGGGTATAAGTCTTAAAGCTTCTTACTGAATCTGGCTGTAAACTCTAGGTATAATAAAAAATAAAAATAAAGCTTCAAAATTAACAATTATAGTTATATTTTCACAGAAATTCTCTCTTCTTGAGTGTGAAACTGGCAACCAGGATATGACAAAAAGTCTATGAACTAAAATATCATTAGATGTTTTGATCAAGAAAAAATATATATCTGATCACGTATATTCTATAAATAATTTTCAAAGAATATCTAACATCTGCATCTCGAAGAAGAGCAAAACTATATTCCGAATTTGCTGCGTTTAAAATTTAGTAAAGGATTTCAAAGTAAATGTGTTTACTCTTATGGTCTATACTTTTGACAATTAAACAATGTATTCTAATGAACTAGGGAAATTCGGCTACGCCCTTATAGAAATATAATATTGTAACAAAGAAGTGTCTGAGTTCAGAGGAGTCCTTATAGAAATGTATCAAGGAGTCATCATTATGTGGCATCTTTCTACTGTAATTCTGGACCTGTATTCATATGGGTATATAAATAGGGATAGGGATAGGATAAGAGTAGTTTGTTTAGTTGGCATTTGAATGTGAACGTGTCAACAAGTAATTTAGTAGTGAAAATCGTAACAGTATTAAACATTATCCGCTCATCTTTTGGCTGACAACTGGAACTTAAAACATTAGTTAAATGTCAATAGCAACGCTAAAATTTGCATTTTTAATTTAAAGGGTTTTAAATCTTATTCGCGATAAGAGTTATTTATTTTTTTATAGTTGGTTAAAAATGAAGTTTGGATTTAACATAGTCTGACTAACCATTCAGAAAAACTAGGAAAAAATAGCGAATATCCATTATTACCTTGTAGGAATTATTTTTTAGCAATATACCGCGAATACCAGTCTGATAAGTTTACTTTCTGCATCTGAGGAGTCATAGGAAAAACAACAGTACCAAGTTGAAATCAGATCCGACACTAACTCAAAAACTTCAAATAAATAAATCCTAATATGATAAAAAAAAAGGTCACCAAAATCAGCACACACAATAATTAGTTAATACATACTCTTATGCCGTTGTATTAAATTACAGAACATACAAAGATCAGGTGACAAATAAGGCTGAAGATTTAGGTATAGCATACCGCTAATACCGGAACGGTTAACTATAAATTACTTAAATTAGAGAAAAAAGTATATTTGTTACAAGATTGCCAAATTTTTTTTGTGGTTGGAAATATTCCGGAAAATATAAAAATAGTTGGAAATTAATTTCTAAATACTTCTATAAAATAGAATTATTTTTCCCTATAAAACAGCGTTACTAAGATTAATTTTGAATTACCGCTATCAACTTTTTTGTTTAATAAATGTTTATTTAATTTTTTACAAGCTTTTTGAAGTCTACATATCACAGTCAATATAAATAAATGGTTCACATAAGAAATTGTTATCTATTTCTGATTCTTAGAGATTCGGTGAAACTTCTGAAAAATTGCCAAAATATTTGTGAAAACATTATATTAAAAATAAAAGTTGATAGCGTATTCCTTAATAAACTTTTTCAATTTTTTTCTAGTTTAGGCAACCCATATCATTGACCGTTTTAAAAGGAGTATTATTCAGTCAGTTTTTACAAAAACAAAACTTTCTTAAGTGGGGTAATGTATTTTCTACACATCTAGCCTGACTTCCATACATGTTCGTCCTGCTCACATCACTTATTTTCAGATCCATTGTGTCCTGATCTCTGAAATGTCTAATTGACGCTTCAAACATTGAGTTTCCAGGTACAAGTAAAACCTTAATTTGATACATATCAGTCTTTACCTCCATTGTAGCTGATAAATCAGCTACAAAACCGTCGATGTCTGCATTCCTATTGAATTTCAAAAGATTTTTATTGGGCGCCATTTTTGTAGCCCACAGTATTTGGGAAACAGACAAAACTTCACACAGATCTCTATGCGAATTTGTATAATTATTTAGTGCCTTTACGAGACTATCCCCTAGACGTTCAACAAAAGGACTTGACACATTGATATTTTCCCAGTCTAGACAAGCACACCAATGAGGTTCTATGTATGCGTGTGCACAAGACCTTTCTTCCGGTATCTAAAATAGAGACATTGCTCTAAAATTTTAACACAGAAAAAGTACATTTTTTATAAAATTTTGTTTTTTATTTAAAAAAAAAAATAACAAAGACGAGAATAAAAGCAGTAAAGTTTTTTTATGTGACAATTAAAATTAGTATATCGTACAAGTTTTGATCATTAAGACTTGAATTAAATGTGGTGTGATAGCATTTAGGGCACTTAAGAACCTAAAAGCCGATCTTCGAAATCACCTTCTTTAAAAATTGAAAAACGTGCGAAAACATTCTGCGTAAACTATGAGCCTGGAATAAAAAACAAATAAAATTTATAGTTTATATATAATTGGCTCCCCGATAACATAGATTTTTTTTTAAATCGAATTTTGTAGAAATGGCGCAGTTTTAAAAAAAATAATTGATTTAATTGTTTATTAAAAAAAAGTTTACATCCAATCAAAAAGCGACTATATAGCAGGGAAGATCATGTGATTGTGAAACTACTGTTAAAATTTCAGATTGATCGGTGCAATAGTATTTGAGTAACGTTTTCGCCCAGTTTGAGAAAAGTGATTTTGAGAAAAATGCATTTAAAGTTTTACATGCGTACACATTTATTATATAGAATTGTCCAAGTTGCGGACTTTTGGCACACCTGGTGATCTGTGAGACTTGAAGGTCATTTGATCCTAAAGGTAGCAGGTCCACTTACCATTTCGACAGGTTACGGTAAAATAAAAGCAATGACACAAAGCACGCAGGTGGCGCTGAAGTGCGCTTCGTGCTTAGCGCGCGCTAGCGGCGTCACCGCAAAATCGAGATTTCGACGTTTTAAATTTGTTTTCAACTAAGGGACTAATTGGATATTGTTTTGGATTAACTAATAGTCCGTTTAAACCAATAAAGAGAGTATATGCAGTTTAATAGCTCTTTTACAATGAGTACTTTGGGTCTTGTGTACCTGATTTTTTATACGAAGGTAAGTACACGTTTGAATTTCAAGACAATATTATTACAAAAAAATCAGCATAGCTGATTTGTATAGAAGTTGAACAAATATACATTACACTTGATCGTAAGGATATAAACTTACCTTAGAAAATAATGATACAGCTCTTTTACTAATATCAGCCATTCCTGTATTTTTTAAATCCAAAACATCCTTTAGTGTTTTATGTATATCAAATGGCGTTGTTAGCTTATTTTCATTGTTTTTAATATTTGAATACGCGTCGGCGTATTTTTTCTTAAACCACTCTGGAAATACGAAGGAAAAAAAAGGCAACCTTTCTTCTTGCTTTCCTTGTATCGTGTTTCGTACATCTGCAAATCTGATAAGATCGTTTTAATGCTTACTTAATTTAATTAGGCTTGGTTTAAATTTAAAAAAATAGTCATACGTTGAAGTTAAAAAAAAATTCACCTCTAAGGGAGACTTTTCTAAGTTGGGACTGAGATTTAATCGAAATTTCAATGGTAAATGAGAAATGTTCACTGATCAAATTGGACATTAGGGCGATGAAAAAAAAATTGGAAATTTATATGGGATGCATGGGAATCTTAAAAAATCATGAAAATTTAAGAAAAATCGATGATGTTTTAGATGTTTCTAAAAGCGATTGTTTGTTAACGTAAAAATCGCAGATCTAAAAATACATCTCCTTAAACAGAAAGTTTATTTCCTACAAATATCGAGTTAAACGTCTAAAATTTCACACCTAGCATTGTTGAACCAGAAAGTCAAATAGGGTTAAGTTAACGGCCGCCATGGAAGTAATCTTAAACCTCACACCTCTACATATATTTCTAGAGAACATGGCGAAGAGGACGGTTTATAGGATGATGAGAGATGAGGTCATAAAACGAAGGCCCAATCTCTTATCCAGCAATCAACAAATCTGGGACATGCACCAAGACGAAATGAAAAAGGAATTCAGCTTTGTGAAAACTTCAGCACAAAGTTGAGTCGCAAGAGCGAATGGGACAGAAGCACCATTGAAAAACTCAGCAAGAAATCCATTATATGGTATACATATAGCTCCAAAATGACGGAGGGAACTGGAGTAGAAGTGTATGGACCCAGCACCAAACACTACGAAAGTTTGGGTAAGTCACCAAGCATTTTCCAGGCAGAAATACATGCCATTAGGATATGTATTCAATTTAACAAGGAGAAAAACTATCACGGCCAAGAGATTATCATCTTGTCGGATAGCCTAGCAGACATTAGTGCGTTGAGCTCTCAAGTTATCAGTTCCAAGATGGTCTGAAAATACCTAGAGGAACTAAATGATTTGAGTAAGAATAATAAAGTCACCCTCATGTGGGTACTGGGATTGAGGGGAATGAAATAGTAGACAGACTCGAGAAGAAAAGGGCTGAGATACCATTTCTGGGGCCAGAGCTTTTCTGTGGAATCAGTAGCAGCGTAATGTTAGAAGAACTAAAGATCGAAGAACAAAGACGGAGTTGCCACCTGAAGGGACACCTCAAGAAACTCGGACTGGAAGAAAGAAAATAGTGCAGATTCTGTGAGGAGGAGGACGAAACCTCTATTCATATCCTTTCAGAGTGTAGCACTCTAGAAAACCCAAGGATGCGGTTCTTGGGAACACACCAAATCGAAGAAGGGGAGCTATCCACCTTGAAGCCTTCCAACATCCTAAGATTCCTGAGGGAAATAGGACTGGAGGACCTGCTCTAGCCGATAAGGTAATTCTTACGACTGGACAGCAGTAGGGGGCACAATAGATCTACCAGGTCGCAGTGTACAGATCCTCAACTCTATGCACATACATACATACAACAAAAACATCTTCACTTTCAACAGATTGTTGTAAAAATAATTTTCCGGCAAAAAGATTTGATATTTTCACTGTTTTCGTAGGTTCCTTTTGAAATGCTCGCAACTGTGTTATTATTTCAATAGTTAGCGATATGGTGACCTTCATGCTTTATTTTTTTTTTGTTATTGTTGAACAAATAATTGCGTTTTGTGGTTTGCTAGAAAATACAGTAACAAAGAATACGTTAACCAAAGATAATTTACTGACTTTGTGATACACAACAACGAAAGTTACAATCGATGTTAAAAAACGTACAACTTTTTGATGGCTATCATCTGGTAACTTTTTTCGATGCTCGCTAACTAACTGTTAAAAACGAAGCTTATTGTTGCTTTTCGTTTTTGGTAAAGATATTATGGGACTCTTGAACAAGAGCCACTCCTCATTCGGCGATGTCATTCACTACTCTTAAATTCGCAACAAGATCCTTCAATTTTTTATAACTTTCATTAGTGGTGCATTTTCTAATATTTGATTACAAGAAAGAGAGATTTTCAAAACCAAGTATTTCAAAAAATCGGTAACTCTAGTTTAAGGTCTTTAACATTTATTATTCCTCTCACCTCTCTACTTTTTCTTTCAGTCTTTGAATGATCTCTATTATTAGTGACTTTGAACATTTTAACAAATCATTTTTTTAATTGAAAATGGAACTCAAGAGGCAAATAGTTTCTTCACAAATGGTACATTGTACCATCCAAATGATTTTGCCAAAGAAAATTAATTTAGGAAAAGATACATTTTGAGAACATAAATAGCTATGACCATCCATCTGACACGATGCACGACACTGCTTACAATAATTTCTTAACCAAAAAGGAACAGTTTTTAACAGTTAGCGAGCATCGAAAAAACTTACCAGATGTAAAAAGAAGTACTCTCATGAAGATATTTAGACACGGGTATCGTTATTAGCCATTAAAAAAGTTGTACGTTTTTTAAAATTGTAAGTTTTGATATTGTGTATATATCAAGAAACCAATAGATTACCTTTGGATGACATTTTTTTTTATTACGCCTTCTAGCCATATCACGAAACTCAATTATTTGTTCAAGAATAATGAAAAAATAATACATAAAGGTAACCATGTGGCTAATTATTGATGTAATAACATAACTGCCGGGAAATTTTTTTTACAACAATCTATTAGAATTGAGGATGTCTTTGTTATAGTATTATTGTTTCTAACTCTAGGCTGAAGGTTTTTACTGAATTTTAGATTTAAAAAATTATGGCAAATATCATTTATTAATTACACAGTATTTGTTAATTAATAATTTGTTGTTTATTAAAGTAAAAAATTTATTGTACTTAACGCTATTTGACTTTGTGGTGATCAACAATGGTGTGAATTTTCAGACGTTTAAATCGATATTTGTGTGAAATAAAACTTTTTGTTTATGGAGGCGTATTTCAAGTGTGAGATTTAGCAAAGTAAACAATCGTTTTCAGCAACCTCTATCTAAATCACCATAGATTTTTCTCAAATTTTTAGAAACATTTTTTTTTCGTTGCTTTAAATGATTTGGATGCATCCCATGTAAATTTCCATGTTTTTCTAATCCCCCTACTGAACATTAATTAACAATTTGAAATTAAGTCACAAACTGTCCTCAAGAATAGTAGTAAATAATACACTAGCTTTTTAATAAAAACTTAAAAAATAGATATAGATATATCGTATGAAAGATGCTGTCTAAAATAGTGTTCAAAGTTCTTAATTATTATACATATACTTCTAAGATAAAAATGCACAAGAGAAATTAGCCACCAAATAACAAGTCTTAAATTATGTTCACGTCTACTATTATTTAACAAAATAAATCATTTTAACATATTCTTAGAACAATATTTGATCAATCATTTAAATAAACCGTTATTTTTCATCTTCGTGTTAAAATATTTGTATGCAAACAATGTTGGGTAATATCTTTGTTGTCACCATAGTTGTAAGATTATTCCAGTATACCAATATTTTCGTACACATCAAGAACCCTATTAAATTTAACGAATATCAAGTATTACGTAAAATATTAAGGGGTTATAAAAAATAATATTAATACTAGATATAGATAGAACATGCTATAACTTGAGATTTTCAAAAAATCGATTTTCTTCAGTTAGATAAATTGTTTCAACTTTTAAGAATATTTCCAGCATTTAGCCCTTTCAAATTCAAAATTCAAATTAATTTAGAAGAGGACCAGGGCGATATTTCCAGGAGATAAACTCTTGTATATATATTTTTCATATTCTCTGCCTGAAAGGAGAATTACATATATAACAAACTATGTAAATACGGCAGACAGATTTCTTAATTTCTTACTGAAATTTTAATTTTTAAAAAATGGCCCAATCATGTTGTATAGGATCTTTATTGATGAACAAGTGGGACTAGATCCATTGATTTTTTAATGTAGTTATTTGTATTTAAAACAACCTAAGTTTAATGGTCGGGCAACCAACTTTTAACAAATAGGTAAGTAACGCTGCTGTGGTGTAGCGGTAAGACTGAGCTCGTGTGTGGGGTTCTAAACTCTAGATATTCTGTTATCGAGTTGGCAATGAAAACCGAAAAAGTCTCGAATCCAAGGTGTTCTTCGGAAAGATACTTCACAGATTATACGAAGGATTTTGTTTTCAAAGTTCTCTAGGCTGTTGGATCTTGATCTGCTTGTGGTGATCCATAGCACCAAAGGACGAGATCGAGCGGATAAATATCTCGTAAATTAGCAGCTTAAGCTTTAAATTCAGCTTGCTGTTACGATCCAGCAGAGAATAGGGAGTATTAAAGAAGTTTCGATTGTACTTAAAAGATAGATCGTGTTGAGAAATCAGTTGAGCGTCCTATCAAAGACCAGCTCTAAGTATTTTGCGTGATCCTTCCAAGGAATCTGAATGTTAGAGATGGCAGCCGATCGTCTGAGATCGCAAATCTAGCTTTACTAAACATTACTGCCTGAGTTTTGTCAAGATTTAGCAAATCGGCCGTCCATTTCCTCGGCTTATCTATGTCGTTGTAATCTCGGGATTATTAAGCGAAATGGCCCTGAGCATGTAACAAAAGCTATATCGTCAGCGAATAAATAGAATTTGCTATATTGATCTTTTGAAATATAGTAATGAAATATGTAAATTTATACATTTATCTGTAAGATTTGCAATACACGGAGTTTTTCTTCTATTTACATAAAATAAGCAAAAATTATGTATAAAAAACTTATCAATATTAAACAAACAAGCTTACCTGTGACCATGATCAGCCATTATAATTAAAATGGTATTATTAAGTACCCCTAAATCATTTAAATCGCTTAACAGTTCGATGAAATCATCGTCAGCGACGCCGATTAGATTGTAATCATCATGTGATAATTCCCCGTGAAAACCAAAGAGAAATTTAGGTTTTGTCTGGTACACAGTAAAGAACTAAAACATTAAATATTTAAATATACATCATAACCAGTAAAAAAATAATTGAAAAGATGAGTTGATGATACCAAAAGTAATTACCTGATAAGGTTAAAAAATCAGTATATTAATCATTTTTACTTACATCTTTTATCACATTAAACATAACTTTATGTCTTGGTATTTCACCAGTACACAGTTTAGGCCATTTATTCTGTTCTCCCAAATTTGCGAGGTAATATGGTCTCATATAATGATGTGTTGGTACCTCCTAAATACGAAAGAGGAAAAAGTATATAAAAACTCCACCTAAAGAATAAACTTATAGATATTTCACTAATTTGTGCACCAACGTAATTTCTAATCCTCAAGGCATTTTCTTTCAATGTGGTTCTGAAAATATTTCAAATAACTTAAATGCTTACCTTAAAGCCATTAAGCCTATAAGTAAAGGTTCCAACATCAGGTACATCTTCTAAAAAAGCAGTAACATAGCCTGCTTCCCTAAAATCATTCCAAATAAAAGGATATGAGTTAACAAAATGAGTATTTTTTAACCGTTTTCTAGTATCAGGTAGTTCTAATTCGGTTTTGCCTGTTAGAAGAGGAATTAAGGCTTGAGGGGTTCCATCACCAACAATATTGTACCTAAAGCAGAAAAATCGTAAATTCTTAAAATTTCGTAGAAGCTCTTGTATCACAGCTTTAATTCTATAAACTCAACTATATATATATATATATATATATATATATATATATATATATATATATATATATATATATATATATATATATATATATATATATATATATATAAATTTTATACAATATTTCTTCAGCAATACTGACATCACTACCAAAAATAAGAAAAATTATTTACCCTTCAAGTACTACAGCATCCAGAATTTTAGTCAGGTATTTATATGATTTTGGAAGTTTTCTAATAAAAGCGTTTCTAGAAAGAGAATCAAATCCAAACATCAAAACATTCATTTTTAATGCATTGCCGGACATTTCTTCCCAGTTAGATGTATCCCAAATATCATTATCAATTCTTATACCTGTTAGAGTAGCAGACCATTTGTGTTCAGCAGATTTGCATGAAGCTCTTACCTAAAAGAAGAAGAGCAATTAGAGCACAAATCGACCCAGGTTACCTGTAATTTTCAAATGTACACTAATGAATCAAAAATGAATTACGGATGACAACAGACGTACGATAGGCTTTTGTAAACCATATTTCGTTTGATTTATCAAAAAAACTAAAAACCAAAAGGAAGATTAATTTCAAAATTTGAAAAGAAAACCCGAATTTGACTCCCGGAAATGGAGAGACCGATCAGTTTCACAGTAATTTCATAATCAGATATGATCTTGACTTCAAAGGTTAAGGTCTGATATCCAGGTTATTTTAAGGTCAAACGAAGACCTTCAACGTCATTATTTTATAAAATGTTTCATACCGTACTTCAAAAGATTGCACATAACTGCGGAGCATTTGGGATGTTATTTTGGCACAAGCATCTCTGATTCGCTGCTTCATGTTTTCACGAGTTTTTGGCATGTCTTTATAAATTTCGCTCTTCAAATAACCTCATAAACAAAAATCTGGTGACGTAAGGTCTGGCAATTTTACGGGCCAATTTACTGGACCTCTCCTACTAATCCACAGTCATTTCCGAAGGTCAAATTGGGGTTTTCGCTTTCAAATTTCAAAATTAATGTATAAAATAACTTTAAAGGTAAAGGTTATTTTCAAGATCACTACCACTTACCCCCCGTGCCACCCAATAACTTTTGTACGAAACATTTCACGAAATACTTTTTGTTTTAACCTTGAAATGACCTTGATATTTGACTTTCACCTTGAGGTCACAGTCATATCCGATAATAAAACTTCCCGCCTGATTCTCGGGATCGAAATTGAGGAGTCCCATTTAAAATTATGAGGTTGACCTCCAAATGACGTTGAAGGTCAAGGTTAAAGTATATATATATATATATATATATATATATATATATATATATATATATATATATATATATATATATATATATATATATATATATATATATAATAAAGAAAAACTTGGCGCGTTTTTTTTTTATGATTTTATACATTTAATTCTTATTATTCTCATTATTATAACCATCAATGTTAGAGAATTGACTTAACTTAGTTTTGGTACATTTCGAAATTAATGAGAGATATGGCGCGTTTCAATGCAATCAAACGAATAAATATTTATTATATCATGTTATTTTCCCATGCAAAAATGGCACAGTTTCTCAAATTTTGAGAAATTAATAGATAACTTGTTGTAAAAGTCTAGATAAAATTAATTTAGACACTTCTAGACTATACTAAAATCTATAAGAATATTTATAGTAAAACAGCAACAAATAATTGTTATACTCATAACAAACAAATTGCGAGCGGTAAAAATCTCATTTTTTCTGCTTACATCACATTCGCTGCCAGAAAGAATATGATGATTTCCCACTCCCCCCTAAAATGTAATACTATTCTTTCAAACACACATATATTATTTTTATGTCATAAAATGATTTCCTATCTCGATTGGCAGCACCTTGTAAAATGTGTTTATATGATGAAATGTTCAGATATGGATATTATTTTTCACATTACTTACTACATCGCTTTTCTCAAGTTTATAATATTCAGATGAAGAAGTTGTTTCGCCATCTGATAATTCAAAATCATTTACACGAATTACGTCTGTAAAGGAGCACTTAATAGGTCCAAATTTCCTTTTAGCACTTTCTTGAATAACACATTCAGATCCCTAAAAAAGAAAATTGTTATAATAAAAGTTTTATTTTCAACATTGCTACATAAATTACATTTACAAATTTTCAAATAGTCTGACTAAAAGCAGCGACTTCTAAAATGTAATTTTCGTAAAACTGGTAGAGGATCCTTTAGATTAGACTGAGTCTGGCCAATAAGTCATTATCTAGATAAACCGACATGAGTATATTAATAAAACTGTTCTACACTATAAATAAAAATATTCTGTGTATGTTGATATTTAATACATTTAGTTTTAACCAACGCTTATAAAAGACAGTTCATATACTTACCCTACATTTTACCCAGTCTATTCCAGCTTTGGAACAGTCAATCGGAGGAACATTTTTTACAAATTTCATAATTTCTGGAGCATATATCGGCAAGTGTGGTTGTTTACATGCTAAATTGCTTGCTTCTTTTTTAATAAGTAAAACAATTTTTTCTCTAAAATAAAAAATACACAATCAATAAAGAAAAATTACCTAGTGTCCAGATAGTGTTTCAGTTCAGAATATTTTTTCACATACAATTATAAATAGGTATTTCACATGATTAATCCAGTTTAAATAAAAATTGTCATTATAACTTTATTCGGATCTGTATAATGACTATAGATTTGCTGATTTATATCGTCATATCGGCAGTTGTTCCAAGTTATCAGAATCGTGTTGACAGAATAATTGTTGATTACACGGATATCGGGATATTCAACATAACATATAGAAGTAGATCAAAACTCCATTGATTTTATTTACAACGTTCTACTGCTTCCCAGATTTTCTATGAGGTTAAAGTATGGGAATTGTGCCGGCCACCGGAAAATACGAACTATTCTTGAATAAACCGTGAAGAGTGCTTTGGATCGTTATCCTATTGAAAAATAAAACGCAATGTCATAATATCCCACTCTGTATTACATTTTGCATTACATCCACAAATTGATTCATGGTGTTCAAATGAAGTTTAAAGGGCCCAGTCGAATCCACGATAAATAACTTCATAGAAAACCGCTGCATTTACTATGTTTAACTGTGAATGTAAACCTTATATTGATGAGTGCCGTGCACGCTTCATCCAACAAGAACTAAAAACTTTGGTGGAAAATTGGTATTTCTATTTAAACTCTACATTGAAAATGCAAACGATGATAATTTATCAGTATATGATTTCAAGTTATCTTTCATATTTATATTTTTTAGCTGCGTATTTTAAATATTTTAGCAACTAAATCAATTGATTTATAAAAGTTTATGACGTTCAGGTAGTTTGAGTTTATATTTTTTTTATGTTTTTAGGCGTTGCATATAGTTTGTGAAATTTTTTTCATAATAAATATTTTTTTATTTAAATATTGAATTTATTGAAAAATATCGAGTGATTTTAATCATAATTTAAATCATTTGATTAAAATTAACCCAACCTTGCTTTCCAATAAAATTTTTTGAAAATATATGAATTTAGGAATAAAACGCAGTTTGGTTTAGGTCAAAAAACTGCGTCGTTTCCACACAACAAGTTTTTAAAAAAAGTCTATGCATAAACAAATTAACGAATCTCAGCGACTAAACAACTTTCATTTTATCACTCTATAAATACTCATTTTTTTTATCATAAGAGCTTTCTTTTAAAGGAATAAAACTAACGAAAAAGTTATTTTTGCAATAACAATTGCAAATTAGCTTGTCCAAACCACATCCCCATATCAAAAGACGTTAACAAGATTTATTATTCATTCTCATTTGATATTAAAGAACATTTAAATAATCAAACCAAATTGACTTTAGATACATACATATTATTCTATTTATAACTGTTTTACAGTACTGCTAGAAAAAAAAACAATTTTGTAGCGACTGGCGAAATATAATTTTTAATTAGTTTTAATAAGAATTTGGTATTGGTATACACCGTTCATTCTGTTAACCGAATATTCCAATATCTGCTTATTCGTATCACAAAATGAATAAAATTTTAGTTTTTAGGCTTGTCTCCTGTAAAAAAGGGAAACTTCATATGTATCTAAAATATGACTTTCTTTAAGATAAAATTCTTGTTGATGTATTAATTGGTCCGCAGGGATAGAGATGAAAGCAGTGTCATTTAGTAGAGATTTAGGTTATAACGTTTGCAAGGAGTTGTTTTTTAGTTTTAACCAGTAGTTGTCAAAAACAATTATTTCCAAGCAAAGATTTGTCTGCAAGTTTATCATTACCTGAAAGCAATACAATTTATGATTCACTAATTATCTCTAAGAAAAGAAAAAACAGTTCCTTGGCAATTTAGAGAACTTCGTTGTACGAACATCTGCAAATACAAAACAAGATATAGGCATACAAATTGCCAAAGCTGTATTTGCAACTAACAGTAGCTTTAGATGTGTCAAAAAATCGCACGTAAAAAGGGAAATCGAAATGTTTATGACCTGGTTATATTCCTCCTTCAAGAACTACTGAAGATGGACACTTTCTTATATGAAACAATAGATACTTCAGGAAATCCTCACACTGACGATTATTTAACTTAGATTGCTTGCCATTTGATTTAATCTTGTAAATCTAAATACAACTGCGACGTTAAATCGGTTGTAACAGACAAGGCGGCGAACATAGCAGTTATAAGAAGAATTACAGAAGACCAGTCAGACATTAGTGGAAGAGTCATAATATATGGATGCTCAGCTCACCTTCTAAAGCTACTCTGCAAAGACTTAGAAATAACAGGCGTTAAATAATATTACACAAGTCATTACATATTTCAGAAATAACCACTTGGCAGGAGCAAAGTACAAACAGGCTGATGGAAAAACACTAGTACTTCTGAGTGACGTAAGATGGAACGGTATGGCAGATTGTCTAGACGTATATGTAAGCCAATGGGAGAAACTGTTAAAAATTTATGAAGAAAATAGAAAAGATATAGACTCGACCATATACTAAAAAATTTCAAACACTGGTCTTAAAAGATCAGCTGAGGAATATCTGAAAATCTTGAAATCTATAGACGTGGCAATTAATAAATTACAAAGAAAAAATTGTTTTCTATCGGACGCAGCAAAAATATGGAAGGAATTCAGGATTTTCGAGGATGGATTAAAATTATCGTTATCCCAGCTTCATATTGTTGAAAAACGATATAAACAGGCACTTACCAACTATTACTTTATAGCTTATATTTTAAGTAACTAAAACCAAATATAAACTGATTGATGTAAAGAACAACCAAGCTTTAAATACTGTCAAAGGAATGTATGAATATATTGGATTTCTTCCATTTATTATAAAACTCCAAGCTAAAATGGAACCACTTTCAACAATTATGTTTTCAGAGGAGGTTTTATCTAATGTTAGTACCCTGCAGTGGTGAGTCTCATAAAAAAACATTCCTGATGTTGAACGTTTTCTCCCAATTCTGAAGCAGTTTTTATGTCTCGTTTCAGTTTCAGTAGTAAGATTTTTTATACATTCAGATTAATTCACTTGCATGTTAGAAATAAATTGGGGATAGAAAAAGTAGGAAAATTAGTATTTCTTTACAGATATTACAGTGAAAATTGAAAATGTGTGTTATTCATAAATTACCTACCTGTTTTAAGAAATGTTTTCTTATTAATGATTATTTTGTAATGTTTTATGTTTATTTTATATTAAACAATGTTTACACCTATATTTCTAGTTTTGATTTTCTTTTGATTTAAATCATGAATTAAAATTTAAAAAAACATGCGATTTAAATTCTTGATTAAAATCGTGATTTACATCAGCCGAACCTCGGTTGTTAATACTGCAAATAAATTATTTTACATTGTACTTTGAGTGATTTATAGTACAAACATTATTTTATTTTAAGTAGTTTTAAAAAGCGATTACTTGTACTCCATTTAATTATATAAAAAAGTTTAGATATTCTGTTAAGTAAAATATTAAAATTATATTAAAAAAACGTGCATCATGATATAATAATATAAAACAAGATACATGAAGTGTAACAACTATACATAATACCTTACTTATAGTATGTGTTACAAATTATTTAAAAAAAAAATTTGACTTTACTTTTGAAAATCTGAAAATTTATAAATCAGTTACATATATCTAAAGTAAACATGCACATTTTACACTGACTGTTTGTTTCTAAGGCAACATACAAACACATCACCTTTAATTTCAAATATTTCTTATTAATAATAGTAAATATTTATCAAGATTCTTTTTTCGTAATAGCTTGCAAGAGTTCTCACTGAGACAAAACTTTTCAAAATATAAATTATTATTGTTTGAAGTATTATTAAATATTGTTTTTTACTTGAATTATTCTATATATTTGAACCATCTTTCAATACTTCTATTGAATATTTCCTAAAAAGTCCAGTAAATTTTATTAACACAAACATTGTAGTCATGTCATCAAAAAGAAATTTATAAAAAATTACCTCAACAATGCTCATATTATTAATATACACATAAGCACTTGAATAATTTTCAGTTATATTAGTTTTTATTATATTACATATATTTATATTTGTTGTAAAAATAGGAAAACCTACGGATACCATTATACAGATTAATTTTTATTTTGTGTAATTTATTATTTTCTAATGTGGAGCATCCAATGTTATGGGTGTCCAGAAACTTAAGGAGATGATTCTATAGAATAAAATAAAAGTAGTAAGTAATTTAAAAAAAAAATCAAAATCTCAATGCTTTCCTAGTTACAGGTAAATAGTTAAATTTTTTAATTGGCTTTTAGTTTATATTTAACTAGCGACCCGCCCCGGCTTCGCACGGGTGCAATGCTGATACTAAATACACTACAGAAAAACTGTGACTACTTATTTTATTTTTACAACAATTATTACATCGGCCTCCGACGCGCTATTTATAGGCACGCTGCCGCCGCCCCGGTCGGCCAGTACCGCCGCAAGCGCTACTTCCCGCAATTTTAAATCTGTAATATCTTCGAAAATATTCATTTAAATCTTGTGCTGTAAAGGACCATATAGATCTATATTAAATCAACAATGTATTTAAGCTATTTAATTGGATAAGGATTAATGCTGTATTGGTTAAAATCGCTTCAAAATTTGCCATTATTTGTCGTAAAAAGTAAATGACAAAAAAATGTTATTGTGGGATATCCATGAGAGATAGACATATACCATCGCGGAGTTTTCTGTAGACCTTTTCAATGTGTACAAATAATTAGTACATTATTTTGATAAATCTCGTAGGGTTCAGCCTGCGTTTGCAATGTAAGCGGAAAAAAATATGATAATTAACGACATCACATTAGAAACCTCAAAAATAACAGTATTTCTCCACTATTTAATGGATGTTATTATACATATAAACCTTCCTCTTGAATCACTCTATCTATTGAAAAAAACCGCATCAAAATCCGGTGCGTAGTTTTAAAGATTTAAGCATACAAAGGGACAGAGAAAGCGACTTTGTTTTATACTATGTAGTGATTTATTTCTTGATAGATCAAGTTGATATGAGACATGAATACTAGATGTAATAAACAGTCTCACATAAAAGTAAAATATTTCCATAACTTGCCACCAGAGGGCACTCTACCTAGATATCAAAGTTTATTTCTCTCATAAATTTTTTAGTTTGATAGAGTGATTCATTTTTAAACACCCAGAGACATAGTTCCAGGATATATATGTTGTATAACGCAAAAATCTTGTCTGGCTTAAAGATCTCTCAATAGAATTCATGAGGTAATTTGAAAATAGTTCTCACAGCACATTTTTGCAATATAAAAACCCTGTGAGCCCGACTGTAGTTTTCCCAGTACAAAAATTCCCAGACATAAAGGTTAGACCATAGCAAGATGATCCCAATCTAGCATAAACTACATTAATCTGAGAGCGCCACTGCAAACTTTGATTCACAAGAACACTCAGCATTTTAGTGGTTCCTTTACAGGAAATCCTTTCATTAGTACCACCGAAAAAGGTAAAACTATGCTTTCTTTATAACACTCACAAAAGAACTCTTACACATGGCCTGTATTCATAAACAAATTATTACCTTTCTTTTGTCATAAAGAATCATCTCCTTAAGTTTCCTGACATTGTTTCCAGATATCCTGCAGATTTTTTAAAAAATTTGGAAAAGCTAAAATCTTGACACTCTCAAATAAACTTATTCAAATCATATATTTATTCGCACCTGAAAAACATTGTATTCCCATTTTAAATAAGTTGCAGTCTACCTCATCCTGCAGGGAATATTTTAAGATGAACAGGCATGACCCTACCTTGTTCTTTTATTTGTAGACAGTTATTAAATACTCACAAATATAAGAAAATACATGCAAATATGAATATATATTTCCAAAAAAAACCCGTCCATTCAACTCAGACATCAACTAAATATCTTAAGCCTCCATTTTATTGACGGATTTTGCCATATAACTTGTTACCAGCTAGTATACATGCAGATGTAAGCATAAATAAATTTAAAAACAAAAAGTAGTTGATGTTTATGTTTTTGTTCTTTTTACCATTTCTTTCTTTTTTTGTATTTTTTTTGTTATTTTAAATTTTTATAGATATAGTCTGTCTAAGAAAGTTTTGCTATTCTTTAGGTTTTTGTAAATTTATAGTGTTGCAATGTATTTATTGTAATTTTTAATGCTAATGCAAAATGGACAATAGTGCCTTATGTAAGCAAAGAGGAGGCGCGAATTTACTACTTGCATGAACATATTGAACTGATGTATCAAGACCAAAGCAAAAATGAATAAAATAAATATATCAGAACCGTTAAAAGGGTAGCGCGATTAAAATTGGTATCGATGTTCGGATCGTAAATGCTGAAAGGTTAAGAAATTATACATAAATACAAATTTAAAATGTAATTAATTAGGTACTTACAATCTTGATTTACGATCAATATCATTTAATAAAGAATGGGGCCAGAAAAACAAAAAACTAATTATTAAAATAAATACAAATAATACATAGAACTTTCTTTTAAATGTTAACGCCAACATTTTTATATAATGCATATTTTATTATTAGAAATAATCATTCTTGAATAATGTTCTTTTTTATTATTTCGACCCCTGACATTATAGCAAATAAAAATAATAACAAATACTGGATATATTATATATTTTTTAAACTAAGAAAATTTCAGTGATTTTTACTTCTTTACAACCATTGGCAATGCTGCCTATGAACAGCAAATTTCTATCTTGGTAACACTGATTCAAATCCTTAAGGTGCGTTCAAACTACATTATGAAAACCCTTCGAGCATTCACCACTCTGGGTGCTGCATGCAACTTATTGAATTCTTCGGAGAACAAAACCAAAGATTATTCACAATATCCTCTTTTACTGCCCTCGCTTCATTAGCATGAACAGCTCGGAGCTGTACAGGTGCAAGAAACCCTCGCTTTATTCAAGTAGTGCATTATGCCTCGGCGCTTGTCAGATCTGCTTTCCCCTTACCCCTTAAGCACCAAAAAAAATATTTGGTGTATAAAGCCCTAACAGCTATCAGTTATCATTTTTAGAGGCTATTTTTGGGTAAAAAAACATTTTATACATGAAATGGAGACACAAAAATAAGATTATTTCACAAAATATCGAACTTACCTTCATAGTTTTTTTAACGAATTGCGAAATATTTATGGCCTAAAATGTCATGACACCCGACAAAATTCAAAACTAATAAGTAATAATGTAATATTTTTACCTTTTTGTCTTCAATATGTTTCGCTATGTATATTAAAAACAGAAATTCTGAAAAAAAAAATAATTTGTAGGTTATATACTGTTCCAATTAATATTTTTACCGCTTTATTTACATTTGCTCGGAGCTACTCAGGGTTTGATGCACCTGAGCTTAAAACTCTTGAATCGAGGGCAGTAAATAGGTATATTCTTTTGAGTAATTATCACTTTCAGTTCTGTCACTTGAAGTAATCATGGTCACTTCGACCCAATGACAAGTAAATGCATATTCAAAGGAATATGAAGTTATCAGTTTCACTTTAATGAGTGATATTTTACTCAAGGAATACAGTCAATAGCCATAGATATAAAATTTAAATAAATAGGCTGTATTCTTTAGAGTAATTATCAATTGATCAAAGTGAAAAAACTGTAAATGATAACTTTAAGTTCTTTTGAATATGCATTTACTTGTCATTGGGTCGAAGTGATCATGATTACTTCAAGTGATAGAAGTGAAAGTGATAATGACTCAAAAGAATAGCCCTATAGATTTCGAATCCTATATAATAGAAGCAAGTTGGCTCTTGCTTAGAAAAAGACAGAGCGTTTTCGATTAGTAGTACCTCTTTTTCTAATGGTGGGCAGGTGACAGGCTATCTAATGGCGTTTGGAGTATGGTGCTTAGCTCCGTCATTAGAAAGAGAAACACTACTAATCCAAAAGGCCCCATCTCTTCTTAAGCGTTTATGTTCATGTAGGAAACTAAAACATAACCTCAGTACATTTCACAATATACAAGTAAAAAATTAGCTTTTGACAATATTTTGTGAATAAATTTCCTGAAATGGTAGATCTTTCCAAATTTTTCACACCGACCACCCTTATTTGCAACGAAATGAATAATAAATCAGAAATCCGTTATATCTTTACCTCATAGACGTAAGTAAAATTAAAATTACTTAATATAGAATGCGGATCCTATAGACAGTGCTGTCAAATGTTCCACAGAAAAATACTTGCAAGTTTTATATTTATTCCTGGCAATTCCTGGAAAATGGCGTGTGATAAGAAAAAGCTAACATTGCTCAATTAAACTGAATATTAGAGAAAGACAGATGATAATAAGATCCTCCATCCTTTAAATCTTAGACTGCAAAACCATAAAATAAAGAAAAAAAAATAACTATATGTGAGAGATATTAGAGAGATTTTATTTTAAAGATGGGGCATCTTATCGATTTTCATACACTTGCCATCAATTGTATGTGCATTTCGCCTTAATATTTTATCAATTACTGAGTACAAGACATCTATTCCTGGCAAATCCCTGACATGATAGTATTCCTGGCAAAATTACTGGCACAGCTAATTATTCCTGGCAAATGCCAGGAATTACTGGCAAATTGACAACCCTGCCTATAGAAGAAAGTTGGCTCACGCTTAAAAAGAAATGGAGTGTTTTCGAAGTGACAAGAGAATCCAATCACATTTAGAGTCTCATGCTTAACTCCGCCTACAACTGGAAAAAAATTTATCTTTATAAATTTTCTTACGACGCGAAATCGACTTGTTACGGAAAAACTTGGAAAGAGAATAAACCGATTACATGAGTTTTCGCCGAGGAAAAATTATCGATCTACTAATAATTAAACCACAAAAGAAGTTACAAAATTATATCGGCTGTATTCTTTAGAGTAATTATCAAATAATCAAAGTGAAAAAAGTGTAACTGATAACTTTATGTTCTTTTGAATATGCATGTATTTGTCATTGGCTCGAAGTGATCATAATTACTTCAAGTGATAGAAGTGAAAGTGATAATGACTCAAAAAAATAGTCCTATTAATGATTCTTCTTATAAGGCGCAGGCGCCAAAACTATAATTAATTTTTATACACCTCGGTCTTATAATTTTACTATTCATATTATTTTTTGCAACAAATTTTAAACAACCCGATACCCCACTAACTCGGACTTTTCCCATTATCCTTCCCTAACAGAAATTGTCACGCCTCTACGTAGTATCTGCTGGAAAATAATATTTTTTAATTATGTCTAGGCCAGTTTAGTTTAGTTCAAGTTAATTTGTTTTCCAAATTAACTAAAACCAAGCTAAACCTGGTTAAGACTAATTTTCCTAAATTTGTTTGCTAAAATTTGTGCAAAAATAGTTGAAATATATGACATTCAATGTATTTTAACTAGTACCATTCAAACTAAATACGAAAGTTCGACGTTTTCTTCAGAAATAAAAGTGCCTTGTGAAATGAAACATTGTTTTTTGGGTTTTCCGGGAAAAAAGGAAAATTTGTTAAAATGCGAGGTCAGAATTGTGTCTTACGACCTCGAAATAGGGAATAAATGTCTGGATTTTTCAAAAAAAGTCATTTCCCTATATTTCACTTAATCGAAATAATTACCCTTTTCTCTTCTGGGATTTCTTTTCTAGAATGATCTAAAATATCTTTAAATTTTCTCTGTTATCGTATTTCTAAATTTTGTGTAAAGATCCGGTGAGCTGACACAATGAAATTGACTTTGACACTCAGTGTAACAAATACCAGGAAAATAAAAATAACTTGGGGAATTTTATTCCTTGCGGAATATTTGGAGAATTTTTAGTTTCTTTTTTAAATATCTGTTAGTGATAAAGCACCTAAAAATGGTAGGTTTTTAAAATCTTTATATATCTTATTGACTCCTAATCATCTTAACATTTTTCAAAAAAATGTATCAATTTGATTGAACCACCAATAATATACAATTCATCTTTTATATGTTTTTGTACTAGAACCCTATTAAATTTCATTTAATATGTATAGGTTAGATATTTTGATTTTTGTTTTTATTTTTTAGGGGAAGGTAAAGTGTTCCGACTTGAGATCTAAAGATAAAAAGGAGCTGACCAAACAGCTTGATGACCTTAAAAAAGAACTCACCAGCTTAAGGGTGGCCAAAGTTACAGGAGGAGCTCCTTCAAAACTTTCCAAAATGTAAGTTAGTCTAACCCTCAAAATCGACCTAAACATGATACTAGTACATTATTTTTTTTGGTAATAATTTTGATTGTTTGACGATGTCACAAATAATGTACTTATATTTTAATGAATTATAAATTCTCTTTTCTTTTTGTTGAGGTAACATCTCCTTTTGGAGGTTGGAAATCGTCGAGGCAATCTTTACCTTGTTGGTAGCTTTTCGGTATAATTGACTGGAGGTTAAATTAAATAATTCTCTTGGGTTTTTAAACCTGGATATTTTTCTTCTTCCAATACTTCTGTTTTTTTTTTTACATGCCCCCCCCCCCCCTCCCTATTTGTGGTTGTAGAACATAAATACAAAATTTTTTTTTAACAGTCGCACAGTTTTCCCAAAAAAAAAAAAAATCTTTTTCACATGGGTTTTTCGACTTATTCTTTTAACTTCTGCCAAGTCCATTAAAACCATTTGCACATCCATCATAAAATTATACTTGTTACTTGTTCATTCTTTTGCATGTTTTTTTGACAATAGGTTAGTAGGATCGATGATGTCATGAAAGGGTGCACCAGGTTGATATTGGTGGAAATATTCTGAAATTTGGTTGACATTAGTTTTATTTGCCTATTTAACCAAACATTAATTTAGGAGGGAAATATTCTATCCACAACTTAGTAAATCCAAGCTTCCCTAAAACAATAAGATTCCATAGCAATTATTGTTGTTGTCAGTTTTTTCTACAATTTCATTTCACATCTCGCTTTGAGTTATTTGAAATATCTGATATAAAATTTTATAGTTTTTTTTTGTATCTCATAAATCAGCGCATGTAACTATTTTCATTGGGTATATAAGTACTATTAGGGCAATTTTTTTTATGGTTCCATATTTTAGGAATGATATGACTAAATTAAAAACGTTATCATATTTAATGTATAAATGAAAAATCCATACTTTTCACATATGGAGAGAAAATCTAATTTTTTTTTTATTTGTCTCATGCCTCATTTCTGGTCAATTGGAAGCATGTAAATGCAAAATTGCATTGTATAAAATAAACAAAATTATGGTTATAATGCGGTAATATACAGACAGAAGGACATATGAAGAGATTGACAGATGGATGTACCCTAATAACCAATTCATTTAAGTATTGTCTTGATTTTTTAGCCATCTCTACATACATAAATACTGTATAAACCTGAACTAAGCTGGCTCATACTAATTGCTTGAGGTAGAATAAATTTTTTCTATGCATTGAAAACTAGACAGTATTGAGAAATTTAACTCACGTCGAACAAATTTCAGTACACTTTTTCACTAATTTCAACTTTATTCTGTGACGTGACCGATTTTTATTTCTGTTAATCTTTTTACAAAATTCAACCTGTTCCTTAATATTCAGTTTTTGGGGTAGAAAGAGTAAATGAAGTGCATCACCGAATTGCTATTAGACTAAGTGCAATTTGACTGTTGTTTGAAATCTGTCAATAATGCACCAATTTTCCCGCCATGTTCAAAGTTTTTCACGTTTTCTTTCATTTTGATTTTTAGTGTCTTCTGCTATATTTTAACCAAATTTGATGTTTGGTTTTATCCAAAATGTGCAATTGTTTTAGTGGAATTCGCATAGTTTAAAGAAAAATGTCAGAAAATACTGTGTGAAAGTGAATTATTTTTCTTGAGAAAACTATATGTGAGTGCAAAAAAAATCTCAGATTTGTATTTTACAACCGTGAAAAATTCATTGTTTTTACCATTCCGAATAACTACCATTTTGCCTGTCGAAATAAATCTTTAGAGTTCTTAATGAACTCGTTTTACAATATGGCCAAAATTTTACAATTTCCATTTTTTAATTTTTAGTAATGTCTTACTTCCATTTTATTTAGTACTTTAGTACTAGTTGTAGTTTACGATAGCTCTAACAAAAAATAATAAATATTATGTCAATGTTTTTCTCATGTCACATGCTTCTACAAAGCTTTACTTGTAACATTTCATGTTACAATATTAAAATTATTACAATTAATCAGCAGATGTTTCTTTCGAATGAAGTAACATAAATAAATAAATAAATGCTTATTGATAGACCAGCCATTTACAAAGAAAAAAATCAATACATAAGTATAATATAAAAAAATCCTTAGTAGCATACACATGAACAGAAACATACAATGAAACATTGAAAAAATAATAAGATACTTAGACAAATATAAACATGTGAACTTAATAGATGTACTATATAGATAAGATAGGGTAGAACATTCCATGATATATCCAATTTAAATAATAAATCTATATTGTCTTTCGTCCAATGGAGAAATAGTTATAACATTGAAAGAAGACTTTAAAAGTCTTATTAGATTTTATTGAAAAATCTCATTTTTCTTTTCACTTATCTATAAAAATGTTGTTAAAAAATAAGTATTAAATATTGTGTCTTGTAAATATATTTATTTTACTGGAAGCCATAAACACAACTTGTATGCCTTTTTATTTTTTTGTGAATGTTGACATACACAAAAATCAACAACATACTCCATACAAGTTTTTAAAAATTAATATGTACTTAATGAAAAAAATACAACTTTATTTAAAAAGGTTGGTTAAATAATAGAAAAAAAATATTGTTAAAGTTCTGTATTATAAAAATATTTGTGTCATAAAACTCTCCATACATGCACTCTAATTACAAACAAAAAATAGTAAAATGTTTGAGATAATTAATATTTTTTAGGCTCTTTATTTGCATTTTAGACAGTCTGCAGGCGTCTTGTTATTAATAGAACCCAATTTTTAGTGGAATCCCTCCTCTATGTTGCGGATCGTTGTTTTGTTGAAAAATCTAACGCTTGCCAAGCCCTAATTATTTACGTTAAGACTTATTGTTTTAAGCCACCCTACATTGATTTTTCATTCAAAGTTATTTTCTCACAAAGCATAACTTATTTGAAGAAGTATTTTTATGTTTTATTGATATTTAAAAAGTATCCCATTAGGTAAAAACTTTCCAAGAAACGCTGTATAGCAATACTGAATGTATGGGAACTTTTGTGACATGAGTTGTTTAATATTAGCTAGAACATCTAAAATTTCCAGGCAATATTCATTATGATCAGAGTTGTCAACCTATTAATAATTTTTTGTTGACAACTTAAATTTAATGCTTTGGTTTAACTGCCCACCAAAACAAAATTGCTTGACATTACTATAGATACGACTTTTGGAATCAAAAAATTCCAGTCCAAGTACACTTTATATTTTCTCTTTTTAAAAAGTCGACAATGAGCATATAGTATTGATCAACTGTAGGGACCACATTCTGTTGGAAATAATAAACAATGTTTTTTTATGTATTGTCACAATGTGTGTTATGCATAACTAGATTTGATGTAGCATATTGCTTTAGCCATTTGTTAATTATAACTGATAACTGTGTAAATGTTGAGTGTAATTGTTAATGTGAAGACTTATTCGAGATTTTATATATTTTTCATTAGTACCTAGGTAATTTTATACCATCTTTTAAAATGTTTGTTTAAGGATCTTCATTGACTTGTGTGAACACCATTTTAAGTGTATATAACACCAATAAAGGATTTGAATTAAAAAAAAAAACTAATGAGTTATCATTATCATTCTTCATACTTTGTAAAAGTTTTATTTATTAATGTGTTTATTTTTTCAATGTATTATTAATACGCGCAAATTTTAAAAATGATATGTCAAATATTTTAGAGTAATTAAATTATTTTTGTTTCAGTCGAGTGGTGCGCAAAGCAATTGCACGTGTGTACATTGTTATGCACCAAAAGCAAAAGGAGAACTTAAGAAAATTGTATAAAAACAAAAAATACAAGCCTCTTGACCTAAGACCCAAGAAGACTCGTGCTATTCGTCGAGCCCTGTCAAAGCATGAACAGAAAATTAAAACACCAAAAGAAATAAGAAAACTTTCTGCTTTCCCTCCAAGGAAATTCGCTTTGAAAGCTTAATTTTAGTTTAATAAATTTCTTTTAAAACATGTTTTTTTAATAAACCTATTTGCCCCACTTAAAACCAAAATTATTATTTGAGCTTCGTCAAAGATTGGGTAGTGTATTAAATATATTAGGGATCATCCCTGGGTAGCTTTTGTTCACTTATTTGTTGACGTGAGTGAACATTGGCCTTCTTCTATGAGGATATAGGTTTGGTTTAGAGACAGCTGTCAGGAGGCAGTGAATCTTCTTATGAGAGTTATCTACGAATTTCATGTGCGTGGAGTTATCCCAACGTGTAGTTACGTAGTCTCTATTCACTCTACGAGCCGTTAAAAACCGCTACATATTCCAAGATTTTATTGGTTAAAAGTATTATGTGACATACTTTATTTGTATCATAGACTAGGCTATTCTTTTGAGTCATTATTACTTTCAATTCTATCACTTGAAGTAATTATGTTCACTTTGACCCAATAACGAGTAAATGCATATTCAAAAGAACATGAAGTTATCAGTTTCACTTTGACCAGTGATAATTTACTCGAAAGAATACAGCTGTCGTAAGAGAAATAAATATTACGTAATATAGACTGCAGATCATATATAAGAAAGTTGGCACGCCTCAAAAGAGATAGATCTTTTTCGAGGGTAGTACCTTTCTTTCCAGTTTCAGTTAGGTGACGGAGATATTCAATGACGTTTGGAGTATCGTGCTTATCTCCGCCATTAGAGAGATACTACTCCTCTGAAACACTTTTTCTCTTTTTAAGCATGGGCCAACTCTTCCATAGGATCCACAGCCTATATAAAGAATTATTAATTTATTAACGTCTATGATTCGTATTCGTCAGGTGAGGTCATAGACATAATATCAAGATGGTAGACCGCGGATCGTATAGAACACTGATTTCAAAAATAAAATGGATGACAGATTGAAATTCAGCTGTCGGATCAAAAATGTCCGTAGAATGCTCGTCGCTATTATGGGACAAAGTAGTTGTGGAACGTCAAATGTCAATAAAATACTGTTGTTGAGTACCATTAAAATGTTTGTTCCAAAAACTTGAGAAGTAGACTCCTCAATATATATATATATATATATATATATATATATATATATATATATATATATATATATATATATATATATATATATATATATATATATAAAGAAAAAGGGATATCAAGAAAAACAGTAACTCATATATATCAAGTAAAATGCTGACGTCTATTGGAGTACATCCCTATATACAGTAATTGCAGAAAGCCAGCACCGATAAGCCTTGAAACCAGTGGCGTAAATATAACAACCCCGCCTTCCGAGGGAGTGGCGCCCTCAAGTCCCTTGCTGAAAATAAATAAATGTGAACGATCAAGACGGGTGCAAAATAGTAGGGGGCATTCAAAAGTGTGGGGGGGGGCACATCCTCTTAGTTACGCCACTGCTTGAAACGGTGGAAACCACTACATAAACCATCCAATCAATTCTCATATGAATTCACTAAACATCCGGGCTATTATTGCAAGACTTCCTGTCAAACTAAGTTTGAAAGAAAGCCTGACACTTGTTCAATGATAAGACCAGGATAAAATAGTTAGATGCAATCAAGGACTTAGTCGCTAGATATAATGGTCCGTGCGCGTTACACAAGAGAGAGAGCGAATATGGGAAAGTGCTCCAATAATTTAGAAGCGCGCGTTGGCCAGTCGCGTTTCGAAACAAGAGAGATAGCACTTCCCCATAATCGCTCCTTTTATTCTTTGTCCTGTAACGCGCGTGAATGTGAATCATTGTATGCTGAAATAGTGTATGTTCGAAGCTGGAAACCATTATTTTTCTGCTGCTTTTCACAACATGTAGGAGCCATTTTACACACACGAGAATTATTCCGAAAATTATAACAAAAATTTTCAGCAAATTTTTGCCGAAAATTCTATGGAGATAATTTTTAAAATAAAATACCACTCTGTGTGAGAGCTGTTTTACACACACAAGAATTATTCCGAAAATTATAATAAAAATTTTCAGTAAATTTTTGCTGAAAATTCTATAAAGATAATTTTTACAATAAAATACCACTTTGTTTGATACGTACAAGAAATTTGAATATAATTTTGATGATAATTTTGTCGATGCTCATGCGCATTTTCATCACATGTGACGTTCCAGCAGTTAAAAAGTTAACTTGCTCTGGGGATAACCTTAAAATGTCATAAATATGAAAGTTTCCGAACATATATAATCAAGAAACCACAAAATAAGGGATATTTTGTGCAAGAAACAATGAGTTAATATTACGTTTAGGTTGATTAACAAACGTGGGCTGTCAATTTACAATTTTTATTCTGCGTCGATTTTCGCGCACTTTCCGCATTTTAGTCATAAAAATATAGAACACGTTCTATATTTTTATGCCGAAAATTTTCACCAAAATTTTAATAATAATTCTTTGATGTGTAAAACAGCAAATTATTTTTATGAAAATTTTCAACATAATTATGAGATAAATTTTGGCTATAATTCTTGTGTGTGTAAAACGGCTCTAACACAAAAAATAGATGTCAAATTTGGAGAGTATAATCCTATACCAATTCTGAATGCACCCTTCCCATTTCCCCATTTTGCCTAATTCAGTTGATAGATCCAACAATGTACTGTTAGATTTTATCTCTTACTAGTAAATGTTAATAATAAAGCAGGATTAGCTTGATACTACCATAACATTGAATTTTCCAGCACGGCATATACTGTCAAAACAAAAAATTTTGATTATATACATATACTGTCCTCGATTTAAGAGTTTTAAGCTGAGGGGCATCAAACCCTGAGTAGCTCCGAGCAAATCTGAATAAAGAGGTTAAAATGTGAATTTTAATAGTAAATAACCTAAAAATTATTTTTTTTCGGAATTTGTGTTTTTAATATACATAGTGCAACATATTGAAGACAAAAAGGTAAAAATATTATATTATTACCTATTAGTTTTAAATTTTGTCTGATGTCATGGCATTTCCGGCCATAAATATTTCGCAATTCGTTAAAAAAACTATGAACGTAAGTACGATATCTTGTGAAATAATCTTATTTTTGTCTCTCCATTTCGTTAATTAAATGTTTTTTACCCCAAAATAGCATCTAAAAATGATAACTGATAGCTGCTAGGGCCTTATATACCAAATATTTTTATTGGCGCTTGAGGGGCAAGGGGAAAGCAGATCTGACAATTGCCGAGGCATAATGCACTACTTGAATAAAGCGAGCGTTTTTTGCACCTGGACAGCTCTGAGCTGCTCATGCCAATGAATCGCGGGCAGTAATAGACGTAAGAGAAATAATAATACTTAATATAGACTGCTGATTCTATAGAAAAATTGGCTCACACTTAAAAAGAGATCAAGCGTTTTCTCTTTCTGATTTCGGTCAGGTGACAGAGATATCCAATAACGTTTGGAGTATCGTGCTTAACTCCGCCATTAGAAAGAGAGATACTGCTCCTCGAAAATGCTTTATCTCTTTTTAAGCATGAGCCAATTTTCTTCTATAGGATCTTTAAATTAAGTAATATGAATTTCTCTTACATCTATGATTATACAGTATTTTTATCAATGGATTAAACATAACCTTTTTTTATCAATAGGTGTGTACTGTTGGTTGACTCAGAATTTAAATTAAAATCATTATATAGAATGGCTAAAAATACTTCTAGTTCAGCGTTTCGAAAAATTGATGTCGATCAGTATTCTGAGGATAATTATAAAGAAGATGAAGTTGACCAAGTTGGCCCTCAGGGACCCGATGAAAATGAAGTAAAGAAGTTACTTGAAAAATATCCTTTAATTTATTGGTATAAGTGTAATTACTATTAGTAAGATGATCTTCTCTGATGAACTATTATTTTTCTTACGAGCTCAATTTGCAAAAATTTAGAAAAGTAGATCTATTAGCTTTAAACCGTCAATACTGCATATACACATCTTGCTTAGTTAAAACAGCAAAATAGAATATTTGGTTTAATAACTTTTTATGACAATATGCTTTGTATGCCATTTAATTTGTTGCGACACAGTTGAAAGCAACTGAAATTGTTCTTTTACTTGGTATCTATTTTACTAATACACTTTTATTGTAACCCTCTAAACTGTGCCACTGCAGGAAAAATCTATCAGAATTTTCCTGTGTAGTTAGTAATTAAAACATCTTGTTATCACAATAAACGCAAGTTTGATTTATCTGTTTTCTTTTGATTGACCAAATATATTTTATTTTTTTAAGAATATTTCGAAATATTATATGAAAGTAAAACTTCCATGGTAGAAAGTAAAATTCATTTTAAGCTGTGGATTTTCATTAAATTATTGTGTACAAATAATTGTTCCTCTAACCGATAGTCTTACTCAGTAGGAAGGAAGATAATATAGCACCCTCAGATCTCACCTGTTTATAAGCTTTTCCCATATGTCTCACTGACAGGTGGAGAAATTGTGCACATCTAGCCTTACTCATAAAAATAATAATCTAAAAACAATTTAAAAATTCCATTTGTTAAAATTTTCTACTCTGTAATTGTCTATAACTACAGTATATGACTTGCATTACACTATGCATTTTCCTATAATACACTGGTTTAGCTGTAGTCAAATGATATCTACTCACATGGACGATTATTTATTGGGATATTTTTGCCAATTGGGATACTATAATTTTGTATTGGAGCAGTTGTAAATAAGTGTAAAATATATAGATTTTTAACAGATAAATTAATTATCAAAAATTAACACAGTTTTACCTTAGACAAAAATGGTTATAAATTATTTTATAGTGTAATTATAGTTATAAAACAAATATCATTTTGATTAATTTATCCTTAACTGAATTACACAGGTAAATTATTGGATGCTTTAAAACTGGTATTAGCAAATGCACCCTTAGGCAGTAAGAATCAACAAATTAAAGTAAGTGTTATTTTATTTCCCTTTTGATGGTATATGGTATTTTAGATTGGGGGCAAATATATCTTAAGTGTATGTTCATGGTAATTAGCAGAATAATTAGCATAATATTTTAAAAGAAAATTGTCAGTGTGGTCTCCACTTCATGATGTATACTAACACTGTATTGCCAACGCTACTTTGAGTTACAATTTGAGATAGTGCTTTGTATTTTAGTGTGTTAAAACAAAGTACATCTGCTCTTATAGTATAAGGTTTTTTCAGTTTATCGAGAGCTAAAATAGTTTCTCTAATATTAATGTACTTGAGATAAGAGCTTCTGTTATAAACAGCGGAGTTTATTCTTTGAAAAACTCAAGTTTTTCTGCCGACAGATTTAAAAAATATGATTTTGTTCTGAAAATGCAGGATGAAATTCAGCCTTGTTAAATTTTAAGGTTTTGAAATACTCCATAAATTACATTTCAATTTAAAAAGTTTAAAAAATGGTTTAAATTTATTATGTATAAAGTCATTTTTATAACAGAAGAATTGAGTATATATTTTGATAAAATTATTATTTTATTTTATTTGTTTCAACTTACCTTTTTGCATGCAAGGGAAACTTTATGGTGCCTATGTTCCTTCTTGATCAAAAGGACTTGAGGCCATATTCTATTATGATACAAGGAAAATTTGTGAAATGCTACTTGGTAAAATAATACACGTACAATACCAAAGAGCTTTCTCGTTGGTTCTGTGGGCTATATTTGTTTGCATAATTTTTCTCAGAATTTAACATATAATATTTTCAGTACACGACTAGACAGAGGTTGTCAAAATAAAACTGTGACAAAATTGAGCTAAAATTTTGCTTAGACAGGGGACTTTAAGCTATAGCCCATAGAGTAATTTGCCATTAATAATTTTACAGCTTACAGTCACTTAAAAATCTGTTTTATAGGAAAACGCCTTGAACCTAACTCTAAGAGTACTGCTTTCCATAAAGCCATCCCAAATTGAAGAAGCTGTTGGTACCTTAGATATTGATCTTCTTGATGTTTTAATGAAATATGTATACAAAGGTTTTGAGAATCCATCAGAAGGTAGTAGTGGACATTTATTGGTATGGCATGAAAAAGTATATAACGTTGCTGGAGTAGGTTGTATTGTACGAGTTTTGTCTGATACACAAAGAGTTTAAGTTCACATTTTTTTATTATATGCAATATATAGTTTTAAGGTAATATGCAGTTGTTTCTTTTATGTAAATAATTAAAATTCCATTTTTATATTTTGAAGATGAAACTTTTATTCACTATATTTCCTATAGAAATTATTCCTTAGCTTACTGTTTTAGTAATATTTACCTTCTACTTATTATGTTTATAATTTTTTTGATGGTCGTGTTTGATCCCCATCTTTCTTAATAAAAACCTAAGCTGGGATTCTATAAAAATAAAGGGAAAGAGAATGTCATAATAATGATCTTGCATCTTTGTTGAGTTTATAAGAATGCATAAGTATATCACTGTCTTGAAAGAGATAAGGAAAGGGAATGTCAAAAAATATGCTTACAGAATCGGGGTGCTAGTTTTAAAAAATAATACAGTAAGAATATTAAGTTTTTTCTCTTATCGGAATCAATTTAGGTAAAGCATTATGTATTAAAAGTAATACAAATTTAGAGTCAATCCTGTAAAATGAAAAAAATATTGTCTATATGAAAATTACAAGTTTACAATATATCAAAATTGTCCATTTGGCCAGTCTTGAGCTTGTTTTAGGATACACCAAAAAAAGTATTTTTTCACAATATTTGTTAAAATTGGCGGAAATCCTGTTAACAGTGTTTTATATAGTAAGTACAAAGGACAATGGGAAATATGCAGAAGCGACTTATTTTATTAATGTTGGGCGGTTTAGCATATCTAAGTTAAAAAAGTGGAGACATTTTAGGCTTTTGATAAAATCATTTAAAATATTAAAAGCAAAACAAACATCGTAATATTCCCTTCTATTGCTTGCTTATGCATTTGCTAGTATTATGAGTCGATATTGTTTGCTTGACACATATTGAAAACTGTATTGAGATCGCTCTGTAAGGCAAACACGTCCCTAGGAGGTGGATACCTGACTAAACAGTTTCATGTCAGCAATCCGAAGAAAATTAGAAGGTAATAATTGTTGAAACCTATTCATTATAGCGCCAATCGGGATTACAGAAATTCTACGGAATTTATGAATGCATTTTTGTAGGGAGAGCATACTCGCTGTTTTAGTTTTATTCTGCTTCTAGCCTGCCAACTCTGTTCATTAATATTTTGATTCCCAGATGAGAAATTTGGCATTCGAATTGCTCCAGTTACTCTATTTTTTTTTTTACATAAAAGTTTTAGTGAATTTTATGTTTTTTGAGGTAGTTTTTTGAATTTTTAACAAACTTCAAAAGGAAAAGTAAGAACTGTAAACCTGGTGG
The DNA here is from genome assembly GCA_034092305.1 of Diaprepes abbreviatus. Classification (NCBI taxonomy): domain Eukaryota; kingdom Metazoa; phylum Arthropoda; class Insecta; order Coleoptera; family Curculionidae; genus Diaprepes; species Diaprepes abbreviatus. The sequence continues at coordinate 20,237,991 of JASJET010000055.1, read as the reverse complement.
AGATGGTATTATAAAGGAACTCTTGAAATTGGAGAGAAAATAATAATAGATGTCGTGCATATCCTTATGAATAAAATAATAATTGAGTAGAGAATTCCTACCGGCTGGCATGAAGCAGTAACAATTCTACAAGAAAGAAGATAAGTCGGAACTGAAGAACTATCGTCCAATTACATTATTAAATATAATATATATAAGCTACTGACATTTTAACACAGTTATCAGTCTAAAGAACAGGCAGGGTTTAGAAACGGATGCAGCACCTGCGATCATCTATTAACCATGAAAGTTCTGGTTGAACGAGGTAACGAATATAAAATTTCCTTATTTATGATTTTTGTAGAATTTGAGGAAGCCTTTGACAAAGTCAAAAAATGAGTAGTGTAATACTCTTTGAACAACAGCAGAGTTAATTACCTGAACTTGTTTTCATTTACAGTAATACTGCCACATGGATAAGGTTACGTGAAAGAACTAAAATAGCTTTAGGGGACCGATAAAAAGATACTATCTCGCTAAAACTATTTATCAGCGCGCTAGAAAGATTGAACTGGAGTCAGAAAGACGTAAGAATAAATGGCTAACGTTTGAATCATCTCAGATATGCGGAAGACGTACTGCTAATGTTCGATAATAAAAATGAAATAGAGCAAGTGTTCAAAAGATTAGATAAGGTAGTCCAAAATGTAGGGCTTCAGATGAATTTTGCTAAGACTAAATCGATGATAAATATAGAAGAAAATATCACCGGTAGGTTGAAAAAGAAAAAAATTACACGTAAACCATTATATATATATATACCTCGGATAAATTATAAAACTTTGTAAAGAAGATCAAACGGCAGAAGTTGATTGACATATTAGACATGTTTGGATAATATTCGAAAAATTAAGCTATATCCTGAAAAATAGAAAATATCCCGTGTATCTTCGAACTAAAATATTCAATCAGTGTGGCCTTCGAGTGTTTATTTGTGAGTCACAGACCTGGATTCTAACTAGGGCTAATATGGATAATGTGTCGAAAGCGTAATGAAAAATGGAGAGACAAATGCACTTTCAGACAGAAAACGTAATCTATGGATCCGACTCGTAACAAAAGTGAAAGATGTAACAGAACAAATAGCATATATGAAATGGAAGTTTGCAGGACATAATGCTCGATAGAAGGATGACAAATGGAATAAGATTATAATGGAGTGGCGATCGTGGGAATTGCACACCGGTCCAAGATGTTTACAAAGAGCTCAGAATAGGGATGATTGAAGAAAGAAGGGGAGGCCTCTGTCCAAAGTTGAATGCAAAAATAATAGTAAAAATGTTTTTAGAAAAAATTAAATAGTGCTATGTCACTGTGGCACTCCCCTACAGGCCGTCGCTGTACTATAGATCGAAATATATATTTGAATATTCTTGTACAAAATTTAAAAGAAAGCGCTGAAAAATTTGGAGTTGGGAAAACGTTTAAATTTTATCAAAATAATGATTCCAAGCATAAGTTTCAGAAAATTAAGCACTGAATGCTTTATAATATTTCAAAACCTACCGAAACACCGCTGCAGAGTTTTGATCTTAATGTAATAGAAAAACTGGCATTGATTGAAAGCAGCTATAAGATCGCGATATTTTCAGTACGTTTCGTGATTTTTGTATGAGTACAAGGGTGTCTTAGACAATTTGATAAACAATAGCTGCAGAATCAGAAACGCGGATACAGATTGTTTTGCTAAGATGGTGTCAGCAGTTGAATTAACCGGACCTCAACGGATTGTACGTACCTGTTCAAACTACTGTCGGAAAGGTGGATGTAAGATTATTGCTTAAAAGTAAGTTTATTAAATGCTAGAGGGAAATCTTGGAAATAAGTCAGGCCAAGAAATACATAATGTGAAATGCGCTCCTTACCAGGGAATTTCTCATTTTAAAGAGAAAATAACTGCTAATCATAATAGGATTATTGATAGGACATTACCATTTGCAAGCTCATCTTCACATCGTTGGTTTCTTAGATGACTTTGCTTATAGATGGTGTCTAGATATGGATGAAATTATTGATCATGACTTCAGAGAGTGCACAACAATATTTGTTCATTCATTCATCTGATTTCATTGAAGAGCTTGCAAAACTCCGTTAGATAATTTTGTAATACTTTAAGTCTTTTGGTGTTGACCCAAGCGTACTAAAACGATATGTGCTTGTTCGTTATTGATTTTAAAACTAGTAATTTATTCTAGAAATTTTATTTTCTTGTATAATTATTCTTAGAATATTAAAAAATAAATTTCATTTCCTATCAGCCTTTTACGTTTTTGATACTTCGTGTTAAATTTTTAACTTGATGTTTCATTTTTAGTACACTTGTTATTTGAGTCTGGCTTAAGCGGTAAATAAATTATTTCCTATACTTCATAAAGAAAGGCTGTCTTCCTTTTTTAAATAATTTCGTCCAAATTTTTTGTCTTTTAATTCTTATTAAAGGACAAATATGGAAATCAATAAGATAGATTATGACTGCATGAACTGCTAAAATATACGTAAATTAATATTACGAGTATAGTTAGAATATACAATATCCTACACGTTATTATGTGCGATAAGAATGACAGAATGAGAAGTCACGAATACGATATAAATGAGATGTTTTAACATATATTATGGTATAGTGGGCGTTTGTCTATTCTGATAAAAAACATAATGCATTAATTGAATCCTTTATTATAAAATCATATCAAAAGTCCAAGTTAAGTACTGTTTAATTTTTATGGTAGTTAGTAATGAAATGTAAGTAAAAAATATATTTGTATCCCATAAATTTATTTTTGAACCTTTTTCTGCTGATTTATTTTTGGAATTAAATCAAAACTGGTGAATCTTAGTTACTGAAAAATCTGCTTTTTGCAAAATTAGAAAGATGATATATTTATTTTTAATTAGTTGTATAATCCCATGCTGTTGATGAAAAAATAAATAAGGAAAATATTTCTTCAAAAGTTGTTTTTCAAAAACGGAAAACAAATTTAAGTAACGCTTTTAATTATGACTAAACATGAATATGTACTCAGTCACAAAAGTCTACATATACAATAAATTTCTTGTTACTACGTTTACATACACATAAATTAATTTGTTTGTCGTAACACAAGGCAAAAACACTGGATAAATGATAAATAAATACGAAGAAAAAAATTGTTTGTTATTCTTTCTCAAAACAACTGAATAGGGTATTTGACTACTGTTGGAAACTTTTTCATATTAATTTTTATTACGTTTAATGCACACTACATAAATATTTTCTGGAGGTCTGTTGTATTTTCGGTAAAAAATAATATGGAAAAAGTGTGTTGAAACGCAATTTGAGCAATAGCACTGATCACGTAACACATTGACGTTACATCATAGCAAACAAAGCAACATTAAAATGATTGTTTGATTTTTTGAGATCTTTATTTGTTTGCCGTTATAAAATGGTTTTTAAATGGTGCGTAGTACCACAATGCACATCGACGTCCACAACCACTCAAAAAAAGGTATTTTTTTTTGTTCCAATAGATCCTAAAAGGCAAAAAGAATTAGGTTGTAGGGACCCCATATCCATAAAAACAAATCCTATGATTTTTGTGGGTAAATATCACTTTAATGTGGATATAAATGAATGAATGAACAAAAGGTAGTGATACTTGATCATCGATGCCTAGGCCTCGCTGGGCTCTTGACGTACCTCATTCCAGGAGCTCTTCTCTACGATTCAATAAATTTACTTTCCAGCAACAATTTTAGTCCCCTTTTACTAACGGCAACTGGGACAGGTAGAATTAGTTGGGGTCTATATTGTTCAATCGTGGACCCTATCTTTGCCAGACTGTCCACTTCCTTATTCCTGTGTATACCCGAGTGACCCAGGACACACACGAGTTTGATTGTGTAGCCGTTCCTTGCCAGATTGTTCAAGACATCCTTGAACTCAGACACTAGTCGCGAAGTTATGACACTAGACTTCAATGCCATTAGCGTAGCTCTATTCCTGTTTATGCCCCTCTCACCGCTGTAAAGATCTTCGCATGTTGTCCGCGAGAGAAAAACTCTTTGACTCCCGTGTTCCTGCCGAAGACTCTGGCTTCAGCTCTTTTATCTTGTCGAGATCCATCTGTAAAGTATCAGGATCTATTTCTCGGAAGATTTTACTCTTCCTCCCAATCCTCTCTACTTGACAAAAGTATCTCAAGAAAGTGATTAGGTTTTAAAAGCGGCGCCATGTAATCTGTTTGCATGGGAAGTGATGAATATCTCTCTACTACGCTTTCCCAGACACCTTAGAATCTGCCCATTCCAGTTCTGACATGCCCTAGGCAACTGAGACCATAAATAGTCTTCAGGGCCTCGTTCTTTATGTATAAGTGGACAGGAGGTAGGCTTACCAGGATCTCCAGAGCCCTAGTGGGGGTAGTCCTCATCACATTCATTATTCCCACAAAAGCGATTCCAGTTTATATCGAGCCTCAATTCTAGAACAGTCGTGAGTCCAGAATTACTCTCAGGTATTTAACTGTTCCCTTTTATTAAAGGGTATTTCCCGTCAATGTAATTGTGGAAAGTTTCTCCGTTTTTCTCTCTTTTGTAAAGAGTACCACCTCGGCCTTGTCCGGGTTTATTCCGAGCCCTTCTCTGTGACCCGCATCATTGGTCCCCCCCCAAGTCCCGGATATCTTGACCAGATCACAAAATGACCAGGTATTACTGTGGGTATGTTATGTTTTTATATTACTGCAATATCTTGCGGTGCGGCTATTACAAATTTAGATCAATATTCATTGTGTAAAGCTTCATCACGTGCACATAACCTTTTTAGACCTCAAATTATTTGTTCTAGGACAAAAGCAATTCTCTTATAGATTAGAATTAAAGACTAAACTCTTGGAGACCTATTGAACAAAAGAAATTTATTTTTATTATAATCACATGTAAACTTATTGTTGGCATAATCTGTTTCATAATTTTATTCTCGAGTTTTTGATATGACTTTAGAGTGATTTCTTTGAATAAGTAGGTTGCAAATAATACTTACATTATCGTTTTCACATTTTTGAGTTCGGCATCATAAATATCAGGATTATTTTGAAAGAAAAGTCCAGTCATAAGTGCATCTGCTACGGGAAGTTGATAGTTATCGACTTGTTCAAAATGTATCTCCATTTTGATATTTATGATCCAACGGATTTCACGTAAGAACTTGAAAGCCATTAATTTCGGATCAACACAGGCAAAAAGTTTTGCCAATATCCGTCCTGACAAGGATTTGAATTTTTGAAAACCTGTCCTCTTTATAGATGAGAATAAATATATTATTTCTGGTTATGACGAGAAAGGAAAAATTTGCTATAAAGCTACTGAAGAAATGTTAACTGAAAATTAGTGGTGTCGTATAATTGTTTGGGACTCAATAGCGGCGCCTGGAGTAGGAAAACTAGTTTTAATTGAGAATACAATGAATCGTCGATGGTATTTGCAAATATCGCAAAGTAATTTGCTTGAGTCAGTAAGAGAATTAGGACTTGGTGAACACTGGATTTTCCAATAAGATGACAATCCGAAATGCGCAGCACAAATTGTGCGAGAAGGTATCCTTTAAAAAGTGCCTCAGCAACTGCATTTTCCTCCTCAGTCGCTCATTTTGAATCGTACGGAATGAATTGGATCAAATAACCTAAAATCTCTTTCGATCGAAGAATAAGAAAACACTCCGTTATCAATAAAAACCCGTAAAAAAAATTCGTTACAAATTGCGTAGGCAGAAATACCTAAAGAGATCACTGAAAATTTGGTTCTGTCAATAACAAGACAACCGTAGGCTGTCTTACAATTAGATGTAAAATGGAAGACCTACAAAATATTAATTTATACGTATATTATACAGTCTTATTTTCAAATTGGAGTGTATGTAGATTTTTGTGAAATAAGTGTAAAAATTAGTTAGCTGTCTGCACCTATGTTATAGCAGTTTATTAAAATATTTGTCTAAACTTTGTGTATGACCGGTTTGGACTAAAAAAATTATTATTACTATGAATTAATTGGCAATAGCAGTTTGACATTAGATTGGCGATGAATTCGGTTTGCGGTTTTATTTTTAATGTTAGACCGGTCTCTACCTGAAACTTTAGGGCACCAAAACAGGTGGCGCGTATTACCCCGACCACCCTCCGCCCCTTTTGGAGCTAGCCAGATAAGCTCTAAAAGATAGAGACCATTCCATGTGATAAAATAAAAAAAAATAAAGTAGATTATCAGATACAATAACTTCTTTATTTATTTAATAAGCGTATTTATTTACAACAATTTATTATGTGTTCATTTAAAACAAATTGCTTTCTCCCTAACTTTTTTCATCATTTAACATGTTTTCCTTGCTAAAATTCATTTTACTTAATTTTCAAAAAAATTATTGTTGACAACTAGATGGAAGGACAGACACACACAGATTCTATCAATGTTTCGTGTTTACAGTTTTGGTACGAAATTTAAAAAAGAAACTGCCGTCGGTCGATTCCCGATTTTGAAGTAATACAATGTTATTATCATAAATCGCGTGTAAATTATTCTATTTTTTAACAGTGGTGTGGTAGTGATATACATTTTTTAAATAATATTTAAAGAAGCAATCAGGATATGTGACAAAATTGTTATTGATAATTAAAATTCCTTGATTATTTTTAAAGGCTTTACGTAACTATTATATAATCATTGAAGACTGAAGTAATCACGTACTAGTGTTTTGAGCTACTCTAGAACATAATTGGAATATCCAAAATGAAGTACTCCATAGATAAATAACACAACACAATACACATTTATTGAAAAATACGCCGTGATATCTAATCATATCTAACATTTAAAATGGCCATTATTACAAAATTTTATTTAAATCCGTTTGGATAGAAACATTATTTCATTTAAAGTCGTGTATACACTATAGTCGAGGTGGTGTTTGGTTAGACTTGTTTATAAAGATGGTTTTTTCTATGAGGCTATTTTGACTAATCTGATGCGCATGCATACGGCTGGATATATGTGTCGACAGTTATGAGAGAATTAGTTTAAATAAACTTTGCAAAGAAAATTTGTTAAAAAAGCTTTTATGTAACATTATATTAAAAATATATAATTATTCCGTTATATTCAATTTTTCAGGATTATTACACCATTTCAAGTTTGTTTTACCTATAATTCCAATCAACATGTTAATAAAAAAAATTATTGGAAGAACAATAAAAGCAAACGAGCTAATAAAGCTGCGAATTGCCGTATTTTTTTATTAATAATATTACATTAAATAAGCACTGTTTTAAATTTTTTTTGCATGTTTTTAATTTATTTTGTATTTGTAGTGCCGTGTACCTAGGGCGGGGTTTTCAAGCTCCGCATATTTAACGGAACAGTCTTGTATTTAAGAAAAACTTCCCGTTTCCCGGAAATAATGCCTTTTTTCCGTATTTTTACCATTACCTGTACCAGACGCAATAAGAAAATATATTTTAATAGTGTCCAGAAAAGACGATGAAAAAATATATATCTGTGATGATATTAAAAGGGAACGATACCAGAAATAGACCTTGTTTCTAATGTAGCATTCTGATCCGATTGGACATCCACTTGAAATTCATGTAAAAACGGTTCTGATTAAAGTTTCGATCGGATTCCACATTTCAACATACATCATCTACCATTTGTATGAAACATAATTGGAAAAAGTTGTCTTGATTACAAAGTCACAAACCTAAGCAGAAAGCGAGAAGAAAAAAGTAACAAAGAAATATATGGAAATCGGATGAAGTTAAACATTTTTAACTCTTGTAAAAGTGAAATTAGTTGACTTTGTTTATCTTTTTTTCCAGAATAATTGGACACATCTGTCGGCCTGAAGTAATTTATAGTTGTTGCCATCTTTAAAGAAAAAAGAACAGCTGGCATCTTTTTGTTTTGAATATTATTTTTTTGTTTTATTGTAAATAATTGAAATATGACTTACTGAATGGAGTTTTCGAAAAAAACGCATTTGATTTTAAAAAGTCTCCGTCCGATAATTCTGATCTTATTGGCATTTTACTTCAAAAGCAAAACCATAGATGTTCAACCAACTTAATTAATGCCCACTTTCAAATTTCTCTAAATTTCCAATTGAGTAGTTCAGAGTGTTCTGAATATATATAAAAATAATGCTCTACACCACCAAATCTAATACCCAATGTATTTTAATAAAAACGAACTGACTGTCTCAAAATATCCTTTAAAAATTATAACTCAAAAAATAGTACTATTCCTAAATATCAAAAATATTTAACAAAATATTCAGAGTGAAAAAAAAATGATAAAACATCACCAAAACAAAAACTCGGGGAAAACTTTTTTTATAAAATGACAAATGGATCTAGTACCATACTTTAATATTAAAAACGTGGCAATTCTTATCTAGACAGTCTTGGGTTTTTCTCGATTTCTTAGGGTATGATGTTAATCTTAATTTTGATTGCTATGGCAATTTTTCATACGGATCATTTCGTTTACCATATTCGTATTGCAAGGTTTGCCCCATTTAATTTACAACAATACACTTCCTAACTTTGAAGGTCTTTTAAAGACTTAACTGAGCTTAGTGCCCGCTCTTTGAGACAACTTAAATAAATCCAAACACGGCGGACTGACGACTTTAACTACCTTCTAACTCCATCCAGACCTAGACATCACCTATCATCAAACGTCTCTTTGAGACAAGTCAAACGAGTTCAACCACGATGTGTTAGCTTTTGAAGACTTCCCATTGATCGCGTAACGATAATTTTGATGGTGCCATAATAATGAATTGATATCGGAACTACATTTACATGCAAAATTTCAATTAATATGGGCATGTACACGTGTGTGAAACATGTTACAGAATTCCATTAAAGGCAGAGAAACATGTATACAGGTGAATATGCAAAGGATCATATTATCGCTCAATAACTCTATACTGGTCTGCTGTTCTTTGTTGTGACACTTGTATGTGTGGTTATTTCCTGCAGAATTCGCTATGTAGTTGTTGTCTGTTGCCGATCGTCTCTCGGCCCGTTATTATTATTATCCCATACACTTAACCAAACGGTTTTTATACTCCTTTCAGGGAACAGTGTCTCATCCCAGATATTTTAAAGATAGAGCTCTGTGGAGGGTTCTTTGCGTGTTATCGGGCCCTAGATGATGGCGACTTCTCTAAGTGTTGCTCGCTTGTATATTTTATCTACTAAAATGAGGTCCAGTCTGTTATGTGCAACTGTTTGATCCGTCAGCACAGTTAAATCCCAGTACAGCGTGACCTCGTTCTCCAGTATAGGCTCGTATCATCGTCACTACGCATTAATTATGCGTGTGAAAATGTGTGAAATATATGTAACAAAATTCCATTACAAACAGACCCACTTGTGAATTCCAATAATATTGTGTTGTAATAATGTAAACATCATTCAAATTAAATATTTTCCAAGATTTTAACATATAAACAATGATGTGTATTTTTAACAATTTTACGGTTGATGTTACTTAAAGAAAAGTAATTTTTATATTTCTTCCTTAGTTTTTTGTTTTCGATCAGAAACTACTCATTTTCGTTTTGATTGGTACTGACCCGAAATTCGAAATTTTAACTATAAGTTCGACAATGTCTATTGAAACTAATTCGTTCTATGTTTTCTATTAGAATGACAACACTATCAAGAGTCATTCAATCAATTGATATTCTTATAATAGCAAATTTTGTAAACAATGATGAAATTTTGAATAATTACAAATAAAAAAAGGTTTATAATTACATTCTTGGTAGATGTATTGTACAGCGTTTATCTTAATTAATATACAAACTAAACATCAACAACTTTATAGGCTTTTAATAAACAAAATACCTACTTGGTGATATTTCGGAAAGATTTTTATCTATAAGTTGAATTGCTTAGTTTTTGCCTATTGCGTTAACGAATTCCTTAGATAAATAATTATATCATTTAAACGTAATTATTTTTCTTATGGTATATTCAACTGGGGTTCTTCCTAAGAATAGGAAAAAGAAAAAATAAGATTATTGATTTTATTAACATTCTGGTTGTTTTGGCCGACGTTATAAATAAAACATTGGTGCTCTTTGGAAATATATTTAATAAATAAAGGTTAATTTGCCGTCTTGGGATGGCACTTTGAGACCGTTTAGAGTGAAGCCTTGCTTTACGAGGATAGCCATTTCAATTTCAGGAATTGGCAATACTGGCACTGCTAGGTTCCATCTGACATATCCATTCAAAAGTTTGTCTTTTTAGAGGATATACCTACTCAGAACGTTTTGACATACGAAAGCTATTTGTTTGTTTACAGTAACTTCAAAATTTCATCTCGGCCAAAAAATGGAATTAACTCGTAAACATTTTCGGGTGATTATTTTCCACGTGATTTATCTCAACAAGAGAGTATCGATGAACTTAATTCTTTATATGGCGATGAAGCACCTAAAAAACCACTATATATTACTTGTTTAATGAATTCAATCGTGGCCAACGTTCGCTCATGGACGAGTCGTGTGAAAGTTGTCCAAAATCTGCTGAAGTGTAGGAAAACTTCGATGCTGTGAGTGAACTGATATGCAAGATCGTCATATAACATACCATGAAATTGAAGCATCCTCTAGGCATTAGTAACAGAAGTGTATATAATTGATTGCTTGAACATTTGACCCTGAAGAAGCTATATTTACGTTAAATTCCACATAACTTAAAATCGCTCAAAAAAAAGGCTCGTGTCGTCGCAAGAAAATGCTGAAAAAATGGGATCCCAGTGCTTCAAAAAACATTTATATGATCATTACAAGTTTTGGATCTGGCATTTGGGCCCGAAAGTAAACAGCAATCAACCGTACGGATTTTTAGTAATGAGCCAAAACCAACAAGTGCCTTGCTTATCAAGTACTTCGAAGCAAATTGTCGCTTATTTTTTCGAAAAATAGTCATGTGGCAACAATGCCTTTAGAGAATCATAGGACGGTCAATTCTGATTGGTACACAACCATTTGTTTGCCGTGGTGAATTGAATAAACAAACCATGACAATGCGAGTTCTTACATGTCGGTTCAAACAAATGACTTTTTGAGCATTCAAAACATGGAAATGATGTGCCAATCCCCGTGCAACCCTGAGTTTGCACCCAATGATTTATTTTTGTTCTCGTATATGAAAAACACATTACGTGATCAACGATTTTTTACGTTAATGCATTCAAAAACAATATTTTGGAGACATAGTCTTCACAGAGGCAAAATGCTTTTCGGATTATTTCAAACGCATATAAAAGTGTATTGATCATCGTGGAGAATATTTTGAAAAACAATAAAATCATTTTCAATGATAAATCTTGGTTTTTGTTTGTTTTTCCTGAAATATAAACAGCTATCCTCGTGAGAGAAGAACAAAACTTAGTATTGCTCATCACAAACAGTATTAAATACTCTAACTCCGGATATATGCCTCCACTAGACTGCTCCACTTTAGCCGATCTTGTGCTTTTTTCATTCAAGATGATCCAGCAGCACTCTTTAAGTCATCTTTTTCTCGGCATGCCTCTATTTCTTCTTGGTCGCCAAATCGCTATCTTCTTGCTCCTTTTTCTATCATTATTTCTAGATTAATATCCTTCCTATTACCACTTCAAATGTACCACTCATTCATATATGCCTGCAACTTTTGTTTTACGTTTGATTAATATTTTCTGTCAATCAGTCCCAACTCTTAGCATCGATCTCTCCAGTTTTATCTGTGGGTTATTTACAGTTTTTCTATATTGTTTTTGTAAATGTCTAAGCCTCAGAGGCCTTTATCCTTTAAATGCACTTTTTAATTTTGCAAATGCTGTATTCTTTTGTTTCTTTGCGATGTTTGAGTAGCTTCTTGAAATATCAATTTTTGCCCTAAGTATATATATAATCGTTTGCAGGACAGTGTCTTCAGCAACATAAACCTATTTTCTCCGTCTGTATCAGTACAGTAATGTTAGTGCTATTATGTATTTTATAATGCTTTGTATTGTTTACCTTCTTCAGTGCCAATGCTTTGATCGTATTGAAAGTCTTTTGAAAATCAACAAATATCACATAAATTGACAGCTTGTATTAATGTAACTTTCCATAATTTGTCGGATTGTGTGTATGTTGTCTATAGTGCTATATCCGTGTCTAAAACCTGATTGTTCATATAGTTAGAATTCATCTAACCTGTTGCTAATGATTCTGCTAAACAGTTTGCATATGTATGATATTAGTGTGATTGTTCTATACTTTTTTTTTAACTACATTTTGCTTCCTGTTTTCTATTCCCCCATAAGTTCAAAAGCTGTGCCAAGCGTCCTATCAAGTTGTCTTCCTTAATTTCACCATATCTATGATAATCTGGTCCAGTCCCAGAGACTTGTTGTTTGTTAGTGTTTGTTTAACATCATTGGTTGTTACGTCCGATATGATCTCTGTATAATGGTGTGTAAGAGGTAGTCTTTTATCGCTTGAAATTCTCGATGGTTTACTACTCTTGGATGCGCAAAGTCGCTCATATAATTCCTCAACGTGCTTAAATATTTCTCGTCAGTCCTCGATGATTTTGTCGGTTGTGTCCTCTTAATTAAAAATTTCCCGTTTGCCAGTTTCTAACCTTTTCCTAAACGATTTTGATCTTTTATTTTCTTATATAACTTTCTGGATTAGTGCATTGTTTGTTCTTGCTATCAATAGAAATGATTTTAATTTTTTTGAAAACGTTTGTTTTTATTAAATATAGATAAAATAATATAATAAGAAAGCATTGAAAATATATACATATTGAGCACATAATTTTTTTACAACTTTAAAGTTAAGAGTATGGTTGCTTGCATACAATGTCTTCAAGGCCATACTAGATATTGGCATATGTTGGTTAAACATTAGTTTTGCTGTTAAATATGACCCTTAAATTCCCAGCAGTGTAAGGTAGATAAAATCGAGACGTTGACCATTTATTGGAAAGTTACGGTAACTTTGTAAAAATTCTGCCCACGACGGCAAAGAGTGATACTTGATTTTTTTAGCATTTAACTTAAGACTGCTTATTACAATAATCAAACATATTATACAAATCTGCAATATTATCAGCTTCTATTTCAATAAAATCTAGTGAATCAGATGTATACATAACTTGGGTATTATCCGCATATGAATGAATTTTCAAAAATTTTAAGACTTTACTCATATCAAAGATATAGAATATAAAAAGAAAATGGCTTACTATGGAACCCTGAGACACCCCGAGATCACATCGACTATCCCTAATACATCCTCACAAGCTAGGTCCCACCCATTAAGCAGTTAGAAGTATATTTAAAATACCTTGTATCAAGAAAACTTTACCATTCTAGTATGATCTGACCCATTAAGTTTGTGTTTAAAATTTGAATTATTCTCTAAATGTGTCTTTACATAATTGAAAAACTAAAGACAATTATATAAAAAAAAACTGTATACTTTGAAAAAATTATTCGTTAATTCGGGCTTTGAACAGAAACTTAACACGAAAATATTTTAATAAAGCACATAGCGCAGAGAACTATGCAATTTATTTTAAAATTCATAAACAATATGTCTATATTGTGAACCCTTTAGTTTTGTAGCTTGGTATTATCCTTTTAATTAACTCAACCCCATTGCCAATTTGAAAAATAGGTTATTTCCTCGTCGGTGGAAAGTTGAGATGAAATATTCTTTTTCACTTACTCCATCGGTGGGGTATCATTAAATATGTCTTCAAAAATACAATTAAATATATTAAATAACATTTTTTGTTTAGTAACACAATTCGAGATTTATCTTATCGGCTCTAAGTTTTGATCCTACTTGTATAATTTAATGAAATTTTAATATTTTATAGAGGTCATAAAGACTCATTAAACCATACTACAGTAGATGTTTTAGACCATCAGAGAAGTCAGGAACGGACTTGCAGCCACACTCGTTGGGCCTAATTTTTGACAGGTACCATTTTACAGAGCTGAAAACTGATTTTTCAAATATATTTGTCATTTCTCTTCAAAAAAGGTACTCTTAATTTATTTCGATAAAACTGGCGGTTTTCGAGATAAATCGATTTTTATGCGAAACACTCAAAAGTTACTAATGCTAAACACAAACAGGTAAAAATAAAATATGCAGGATGTGCTGATGTGCTTTAATTTATGGTGAAGCGCTGTCAAATTCTTCGAAGGCAAAAATACATTATGCTGAAAGATTTCCAGCTCGAACATTACCAAGTCCAAAAACCTTTCAAAGGGTTGATCGATGCCTAAGGGAAACAGGTAAAATATGATTAGAAAATAATTATTAGAGTTAACGAATTAATTTATTTACATGTTTTACAGATTGACTCTACCGAGATGGATTTTGCCCTGGATTGTTTTGATGCCCTTGGTCTGAGATAGCTTATAAATGAACCAACACGAATCACTGATCCAAGTTCTTGTCTACTAGATTATATTTTGGTTATTTCGTGTGATATTGTCTCGGCCTTAAGAGTACAGCCGGTTGATTTTTCTGACCATAGACTAGTTTCCTGTATGGTAAATGTATTGATTACCAAACCAAAACAAAAATTTAAAATTGTTCGTAACTTTAAAAACATCAATAATACTCAATTTGAATATGATTTACGCTGTATTCTTTGGAACAATATTTTTGATTTGGATATCATTGACGATAAGGTTGAATTTTTGAGTCAAAAATTATTACTCTTTTGGACATACATGCCCCTTTTGTAACCTATCGAATTACTAAACCGTATGCTCCATTGTTTACCTGGGCATTACGCGAGTTGAAGAAAGGTAGAGATAGAGCTCTGAGTAGGTATAAAAAAAAATCGCAGGACGATTGGAATGATTACAAATTATTACGAAACCTTTTTACAGCTTCTGTGAGGCGGGAAAAAAGAACGTTCTTTAATCAAACATATGCCGAAAAGAACAAAAAACCCAAACAGCACAAATACGTCTTAAAGACGTCCATAAAACGTTTGATCTCAACATTCAGGACGTCTTATGAATGTCCATAAAAGACGAATGACGTCCATAAGACGTTGTATAGACGTCTTATGTTACAAAAGGTAACGTCTTTAAGACATTTGCTTACAACGTCTTATGGACGTCCCTTCCCAACATTAAAACAACATATTCCACCAATAAAATTATGTACATTAAAAAGGGTCCCTTTAATTTTTTTTGTTTGTCTTGTTTACAAAGCCAAACCGTAATTATTCAAAAGTCCAAGAAATAACTTTAATTAAGAAAAAATCAAGAGCAAAATATACACTACCATTTTAAATAACTACAAGTTCCGCATGAATAGTTTGCTTTAAAAAATATGTTCAACATAATCTCTTTACACAAAAAAAATACATAGCTTAAGCATAATGTAAACTTTTTCTAATTTGAAATTGAGGAAGTGAGGTAGAAGAGCAAATATTTTCAGAACTACTACTGTTCGAACTATAAGTGAACCTATCAAATTTGAGCCTTAGTTTATCCCTTCGATATAATAACTCTAAAAGGTAGACTATCAACAAAATAAAAGTTTATTGAAATAAAAAGTACACAAATCTTTAAATAGTTTTAAAAACAAGAATTTTTATTTAGTCGAATAACAAATCTGGTCTGATGCCCTTTTCAGCCATGTTTGGATTGAAATTTCCTCATTCTTCCGACTTTTTGCCAGTCCTGTTGTCTCTGTAGATCCTAATAACAAACTGATTTTAATATTAGGATAAAGTTTATCATTTGTGGGAGTAAATTTTTTGATATTTTTGCGAATTTTTATAATTGTCCTCTACTATAGAATCGTGACTTATGCTATTTCAAGGTTAATATGCATAATGAAAGACAGAACTTACTCATAATAAGTCTGGCCAAGTTGGAATCGTAGAAGTTTCTCTTTCCTCCAATCATCAGGAATAAAATAAATCTTACAGGTTTCATTAGTGGAGCACTCCATAAACAAACATTTCGCCTTCCACTTCATTAGTAATATTTCTTGTAATATTTGGGACCGGGCCTGGATGAGCTGTGCAAGCCTTTTTTGCACAGATAATATTTTTGAAGATTTCATTTCATACTTCTAATAACATAGAGTTACTAAAAAATATAAGCGGTAAGGCATTCGGGAATTTCCTGTAACACAACCTATAAATAACGTTACTGTTTTTCGTAAGTATATATGATTCTCGATCTTACCTTAAGTATTACATAAACACGAATAAAAAAGATTTTCAGAGTCACATAGATAAATCAACTATTTTAATAAAATTCTTTCAAAAGCTAAATTTTCACAGTCGGCAACCCCAACAATATTAAAAATGAATAACGACATGACTGAACACAAATACAAAAGTGAAAAATGACAATTAACAGAAACAAAAGGCGGGTTTTTTAAAGTTATAGTTTCGCTGGCATCATATTTATGTGTGTCATTGTTATCGGTACAACAAACAGTCCGTGACAAAAAGCACCAAAGTATTGATAAAAAAGATCATGCAAAAGTTCTATTAACCAAGGTCGTAGTAAGGCTACTAAAAATTTGTCGTCAATCAAAATAACCTCAACTTGTATTTAGCTGAACTCTGTGCGGCGTTGCAAACTTATTACTCAACTGCGACAAAATCCATAGGGAAGGAAATGCTTTTTAGTTCTTATCAACTAAATTATTCACAACTGTATTTATTTTCATATAAAATGTAGTATGTAGACTTTTAAAAGATATCTTAAAGACGTTGTATATAGACAATTTAAAACAACGTCTATAAGACGCCTTACTTATGTTTTAAGATGTTCAGACATAATCTGGATATAAAAATGACGTCCATAAGACGTCTAGTGCTGTGTGGGAAACATCTGTGGGCTAATCTCAATTTCGTTAACATAAAAAGTAAGTAAAAAAATGTATTCCGATTTATCTGATTACTTATCAAATGTAGAACAAAGTAACTTTCATTTCATAAATTCTATACCAAATCTAGCCCCACATCATGATCAAGTACTATATTATCAAAATAGTCGCCTGATGTCATCAGACGTTGGTTTCAAAACCATTTCAGAATTAGAAATATTAAAAATCATTTCAAATATTAAGAGTAACACAACAGGACTGCATGATATTAATATTTTTAGAAAATTAATCTTTGTATGCCTTTCTTATTACCATTAATTACGCATATTATTAACTACTGCACATTACATTCGGTGGTGCCTGAAAAACGGAAGGAGGCGCGTGTGTTTCCCCTTCCTAAAATTTCAGTGATATTAGATCAACTAGTATATTACCAACGCTCTCAAAAATATTGGAAAAAAGTATTGATAATCAACTTCTGGAACATGTCAAAACAAATAAAATATTACTAATTTATCAATCTGAGTTTAAACAGGGTCATAGTTGCAGTACAGCTCTATTGGATATTACTGACGACATTTTTGGGGCTACTGACCGGGGCAAATTGACGTTGCTTATGCTGTTCGATTACTCTAGAGCCTTTGATTCCCTGCAACATGAGGTATTAAGGTCCATTTTTCATTATATTGGCTTATGGGAATCAGCAATATGAATGTTATCAAACTTCCTAACGGGGAGGACCCAGGCTGTTGTTTATAAGGAAAAGAAGTCATCCTTTTTGAGTATTGCGACTGGTGTCCCGCAGGGATCCATTGTATCGCATCTACTTTTTAGTATATATTTTTCTGTTTCCTAACGTTTTAAATCCTGTAAACAACACTACTATGCTGATGATGTACAACTGTATTTATCCTTTTACCCTGATGAATATCCACAGACAGTATCCGCTATAAATTTTGATTTGTATAACTTGGTTCAGTTTTTTATGGTCATTCTTCAAAATTGAATCCACAGAAAACCATAGCTATTTTATTTGTAAGAAGAATGATAGTGATAATTCTATGCGCAACGACAGCGAGCTAGTAAAGGTGAATAATGTTAACATAACTTTTAAAAATACAATTAAAGACCTCGGTCTTCACCTAGACCAAGATCTAAGATTTTCTTACACACACAGTCATTAAAAAAGCTTATATAAACCCGGAACTCATTTTCCAAAATCATCATTTTCTAAATAAGGAATTTAAGATTTTGCTTTGCGACAGCTTAGTGCTCTCGCATATGAATTATTGTGATACTCTTTATGGGACATGCCTGTCTGCCTTGGACACTAAACGAATACAAAAACTACAAAACTCTTGTTTAAGACTGATTTATGGGCTACGAAAGTTCGAATATATTGGTTACAAATTAAAAGAAATCCGTTGGTTGGACATGCGACGGAGGCGCTAATCGCACTCTACTTGTCAATTTTTTCCCATAATTAATCAAGAAACCCCCATATTTGTATAATAAAATCAGATTTTGATGCGATGTACATAATATTAATGTTCGGTTTAAGGAAAGGCTTCCTATTCCCTCCCACTCGCTGAAGTTGTTCAGGAGATCGTTTTTGTATAATGTTGCCAAAAAATATGCCATTGATTTATTGGGTAGTACAGATAGGTGTCGACATGGAGATTTAGGACCATGGTTTTGGGTAGCATCCCGAGTGTCTCAGTGAATTTTGTGCGTTTTCTTTGGGTATGTCTTTGAACTTCTCTTTCTTTCTTTCGTTTAAAACTCATCCACACTATTTTTTTTGAAAACGAACATTAAGCTGTATTCAAATTAATATTTATGTTTTAACTAATTTTTCCATAGGTTGAATATTGTTTTTTTTTCATATAATTCGTAACATTTTTAATTGTTTTTTTATTATATTTAGTTTTATGGGTTTGCTGAACAGACATCAGAGATATTTTATTATCTAGGACAAACTGAAACTCGCCCACTATTTCTGAAAACATAACTGTAGAATAATTTATTAAATAAAGATCTTTATTATTATTATTCAGGGTCATTTTTGCCGCGACGTGGAAGTTAGTGCCCTCCCAGGAGAACATGATACCCTAACGTAGAGAAATAAATTTTGTAAAATATTGCTGACAACCCTTCAACCAGCATAAGAAAGTTTGCGGCACAAAACAATGTTACAAAATGGCTTGTACATGAAACTCAGAACAGTTACGTCAACCGTACCACGTTGATAAAGTACACACCGTCTCCGGATGATTATTCCGCAAAACTTCAATACTTCAACTGGTTTATACAGCAACATAACCTAAATCTAAATTTTTCTAACCTTATTTTGTTTATCTATGAGGCTGATTTGATAAGAGATGGCGTAATAAACTTACACAATTTACATTTTTGGGCTGATGAAAACCCGTACACTATAATTCAAAGCAAACACCAACAAAGGTTTGTTGTAAATGTGTGGGCTGGCGTCATCGGAAATAACCTTATAGATCCGTTTGTTTTGAAGGAATACTCAATTGTGAAATTTATTTACAAGTTTTGCAGCAAAGTTTAAATAATTTGTTGGAAGACGTATCTCTTTATAGAAGAATGCAAATGTACATGTATGATGGTGCTCCACCTCATTTTATATATACTACGTCAACACTTAACTAATGTTTTGTCCCTCGATGGATAGGTCGAAGTGGGCCTGTTTTATGGCCACCAAGGTCTCCAGGCCTAAATCCCTTAGACTTTTACTTCTAAAGACATCTAAAAGAACTAGTTTATTCAATACCATTAAATACTAGAGAAGAACTAGGTACTAGCGAGAGCACAGCATTCTAATGAAGTCCGTAATAATGCCGGAATATTATTTGCAGTGCAGCGGGAAAATATTCGAAAAATAAGAAAATGTATTGAAGTACATGGAGCCCTTATTGAACATTTGCCAAAATAACATTTAAACGTTTTCACTATTTTTGCATTTTAATAATATTGCAAATTAATTGAACCCCCATCAACCCTCTGAAAGGTTTCTGGACAATGTCTGAGCTAGAAATCTTTCGGCATAACATCTTCTTGCCTTCGAAGAGTTAGACAGCGCTTTCCCATAAATTAAAGCACATCAGCGCACCCTGCGTATTTTATTTTTAGCTGTTTGTGTTTAGCTTTTGAGTGTTTCACGTAAAAACCGATTTATCTCGAAAACCCCAGTTTTATTGAAATAAATTTAAAGTACCTTTTTTAAAGAGAAATGACCAAAGTATTTAAAAAATAAGTTTTCAGCTCTGTAAAATGACACCTGTCAAAAATTAAGCCCAACGAGTGTGGCTGCAAGTCCGTTTCTGACTTCTCTGATGGTCTAAAACATCTACTGTAGTATGGTTTAATGAGTATTTTATGGCCTCTATAAAATATTAAAATTTCAGTAAATAATTTAAGTCAATTCAAAATTTAGAGCCGATAAGGTAAATCGCTGGGTACCCCTTTTGGGCTCTATATCTCCGTTAAAGGGCACTTTAGGATTTTTTTTTCTATGACACAGTAAGGTTATTTTGACCTCCCGTGTATGCTTCCTGGAAATTAGGAGGTACTTACCGGACACACTGTATTCATTATGTCCGTCTGTATGTCATGGTATTGTAACTCGGTATCATGCTTTTAATTAACCTAAGCCCATGAAGCGCATTTGAAAAAAAAATTGGGTACCTCTTCGTCGATGGAAAGTTGGGATATTTTTTTTTTTCACTTACCCCATGGGTTAGGGTATTTTTGAATAAGTGCTCAAAAATATAATTAAATATATCATATAACATTTTATATTTAGTGACACAATTGGAGAAATATGATGTTTGTCGATAAAAATCAACGACTACTATGGAACACTAATGTAATGCGTGTCCAACACAACAAAAATGGCTCTGTATGTAGAACAATCAGAAACTAGTCACCGCCAATCAGATCGTCTAAAAACAGTTTGCTTAACTGTCACCTAACAATTTTTATAAATTCTGCTATAGCTTTAACATAAACAACATAGAACAGTCGTAGGTGCTTGTTTCATTTTCATCAAAGCCATCTCGGCCTTTTCAATTATATGATCTTAAAATGACAATACAATTTAAATTGTCAAAAATTAAATTAACCAAACTATTGTCAACCTATATGCACCTATTAGCTTTTTGTTGTTTGTAGTATTCACAGATAAGTTTACATTGTACCCCAAAGTTTTGAGATAAGATAAATTTCAAATATAAATTGACCGCGAGAAATTTATTTTGTTTTTGCGTTTAGAAAGTGATTGTGTAGGATAACAATACAACATGGTAAAAATCAGTGGATACAATTACAGAAAAGATGTTGCTTATATTCCTTTAGTAACCATCAGCGATGGAATGGAACACGTGGAACCAGAGAAAAAGTGGAAATGGCCTTCAATTGCTATCACCTTTTGGATAGTTAGTGCAGTATTAGTGGGATTCGTCTACTTTATTGATTTTTTTCAGATAAAATCGCTTATGCTATTTAACAGAATTTCTGAACTAACAGAATATCGGGAGTTGCCTCAAATATATAATTCCCTTAATGGATATCTTATTAATACGCCAGGTAAGGACTTAATAGTAAGTATTAATTTTAATATTCATTTTCTAAAATAGAGTGGTCCCAATTTTTGTTAATTTTTTTGTACATAAAAAGAAAATAGCATTACTAGCAAGCCATTTTTACAAAGCTGTTGAGCAAACACATTTCAGTGCCAAGTATTCTGCCTACGGCAATTCTGCAATTTGTTTAACACATAATGCTTTTGGGGAACACTGACTCATAAGGGTTCGCACATGTCATACGGAAGTAATTGTAAGAATTTATCGAATTTAAAAGAATTTTAGGAACTTAATTTACAACTTAAAGGCTCTTAAGAAAATATTTTAGTACATAAAAATTTCGGTTCTGATCATTAGGTTTGGAAAAATGTACAAATATGTTTAATTAATATGGTCCCATAGATTATATAGGGGAGCATGGGGTGCAATGGATTATTTTCCACAACTGCTGCAATTAAACAGTTTTTACTTTAAAATGGCTAATCTGTTGATAAAATCCGAGAAGGCATTTCTAATTTTGAAAAATATTAGTTATGAAATAAAACAGCTTTTTTTAAAGGAATAATGATCCACTGTGATCCATACATAGGTTACAGTGAATCAGAATTTGAGTTAAAGTGAATAGTGTGGGGTACTCTGGATTATGATTATTCAGAATCCAATAAAATATATTTACTTTATTTATACTCTTTAATATTAATTTATACTTATTAGTTGTATTTAATCTTTACATGGTTTTATAACCTTTAAGTTAAAGAAAATATTAGGCTACTTAGTCAAACCTAAACCTTATAAAGTTTGATAGAACAGTCACAATCAGTTCCAATAAAAAATAAATGGCCGTTCTGCTACGAGATCTAGCTTGAGACATAATAATTAATACTTACTAGATCTATTTGCATAAAATCAATATCAAAATGATACAGTCCTTGAGTTCTTTTTGTGCCCCTAGTAAACCCTGGTTTGTTGTAATATCTGGAACATTTAGTAAAATAAATTTATTCGGGTTTTTAACTGATTTCCTAATGGAACTGACGTCTGTATCTTAGTTTTTGTCTCCTATGCCTTTTGCTGTATAATAAATCTTCTTTCCTGTCACCTTAAACACAGCTAATATGATATTTTCTTCTTTTGACGGAAATCGTTAGGGCCTATAACGACAAACTCTTCTTTTCCTTTAAGCATTGGCACATCTTCTGAATTAATATTCATCCGATCGTCACCACTACTATATCTGTCTCTTTCAAAAACTTTTCTTTTTTTGTAACCTTTACAGATTTTTTTATACTTTTGAACTGTTTTTTTTTTCATTCTGCTCGATTTCATTTTTATTCAGTCCATCAGTCGCAATCATCCTTTTATCCTTACTTCTTAATGTTTTTTCATTTTATCTCGATCCAGTTTTTGGTAACTCACGAAACTCGAATGGGTTAATAAAAATCTTTGCTGGTCCAGCTCTATCTATAGAACTAGAAAGAGCACTATCCCGCCATTTTTGTGGTACATGCATTATATCTAGTATCTAGTATAGTAACTCCATAAAACAATTGCTGCATTTCATCAATTTACCGATTTTTTAAAATTTTTTCCAAGGGTCTCTTTCAACTACCTTTAGCAATTTTAATTATTTTTTGATTCTAACGAGACGTCACTGCATCTCGCCATTATTCGGTATTTTTCTACTCATCTCCGAGAATATGGACCTATTTACCGGGTTTATTGGATTAATTTTATCCCTCTGGAAACGTGGAACTTCGTCTCCGTCGGGATTAATTTATTTTAAGATTTTTTTTTGCCTTTTCAAGTTTTTGTGTAAAACCAAAGTTTTAACACAAACCAGGGGTTGTTGGTGAAGTCCCGCCAAACCTTCCGACTAGAATAAAAACTCTAGCCGCCTCACCTTTCTTCTCGCTCACCGGGATAGAAGGGAAATGAGTGAAGCTCAAGAGTTAATGAAAATTAATTAAATTTTATTTTTTCAAGGGAACGCTTCTAAGGAATAAGCCAATTAGGAAGAGGTTATCAAGTAATACTCGTCCTTGACTCTTAGTTAACTTTTTATTCACTGTTTTTTTTTTTTAATTCAGTACTGTTTTCCGCAAGTCAAGTTCGGGATTACTTTCTCCCCACTGTCACGTTCGGGATTTGTCAAGATCGGTATTCATAACTTTATAGTCAACACGAAGTTGGCTATTAGTCGCAAAGTCATATCAGGTTTTCTCCACTTTGTCATGTTCTGGTAATAATGTTTAAAAGTCAAGACGCGTCAGTTCAGTACGCGCTACTGACCTCGTCTTTTTATCGACGGTGTCAATATCAGGAATTAAGATACGTGCACGATCTGTATTTTCTGTAGTATGATATGTTGTCAAAGACAACCTACTTTAAGAACCACGAACTGCCTAAAAAATAGAAGCGTCAACAGAGAGCAACCCTTAATGTCCTTAATTACGCCGCTGCCTTCTCGCTTTTATAGTAGTGGTGACGTCACATTCTGAATTAGGGGAAGCACCGAGCCAAAGCGTCGGTTAATTTTTGGGTTTCCCCGCAATCGAAGAACGGTAGGTTTAGCACTGTATGCCGTATTATTTAGATTATTTTGGTTAAGGAGTTTTGGGGCAACATTAAATCTAAAATTTAATATTTTGTCGTAAAATAAGCGTGTATTCACAACAATATACCTTTATAATTTTATATTATTATCATAACTAAATTATTATAACTAAAGAACATGAGTATGTTTTTTAAAACATACAAAAAATACTTTCGTACTCATAATCACTGGAACCCTGTAACGCACCCGCCTGCCACAATATTGTTTCCGCTACTAGTTGGGCAAAGAGAGGGGTGTAAAAGCGTTAAGGTGTCAAGCGTAGGTGATATGAGGCTTATATATTCAAACTTAAGGAATAAACTAATAACTTACTTGATTAACAATAATAAAAATTGCAGAAAAAGACAAAAGTAGCTCATACAGAAAAACTATAATTTGTTATAAATAACAAATTACTTTATTTTGATAAATATTCTTGCAAGGAAGAAATAATCAGTAGCAAAAATGTAGTCTTTTTTCACCATCGCCTAAGTATAGATATCGCATCATATTTATTTTGTAAGGAAAATAGTGGTTTGTCTATGGTACTTT
Organism: Diaprepes abbreviatus; assembly: GCA_034092305.1. NCBI lineage: Eukaryota > Metazoa > Arthropoda > Insecta > Coleoptera > Curculionidae > Diaprepes > Diaprepes abbreviatus. Next base: position 20,213,285 of record JASJET010000055.1, on the reverse strand, counting down.
TTGAAATTTTGTTCTTGAAACTCCTAGTGTTTTTTTGTCTATTTTAACTATAAAGGTTGGCATTTCTTGCTAAAAACATATTAAAGCTAAAAATATTCGCAGTAGTAGATACTTAATTATTTATTGCATTTTGTCGATGTAGTTAACAATGAAGATATAACCTGGATTTGGACTTCGGCATAACTAAGAACATTTATTTCATCATTTCAAAATTTTTAAAATTATTTTCCAAACTTTTAAAAATGGCTTTAAAAGGTTGACCCCTTTCTAGAAATCGTCGAAAATATACATCGAGGCATTTTGTCCTTTTTTTTTGTCCTTCTATATGCGCACATATCATATAGAACTTCTCATAATTTTCATAACTTATTCTTAATATACTCAAAGTAGGAGAGAACAGGCAAATGGTGTAAAAATGACATTGATATGTGATATAGGGAGTTCAAAATTGCCATAGATCAGTAAATTATTGTTGCGAGACGCAAAAATTTATGGCAGTACAGCCTGTCATAAGATAATGACATAACCGTTTATCTTCGAACAAAGGTTTCTTTTTCACGTCCAACTAGTATTATTTGAAAATATATCTCAATGGGGAGGCCTTCATATTCTTAGTGCAATCAAATCGGTAAAAAAGCATTCCTCACTAGAATATTTTCCAAAATAATTTAACGTGTTATTTAAAATAAATAATATTTTTTCGTTGAATCTTTTTTTTGTTGTTTTTGCCTTTTTCTGTTTTTACCATTGCTGTTGATCAAATAAGTAATACTTTCATTGATTATATAAACGTCATATCACCTTATTTCATTTTCTATTCATAGACCACAAGGGCAGATCCAGGAAAGGGCCATGCCACTCCAAAATTTGTAAAGGTGTTAAAAAAACGGGAAATTTTATACACTAAGCATATGCTTATGCGGCTTTCATGGATTCCTCCGTGTGAGATGCAATAGCAGCGGATATATCCACATTATGCCGTTGTAGTGCTGAAATCACATTCAGCAAACGTACAACTATATGCAACTCCGTATATGAAGTAAAATGCGAACAGTAAATGCAAACTTCTCTCCATCATATCCTTTCTGTGTTAGAGGTTGCACAGTTAGAATAAATTGTTATAGAACGCAATTTATCATATTCCACCACCATCGAGATGATGGCATACCTGTACCATCATACCGAGAAGAAAGTCAAAACTTACCCTTCCCGCCACAGTGATATGCTATTGCATCTCACACGGAGGAATCCGTGAAAGCCGCATAAACGTATATACGCCATCCGGTGGGAGGTCGGCGAAGCCGCGTTCAGTATTTGCATGCTTCCTTCCGATCTGTCCTTTGCACAGCCAAGTGCATGTCGGTACCCTGATGAGTCTGATAGAGACGAAACATGTACCTCTGCCGTATCACTGTGTAGGTAGGCCATCATCTCGATGGTGGTGGAATCGGATAAATTGCGTTCTATAACAATTTATTCTAACTGTGCAACCTCTAACACAGAAAGGATATGATGGAGAGTAGTTTGCATTTACTGTTCGCATTTTACTGCATATATATATATATATATATATATATATATATATATATATATATATATATAGGGTGTCCCCGTGACAATTACAATTTCAAAAAAAGTCCCAAATAATCTTTAAATATCTTTTTAAATGAGTCATGAGAAAGAAGAAAAATTGACAGTATTATTTGGGACATTTTTAGTATCTCCAAAAAACGGCTTATATGTGCTTCATTAATTTTTTAGTTAATAGTTAACAAAAAATTTCATAAAAGTATCGAATTTGGAATACCCTGTACAATAACCGACAGAAAATAAATTGTTAAAGAGGGTATTAAATATTAAAAGTCTGAAGATGACTTGTGCATATCTTAAAACCAGTATGTTCCAGAAAATGCTTCTGTATACCAGGTGACATGAGTTTGCACGAGAAAAAGTATCTCTATTTTTAGAATTATTTCATTAAAAGTTAGTTTTCATATTTATTATTAAATGTATGCAGTTATGGTACATATTATTATAGTAAATTTTATAAAATTTAACATAAACAAAAAGTAAAACATATAATCCCCACTATTTGAATTTACATTTTTGGAGTTAAAAATAATGTCTTATTTTTTTATTAAACTAACATTTAATGTCTACATGTAACAATGAACTCATTATTAACTTCATACAAAAACATTTTAAATTCGATTTACTTTTAACACAAAAAAATATTTTGTAGTTAAAATAAATAGGTAATAATAAAAGGTACAAAGGTTGATTTAAATTGTTTAAACAAAATACTGACAAAAATAATTAATTGTATTTTTTAAACAAAAATGATTATTTTAATTCAATGACCCACTAAAACCTTATTTGTATTTATCCATACTGCCAAGTATTAATTCATACAAAATTTTTCCTAATAATATCTTTTGTATGTTAATTTTTTCTTAAATATGATCTTGGTTTCAAAATATGCAGATGCTATCAACAATATTTTATTTTTTCTTAATTTTTCTCATATAGTCTGATCGTTACTGTATAAGTTTTATCAACAATCAGCCACATCTCTGCTTGTGCAACACTTGGTATGTATACATACTTATGTGGTTTCCATTCCATTATTTTTCTCGTCCACCCGTCATCTTTGATTTTATAAGACTTGTATTTATACGAGCAATTTCCTCTGTGGTTAAGTTGTTGATTGGTAAATTTTCACTTGCAATTAAATTGGTCATAATCTTTGGTTCTTCGATATTGACTTGCAATTCCACCCTCCTAAAAGCTGAGTCTAGCTCCAGCAATATCACTTTTGTTTTGACGATTCAATCAGTCACTAGTATTATGTTGACGGCAAGGTGGAGGTGGTTATAAGTTTTTCTCCGTTAATGTTATTTCCGAAGTGTTCGATACTAATATTTTTAAACATATTGTTATGATTTTCTCTCCTTTTTATTTACTCACTGCACTGTTAAAAATAACTTTATATTTAATGGAAATTTAATGTACATTCTACATTAAATTTAATGATTTTGTACTTTAAATCGTGAATAATTTACATTTACTTTGAATTTAAAGCAAATTCATTGAAATATATCAGTTCGTTGTACATTAAATTTGATTAAATGGTATCTTAAATTTCAATAAAGTAACGGAAAAGATGTCAACTTTCTGTACATTAAAATTAATTCACATGTACCTTAACATTAAAGGAATTTACATTAATATTCATGGTATATTGCATGAGATTCCGGGAGATGGCGCAACTTGTATTGTATTTTTTATTTAGTATGATATAAGTTGCTTAAAGAACACAATTTTCTTATTATGTCTGCCAGTATTGACGGAAACTAATGAGTTCGAAACCGGTGTACAGATAACGGTACACTAACTTTTCCTGGTAGCAGAATTTTTTGACATCATGTTAATGTTGGTGCATTAAATATCTGATAACATATCTTAAATTCAATGAACACAGGCTGTATATTTAATGTACATCATCACCTTAAAAAGTAATGAACAAACTTTAAATTTAATGTATGATTACATTAAATTTAATGGAATACATTAATTTAGATTAATGTAAAAATTATTAAATTTAATGCATTGCATTAATTTAATTTAAAAAACGGTTTATGAAATTTGCTTCTAGCACATTTACCTTAAATTTAATGCATTTCCTTTTTACAGTGTGGGTTCGAATAATAACACCACTTTTCACTAATTACTTCCAATTCTTTAATAACTACTTGCTTACATTTTCACTGTTCAAATACAACTAATTTTCAAATCTTATCCTATTCTACTTCTGTACACCTATAAACCATACTAAAGTAAAAGTCTAGAATCTCACTAGAAACATGACTAACAATGACGACTAATCGAAATGGTATTTCTATAAGAACAAGGTCGTATTCAGGTAGTCATTGTTACAAGTAATGACATCTCCCTGTCGTACACCTCTTTCTATTTTGAAATCAGGAGTGACTTCGCTCAACCTTATGCAAACGTTTGCATTATCATCACGTGCTCAATGATTTAACGGTAATCGATTCTGTAGACGGCGAAAGACATAACGCTATGGTTGATCGTATCAAACGCCTTCTCATAGTCGATGAAGATGATAACTGAAGACTTATCGTGTTTTATACATTTTTCGATGAGGACCTTGATAGTGTGAAGGTGGTCATTAACGTCAAAACCTGCACAAAAACCCGTCTTTTCTCGTGGTTTCAGATGTTACACACGTATTATATGGGTTAAAAAATAATTTAGGAGTGTTGTTCCTTCCATTTGATGTGTTCAATGCTGGCGATTGTTACTTTTCATATCTTTCAGGCTATTATTGATTTCATCCACGTAATATCGTAATATTTGGGATATCGTCAAATTCTTCGTTTTTTTTTTATCTTCAGAATATTTGTCAAATTATTCAATGTGCCATCCCATCTGTATAACACCACATAAATTTTATACTGGTCAACAAATCGATGCAGTTTTCTGTAACTTTTCAAATTTGTTGGGACGTAATACTACAAAAAACAGTATATACAGGTCAACCACCCCATATTGAAATATCGGACATGAAAACAGTAGAAATACTGTTTATTGCTTTGAAAAATTTGATTAGTACTATTTCGGAATAAAATGTTTCTGTCAAACAGTCCTAATTAACGTCCTCAATATTTGACAAAGTAACTAAAAATGCAGTTACCCTACCATTTTGAGATCTCAAGATTGAACTCGTCATGATTTACCTTATATTCTAGAATTTGTGATATTGCACAGTTTGATGTATTATTCAAGCCAATTTCACCATTATCACATCACAAGTTGCTTTAAAATTTTGTGGTCACCTGTTTAAATAACACAAGCCGACCCATCAATAACGTTTATTTGGACGTTTTAAAGCTGGCTTGTATTCAAGGCGCTTGACAGATTTTATTAAAATAATTGAAACAAAGTTTCGTGGACTTAAGAGTTTTAGGTTACCTTTCATGTTTTAGGGTTGACTAAATAAAGATTGGCTTCAGTACTCACATGGCTACATGAAGCAGTTTTTAATGGATTAATTTTAATCTTGTATATTTTGGTGAGATTTTCAGCATGTTCAAGGAGGCTACGTAAAAACATGTTCTTTTCTAAAGGGGTTAAAAACTGAAAAAATTGATTAGTTTATGGGAATGAGATAATTTTATACGGTTTTCAGTATACGTACTACGAAAATTGTTTGAACGTCGTAGACAGTGTGGTTGTCGGACTTGCATTGTTCATTTTTGTTTGTTTTTACTACCTTTCGATTAGGTTGTACCTCTAATCGTTATCATGTACGAACTGAATGTTGTGTCTTAACGTCAAAATATGTTAATGCAACGCACGCCTGGGATAAACCACACCATATAAAATGGTCTGAAGTTACACCAAAAAGAGAAATTTATGGAAGCAGCTTACATTAAAAATAATAATGGAATCTTCAGTAAACATAATCTTTGGCAACTACTACTTTGTGATATCAAGTCATTGAGGTGTGTACAGTGAAACAAAACTCCGCGCTTCAATGGACAGAGTCCTTGTATTATCTTGTCAACCGAAAGTATGGTTGAGGTATGTCGATAATAACTTCATCGTACGAAAAGATTATAATCAAGAAATAAATGATTTATTGACTTCTTTAAACTCAATTAAGTTTGCCGTAGAAAATGATGTAAATAATCCGTTGCTCTTCCTGGATGTCATAGTCAACCGTTCAAACAAAATTGTTAAAATTTCAGTATAGAGGAAACCAACACACACTGGACAATATCTTAACGATGGATCTGTTGTAACAAGACGATGAACTAAATGCAACCTTTTTGAAAGCGCAGTATCCATATGCAACAACGCAGATTCATTTGAATAAGCGGTAGTAAGTATTAAATCCGATTTACAAAAGGATGGTTATCCTCTAAAGTTAATAAACGATGTTATAACTAACCTTACAACAAAAGTCACTGAACAGCAAGAAACATATTCAAGGAATTTCAGGGAAAATAAGACAAATTTACAACAATTACAACTTAAAAATTTCAGACCTCTTTTAACAAAAACTACCGATAAGAAAAAATATGTTTATAAAGTTGCATGTGAGTGTGGCTAAATATATATTGGAGGAAACAAGCTTCCACTAGAAGGTAGAATTAGGGAACATAAAACTCATGCACTAAAAGGAAAAACGTCGAGGAGTTCTAATATTACAGAACAACACCCTATAAAATGGAATGTAGGAATATATGAAAAAAATGGAAAATTTATAGAAGCAGCTTACATTAAAAATAATGGAATATTTAGTAAACCCAATATAGAGTAACCACTACTTTGTAACATCAAATTATTGAGGTGTGTACAGTAAAGCGAAACCTTGAGCTTCAATGGACACATTCCTTATACAAAGTTTCCCAAAGTCTTTTTCAAAATAAAAAATCAATATTAAGATAATGTATTAGTTTAATAAAAAAAATCATTTTGTAATAAAGTACAGTCCCTGGGACTTTATTTCTTAAAGATAACATCGTTTAAATGTGTTAAGTTATTTTGCTGGGACACTTCTAAACGGGAGGCAAAATTTCTGAGAATAGCTCGACACGTGTTCTCCGTGATCGCAACCATTTCTTCTCGGATATTTTATTTCAACTAATCTAAAGAGGTAGGATTGTTGCTATATACCTTTGATTTAAGGTAACCCTCCAAAAAAAATCCATTGGTGTCAAATCGGGGCTACCTGGAGGCCTATTTATGTTTGGATGTCAATTTTCCAAGAAAAAGTTTACGAACATCAGGCATCGACATGTTAAACGTGTGAGACGTTATTCCATTCTGCTGGAACCATGTGTTTCGATTATAACCCACAAAACCTTGTAAAGCTGGTGTGAAAAAGTTGTTAAACATCTCCACATATCGCTCCAAATTAACAGTTACTTTGTAACCTCTTTGATCTTCGTACGGACCGATTATTTCTTGTGCCGACATTGTAGCCCGAACAATCAGTTTTAGAAATAAAGTGGCCTCTGATTATGTTTTGGATTCGTTGGACTCCAGTAACGGTAACTTTTCTTATTAATGTGATTCAGGTAAAAATATGGCTTATCCAAGATTAAAATGTTGTTAAAGGACGAAAATCGATCAACCATTTGGTTATCAAAGTTAAACCTTTGAGCACCATCAGTTGGCTTAAATTCTTGCACCAACTGTCTCTTGAAGGGGTGGAGACACAAATCTATGTATTATGCGATGTAGGGAACTTTTAGGAAGATTTAGACACTTGCCACTTTTGCGAACAGAGAGAGCGGAAATCGATTCAACTAACTGGTGTACGCGCTTCCCACATTTTCCTCGCTTCTTGAAAACCTTGGTCTCCCCGTCCGAGATATGCGCATCATCGAACCAGTCTTCAAATTTTTGTACCCATATATTGATGAGTTGAGTACTCGGTGCTTCATTTATATGACGCACTTGATAAAGATAAAAAATTTTCTCCGCGTGAATCTCAGTATGCCGGATTAAAAAAATCTCTCGATTGTGTTTAAAACTGGTATTGGGAAGTTTCTGAGAGTGTAAATAACGAATTTAAAATTATTTTTAAGGAATTCAATATGGTATAGCAATATGGCGGTTCAAAAATTTTGCATTTTTGGATTATGTCCGAAATTGGTAATAGGGTTTTTTCGAAGGTATAAATTAAAATAAAATTAAGAGTTTAAAATTATTTTTTTTGAAATTCAATATGACGGATCTAATAGGGTGGGTTAAACATTTTATGTAATTCACATTTTTTCAAAATTGGTATTAGGGGGTATTCGGGGTCGTAGATTATTAGGGGTCGTAGATTATGAACTAACCTGAACTTATTTTTGGCCCAAAATTGATATTGGTAGGTTTTTGGGGCGCATATTACGTATTTTAAATTAATTTCTTCAGACTCAATATGCAGTATAAAATATGTAGAACTAAAAAATTTACGTCTCAAGTTCTTTAAATACCGGTATTGAGGGTTTTTATAGACCTAGATTACGAATGTAAAATTAATTTCCTAAAATTAAATAGCAGACTAAATATTTGTTTAGTACAATTTCATTCAATTCATTTGGAGAATTCTCAGAATCAAAGAATTTTTTGTTGTTCAATTTGGTGTGGTTTACAACTTTAGATAACATGAGTACTTTTTGCGACCTTGCAAATATTACATATCTCGCTAATACTTGGTGTAAATAATTTATGGATATCATAGCCATTTCAAAACTGAAAATCAAAAAATAAAACTTATTTAAAAAATTGAACATACTCCTAAAAATGCACATAAATCTTTATATTAAATTGAAATTGTTGGAAGGCGCCAAATGATTATTAAATGAAACAAATAACTGTTCATACGAGAAATGTACAAGCTACGCTAGAAAACTATTACAAATAAAGTATTTCTCTCAATATTTTTATGCTAATCACATTTTATTAATTTCATTACAAATTTATACTGTTATTTTTCGCCTTTCAGTGCATTTTCAAAAGTCGGTTCAAATTTCTGATAAAAATTTTATTTCATCTTATCTCGCCGTTTTAATTTAACAATTTTTTTTAGGTTGTCGAATACCAGAAATGGATCCCTTTGACTTCAGCGTAAAAGATTTTATATTCAAACCTGATAAAACGATTTGCAATAATGGGCGGCCACCTTTATTTGACAGCAATTTAACTTCTCTGTTTATGATTCCGGAATACTTACCTCGTTACAATCTCCTAAACAGCACTGATGTGACTTGTTGTTATAACGAATTTTGGCGAGATGATCCCAAGAAAAATGAAAAAGACACCGGAGTCAGATATAGTAATAATTGCATTCCTCTAGATACTACTGCTGTACATATCGATAAAGAGTTTATAAAATTGACTTGCAAAGATAAGGAAGAGAAAAAAGTGTATGAAGATTATTTCGCCTTTGTGCCACCCAAAGAAAAATTAGAATCTAGCACGATAAGCCACACAAAACCAAATATCTTATTCTTGGGTTTAGACGCAGTATCAAGAGTGAATTTCCATAGGCAACTTCCAACTACATATAAGTACCTGACTAAAGATCTGAGTGCAGTTGAATTATTAGGATATAATAAAGTAGCAGATAATACTTTTCCCAACTTAGTTCCAATTTTGACAGGAATGTTTGAGAGTGACTTTAAAACATTATGCTGGCCTCACTGGTATACTCATTTTGACAGTTGTCCCTTTTTATGGAATAACTTTAGTAAAAATAATTACGTCACAGCATTTGGTGAAGATTGCGTTTCGATAGGCGTTTTCAACTATCAAAAGAGAGGTTTCACTAAACAACCGACTGATTACTATTATACTACTTATATAAGAGAAGCAGAAAATCAAATCGGAACTTATAAAGATTTCAACTGCTTGCAATGTGTTGGTGGAAGGAGTACCTATCTGCTTACATTAGATTATATTCGCAAATTTGTGACCAGAATGCAACTCCAGTCAACACCCTATTTTGGATTTTTTTGGGACACTAGTTTGTCACATGATTATTTAAATCAACCCGCATTAGGTAAGTATTTGATTAAACAAAAACATTAATGTTACGTTACGTATTTTGGATAGATTTATTACATGAGTGCATATTCTAAGATTTACCCGGTACGCTATTTATTTTGAATTTATGTACGTGTACCTTAGCTGATAACATTTTTTATTAAATAAACTTTAATTAGGAATTTTTAAAAAAATAAATTTATGACGTTCTGTAAATTTAACCAGTTAAAAATAAAATGGCTATAAAACAATTCATTTCTTCCTCGGAAATTCGAGGATCTGCTTCATTGCAAAAGAGGGCGTATTTTGTTGATTCTTGAATAAGTAACTGTTTCATTTCTCCATTAAAAAATGCCGTAAATATTTCCACTAGGTTTTATTGTCATACCTGGACAAATCGGGTGAGGGAAATGGGCAGCCGACGTCGACAAAATCGCCAGCAAGACAGGTAATATTTTTCAAACGGGGTTGTATCTGTATTTTTTCTGGCTCGTTGAATCTGGAAAACAGTGCTAATTCTGTTTCGTCAGTATTTGTCATCTTGGTGTCTGTTTCTATGATTGGATTTTGAAAAACCAGCTTTTGGAAGTAACTGTCGGCCACTGAGGTTGTCTGTGAGACCACCATCATCTTCGTCTCCAGAATCCTCATCAGTCAATATATCAGCGTCTGGGGTTCAATATATATATATATATATATATATATATATATATATATATATATATATATATATATATATATATATATATATATATATATATATATATATATAATTCAGATTATTCATTTAATATGTCAGTTTAGTCTGCAAAGCCTGTTACTATAATGGCGGTATTATTTTTGTAACTGTGAAACTTCATTTATTGAATTGAATTATTAAAGAGTGTATTGATATGATTTTTATCCTTGAAGAATGTCATCATAATTATTTGTTGGCTTCTTGAGTCTATGCTCAAAGGTTTCCTGAAAGAAACCATCCTAAACCAGCCGTTTTTGTGAGACTATTAAATCAGATTCGGGAAAGTGGAAATGGCAGTTATAAAAAACCTGTTATAAGAAAACCTGTCACTGAGGATGAAGAAAATGTTTTACTGTACTTGGTTCAGTGATCGAAAATCTCAATATTAGTCAGAATCCTATATCCGAAAATACTAACATTAGCCAAACAAGTGTTTCAAGGGTTCTTGACAAATATAGATTTCATCCTTATAAAATCCAGCTTTGTCAATAGCTTCACGGAAATGATTTTGACAACCGAACGGAATTCTGGTTGTGGGTGTCAGATAAAGTGACAGAAAATGAACACTTTTTTAATAATGTGTTGTTTAGTGATGAATGTACTTTTCATAACAATGGTTTTGTCTATAGACCGTATCTGCATGAATACAGAGTTATGAGAAACCAGAATAGGTGGTTGGTTAATGTGTGGGGAGGAATACTGGGTACGTACTTAATTGGGCCCTACTTTTTTGAAGAGCCTTTAAATGGTTTGATGTTTCGCGATTTTCTTTTACACCAACTTCCAGTATTATTAGAAGATGTCCTTTTAAATATTATAACAACTATGTGGCTTCAACTGGATGGAGCTCCGCCTCATTATCATCGCGAGGTTCGGCAATTTTTAAATGTCAACTTTCGAAACAGGTGGATTGAGAGAGACGGATTTCAAAATTGGCTCGCGAAATCTCCGGACTTAACTCCACCAGATTTCTTTTTATGGGGATACATAAAAGGAATTGTCTACAATTCGCCCCCGATAAGACAAGATATGAAAATACGCATAAGAGACGCTTTTCAAACTGTAACTCTTCAAATGTTGTCCAGAGTTAGCAGGGGTTTCAAAAAAAGAATATGTAAATATTTGAAAATGGATGGTCGACATTTCGAACATCTACTATAAATATTTTGCTTCTGTTCTGTGCTATCGTCAATATCTTATTGCCATTATTGCTGTTATAGCCTCTTGGATAACTATAAATCGCGTTCCGGGTTTCTGAACATTTATAAAGATATTCCTGATTATTATTCTTATAGTTGTAAATTACCTGTCATTTCCAAATGCCATAAGCAACTAGATACATTAGAATATCTATTCAAAAGACACAAAATGGTGCAGAAAACGATTATTTGGCGTATTCTGTTAAAAATCGGCTATAGAACACCCTTATACCATTCGATGGGTATATAAAAGGTACATTTTCTGATAATGTAAAAAGTATAGTGTTCTATTTAAATTAATCAAGTTATAGCTTAAAGTTTTATTTGATTAGCTTTAATTTTTGGACACCCTGTACAATATACCACGTTTATTTGAATTGTGATATAAAATATTATTTATTACACTTCACTGCAAATTTCGAATACATAACTGAAATACTTCTTAAGTATTTGAAACAGGAAAATTAGGTTAGATTTTGTCAAAATTCAAATTATTTAAAACCCCTTAGGCTTTAGGTAAATAAACCTTATTAAAATAGGCACTTATTTTGATCAGAGAATCCAAAAATGCAATAATATACAGGAGGTTCTACTTAAAAAACACAACTCTGATACTTTCAGAGCTTTTGGGACACCCTATATAATACGAAAATAATTCTAAAAAGTAACTATATTAGCACCCCATATATCCCAAAAGTAAAACTTTTTTAAAGTCACGTATTTTGGCCGCAATATTCCGTGCCGTATAGGGTGAATAACCCTGTATATGCACTGGTATTTTTCCGGTTTTCAATTCATTCATCAGTAGAAAAATCTTCACGACATATCAGCTGGCATTTTTAAGTGAGGCTTCCTCGACGGCTGCTCGACAAGTCTAATAAATCTAAATTCAAGTTTTTGCACTTTTTTGTGATATTTGCATACTTTTTATTCAAGGCTTTTATTGTGAGATCTCTATCACCATGACCACATTCGTAATGAGCACTTTCAATTACAGCGAATAACTCGTCATCTCGTCTCGTCTCGTCTAAGATAGTATTAGATATTTTTTGTATCAGATAATGACCTAATCAATTTTTTTTCGTTCCCAAAACACTTAACATCGTAGCGTTTGAGACGGTGATACTGTAAAGAAGTTTTTTTAACAGCTACTTTAGCAGATTCTCTCACAAATAATATCCTCATATTTTCGTTTATTCTCAATATGAAATGAACACTTATTTTTATTCCAATTGATCAGTTTCTGCATCTTTAAGCTTACACTCCTACACGTTCAATATACAGAACAACAAATGAATTTATTGGAAGGCCGCATTTTCTGCATCTTTAAGCTTACACTCCTACACGTTCAATATACAGAACAACAAATGAATTTATTGGAAGGCCGCAAACATGTAAAAACATCTTTAAACATGTAACAAGGCAGTGCAAATCGACGTTTGACGAATTTGCCTTAGTCGCTTCTAGGACAAACTAGGCAAAGCCCGAAACAGATTATTTTACTCTCGATGTTTGACTAAGAAGTTTAGGCATTCCTAGGTTTGACTAAAAATACGTCCGTTAAAGGTCGAAATTCGAATTTATTTTGAGATTTGCGGAAAGACCTTCGATTTGACTATGACAGATATGTGAAATTTTCTATTAATTGGGTATCTATCATATCAATATCTTTCTCAATTTTATAGTCAAAATGCCGGCCCTAAATTTTGAGGCCCCGGACAAAGGTCCGGGTTACCCGCCCCTAGAGTAGGCGCTGATTGTGCCTCTTGCCTAATATAGTACGTGAACAACATTGTATTTACCTCAAGGCGGTTGGAGGGGTAAAAGGAAGGGGAATAGCCTAAAATAAATTCAGTCCGGCATATAAGCTGTATTCCCCTTAAATGAGCTATAATGTGCTTGCGCAGTAGGTCAGGAGATAGTACTGAACTTAAGCAACGTTTTATTATTCTGCGACCTCGAAATAAGGGATAAGTATTAAATTTATCCCCAAAAACGTCATTTTCCTAGATTTATCATAATGTAAATAATTACCAAAATATACAAAATGTATCCACTGAAAATAATGGATTAATGGAATTTCCAAAACAATACCATACATTGATGCATTTTTATAAATAAAAAATCGACACAAATGGCTTGATAACATACACAAATATACATTCCGAAAGAGGCATGATGACTGTAACGAAGAATCACTGAAATTATGACTTAAAATAATTATATAGGATAGACAGATTCTAAAAAACACATTTATTTTTAGATTACAAGTAAGATTATATTTATTTTAGTAAAAATAACAACACAAAATATGGAAATCGGCCATATTAGATCGAACACCAATCAGAAGTGCGTGACGTCACTCTTTCGTAAACATCACATCAGTCATCGCCTTTATCGTTCGAATTTTTCTTTATTTGCATCGTTAATCAGATATTTTGTGGATAAAACCATCAAGTCAGTTTCTTGCTATCAAAAGTACAACAACGTCATGGAACAAGGATTTGTCAAGGACAATAGCTCAAATTTGCCAAGAGGTTAACTGGTGCACTGTTTTTTCAGTCTGGGCAGCTTTACTTCTGAATTTGTATATTATATATACTTGTACTGATTTATCAGCTGATTTTGGAAAGGTGGTAGGTGCTTCTAGTTCTTCAATTGTGTGTATAACTAAAAAAATAAAAATAAGTACTTGTGAACAAACTGTAACTATTTACACATTATTATGTACTATAATTTTTGCAACAGACTATAATAATATTATAATAACAATAATAGGTACCACAAAGATTGTTTGAAATCATAACTACCTGTAATGTTATGATTTAACGGGCTAACACAAAAGTTTGGATTCACTAAAACAGGTTACCGGTATAAAAAAGCAATAGGGATGTACCTGAACTTTCTGATGAAGTGCCTGTGAGTTCTAAATGTTCTGTAGGTGGTTTGTTTGTGCTACATATTTGTCACTTTCTTCAATTAGACACCTTCTTTGTTTTTTGAAAACATAGGGACGCTCAGCGGTGTCAGAAGTTCATGTACTGTATATAATTTTCCATGTCATTTGGTAACTGGAAAAAGAAAAAACTTCTAATTAGAAACTTTAAAAATAATACAGTAATAAAGAAATGAAACCTAACCTCAAACGGGATCGACAGTGTTATTGACAAATATCCTTACATATATTTTGTTTGCGAGCTTCACCACTTATTTATATAAAATAAATACTTACATCAAAATGATCTTCGCAGAAATAAATCACTGAATTAACAGATACAGAAGCTGGATCTCGCCTTGCAACATTTAACCACCTATTTCTAATATTTTTCTTCATTGGTACGTTTGGAGTTTTTATCGATGTATTATTACATGGAGGAACTACACACCATCGATACACATTAGAATTCATGATTATCGCACAAAATAATGGAAAATATGAATCAAAACAAGCAATAAGATACAACTTGTCAAGTGTTTACGAAAGGGTGACATCACAGACGGACGCCATTACTATTCTAGCGTTTTGGTGCGAAATTTAAATTGTATTTTAAAAAGGTCAATTTTTCCTTCAAAACATAAATTTTTTGCGGAAATAAGATTTATTTTGTATAAAGTAGGTGCGTAAAAATATCGTGGAGTATTTTTCCAAAATCAGTCATCATGCCTATTTACCTAATGTTTTTGCACGGCACAACAAAAAAATCAAGAGAATTTTAAGTGTCGAAGACGATGACAAACGACCACATTAAACACAAAAAAAAACCGCGGGACGCCGATCGCTACTTTCGCAAATCCTGCTCTGGTTTTATGTTTCTCATATTGCCAACCTCATGCAAGAAATTTACTATCAAATTTTTTTCTGCGCTTGCTCCACGTAGCTACCTGATGTCAATTTATGACATTTATTTTCTGCATGATATGATAATTTTTTTAGCATTTAGCCTATTTTTGTAGTTTTCCATATCCCCTCTAACTTCCTTGATTTACCTTTCTCGGCGGGTAAGTTCCATGTACATTACGGAATTTTCCACTACAGTGCAAGGATTGTTGGCTACAGTGACATCAACGTGATAGAAATACAAATAATACATTAGCTCCTTTTTGAGATAAAGTGAATACACGTGTGTCTTATCTTTTAGTATTACAGTTGTTCAATTATTCTTTTAACTATAAAGCTATATTTGAATTGATTTGATGTGATAAGCATACAATTTTAGAAATTTCGAATAGTCCAAATTTATGGATCTCACGGGAAAATAAATTCCCACGATTCTTTATTGTATTTCAATTGCAAGACAATTGCTTTGAAAAAGGCAAATATTTAAATACTTATATACTTAAATTATTAAATAAATTTTAATTATTAATCTCGAAACATAACATTAAATTAAAAATGATCCGTTTACGATAACAACTACGACTAAGTGTTTTTCCCAAATATCTAATAATAAGTATACAGATAGATAATATTTAGTATATATTATTTAATAATTTTACAAGTGGTTAGAATTATTACATAAGAAAAATACTAGGATGGGATGGCCTCCCATAGAGATGATGCTCACAACGCCATTTTGATTATACCAACTCGAAAGGTAATCTTTCTTTAAGTATAGTCTGAGTGTTTTAGAGAGCTGTTTTGTATTTATTCTACAGTTTTATAAAAATTTTAAGTTTTATTGTTTCCAAGTAATAAATATGATGTGCGAGCTGTAATAAAATATTGGGTTTTTAAACTTACTTCTCGCTTTTTTATAGATGACGGCGTAATTAATATTGTTTTCATAAAAGTAATAGTAAAACTTCACTAACATAGTCTAACTTTAAAATCGATCTAAATTGACAGCAGATGGTTTAATCTGACAAGTATAACAATAAGTCAAACACGTTTTGTAGGCGTTAGATTACACAAGCTTACAAAAAAAAAGTGGATGCCTATTTGACCAGACCATTTTATTTTTATGTAATTAGACGCCTTAAATTCAAATCTGAGGTCCGCTAACCTCTACTAAGTCAGGGTCACTTCCATTTCAAGGTCAGATAGAGTAAAATCCACTAAATAAATCTGAAGAAGTAGATACGTATGTTTTTGAGGTCGCTCAATCCGAATTTGCGGTTTGTTTAATCCCCCAAGGTCAGCCAGAAGCCATTTCAGGCTCACTTCAAGGTCAAATTGAAAAAAAATCCACTAAATAAATCTGGAAACTCTTATGCATGCTGTGCCTGGGATATATGGTTTTCGGGGTTCTTGAATTTTATTTCATACCCTCATAAATTCTTGCTATTCGCCTTTGTCTGCTGCGTAACGGGGACTGATCTCGCTGCATGCAGGATATGTGATTATGAGACCTTATGTTTTGGCATATTTATAAAAACTTGGTCCGGTCGACTGTCTGCTGTATAGTGGCGATCAATCTAGCTACACGTAATGTGTGTGGTTTTGGCAGCTTGGGTTTCGCCTTAAAAACTCGATCCGCTCCCCTGTCTGCTGTATAATGGATATCAATCTAGCTTTGCGTGGGTTATGTGAGTTTGAGAGCTTGAGTTTTGGATTACTATTTCATAATAACTAACTCCGTTTGCATATCTGTTGTGTAACGGGCATCAATCTAGCTGTGTGTAGGGTAGAGGTGTTGGGAGCTTGAGTTTCGGCTCAAAAATTTGATCCGCTTGTCTGTCTGCCATGTAACCGCTATTGATCTAGCTGTGCGCGGGTTCTCTTCTCTTATAGATATATTTAGGGTATTTTTTTTCAATTTGACCTTGAAATGGTCTTGAAATGACCTCTGGTTAACCTTGAGGTATTAAACAAACCACGAAATCACACTCGGCGCCCTCAAAAGTACACCTATCTTCTTTTACTGATCTATTTAGTAGATTTTTTCGGTTTGACCTTGAAATGACGTTGAAATGACCTCTGGCTGACCTTTGGCGATTAAATAAACCACGAATTTGGATTTAGCGACCCCAAAAATGTACAAAGCTTTTTTTTCAGATTTATTTGCTGGATTTTTCTTATTTTGACCTTAAACTGACTCTGAAATGACCTCTGGTTGGTCAAATAGGCATCCACTTTTTTTTGTAAACCTGTGTTATTGAATAAAAAGCATGAAAAAAAATTGTCATTCCAAAATTGTTTTTTATAAAGAGTGTCCACCACTCTTGTGTAATGTACACAACTGGATTGTGAGGTGGTGTGCCGAGATCAAATATACATTTAAATGACTTAGTTGGAGGCGTATCGTTGTACTGTAAGAGTTTATATTTAGTAAAATCGCCACTCGGTTCCAAAATCGTCGTAGCGACGAACACTTGCTTTACAGGCTTGGACTAAAACGCCTATAAAGAGGCGATCCAAATTCTGGAGCATTGGCACCGCAAGTGGGTATCTTGAAAAGGAAGTTTTGCAGAAAAGTAAAGTAAATTTATGTCATAATTTTTGTATTTTTCTTGTTAGACCGGAAACTTTCCATTACATGCTCGCATATTTAAAATAACTCAAAAAAACTAGTAACTGAATTTATGACATAACAAAGATCATGATGTAATCTTATTACTTCAACTTATTTTGTGGTCTAATACGAATAAAAATTAGAGTTTAAAAAAAAATTAAGTTTGCACATCTGTCTTTTTTCACTCACTCAAAAAAAAATACTAAAAAATATCAAAATCTACAAATAGAAGAATCTCTGTTTCCATAAATATACAGTAAATTTGGTCATATATGTAGATAAAGACACTTCATGTGTTATTTGTTAAAAACAATTACTATCCCATTTATAATTTATTTATTATTTAAAATTAAAAATAATATTAAAAAAGTACTTATTAAATTTTAGCATACTATGTCGACACGTAATAGACCGGTGATCAAAATAAAACATATAGGGGAAAGGTGGGCAACTTGACCTGTCCAGACATAATGACTCAGTACATTTGTCACGAAAACTACGCGTTACTTTTACCAGCAGCAATCCGGCCTCGATAAGAAAATATCAGGTACGTCACCGTTTAGTCACTTACATTACGAATTTATTATTAAAATAGCTATTATATTTGAATATATGTCTTTTTAAGTTCAATTTGAACATTTCCATTTATGTTATTAAATAGAAATGTTTTTCACAAGGTGTCGCTAGTGTACTTCCTCTACCTTTCTTGTTGTAAATTCCGTAAAACACCGTAATATAACCTTGGAAGTTACTTCAAAGTTCCACTGTTATCGAACTTACCATATTACAAAAACGTAGCAACATTGTTTAATGGATGTCTTGTAACGTTTATGAAATGGCAAACACGATAGTATTTGGAAGTAAAATAGCTTTCTAGAGGAAGTTTTTCATTAAGCATTCACTAAACAATTAGTTTAAAAAGCAAAAATAATAAAATAACAACGGTATTGCAACAATACATAAACAGCAAACACGGTACCGTGGTAATA
Source organism: Diaprepes abbreviatus (assembly GCA_034092305.1). Classification (NCBI taxonomy): domain Eukaryota; kingdom Metazoa; phylum Arthropoda; class Insecta; order Coleoptera; family Curculionidae; genus Diaprepes; species Diaprepes abbreviatus. The sequence goes on along the minus strand of JASJET010000055.1, from coordinate 20,194,336 downwards.
ATAAACGAGGAGTGTGCAAGAATGACGAGAACTAGCACGACACCTAATCTAAATGGACAGACAAAAAATGAAAATGCACTGTTAAAAGGTAGTAGGTATATGGTTCATAACACATCATCAGTGCTAGATCTTTATATAAACTACCCACCTTTCCCCAAAATATTTATAAATCAAAAAAAAACGATAACGACATATTGACAGAACAATGTCAATAACACCAAAATCTTACCATTCGAAAAAATGCGCAGTGTGGTAATTTTATATTTTGTAAACATTTTTGAGTAATGTTCTCAATAAGTTTTTTTAGATGAAAAATAAAATCAACAGAAATTATAGTTGAATTAAACTGAGAGAATTAACACCTCCATTGTCTCTCATAATTAAATCTAATAATTCGGGGAATCCAAACTTCAGATTTGAATGTCACTTTTGGAAATTTTTAAATACTGTTTAAGATTAAAACAAAATATTGACTTTACTTTGTGTTCTTATTTTTATTGTTTTAAGCCAGTTTGTGGGCCATTTTGCAATACCTTATTTCATATGAAAATAAATATTTATTTTTAGGAAATAAAATAATACGCCCAAATCCCACTTGGCATCATCTGTGCTTGGTGGTCGTAGATGACATGTTCCCATCCGTGAAGCACTACGCTACAACGTATATATATATATATATATATATATATATATATATATATATATATATATATGCTATATTGCTAAATAAATCAAAAACATTACAAGAACAACCCGCAGGAAACAAAAGCACCTACTGAAAATAGGTAAATCATAATAATTTCATACATGAAAGGCACAACAGATATAATATCCACAGCTTAAAAACCATACAAAAGAATAGGCTCATCTCTAAGAAACACAAAGGACATAATCGATCTAGAAAATCAAGGCGTATATAATATCACATGCGGCACCTGCCGTAAACCATCCAGACCAACAGAAGAATATCGACAAGCTAGGAGAATATAAACTCCTCATAAGAAACAAATATACAACATCAGCCTTTTTCCAACATCAGCTCTAGACAGGACACAAAACTAATTAAAATTATATATATATATATATATATATATATATATATATATATATATATATATATATATATATAATAACTGCCAGTAACTCGCTAACATATATCACTGCAAAGCAATATTGACTCGCCAGTCCATAGAAATTAAAAAGAATGGCACTTCTAATAAGGGGGACGATGCACTCAGTCTTCCTTCTACCTGGAAAACTCTCCTCAAACGAAATCACTGAGTCTAGTGTGACACTACTAACGACTCTCAAAAAGGACGTGGCCAACGCCAACCAATAGGTATGATCTTCTACCGCATAAAAAGCACACTGCACATTAAATTTTTTTTTAGTTGATCTACAGCTAGCAAGCACAGAAGATGCCAAATAAGATGGCCAGATGTCTGTAGTTTCTAGAAGAAACAAAACTAATGAATTGATGCACTGTATATATATATATATATATATATATATATATATATATATATATATATATATATATATATATATATATATATATATATATATTTTATTTTTTCATTGCCTTGTATTAATCATTATCATTTGTATCCATCTGGCATCCGAGGCATTTTAGCCAGTTTTGTTATTTCTTTTCCTCAAGTGGGTTGGTAACCCCACTTAAAAACCCATCTTCTTTATCTGAGCTGGGAATCGGCAACAACGATTGAGCTATTGAATCTACCCAATAAATGGTGCAGGAGGAGTTGACTTCTGCACTACGATAAGACACCAGCTGACACTTCACTCGTTCGTTAGTTTTTGCTAAATTTAGCATCATTTCACAAGCACCGTATTCACATGATATGGTACTGTGCGATTTTTTGTCCCCAAACCTCGAGTTGCCCCTATGAGATTATCGTTTTAAGACCATTAAAGACATAAAAATAAAATTGCAGAGTCAAAAATTAGAAAAAACTCCTCGAATAACACTTTGAAGGGAATAAAATAAATATTGATAAATAACTGACGGTTTATATGTTTTTTCAATTAGGAGTAATCAACTCACATGGTCTGAATAAGAAAAGTCGATATAACCCTCCCGTAGCGCTCAACATATCAATTAAAAGAACATGATTTCAAAATAATCAATTTTAATGATTCCAACTTTTTTAATTCTAGGAGATCAAGCTTACCTCGAACTTTTAAGTTATTTAAAAAACAATGGTCATTTAGAAAATACAATTCTTATATTTATAAGTGATCATGGCATAAGATGGGGCAATATACGCCAAACTTATCAGGGACAAATGGAAGAAAGGTTGCCGTTTGTGTTTATAATTTTACCAAAATGGTTCAAAGAAAATTATCCTACTGCTGTTACCAATCTCAATAAAAATACCAGAAGACTCACTACTCCATTTGATTTGCATGAAACACTGAAAGATTTGTTAGATGTAACTAATTTAAATAATCCAAGAATATTATCTACTGAAAAAGTTCCACGGGGGTAAGATAATAGCAAATTAATAATATTTTCTTTATTTCAATCATAGGTAATTTAGGTTAAAACAGAGACAGGCACATATAAAAAAAATGTTTAAAATTCTCGACCTATGTAAATGTTTAGTATCTCACGAGTACCCGTGTATGGGTATGGTAACCGCCAGCCAGATTTGTTGTTAAGTTCGCGTTGTTTGTAAGAAAATGTGAAGTTATTAGGATTTAAAAAAAATTAATTATGAAGACATTAAATAAGGTCATTTCTGGACTCTATAAAATTTTTCTACCTATAAATAACAGCTTTTACCTAAAAGTACTTAGCTTCCTCCTATAATGTTTGTCCAACAAATAACTAGAATTCGTAACATTATATTTTTTCCAGATTAACTATACAACTCGGCAATGTTGCTTTTCATTAGTCATTAAGGTCTTTGTGTTATAATTTGTGACAATTGACTGTTCTTTTTCTTTCACTCTTGATATCCTTTTGTTTTTAATTGATTTTTAGTGCCATTTTAAATATACTGGATTGTCTTTATGAAACAAAGTGAATTAAATTGTAAAAATTGGTAAAATGTGTAATTTATTAGAATAAATAAATGTATGAAGTACACGCATCTTTTTAAAAAAAGAAGAGGTGCGTGGTGGAGTATCAGACTTTGTTGTGACGCATAAAACGATATAGCAATTTTGGTTGTAAACAACTGAGGCGTTTATTTTAGAAGCAACATATGTCCAAAATGAAAATTGTTCTGGAAATGGAAAAACGCACTATTCAGTTTTGTTGTATGTATATGTAGAGTGATGTGTATGATTTTAACAAAGATTTTCGAACTATACATTTAAGAATAAAACCCGTGAATTAAAAAAAAATAATAACTTGGACATAAGTTGTGTTTAAAATCCAAGATTTTCTTATTTAAATTAATTACTATAATTTTAGTTTTTATTATATTTTTAGTTATTTATAATACTTGTTACAAAATTAGTTTTCACAACCACTGCTGTTGTCGTCATCAATTTCCGGTTGGTCGTTCCTCTGCAAATCTTGTTATAAAAAAATTTCCTCATAAAAGCTTCGGTTTCTGCATTTCCTAAATACGGTAGAAGATGCCTTATACTTTTTAAATTGGTAGATGATATTGGCACAGCTTGCAGATAAACTGGTGTCAGTTTTATAAAGCCAGTTATTTTTTGTTTCCTTCTAACAACAGAGTTTCGTAACAGACCAATGTAGGTCGGTATCCCTTACCTTAAGCACAATAGAATTTATGCTAATTTCAAACATGCGAACCTGTTTTAGGAAAATCGGCGGGTTAGCTGTTTTCAGAAAATTTTGATTGTTGGCTACTTCATGTCATATATTATAGTTTAAATAAGGGAGGAATCATATATCTTTGAGGAGTCCATTTTGACTAACAAAAACTTCGAGGGTTTACTTCTTGCCTACTTTATTTTACTTTATCCCACTCCTCAGGTGTCTCTACTCTTTCTATATGACGTTTTTTTTTCGATCCGTGAGAAGCCTTAGTGGTCTGGTAAAAACGAATGGAACGAACAGGAAACAGATACGTAATCTTGTCAAAAATTTTAAGTATATGGAAAACAATAAATAAAAAATGCAACATTATGTAATTTTTCTTCTGTCCAGGGCATCCTTCACTAATCAGTACAAGATTTCGTGTCATAAAGATGGTACTGTTAGAAAAATGTAGCAACATGCAACACACATCATTTATAAATCAATAAATCCAAGATTGTGAATGTCAAAAACGTTGTACCACAACTGACCAAATTAGATGGAATGTGGGGAAGAGGTGGATTCTGCATAAACCAAGCTTATGCAATAGATTTCTCCAGCCTTCACCTGTGTTTTGTACCGTTTCTTCAATAGAAAATTCCTTTAGGCCTTCCTAAAATGAATTTCCTTTTCCATCGTTATTGTGATTTTCTCAGCGTCGGTGATTTCCTGAGAAGTATATTTTTGTTGGAACGAATCATAGATCGTCGAAAAACAAATTTTATATTAAAGTTTGTTTTAAATATTTTCCTGTAGATTTTATAAGGAATATTGATCAAGTATTCAGAATGAACCATGGAAAGCATATCTTTAATGACGACTGGACATATGTAGTTTTTATAGAAATAATGATATTTTAGTCGTAGAAATCATGTTTTTAAGAGAAACAGAATCTTGGGGGCGATAGAGTTCAGTGTATGTTATACGATGATGACAGAAACGCATTTCCTTGAATTTTGAATACATATTGTTTTTAAAATAAACGCCTCAATTGTATGGTTTGAAAAAGGCTTGAATGCCCCTATTAATCTAAAATCTCTTTGATTTCACTAATAACATTTGTAGTTATAACTTGGAGATTATTATCGAGAAAGTATTTCTCTTATAAGTTTAGTGTAACCAAAGATTATTCAGCAACAAAAATAATTGTAATCTATAATGGATGCTAAATTCAATTTCAATATCTAGCTCGAAAAATAATATCTGACGTATAAAATTTAGAATAAGTTTAGTATCATATCTTCAGATTTTTATTTGGTTTTCGGTTTAGTGAGCTATCTAAGCTAGTTATTAAAATTAACTGTGAATGAACTAAAGCTATTTATTAAATAGCAATAAAAACGTATTTTAATTTAAAAAAAAAACAAATAAATGACATGACATTCAAGATAACACATCGAATGCGCAGCTCTGGATGGTGATGCATTATTTAAAAAAAAAACAGTGCTTGATGAGCAAGCACAAGATAAGGCTGTATATAGGCTGTCATTTCAAAGTCAATACCGTACATATTATGATTTAAAATTTCCCAAAAACAGAAATTTTCCATGCCAAATTATGTAATCGTTTTATCATTTAATATTTATTAATGACGTTTTTTCGATTATAACAAGTAAGAAGAACATTCAACCACGAATTCGAATTCAGTGCCTTCAGAAACGTACGTATTTACTTCTTCAGATTTATTTAGTGAATTTTACTCCATTTAACCTTGAAATGACCTTGAACCTGACGTGATAGAGATTATCGGACCTCAGATTTGGATTCAGCTTGTCTAATTACATAAGAATAAAATGGTCTGGTCAAGTAGACATCCACTTTTTTTTTTCAACCTGTGTAATTATTAAAAATAAAGTAATACAAGAGCAGATATTTTTGATAGAACAATAAAGGCACCTGGTCTAAACCATAGATAAAATATTTATAAACCGTCCCCTAGTATCCGCTACGAAATGCGCTATGAAAACACGATTTTTAAATGACTATCTACGCATTAATACCATTAACAATGGATTTGCATTTAGTTACAGCTTTTTTGACGAAATACCAGCCGCTCGTACCTGTGAAGACGCTGGAATCGTCAGCCACTGGTGTACATGCCAACAAAGCATTGAAATCGCAACTAATAATACTGAAGTAGTTGCTGCAGCTGAGTTTGCAGTTAATAATATAAATACCCAACTCGAAGGATACGCCCAATGTGCAACATTAGTTTTAGATGCTATACTAAACGCTAGAGTATTAACTTATAATTCTACACATATCACAGATGAAAAGTCAATTAAAGATTATACCATTACTTTAAGGACTATGCCAGGGGAAGCTGTATTTGAGGTAAGTTAAATCTATAGAATTTGTAATAAAGGGTATTTCAATAATGTCGAGTGACAATATTTTAGAAGTCGTTTTGGAAAATCTTAAAAATACTAACGTTTGAGAATATAGATTTAGCTAAAATATTTATATTAGGTACACAAAGTGATCCATTAACGTTATCGGGTAATATGGCGAAAAAAATTTCTTCAAAAATATTTTTACCATCATATTTGCTATGTTGTTACCAAAAACCAAGTTATTTCTAAGATCTTTATATAAACTTTTTAAAATAGATGTTGTTTCTCTATAATTATTGTTAACAAAATGTTTACGTAGTTACCAAGGTTACAGCGTGGAGAAGGGTAATAATTTATAATGTTTAATGTGCTGTAGCTTGAATTAACTACGGCTTATCTTAAAGAGGCTTTTACATTTTGTTATAAATAGTCTTAAAGTTAGTTCACACTGTAAACTGAAGGCTATTAGAGAAATAACCTCACTAGTCTCAATTTTTAAAAAATTTCAATGCGAGCATAGATCTGTTTGCAATCCATCTTATAGCTCATTTATTCGGAAAAATAAATTTGAAAACTCAAAGTTCAAAATTCCTCACCAAAATAGTGTTCATTTTTCAATTACAAGATTTTTTTACATATTACATATTATTTATAAGGAAATGCACAAATAATTAAAATATCCTATTTACTGGAAAGAAACCTATATTTTTTGTATATTCTTTTGGCAACAAAAGGCCATAATTGATGATGCAATAAAAATTCCAACATATTTACGTATATTGACAATATAATGGAAAATTCGTATTTAAAAATTATATTTTTTGGAGTTAATAAAAGTATATGGGTTTACAAAACAGATTAATTTTTTATGATTATGTATTTATATTACTTCAGATAAAAAAGTAAGTAAAATCAATAAAAAATAAAACTTAGTGGAAATTAAATTGAGTAATGTGCAAGTAAAATCTACCATTAAATAATAACATGGAATTAAAATTATTATATATTGCTGGATACTTACCCTGGATGGCCATTAAAATTAAGAGAACTATTGAAATATCTATTTTATTACTAAAAATACGACTTTACATCGAAACTTCTAGCATGTGATACACTAGCGTTTTTAAACTTATTCATTTATTTCTTTGATTTAATTTCCGTTTTGCCACTGGAAAATAAAATTTACACTTTTTTCTACTCGTAGTTTTACAATTTATTATACAGCAACTCCAGGTTGTTCGTTATGTTGTTTTTAGTTACTTTAAAAAAAATTGAGTCATGTATTTCTTATGTCAAAAATACAAAATATTGCCCCGCCTTCGCACTGATCGAATATAGTGTGATAAAGCTCCAAAAACATAGGCCGCTATGAATTTGGGGTAAAAAATTATTAATATAGCCAAAACATTATCCTGAAATAATTCTTAAATTCCTAATTTCACCGCTAGTGGGCGGATACGCTATGTTATTACAAAAAATGGCTTATTTCAATAAATATGTGATATAAAATATACGTATGAAATAAATTCTTTAAAATCTCTGTTATTTCTGCATAAATTTTCTTAAAACAATTTTTACGTCGTTTCCATGATAATAGTGCCACGGGCAAAGAATAACAATTTAAAATACCGTAACTTCAGCTTACCTAAACTACATGTATCAAAATAAGTCCCATTTTAAATGAGCTTTTATTTTATTACATTTGGTTTTATGTATCCAGTAAACGAAAGGAAGTGGCATCCAAAAAAAAATATCCTAGTAGACTCTATTTCTTAAAAAAATTAAATGCAGCCATAAAGCTGTCTTCAATCTATATTTACAGCCTATTAGGTAGGAAAAATAAATCTTAGAACCTGAAGTCGATATCTCTTTTTGTTCAAAATTTATTGCAAAAATATTACAGTATTATCAAAAATTTTACATTTATTTTTTATTTGCCAAATGCTTGCTGGAAAAAGCTTTCAAAAAAAGTAAAAATCTAAAGAGAATTTCCATAATTTAATATTTTTCATCGTTTCTTTTTTTTTACTAGTTAGAGTATAGCAAGTCAATTTTTCTGAAGTTAAAAACAATATCAATAGCTGATTTCAAGCGTGCTTGAAGTGTTTATTTCACACTCGAAGCGCGCTTGGCTCTTCTAAATCTTTTCTGGCTTGACTTAACAGACCCAAGCCGGCTTACAAATTTTATTTCGCCGGTTTAATTCGTTATTTCTAAGTTGCCTGTTGAAGGCGCTCGAAATAACCGATATAAACCTAGTAATATTTTCTTAATTTGATATTTTTAGGTAACTGTAAGATACAAAGAAAGCCAACTGCAAGTTATAAAAACAACTCCCAGAGGAACACGATCCACGGTAAGTGATCTCCATGTGTACTAAATATTCACGAAGCTTTCACAGCTTTGGAAAGTTAACAGTCAATGATCTTGTTTCTACCTGGGTGTTCTGATCTGATCAAAGTCATCTGATAATTACATCCATGTAATACGAGGTTCTAATTGAAGTTTCTATCTAATGCAATAGTTCAACTCAAACCATTGATTCGTTTGATTTCAATTAAATACATTGGATGGACAACATATTTTGCTCGTTAGAAAATTAATCTATGGTTAGAAATGGAATCTAATTGAAATAAAAATAACTAGTACGCAAACAGCTGATTTAACTTATTCAACAACAATAACCTTGCAAAAACATACAAACCATTCGTGATGCATGGTTTTATGCTTTTTGACATTAGAAAAATAAAAATATTACGACAATCAAGGGTCAATGCTAAGAAACTTGACTCGAATCGCTAAAAATATTCAAATATGCGCTATAAATTATGGAAACCACCAGTGGCTACTAAGAGTATGTGCGCCCCCTGCAAATTTTTGAATATGCCCTACTATTTTGTACTCGTCTTGATCCGTCAAATTTATTAATTTTCATCAAGGGACTTGAGGGCGCCCCCGGAACCGCGTGGCCTGCGGGGTCGTTATTTACCTCACTGGAAACCACAGTAGAGTACAGTGCAGTAAAACTATTCAAATGGCAAACAGTAGCGAAATATGTCGAATTTATGCGTTACGCCAATACTAAGTGAGCGCACATATATGTTTCATTTGTCTAAAAGTTTCACAGTAAAAAAGAATAGGTTTGTTTGAAGGTTGTAGACAATGTTGAAGATTGACTAAAATGTGGTTGTCGGACTTGCATTGTCTTTATTTATTTTTACGACTTTTCGATTAGGTTGTATCTCTAATCGTTATCAAGTATAAACTGAATGTTTTGTCTTAACACTACGAGCTTATATAGGGACTGTGTCCACTGAAGCGCAAAGTTTCGTTTCACTGTACACGCCTCAATGATTTGATGTTACAAAGTAGTGGACCTCGACGTTTTCCCTTTCTGTGTATGAATTTTATGTTCCTTAATTCTAACTTCTAGTGGTCGTTTGGTTTCTCCAATATACATTTCACCACACTCAAATGGAACTTTGTAAACACATTCTTTCTTATCGGTACTTTTTGGTTTTGTTTTTGTTAAATGAGCTCTAAGTGTATTTCCTGATTTAACGGATGTTTTTATATTATAAGTACTAGCAATTCGTCTTATTTTCTCCGAAGTTCCCTTAATGTACGGAATTGTGAAGAAGGAATGTGATTCTTGCTGTCCAGTGTTCGTTGTTCTAAAGTTAACATCCTCAATTAGTTTCAAAGTCTGGTTGAGATATTTCGATGATACCTTCATCGTATGGAAGGGCAATGATCAAGAACTTAATGATTTCTTGAAACATCTAAATAACATTCGACCTACAATTAAGTTTACCATGGAAAAAGAGGTAAATGATCAATTGCCTTTCCTAGATGTCATGGTGAATCGGTTAAACGAAACTATTAAAACTTCAGTATACAGAACGCTAACATATACTGGACAATATCTTAATCATAGTTCCAATCATTCTGTTGTAACAAAACGAGGAATTATACGCAACCTCTATAATCGCGCTATATCTATATGCAATAATGCCGATTCATTGGAAAAAGAGGTAGCAAATATTAAATCCGATTTACAACAGAATGGTTATCCTTTGAAACTAATTGACGATGTTATAAATAACTTTAGAACAACGAATACTGGACAGCAAGAAATACATTCCTTCTTCACAATTCCGAACATTAAGGGAACTTCAGAGAAAATAAGACGTGAAATATATATTGAAGAAACCAAACGACCACTAGAAGTTAGAATTAAGGAACATAAAACTCAAAGACAAAAAGGGGAAACGCCGAGATCAGGTATTGCAGAACACCCCTGTGATAAACAACACCATATAAAATGGTCTGAGGCTGCGGCAATATATAACCCAATATGAAAAAAAGAAAATTTATAGAAGCACCTTACAGTAAAAACAATAATGAAATCTCCAGTAAACCGAGTATTGAGTTACCTAATCTTTGGCAACCACTACTTTTTAACATCAAATCATTGAAGTGTGTACAGTGAAGCGAAAGTTTGCGCTTCAGTGGACACAGTCCCTATATAAACTCGTAGTCTTAAGACAAAACATTCAGTTTATACTTGATAACGATTAGAGATCCTAATCGAAACGTCGTAAAAATAAATAAAAATAAAGACAATGCAAGTCCGACAATCACATTTTAGTCAAATAAGAATAGACTTTTTGGAAAATATTGGTATAACTCCATTGGTTTAGGAATAACCAAATTGAGGTCTGATTCATAATTTGCAATAAGATATACTTAGTTATTTTAAAAATCAAGTGATTGATGTTCTTTGCTTAACCTAATGAATATTAGTGTGGATCGTTTACAACGCTAGATATCTAGGTAATCGATGACTATAACTGCGTGTAAAAACCTCAATTTATCTCTGAATTTATCAAGCAAATGACTGCGTCCTAATCTGTGTAGTAAAATTTTTTTAATGATTTATTATGCAATACAGCACTGTATTTTTCTTCCTCTAACAAATATTTTATTTTTTTAGGGAGACCAGTGGGCTAACTTCACTATTACAGGAACTGTCAGCAGATTAAACCTTTATGGAAAACAAAGTTATTGTATTACTGATTTTCATTTAAAGTTGTATTGTTATTGCAAGAGTTTATTAAAAAGATAGAAAATATTAGTGTTTCATTTTAAAAATAAATCGTTTCTGATACAAAAGTAAATACGTATAGTATTACTGTTTCGACAGGTTAAAACAGAGATGTTATGTGGGTCTGGCACCAAGGGGTATTTGCCTCTTCCTTTAATTTTTGTAGGCCAAAATCATGCTTTTCAAAATCCTGTAAAATATATTTATAAACATCTAAATAATTATAGCAATGAAATCCCCTTTACAATTAGCATAGCGTCAGAACTAAGGCCCGTTCTGTGAATGCTGAATAACATGAAAGAAAAGTAGCAGTTACAGCTTGTCTAAATTATTATGTTATTTTCAATCTAAAATAAGTTTTTAAATCCTCATTTTGTTGATATTAGTTATAACTTTTTCATTTACAGTAATTTCTAACACTTAAAAACACTCGGGAGTCATGACGAGCAAAAAACTGAAAGCAAAATGAAATAAAAATATTTATGTCTGTCGAACATCAAAAAGCACCCTCCCCACCGACCATAAATAACTTTCAAACTAATTTAATGTTTAGATCTACTGGTACGATCGAAGATTTATAGATACCGAATTTCCCTTCCGTCCTCTAATGAGACTGAGGGTGAGTCCACACAACAACAAAAATTTGAGCGCAGGCGTATTACGCCGTTTTAAGTTAAAAATGTATCGTCCACACGGAACATTTCGTTACGCGGTCATAAGAGGTGTGGTTTTTTTTTGTTTTAACCTAACTTTCATCAGGATTTTTGTTTATATTTTATCTAAAAATTAAGATGAAGCAAAATAAAACATTAATTGGAGCAGTACTTTAATCTAGAAAAAATAGGATAAAAATTCGTAAAGAGTGAAAAGTAGGGAAATTGTTTTTTTTTTTTGAAAAAAATTCGATACTTATCCCCTATTTCGAGGTCGTAGAACATGATTCTGATTTTTCACTATTTTTCCTCACTATCTCGGAAAACTCAAAACAAGAAGCGTCACTTAACAAAGCACTTTTATTTCAGTTAAAACACCGAATTTATGTATTTATTTTCAATGGAACTAATTAAAATATATTGTATGTAATATATTTCAATTATTTTTGCAAACCAATTTAGAAAAACCGATATTTTCAACGATAAATTAAAAATAAGTCTCGAAAACGCCATCAACCGTCAGACCATCTAAATTAGCCGCCGGATCACGTAAAAAGGCGCAACGTTGCTAGATGTAAAATTTTTTCGTGATGTAAACTATAAAATTTGTCCTTGTCAGTTTAAAACAGTTTCTGAGTAAAAATAATCTTAACAAATCAAAATTTTTACTTGGTTTTGGTTAGGGTAATAATTCGGATTAGAATAAATCTAGAGGTAGGTGCCATTTTGATTTTGTTTCTTTTGATTTGTTTTTGATACAAAGTACAAGATTTATCTTGGTTGGTTCAGGTTGAGCTTGATTTTGGTTAATTTGGAAAACAGAAACTAACCTGAACTAATCTAAATTTACCAAGATTTATACTTTCCTAGTATAAACTGTAGAATTTATCCATTACAGTTAACAACATAGTTTAATGTTTGAAATGTTTAAAAAAGGGTAAAATTAACCTTAACAGTCCAAAATTTTTGGTTAGTTCTGGTTAGTACAGGTTTAGCTTGGTTTATATTAGTTTAAAAAACTGAAATTAACCTAAACTAACCTAAATTGACCTAGATTTATTAATTAAAAAACACTTTATGCTAACGGACATCAGCAATATAATCAATTCATATTATCCGCTTAAAACTACTGGTATTTGGAGGAAAACAGACAAAAGCAACTATAATCCTTAAAACCTTTAATATTTAGAGTCAAAATTGCACATCAAAGGCATAGACATAAGAGTAATTAATAGTAGTTCAATAATCAAAGGAAAGGGAAAAATTCTTTTTGAGACCTTTTCTTTCTAATTCAAATAGAAAGAAAAGAATATATGTGAATTTCAAAGAAATCGTTTTTGCAATCTGACAACATCGTCGATTTCAACAAGTACGCCATCTTTAGCTGAACTATGCAAGCTATTATTTATTGGTGGCGGTCGTTTTGTTTTTATTTGTTGTCATTTTTGTCGTGATAATTTTCCGAATTTTTTCGATAAAAAAGGGTATCTTTTTGAATTATTGTATAATACAGAAGCTTTTATAAGTATGGAATTTGTGGCTGTACAAAAGTTTAACGATTTAGTGAAAAAAATTGAACCTTGAGTGAAAAGTGATTTTCCCTGTTTTCCGCAAAATTAAAGAAAAATTATGGAAAATCGAGGTCAGAATTTTGTTCTACGACCTCGAAATAGGGGGTACGTATCATTTTTTTTTTTCAAGAAAACGTCATTTTCCTAGCATTTCACTCTTTACGAATTCGTACCAAAAAAATTTACAAAATGTAAGGAGAATATTGATATATTCTTTATTAAAAAAACAGGAAATTCGTCGCTGTCTTCTGGTCTGTATTTGAGGAAAACATTGGATAAAGACTTGGACATACTAATAATTTAATTTAAGAAATGCGAGAAAATAATCCTAATTTTTTAAAAATATTTTCCTGTTACTATTGGTGAATTTGAAGAGCTCTTCGCTGGTGTTGGACCAATAACTAGAAAACACGATATGGAAATATGTACAGCTATACCCTTATTACTAGGTTGGAAATAACATTGTGATATTTAGCTGATGAAATCAGCATGTGAAATCAACAGTGCGAATTCCGAGTCGGTAAACAGGGTTTCTGAAATTATTCAGGTTACTTGTAAGGTAATATGGGACTCTTTAAAAGAAGCTTTATTTTCAAAGTTTACCACTTTTACCTGGTAAAGAATTGCCAAGGAATTCAAAGACGAGAATTTCAATCTAACAGTGTAATTTTAACAATCGTTTTAATAATTACAATTGTTTGTAGTTTTTGGAAGAATACATTACATATGATACTAACTGGATTCGTGTTACTAAATTTCCATCAATGTTAATTTTTACTTTTTAATTGTTTATGATAGGTTTATATAAAGTTTGCTAAGGGTAGGGTTACCAGACGACAGGATTTTCCCTGACATGTCTGAAATTTTAGCCCTCTATTAGGAAAATAGGAAAAAACTGCAATTGTCAGTATTTTTTTGAAAGTAAAAGAGGAAAATGTAAGTAATAAAAAAATATTTATTAATTATTCTAGTAAGAAAAAATTAATTAATTAAACGTTAATAAAATAAGTGAATTGTTAATTTAGTATATTAATATATTTAGTTTCGTACTTTTTATTGCTTGATGTTTCTTTTGGCAATTACTGGTCTTTTATAACCATTTCATGACATTCTTCACATGATATGTTCTTTAAGTTAAATAAGGTCTAGAGGAGAACCTTAACAGAAGATATTCTTGTAACCCAATTATTACTACAAATTATTAATTATTAAATTACTTTACTTAAATATTTTTAAGTTACTCTTATGGACTAATAGATAATTATAGTCTAATATTTAATACTCTCTTAAGAAGAAGCGATATATTAAGTAAATTTATGTTCTAATAGGCTCAAACAAAAGCATGCCTTAATCTCCAAAACTCTAAAACTTTACTTTTTACACAGATCATTAGCATTAACAGTTGTTACCTCATAATTTAATGAACATTTTAATAAAATATTAAAAGTATTATTAGAAGATTTATTTGAATTCATTGATAAACCAAAAGCAGAACCGGCAAAGTTATAACATTAGTAGCAGCGAAAAGCAAAGCTTATAACAATATAGATAGCCTATTTCTCTCCTTAGTCCCCTTCCCTCCCATTATCGACAACACTCACTCGATACTCGCATTTGGTGCTTCGATTGCAAATATTTTGAAAATCTCACTGCCCCAACATACAACATACAATATTCAGATATAATGTCCGGATATTTATTAAAAAGTCAGGGATATTGTCTGGAAATCTCATTATTTGATCTGGCAACCATACCTAAGTTCTTGTTTGTGAATTAGCGTCTCGATATCAGGGATTGTCGTAGAATAGAAATTTTATTATATAACAGCCTTTATTTCATAAGCTTTAATTTATATCACGAACAACTGTATTATTGCAATTGTTTTAAAATTAATAAAAAAATGAACAAGAATTTTTTTTTTTTTGAGGACCTAGCAGTAATGATCTTCGGTAACAAGCATTTTTAATAAATTAAAACAATTTAACATAGTTCATAAATATCCATTATCTCAAAACTCGCAAAATAAAAAAAATATAAATAAAACAACAAACTTCTAAAAAAAAATAGGTTATGTTCACACGAAATATTAAAAATAAACAGTTTCCGCCATATTTAAAGCAGTTCGCTGAAAAGTTAAACATTATTTTGCGTAGTGACCTTGAAAAAGGCGGATTTAACCGGGAAATCTTCGGTCTTTGTCTTTTTTTAAATTTAACACATCACAATGTTTGAAATTTGACACATGTCTTATTACGCTTCGCTTACGCCGAGATTTTTCTTATCGTGTGGACCCAGTCTGATATTTTCAGTTTATTACACGATTAGTACAGTTTACGTGCGTGAGAATTCGCCATCATCAAGTTATGTGAGTTGGAGAGCTTGGGAATTAAAACATGCATATCTTTCGACTTGGTTGCATACAACTCTCTATATCCCGGTTCTATGGGGTCTACTTGCGATATTTATCATGTGAAACCATAAACATATAAAGAATAGACATGTAGTCCCAGTGTATCGACTCAAACAAACCTCCTTTCTCAGTTAAACAAACCCCCTTTCTCACGTCAAATATCCTCCACGAAATAATTAAAAGGTGTCCGACCAAAAGCAAGACTCTGAAAGACATAGATAGGATCCCATACGTGTACCGACTTGGGCTTGGTGTAAGATAGACGTAAACATTTAAGAATATAGTCTTTCTGTCTCTCTAAAGGGATCGGATAGGGCTTCATATCGCGCACACGTGCCGTTGATTGGTCGCTCCCGCGAGATAACTTTGGCATGTGTGCGCGACGCTTGACTCCGCCCCTTTAGAGAGAAAGACTATATCATTTGATGTTTGCGCCTCTCTCACATTAAGCTCAAGTCGGCACACTGGGACACACACGGTCTAGGCTTTATATGTCTATGTGTGGAACTCGCTAGATTAGAAAGCTAGGAAATTTTTCATGTTTTGTGGCTTGGGGATTATTGTTCGCATATAGATATGTTCCCAAGATTTAAAATGAGCAACTGCGAGACGGAAAAGCGCTATTGGTGTTTTCAATATATCTGTGGCCAATAAAGAAAGAGAACTTCATGTTACATTAACTTATTTTGACGACAAGGATTTTCAAAACCAAATATTATACAATGTTTATCTTTAAATCATGCTTTAATTATAAAGATGGCTTTTAATTCAAAGTTTATTATGTATCGTACCAACGAACTCTCCCACTCTATACCAGGCCTATGTATCGTAGGGGAAGGGGGCCCAAAGCAGGTACCCCGCCCAAAGCACATATGTGTGAGTGCGACGGAAACACCCAAACACGCTCCGACATGAATCAGTCAAATCAAGGCGTCGGAGTCGCGTGGTTTTGGCAAGAACGATAAATGTTATTTTTGGTGGAATTTATTAAAAAATATCAAAGGAAGTGAATTTGAATTATTCGAATATGGTTAGAGTTATGTTTCCTTTAATATATGTATGTCATTAAGCATGAATCTAGCTTGGAATTCGCAAAAAACGTTTACATTTCTCACTCAGATATTGAGGTTATATTTTACACATTTTTAAAAAATGGGCCTTTGGGCAACGGAGGTACGGGTAAACCTTTACCTTGGTAACTACAAATAGAATGGTATTTTTTTATGTTCTTGGATTTAAAATTTGTGTTGTGGCTGATTGACTTCTATTAATTTTACAGATAGTACAAAATAATAAAAAAAATCTCAACAAGCATCTTGGGGTGAAGCAACTACGAAGCGCGCCATGGAAGAAATAAATCGCACATCCGTCAGAAGTACAGCCAAAAAATATGGTATAAATTTTGTCAACTTTGCAAAGGCACATTAAAAAAGGTTCAGCGGAAAAGAAACTTGGAAGATTTTGCAGCGTATTTTCAGCCAGTCAAGAAACTGAATTACTTGAGTATTTGTTTCACATGGACAATCTCTTTTTTGGTCTGACCAGAAAGGAATTTTGCACTCTGGTTTATCAGTTTGCAGAAACCAATAACATTTCACATCCATTTAAAAATAATTCTGCAGGCGATGACTGGTTCAAATCTTTTAGAAAAAGACACCCTGAACTTACTTTGAGACAACCAGAACCAACTTCAGTGGCTCGTGCCCGTGGTTTTAATAGATCCCAAGTAGAAAAGTTCTTCGATCTCCTAGAGGAGCAAATCGATAAACACCAAATTGATTGCACAATGATCTATAATGTAGATGAAACAGGTGTTCAGACGATCAGCAACAAACCTCCTAAAGTGCTCACTAAAACAGGAAAAAAACAAGTTGGTCTAATTTCCAGCACCGAAAGAGGAAAATCTGACGACGGTCATATGTTGCTGCAATGCTGCTGGCTCTTTTATACCACCGTTTATGATATTTGGACGTAAACGTATGAATGATCGATTACTAGATGGAGCACCACCAGGTACTGTAGCTACCTGTACGGACAACGGATGGGTTTCTGGTCCAACTTTTTTAGAGTGGCTGCGACATTTTGTAGCGATGACAAGACCGACTCAAGACAAGAAGTTAATTCTTGTTATGGACAATCACGTGTCGCACAAGTACTTGCCGGCACTAGAATATGCTTCGCAAAATAATGTGATTTTCATTTCATTGGCTGCACATACCACTCATCGGACCCAACCGTTGGACAGATGCATTTACGATGCTCTGAAAACTTACTTTGAACAATCTGTGTCGGTTTTCCAATGAAACCATGTGCGGCGAATCATATCGCAGTTTAACGTAGCCAAGTTATTCGGAGAAGCTTATTTAAAAGCAGCTAGTTCTCAAAACGCTGTCAAAGGTTTTGAGTCTACGGGTATATGGCCAACAAATCGACATGTATTCAGTGATGCCGACTATCTTCCTGCAACAATGACCGATAGACCGGAACATTCAAGTGAAACTGACATTCCAACAGATCAGCCAAACAACTCCAGCAATGCATTTCATTCACCTTCCAATCATATATCACCAACAACAGAAAGTCCACTACCAAACGATCTTCGAGATTCAGCCAAAGCTGCCGAAACAGATAATCAAAATCAACTGTATGAAGATTCTGAACCTGAAAATCCCATACAAATTCATTCTCATCACACACCTCCTCGCTGTTCTATAGATTCCGATCGCACTGTTTCGCCTTCAGTATTGGATCAAATGATAGAAGATTATAATTACAAGTCCAAAACAGACGATGAAGCTTTAAAGGGACTATCGGCGTCGGTAGTTACACCTGAACGTCTTACCAAAACAAAAATAACCCCGATGGACATCCGTCCTACCCCTAAACAAATTCCACCTCAAAACTTGTAAAAGAAAATTACAAAAAGCTGAAATTTTAACCAGTACCCCCATAAAAGAGCAGTAAAAAGAAATAGAGCTAAAGAAAAAGAAAGTCCCAATGAAAGCAAGGGCAAAAGCTGAAAGAACTTTGACTAAGAAAAGAGTGACCAGCAAACAACCGGCCTCGACTTCAGGCAAAACTCATAAAATTTCAAACCGCAAGAAAAAGTGTAGAGGACGTTGTATGTTTCTTATGCCATGAACCATATATAGATCCTCCTACGGAAGACTGGATAAAATACGACGACTGCCAGAGTTGGGTACATGAAGCGTGTACAGCTTATCCTGGTATCAGAGCCTACTATTGTGATATGTGCCAAGAATAATTTTTGTTTAGCTAGGTAGTCTTTTATTCAAGACTGAAAATTTTATGATTTTTGTTATTGAGTGATGGAAAGAGGCTGATTTAAATACTGTTTTGAGATTGCTACTTGTTTAAATTTAGAAAGTTTTTAGAGTTTTTAAAATGTTGATTTTGTCTAAGATTTAATGGATGTTAAGAAGTACAGTTTTGTTTTAATGTGTTTAGGTGTTATTAAGAAAACCTCGATTTTGCATTTGACTGACGATTTATTAGAATAAGATAATATTTTTATCTGATTTGTCTTTACCCGCTTTGCCCAGATGCCATACCCACTTTGGGCATACCCTCCGGGCAAAGCGGGTCAAAGGACACACTGTATATTTTTCGTTATAACTAAGAAAATTGTTAAAAGTTGCGTGATTTATGGTGTTACTTACAAAGTTTGTTAAATAAGTATGCAGACTATTCAAATAAAACCAGTTTAGATATAAAAATGTGGCATTTATTTTAAAATAAACCTTAAGTGACCTGCTTTGGGCCCCCTTCCCCTACATTAAGAAAACAAAATTTTATAAGAATTTGAAGGTAATTTACTTTTTGAGAAAAATATGTAAATATAACCATGCTAAAGGTCATTCAAAATAAACAATAAAATTAAAGCAATTACATCCAGTTTCAAATTTCTAGCTCATCTGGAAGTTAGTTTTAAATCTATTGCAGTTAATACTGCATTGTCATCCAACTTTGAGCAATGTTAAAAGTTTCAAGTCTTTACCTCATCGGGAAGTTAGTTTAAAATTGATTGCAATATTTGTACCGAACAGATAAACAGACAGACAAGAAAGCTAGTTAATATTTCATTGTCATCCAGTTTAGAGTTTCAGAGCTGCGATTCTATAAAAGTAAAGGGAAAGAGAATGTCATGATAAAGATCTTCCATCATTGTTTAGTTTGTAGTAATACATAACTATGTCACTGTCCTAAAAGAGATAAGGAAAGGGAATGTCAAAAAATGTGCTTAAAGAATCGGGCCTCAGGTCTCTAGCTCATCGGAAAATTAGTTCAAAATCGATTGCAAAATTTATAACAAACAAACAAAACAGACAGACAACAAAGCGAGTTAATAAAAAAGTGGTCAAATTTAGGTTCAAAAAATCAAATTCATCCAAAGGGTATTTCTCAACGTCAACCTAAAAGTCGCTATAAGATGTTCCGTTCAATTTCCTACAAATTTTTGGTTTAAAAATGGTTTCAAAGTGTTTAATTTCGGAGTTATAAGCTGATATTCTGAATTACTGTAAAAATAATTTTGACCTTTAAAAAAAATATAATACAAAATGTAGACTACCATTTTACATATATTTTTGTTAAAGTGAAATATTCCCAGATTTTCCATATTTGCAACATATGCCGATTACCATAAAAAAACATCCACCTTCCCCAGCATGCTATTCTTAGATCACTGTATCTCAAAATTAGTCATAAGATGGCTTCAGGCCCATGAAAACTTTTGATAAAAAAGTCGAGAACTGCATCATTCTACATTTCGGCCGATTTCACTAAGAACCGTCATAAATTTTCAAAAATAAAATAAAATTTTCCTCCAGCACAAATTTAAATAATCTTGTCCGGAAAAAATTCGCATTAAAATGATTGCTCGCTTTTTAATAATACTTTACAGGTTTTTAATTTTTTCCTCATCTTGTATATGCCATCTTAACGTATACATTTCTGATATTTTAAATAACAATAACATTTTTACGAAAAATATTTTAGTTGGTAAAATTAAGTACTTTCGAAGAATTCTCCAATGTTTTTGTGGACGCTCTGTACAATAACAATTTGTATTATTATAAATAAAAGACATATTGATTTGGAAATTTCAAAAATCTGTAAAACATAAGACAGGACGCATGAAACAATTTATTTCATTTTTGCATTTCCAATATAATACAAAATGTTCGTGAAAAATATTTCCTTTGGTAAAATTTAAATAAATAATTTTACAGTATTTTTTCATTATAGTAATAACGAGATCTAGAAAATTTTATATTTATCAAAAATTGACAAAATTTCAGGTAGAAATATCACCGATACCTTCAATTACCTAAGCAAACGGGCGTGATTCATTGCTTTTCAACAGTTTTTATACAAACCCGAGTTCGATGTGGAGTTTTTTTGGGATTATTTTTACTTTGCGTGCCAATTTCTTTGTTCATTTTATACCGAAACTTCGTATCGAATGTGTTGAAGGGAAAATTTCCTTCTCGGGCCCGTGGTCGACTTAGAGGAGGTCATCTCGGGATGGTCACGGATATTTCCGTCGTATATTTTAATATAATTTTACCGTTTTTCGTCCTAACATAAAGTCTTGCTCTGCTCCTTCTATATGTAAGTAAATTTTTAACTTTTTTTGGTTTTTGTATTTCCAAATAGGCCGATACTTTTTTATAAATTACAGCTTTTAGTACATTTATGTATTGAACATTCAGTTTTCGAAAGTTTTTAAAGAATTTTTTGCCCCAAAATTATTTGCCTATTTGCACCTTATACTTATGTAACTAGATGTCAAAATAATCCTGTAATATACTGCAGTTATGATCTAAGTACATACATAAGAAATGATTTTAATATGGTTTAATACTTAGACTGTAATCGCACTGGAATTTGACATATGGCTGCCACATGAATAAAGTGATTTAACTATTTTCCGAAACCCAAATATTTCATGAATTTATTGAATGAAAATAAAAGAAGTTTTTTATGTGTTGAAAATTATATGAAAATAGTCCAAATTCGCAAAAAAACACTTGAAAATATTAATACCCTTTCTTGTCTTGTTTTTATCGTTCTCCGCAGGAAAATGAAAAGAAATAATGCCATTAGGGGACGCTCGATCTTTTTGTCGTTTTAAATTGTTTGAAAGTGTCAATAAATATAAAAAATAAAAATGTTTTTCTTGTGTGGAAGCGATAGGGGAGTTTTTATGGGACCACCTATATTTTGTTTAAACTCTTTAAAGTATATATATATATATATATATATATATATATATATATATATATATATATATATATATATATATATATATATATATATAGCAAAAGAAATTTATTACTAAAGAAAAGTATTTTTTTTAGCTCTCTTTAAAAATTATTCATCTATTTATTTTCGGGCGACGAGAGGACAGTTGTAGATATGTTTTATTTAGTGAGAAGATATTAAAAATACAATTTTTTTATTTGCATTTTGCGACAGTCAGGTTTATATTTCATTGTTTAAAATTATTATAGAGTCTATAAAATTAGCGAAAATGTATTAAAAACCATTTTTTTATATTAACAGTTATTTATTATATTTTCTTGCTTGTCCCAATGGTGGGGATATTTCTTAATTTTAAAAATCATTTCGAAGTGCCCTAAAGTTGAGATAATTATTTTGAAAAAATATTGAACATACATTTTTTTTATGTCAAAATTTATTTATTATGATTTCACGATGATCCAAAATGGGCTTCTTGTGGGAGTAAAATTTATATTTTATTTTTTAAGATTATGTAAAGTTTACAAAACTAGCAAAAATTTCGGGAAAATGTATTAAACACCATTTTTTTTTTAAATTTTACTTTGTACTGTATTTTTTATTTTTAAAAATCATTTCATAGTACCCAAAACTTGAAATATTACCCCCGAAAAAATATTATGAAACATCAATTTAATGTCCTGTCAAAATTTATTTATATATTTTTTCACTAGGATACAAAACGGGTTTCTTGTGAGAATAAAATATATATTTCACTTTTTAAAATTATGAATTTCGTATTTTTCAAAATTTCACTTCTGAAAAAATATTGAAAATACTAATTTTTTTATATCTTTACAAAATTTATTTACGTTCATCTTTTTTCACAAGGATTCGAATGTGGCTTTTTAAGGGATTGCAATATACATTTTATTTTCTATGATTATTGTAAATTCTACAAAATTAGCAAATACTTCGCATATTAAATACCATTTGTTTGTTTTTTTTTTAATTAGTATATATTTATTATATTGTGCGTGTTCCAGAGAAAAGCTCTTTACCGCGGAAAAATATGTTTTATTTTTAGAAATAATTTCGAAGTGCCTGTAACTTGAGGGAAAATGCTTTTGGAAAAGTATTAAAATAATAGATTTTTTAAAATTTATATTTATATTTTTTCATGGAGAGATAAAAAGAGATTTTTTTGTGGAAGTCAGATACATATTTTATTTGTTAAATTAATTCATTGTGCAGTGAAATTGGGAATTAAACTTTAAAAAATAGAGTATTAAACAACAGTTTAGTTTTTTAAAAAGATATTTTTTTAATATATGTATGTTTTAGTATGGAGATTAAACTACTGAAAAAGTGTAAAAACCTGTTTATATATATATATATATATATATATATATATATATATATATATATATATATATATATATATATATATATATATATATATTATTTCAGATTTCTCAAGCTGAAGCTAAATTTCTATTTTTTCACTGAAAATTATAAAAAAAAATGTTTGAGGACATCTAAATCTTTGCACATTTTTAAAATATACATGTCCCCTCATAAGAAGTTCTCCTTTCATTTATCTATAAAACTGGTAAAACAAGTTTTTCGTTCCTTCCAAGATGGCGCTGGCAATATGGTGGCAAGAAAAATTAATTTTGTCCGATTTTCTCCAAAATTGGTATAGGGGAAATTTCGGGGTGGTACACAACTAATCTGAAATTATTTTTAAAAAATTCAATATGGCGGATCTAATATGACGAACAAAAAAATCAATTTTGTCCGATTTTCTTCAAAATTAGTATGGGGGAGTTTTCGAGGTCGGACATAATTGGTATGGGGAAAATTTCGGGGTGGTGGACAACCAATCTAAAATTATTTTTAAAAAATTCAATCTGGCGGATCCAATATCGTGGACGAAAACAATCAATTTTGTCCAATTTTCTCCAAAATTGGCATGAGGTAGTTTTCAGGGTCACACTTAACGAATCTGAAATTATTTTTAAAAAATTCAATATGGCGTATCTAATATGGCGGATAAAAAATTAATTTTATCCGATTTTTTTCAAAATTGATATGAGGGAGTTTTTGGGATTGCACATTGCAAATCTGAAATTATTAAAATAAAAATAAATATGGCGGATTCAAGATGGCAGATTAAAGATTCTACATATATCGATTTTTTTCTAAAATCAGTCTTGGGGGATTTTTGTTAGTGTTAGTTACGAATTTAAAATATTTTTTGAAAAACAATCTGGTGGATTCAATATAGCGTCCTAGAAATTTTACATTTTTCGATTTTTTCCAAAACTGATATAAGGGGTCCTTGAGGGTGTAAATTATGAATTTAAAGTATTTTTCAGGATTCAATATGGCGAATCCAATATGGAGGACTAAAAATTTAACTTTTTTCGATTTTGTTTAAAGGTAAGACTGAATCGTTTTTGAGGATGTAAATGGCGAATATAAAATTATTTTAAGAAAATCTAATATGCAATATGACGGTCTAGAAATCTTAAATTTCGGAATTTCATCCAAAATTGGTACTAGGGGGCTTTGAAGGGTTTAGATTTAGATTAGATTAAGACGTTAAAATTATTTTTCTGAAATTCAATATGGCGGATCCAATATGGTAAGTTAAAAATTTTACCTTATTTGCATTTTTTCAGATTTGGTATTAGGGGATTTTCGGGGTCGTGTATTACGAATATGAAGTTAATCTTTTACTACTATTAGGTTGATAAGATACAATATGAGAGACTGAAAATTTTACTTTCTCCGATTTAGTCTAAAATTGATATTGGGGGTTCTTGGGGCGTATACAAACTCAAAATGCAATAAAAAATATATCAGGCTAAGAAATTGATGTCTCAAGTTCTTTAAAATCGATATTGGAAGGTTTTGAGGCCTATATTACTAATATAAAATTAACTTGAAATTTAATATAGTGGATTTTCTATGACAGACTAAATATTTGTTTGACACAATTTCACTAGTATCTGGAGAACTCTCAGAATCAAGAATTTTTTAATGGTTCATGTTAGGGTGATTTACAACTTTGGATAAAATGGGTACTTTTTTCCCACCTTGGAGGCATTGCGAGGTACACTAATCTCGATTAGTACTTAGTTCAAATAATTTATGAATATCATAATGAATTTAAAACTAAAAATCGAAAAATAAAATTTTTATAAAATAAATTAAACCGACTTCTAAAACTGCGATAAAAATTGAAAAATAACTATAATTTTATATATGAAATTGGAATTTTTGAAGTCGGCGCCAAATTAATTCTAAATAAAATAAATAACTACTAATATATACCTATTATTTATTTATTGATACTCTTACAAACACCTAAACATAACATGCTACAAGGTAATTATAAGTAAGAGAAATTTAACAGACTTAACTAACAGATCAAAGAGAGCACTGACAAGAACCTGAATAAACCTAAAGGTCACTGCATAAGTTGCAATAGCAATTTCTTGGTACAATTAAGAAAGTCACTTTCATTATTCTTATATAGAATGTTGCACTCAGTTAACATTAAATTTATTGGAGAACGACTACCAATGGAGACATGAAAGAATTTTTCCTTTTGTATCCTTAATCCTATCTTAGGTACATGAAGAGGTATATAATTAATCAAAGAACAATTATTAAACTTTATATTATTGATAATACAATAAACAAATAACGCAGATTGAATTTACTTCTTTTCTGAAGGGTTTGAAATTTAAAGCTTTCTAACATACTGCTATAAGATATGGATATAAGTTATTATGGTAAGAAAGAAATTACAGATAAAGTATTTTTAATCTGTTTATGCGAATCACATTTTGTCAGGTATTAGTTTAGCGCCGACTTCAAAAATTTCAATTTCATATAAAAATATAAAGTTATTTTTCACTTTTTAGCGCATTTTTAGAAGTTGTTTCAGTTTTTTTTATAAAAATTTTACTTTTATTGTATTTTAAAAATAAATCTTGGACGACGGATAGTTGACCTAATATTTCTTTTTATCTTTCTGTGCTATTTTAGTATCAAAATCAGGACCGCCCAGAGGGCAGGAAACATTCGGAGTAAAAGCATTTTCGGGCTCTTTAAAAAACAAAATGAAGGCTATAGAAAAATATAATATATAGAATTATAAATTACTATATATAAGGAATTATTTAAACAGTTTACACACTCTTTCAAACTGCCTCGGATCGGGGATAGTCTCCCTGGCTGCCCCCTCTCCCTGTTGTTAGCTCTAATCAGAGCAGTTTTATACTATAAACTTTAATTCTTATTGCTTTTTAATTAACATTTATTGAGGAGACAGTGGCATAATTTCAAATTCAATTATTTCTTGATTGATGTTGATAAAAGTTGTTACATTATCTCATATGAAATTTATTTGTATATTTTATTTTTTAAATTGTTACAAACATACAAAAATTAAAAAATTTATTAAAAATAATCTTTTAAAATTTTCTCAGGCTGTTTTTTTTTGTTGTACCAACGTACCAAAAAATTTTTTATACTTTCACCAAATTTCTTATTATATTTTTTTTTAAAGAAACCGAAGAGGGGTTTTTGTGGAAAACATAATTTCAATTTATTAAGTTTTTTTCGTAGAAGCTAATTGATATCATTATTAAAAATACAATTTTTTAAAGTCGTTTTAAAAGTTATTTCAATAATATCGCTTTTTTGTTTGGAATCGAAAAGGAGCCCATTGTAGCGTGGTTTTGGGAAAAATACTAGGTAATGTGAACTATATGATTATTTTTGTATGCATTTGATTAAATACTGACTGCAAAGTTATTTTGTCTTATTTTTGCGAACATTGTATGGTCATGTAAAATTATATTAAAAAAAACTCATTCGTGTTAAAATTTCAGATAATTTGGCATCGCTATTTTACCTTTTTATAACTAACAATCCGGTTTATATTTTTCTAATACAGAATTTTTATTTACTTTCAGACGCGATAAATTATGTTACATTCATCGCGACGCGGACGAATCCAATTTCACGTAGGAGTAACTCCCTGGCCCTCATTGCATGGTCAGATGTGTTTAAAGCCTCGGCGCACTATTGGATGAGTCCCAGTGAGGATATCGGGGAGGGGGGTACCCTGGGATACTCTTCAGTAGCGGCTTACATGCAGTCGAGGAAACATAGGGACTATTACACCCTGAGTCTTATTCTTAGGCTCTTTGCCGTCCCATCAGAAGAGTTGGGTGGAGTACGGCCGGTGAAAGAGGAGGAGACACGACGGGTTGCAAAAATTTCTTTCGGTCCAGGAATGGTTACGGCGGCCTCGGAAAATTCCTGGATCATAAACTCGTTTATTAAAAATTGGAGCAGAGCATGTCTTCAAGGTGAACATTGATGCTAACTAATGTAAGTCCTATTTTTATTACTATTGTTAATTTTTTTGTATCAATAAATATAATATGTTATTTTTAATCCCTTCACGTAGGGGGTGAATTGCTGCCAATATTTTTAACACTAGTGGAAAATATACTCTGCAATTCTCGCCATTACTTTGAAATTGCATACAGTGTATTAATTGTAATGTCCAGCAGTTCCTAGCTAGAATTTAAAATGTCATTTTCATTTATAAAATGTATTCATGCTATTATAATTTTTAATTTACCAATAATCTCTATAAGACAAAACTGTTTTTTTTAGAATTGACGAAAAAAATTGCAAACTCAAAACTTTCTACATAATAGTTAAATTTTAAAATTTGTCTGTGACTTACGGAAAATCTTAATAAGTTTTGTACTCTCAAACAAATCAAAATCGTTGCAAAATCATGTGAAAACTACAAAATCTATAATTTTGCATACATTTTTAAAAAAGTAGACAATTTTTTTACAATATAGAGAAAATAACTTTTACTTTAAATATTTCTTTTCTTTATAAAATAAAAGTAAAGGGATACGAACATTACTAGATGAAACAAAAATATAAATTAAAAGGAACTAAATCTCGGGAAAATGTTTTTAAATGCATCTTATAAAACCTTTCCGTAAAAAATTTACAAACCAGTCAACGCCAACCAGAATTTATAAAAAGTTAAGTAACATTTTGCAAATTGTTTTGGTATGATCCAATTGGCGCTGATTAGTTTCTAATTATTTTGCGAAAGAACGTATATTACGGACTCATTAATATGATACCCGTGTATTATATACAATCATTATTAAAACAAAAAGTCTTAATACAAATTTTTAAGAAAATAAGTCAAAATTATATTTTGAAAAATAACCGATTAAATAGCCCGTGAACTGTTAATTAAAATATGCCCCTTGAGACGAAAATCATTTTAATGAAGATGTCTAAACACGTCTTTGCATATGTACTTGTGAATTTACGCATATATTGAATTTATGGTATTCATTTTAAAATCTTAATTTCAAAATGTCTTATATAAGTAGCTTAAACGTGTTTTTTTTTTGTTTCAGATAAATCTTGCCAGACAATCCGCGCGTTTTTTTACCTGTAAGATGAGCATGGATATATTCAATAAATTAAAATCAATGTTTTAATATTATTGGCTTTTTAACTATGCGCAGCGTGTCCATGACTCTTGACTCTAGAACTAGTGGATATCGAGTATTCAATATGTTCAAGTCGAAGATCAAGATCATGGAGATGATGAGTGTAGTTATCCGTTACCATGCTTGTTCTACAGATGAAAATTTAAGATAAAGTGCGTGGCGCGCGCGATGATTCTACTCTTCACGGGATTTTCCTAAACATCGTTGTAGTTTAGAAGCGCGGTACAGTTAGCTTTTGAAGACAATCGGATATCTGGAAAAAGCTTAACAGCCGGCTGTTGTGGGTACGTCGAAACCCAATTTTGTTCGTACCCCGGAGAGTAGGATCGTGAAGAAAGAAAACGACATCATCAGGAAAGGAAGAAAATAAATGTTATCATGCAAATTGGGATGAACAAGGAGGTAACTAAATAAAATATTGTTAAGTAAAACAGAGATGAATTTAAATATTCACTTGTGGAGCCGTGGCTTATAAACCGATTTTTTTTATTTACATAAACGTCGTTTCTAACGAGACGTTCCGATCTGGGTACCTATTCTCGTTCTTGAGAGAACGATCACTTGATGAAAAGTGGGCGTGGTTCTCACGAAAAAGTATGAAATAATATTCTTGGTTGCTTTTCTCGTTCTCGAGAGAACGATCATCTTGATGGAAAGTGGGCGTGGTTCTCGCGAAAAAGTAAGAAACCGTATTCTGAATACTTTTTCGTGAGAACCACGCCCACTTTCCATCAAAATGATCGTTCTCTCAAGAACGAGAATAGGTACCCTGGTCGACTGATCCGATGCAGTTTTATCCAGTTATAATTTAAATTTATATCGAATGCAATATTACAACAATAAAAAGTTTGCATTCGGTAGAAACTCCAATCTGAACCGTTTATTACCCAATTTCAAGTGGACATTACTCCATCGGATTGGTTCGATCGTATCGGGACGCTGTATTAGAAACAAGATCATTTTCTAAACAAAGAGAGCACGTGAACAGTTAAATTCAATTCATCACGGTGAATATTAGAATACATCATAACT
The DNA here is from genome assembly GCA_034092305.1 of Diaprepes abbreviatus. NCBI lineage: Eukaryota > Metazoa > Arthropoda > Insecta > Coleoptera > Curculionidae > Diaprepes > Diaprepes abbreviatus. The sequence continues at coordinate 20,164,586 of JASJET010000055.1, read as the reverse complement.
TCAATGGCAACTTCTTCATTATAGTTATATTCACTATGATTTACCTACTTTATTACAACATTTTATTAATACATTGTTAACACATATATACACCATTTGAACCTTTATCATGTATTTGAAAAAACTAAAACAGATAAAATGATTATACAAAATGAAGTAGAAATATCTAGATGTAGCAACATCTGTATATGTCACCATATTGATTATCATAAAGACAAGTAAGAAATATACAATAACGTTATTAAAACCCATGGAGAAAGGTTATAGGGAGAGAAACATATCTATAAGTAAATGAAATACTATACCTTTCAAATTGATGATAATTCTTAAAAATTTACTTTTTACTTAAATTTTTAAAGCCTTTGAGGAATAATGTTTCTATCTCAGTGATTTAGATAGTACACGAAACCAACTATATCCTTTTTGATTTCTTTCAAATTTAGAAATGTATTTTTTGTATGAAACATTCTATAACTATATACCAGTTTCTACACTTTGGTATCCTGATATATCAAATTAAAAAAAATTCAATCAAATTCGAGAATTATTGTTAGTTTTGAATATAACATAACTTAAAATTTTTTCCAAATATGTGAAAAAGGTAATTTTTAGAAGTTTCATAAATCGGGAATGCAACTATGTTATACCATGAGTTTTTGGAACACCCTGTATAAAAAATATTTTTCTGGAAATGCAGCTTTATCTATATATATGAAATATTTTAATTCAATAATGAGGTTTTAAATAAATGTTTAGCTCTCTGGATTACTAAAAGACAACATTACAAGGTTTATGTTATTATATTATAATCTTTTATTAGGAGTAATAGCAACAACTCCTAAAATATAAGGAGTTGTCGATATTACACGCTGATAATGTTTTGGACACCAATTTAGTAATATCTTTTATAAATGCGGTATCAAACAAAAATAAATAATCATATTATTTTTCTTTGGTGTTATTGTTGAATTGTTAACACATATGGTGTTTATAACATAATCACATTTTTTAACTAATGATATATTTTCTTTGTTTCAGGATAGTATAAAGCCGAGTCGCGTATTTTTCAGGGTGGCATAAGACACGGAAGACTTGCATGCGTTAAGCTATCCAGTCCTTTTTAGTCTAACGTACAGAAAGGATTGAATAGATCGTTTTCGTTTTTTAAAAATGCCAGTAATAATTTTTCTTTCTTGAATCAGTTTAATTTGAATTTCACATAGAACTAAATTTGGTCAATAATGCAATGTCTTTCGTGTCTGTTTGATTGTTGTTTCCTAGACTAGTTGTTGCAAAAAACAGTTGTTTTTTGAATCTGTCTCGGGGACTGCAATTAAGTGCGATCATGAAAACTTAAAATGTTCGGGACACAAGCTGGATTAGGGCAGTCTGCAGAGATGACTAAGGTAAGATGCTTGATTTTTCATGTATACTTCGCAAACATTTTTAAGTTTTTATTGAACTGATACTCTAAGTGGTTGTATTATGTTCGAAAGTAAGGTTTTATATATATATATATATATATATATATATATATATATATATATATATATATATATATATATATATATTCACTTTTCTTATTTATGTTTCAGTGTTTAAAAATACTGATATTTAAGAAAAAACTAAACTAGCAGCTATAGTTATCTTTCACTTTGGAATAAAAAATAAAGTTTTAACAACACATTAGAAAGTTTTATAGTTTTAGTATAGCCACGGAACAAATTTAGTAATGACGTATGACATTAGTGATAAGCCTGAAGGGCTCTGGTTTATGTAATTTTTATGAGTTGGTATCACGTTGAAATAAACTTAAGGATCCGGCTTTAAAAAATTTCGTTCGTCATGTTATATAAAATCATTCCACTTCAAGACATTAAATTGATAGCGAAAAGATTAAAGTATAGGAAAAACTAGCTATTTTTGTATTATTTTACACACAAAATTGTTCAAAGCACTACAATAAAATATTTTCAGCTATTTTAGGATAACAATAATTGATAAATCTAGAGAATTTCGAACTTCCTAAATCACATAATCGATGTCATTTTTACTTCATTTGTCTGTCAAATCCATGAATTCTCTCAATACTTTGAGTGTATAAATAAAACAAAGATAAAATAAACATAAAAATTGGGATAGGCTGACAGAGTTGGCAATTTTTTATACTTTTGTAGATATTAGAGAAAACTAGATAATGTGGAAAATTTATTTTTTTAAAATATCTCGTTAACTTTTGATTCTAGAAAAAATGTCTCCAATAAAAAATGTTATAATTTTTATTTTATTTAAAATTACCTTATTGGATTTTATTTTAAAAATGTATCTTTCAATTAACCAATATATAATTAATTTTAATAAATGCGGAGCGGTATTTTTTATTTCATTTTTCAAAACAACTTTTTCCCGAAATAGAGCCATATGTAACTCTATGGTTTTCTTCTACGTTTTTACCTTAAATATAACATATCTTCATATAGAAAAATCCATTGGGATCAGTCCAGGTGAATGTACCGGCTTGTGTCCTGGTCCATTATTTCTTATTCAGCCGTTGTGTATAAATGTATATTAAATGTACCCCAAAAGAGCCAACTTTTAGTAATTTAACCGACCTCGGGTGGATTGCCCTTTCAGAAATACCAATAGTGCTATCATTTAAATTGAACAACCTGTATAATATTATACGTATCACCTTTGACAAGGGCGGATCCAGAAAATTTGGTTGAAGAGCATACAAATTTTTCACGGAGCTGGAATGTCGATATATATATATATATATATATATATATATATATATATATATATATATATATATATATATATATATATATATATATATATATATATATTTGTATTTGGCAACCCTACTTTAAAACATTTAATTAATTACGTGGCTATTATTTTTTTTGGTATTGTTATTGTGCTATAACTAAACATCTTATACAGGTATTTATTATTCAAGAATATAATCTTTAAAGAATGTCCTGACAAAATAGTGGCTAGGAAATTGTCACAAAAATTCAGTATATTAAACAATTCTTTATTTGTACTATTCCTGGCAAAAAGCTTTTATGATTCAATACCGTAAAGTTACCGATCTTTTGATAGTAAATTTTTAAAAAGACTGATATTTCAAGTCTTTAAAAATATATGTAAAGAAAATTCTACTAGGTTTAAATTTTAAAAAACGAAAACTAAAAAAGATATGCAAACATTTTTGTTTATTTCTACTCATGGCTGTTTTTTAGGAAATTACTTATTTCTTTACAAACCACTACCCTCTTCTGATAAATTTCTGTATAGTATCAAATGAAATTACATTAAAGTAACCCATCGCAATTTCTGACTATAGGGAATCGTTTGGAATAAACAAGATTTATCATTGCAAGACTCATTTTTAGAACAAGCTCGAAGTCACTTTAGTGTAATTTTATTAGATAATTTTTAATAATTTATTAGGACCAGTAAGAAGCAGTATAGTATCGTTAAAAAATTAATTTAGTAATGTAACTCTCTGCGTATAGTGATAGTGAAAACGAGCAAAATTAATCTTAATAAAATTTTACTAAATTGTAATTATGCTATATTTATTTTAAAAATTAAAATCCTGGATTTTAAAAGAACACCCTTTAGGACATTTGACTACAAGGTGCAAACCCTTCATGAGTTTTTATTTAATTGGGGTTCGTAAGATATTGAAATTCTGTTTTTCTTTTCCACTTCACTGTATTTATATCCATAATATTTTTGTTATGTAATTAATAGTTTTTCTCTATTGTTTCAGGTAAGTCCATGCATGCTTTTTTTCTTGGGAAAAGGCAAATTATCACATTAGAACGTGTGTCAGTGAGAAGTGCCGAACACCAACGATTGGAATCAATTTGACTAGATTTATTTGTATGTGTATAATGTTGTGAAGGAAGACTAAAGAACGAAGGACCCACAGCTAACGGAAGTAGTCTATGATAAGTATAAATCTCTTTTTAATACGATTTAAAAATTTATATAATGGTCATATTTCTTTCAAAGCTGTTTCTTTTTTTCTAAATATCAGACAAATAATTTACCACAAACTTACTTTTTAAGCCGAGTTTAAAAAATAGATGTTTAAAAAGGTGTAATATTCTTACTTTGGATGCTAATTTTTTGTTTTAAATTTTAAACGTTAAATAATATGCCCTTAAAATTACAGTACTATTTGTATATAAAACATAGGAATTGTAATGCTTTTTTTTTCTTTTTCAGGTGCACTGGTACATTTTGAATAATCACTATAAGAAAACAAGTTTAGTGGACCGAATATTAAAATTAGGAAACCAGTCATTTTTTTGAAAAATATGTTTACTTGAGTTGTTTTAAAAGAATTTTTTCAGCATTTGGTAACACATTTACATAATTCTGCAATTTCAATGCCAAATGTTGTCACAGTTGTATATATTGAAATATTTAGATAAACTACCAAATGTCAAATTTTTGTGTCAAAAAGGTAAGGGAAACTTGCCCCTTTGATTAATTTGCACTATTTTGTAAAGAAGTAGTTATTTCTGGCCAACATAACTACAACTTTATAAAATTATGCCAATGAACACATTCAGAATCAGATAAAGCAACCAAAGAGCTGGTTTTTATGATATGTTTTTAAGATCCGATGTTTAAGCATTTAAGAGTTCCCCTCTGTATTCTACTATTTAGAATATTTTTTGATTAAATTATACTAATGTCTTTTTTTTAGGATTGCTAATTTTTGTTCAGAGTTAATCATAATAAATTATTTTTTTCAGGATATTTATATTTTTTAACCTAAGAACACACTGATACCAAAAATGTAATAGGTGTAGGTGTTTTCTTGGCAGCTGTTTACGTTTCAGGTTTTTTAGGTATGTAAAATTATAATAAGTAAGCAGCTGTCTGTTGTTGCTCCACTCGGAGCCGTACAACACTGATGAAGGCCAAGGAAGGTCGAAACAGTTGCCGAGGTGTTGGAGAATATGTATTAAAGGTAAGTTAATTCGCACAGTGTAATTACAATATGTACTCATTAATTAATTTTAAAAACCATCAAGTGCTAGTTGAACTCGCTTAATAAGTGTTCTGTATCATATTTTAAAGCTACAAATTAACTAATTTAATAATTTAGCAAGTACCGAAGCAAAAGTTGTTTTCTTCTCTTAGAATTATGTTGGGCAATACGTTGGTAATTATGGACACCCCTATATATTTTTTGAATTCTCTTGTTATTTTCTTATACGATAAAGAAATATTGGAGCATGATTTTCATGACTTTTTAAAAGTTTTATGGAACCAAATTACCACAAAAGTTAATTTATATTTTCACATTTAATGTTTTATTAACTTTTACTTCATACCCAATACAATTTGATCTCAAAATTTTCTTACCGTTTCTTGGGATTAAAAAAAAACTGGGACTGTATCAGATATCACAGCTCTCAGCTCTTCATTTTAAGAAAAAAGACTATGACAAACAGACATACGAATAGACGGAGGGACTTATTATATGGAACCTTAACCTTATCTCATCTCATTAGCCATATTTAGTCCATCCTTGAATATATAGGCTTCCCTTATTTGCCAACATTTTTTTCTATTATCTACCTTTCTCACCCACATCAGTATCGGAAATGTTTCAAATCATATATCCACCAAAATGGAGGCATCCTCTGGATCTCTTACCTATGTATGATCTCCATCTTAATATACTACTGGACCATCTAATGTCATTAAACCGTGCAATAAGCCCCTCAATGTTCCATTTCTGCCTCCTCACGGTTTCCAAAATATTTTCTCCTTTGTTTTTTGCCGAATCGATGTGTTTTGCTTTCGATCTCTTAAGTATATGTTGAGCATCTACGTCCCATGCTTCTTTGAGTATGTTTCATTTTATTCATTGTTTGTTTTGTGACGGTCCATGTCTCGGCTATATACTAATCATAGAGTCGTTCCCTAAGGAACAGGGGTAAATTTTTTTCTTTAAAGCTTGCTGTCAAATGTTACGCATCCTAACTGGTTTCTTTAGCTCAGGTTATCACATGTCCAAGATAGATGTAGTTCTGAATATTTTCTATATTTTAATTGAGCACTTTGATATGAGGGTCTACTCTACACATCACCTTTGTCTCAGCAAAGTTCATATTGAATTCAATTTTAGCAATTTTTATTTATTTTAGATTTTTTTTATGTCCCTTTTCATAGATCAATATTATAATTGCATTATTCCAGTTTTTGGGAATTAGACATTCATTTAATCATCTATTGACTAGTTCACAGAGCTTACTTCTGAGTATATTTGCTCTTTGCATTGTCATTACAATGAGTACAGAATTCTGTCCAGGAGCTTTATTGTGTTTCATCAGACTTAGAGTATTCCAGTTCTTGTGATGTGATATTCAGCATTTCTTTCGATCCTGTGTTGAGAATTGGTCGTGTGTTCTGATATTTCAGGGTGAAATGTATGGTATTCATAAGGTTACTGAAAAAATCATTGTGTAATCTGTAAGACGTCGTCTTGATTTCTTGTTTACTGACCGTCCACTGTTTTCAAGTAGTTTTTTCCCATGATTTCTAAGGCTTTTGACACCTCTGTTCTTTTCAATTACTATTACTACTTCCATTTCCTAGTATCTCCCATGTTTTTTATTATCAGTTTTCGGGTCCCTTTAGAGGTGTCTTTGGATTCTTTATTTCCTTCTTTTAATAACTTCTGCTTTTATTTCTATTTTCGTATCTTGACTAAGTTTTTTTATTTTGTTCGATTTTCTTTTAGTGACGTTTTCAGCAGCTTCTCTAATTGTTGTTATTATTTCATATTAATAGAAATCCAATATTTACATAAATGTAAATGCCAGTGGAGTTACTATCTTTTATACTTAAAAAGCTGTTAAAGTGGCAAATGCATGTACAATTTAATAACATATATGATACACTATTTTACTGTAAAAACTAAATTTTTTCTATAACTTCCTCGAATTGCGACTTATAAAGTTCTTTAATTATGTCGAGGTATTTCTTAAATTTATAAAAGAATAATAGATTTTTTTCTGAAAATTGAGTTTCCCTTTAATTTCCTCACTCGGAAAAGTCTTAAAATACATAAGTAACAAAATATACACCAAATGTTCATGAATGTTTCCAATTTACATCTTGTATGTTTGTTTACTATTGTTATCAGTTTAACCTAAATTTTAGTTACTTTCACCATTTTGTCATGAAAATATTTTCAACCTTTAGTTTTTCGAAAAAATATAATTACATGCTTTAATATTATTAATATCTTTTAACTCATTTATTTCTCTGTTTTCTTTCTATGCTAAGGTAGTTGTTTTGTATAAATGCATTTTTAATTTTTAGTGGGATATTTTTTATCTGATAGCATTTTTAGGTTCGAACTTAAATTTCTTGAAAGTTTTTTAAGTTTTAAGTTGCAGGAATACGATAGTATTTTAATGATTCAAGTTGTGCCAAATTTAGTTTTTTATTCCTTTTCGAAAATACAAAATTTTGGTGAAACAAAAAATAAATTTCACACTTCATTCATTTCCAACTAGTTTGAAAGTTGGAGTTTTTTCAAAGAATGACCAAACTCTTTTAGTTCTTTAACATCAACTTGCATCTTTGGGAGAACAGAAATATAAAAAATATATATATATATATATATATATATATATATATATATATATATATATATATATATATATATATATATATATATTTTTTTTAAATGTGAATGTTTGAAAAACACGTAATTGGTTTGTTTTTTTATACAATCGTTCGAAATTATTCCTCCTCTGACCATTTGCTACTTCACCTAACAGGTTGGCCATTTGTCCTACGGAGCAAAAGCCACACAAGAATAGAAATGTATCCTTTTTTATTTATTTTAAATCTGTCTGTATTTTTTGATGTTAAAGTTATTATAACTGATTATTAGGGGCCAAAGACAAAAATACATTGTTCTGTACAGAAACCCAAATATTTTTTCTTGAAAGTACTCGGCACTGTAAACTTTAAAAATAAAAAATTATCATCAGAAGTCAAGGAAGTTGGACCCTTCCAACTTCCTTGTCAGAAGTACATGCACTACCAGATAATTCTCCTAATAAGCTGGCTAATTGTCCTTTAGACTAGAAGATGTACAGATAAAAAAGAAATAAAGTACATGTGGCATTAACCTTGTTTTTGTGTCGGTCTTTGAAATTGAAAATCGTAATTTTCGGGGTTACAGTTTGTTTTATTTCTAATGTTATATGATAATTTTATGTGTAATTATAGACGCGGAAAGAACAACAATGTTATTAAATGATGGCATTTTGTGTTTAAAATAAACATTTCCTCAAGCCTTTGTTGGGAAAATATGTAGACACAAAAATTTTTTGTAGGTCATTTTGGTGTGAGAATATTGCGTTAATCAAGGAAACTGTTTAATTTCGCCTGTAAATATCCCATTTAAAATTAAAAATTTGCTAGTAATTAAAGAAAACTACAGACCTTTCAATAGACAAATAGGTAATGATTTATAACTTGCTGACTTACTGCAAGCTTTCGTAATAAATTTACAAGTCTCATAATAGGTGAATAACTCCTTGTGCTCTCAAAAAAAAAAAATGCCATTATAGACTGATATTAAGAAGTGTTTGTTTTTATAAACTTCAGGTCCACAATACAAGAAGCAAATGATGTATAGTAATTTTAGCCATCATCCCTATTATACCACAAACCCACCACTAACATATTTCAGTGATGAAATTGTGTCCTCTACATGGTCTGTTGTGATATGTTGGAATTTCTTAAATTTAGTGGTAAGTATTTCTTAGAAATATTTGGCTAGTGGTATAAACCATTTTGGTAAATATTTGGAATATTGGAAATACAGGATTTTTTAGTGATTTTTTGAAAGGCTCTATTTTGGGGTTGTAGAACACATATCTGAAGTTTTTTTTTGACGGTCCCACAACAGTTTCCAAGAAAATCACTCTTTCACCTTGTATTTTCTAATCTGTTTTTGATAGGGTGCTTCATGGGATTCTGCTGAATAAGCTTTGGGGTCTGGGTATCTCTGGTCCACTGTTTGGTTGAATTTAGACATCTGAGTAATCGTCGTCAGGTAATAGGAGTGAATAATTTTGAATCTTCTGAGATATCAGTGTCTTCAGGGGTCCCTTAGGGATGATTGCTTAAAGCTTCAGGGGGACCTTGATAGATTTGTTTCCTGGTGCGGAGTGAATGGGATGAGTTTGAATATTCCTAAGTGTAAATTCATTAAGTTTTCTAAGTTGGGTTATCCACCGGATTTTCACTATCACTTGGATGGTAAGCCACTGACCTTGGATTCTATGCAGGACCTGGGAGTCCTTTTTGATTCCACCCTTTCATTTGTTTCTCAAATCGCTAACATTGTTAGTAAGTCCCCCAGGATGTTGGGTTTTGTTAAATGTCATGATAAGGAGATTTTACTATGAAGTCCCTTAAAATACTCTAGTGCTCATTGGTTCAAACACACCTTGAGTATGCTTCTTGTGTTTAGAACCTCCACTACGAATCAAATGTGTACCAGCTCGAACAGATACCGAGAATGTTTTTCAGATATATTAACTTGAAATTCAGTGGGGGTGCTGATCTTGATTAAGCTGCTTTGTGCTCCGAGTTGAATTCGCTCCCACTTGCTAATAAAAGAAAAGGTAGAGACTTACAACTTCTCTTTAAAATTATAAACAGTATCACCTATTGCCTGTGCCTACAGTCGAGTGTTGATGTGAGGGTTCCTCCCAGGAGTACTCGAACTTCCCATATATTTCACTATCCTTTTCACAGAACAAACTATGCAAGCCATTGTTTGATGCCAAGGGTGACTGGATATGCAAATGGGTTGGGTGACTTGAATTTCTTTGATACTTACTTGATGTTTTGTGTTTTTGTTGTTACAGATTGACAGGTGTACACTTCTTTTTTTTTTCTCTTTTGTAAACATCCTTTTGTTATACTATTATTGATATCACATTGTTATGTTTCACTCTGGCTCTGTAATTAATTATTGTAAAATGGACAGTGTTGTCCATCAATAAATAAATAAGCCCTTTAAATTTTGTCTTTTCACTAAAACACATTTGCCCATTTTAAAATGTAGCATGCTTTAGAAAAACCTATATATAACATTTTATTAAGATATAGCACAAAATACTAAAATCAAGCCAAAAGAAAACTTTTTGAGCTTTAAAAAAATATCAGTGATGTCGCAGAGTGATAGATTAGATTGAAATTCGTTAAAGTATTCTGAAATTTGTTCAGCGTAAGTCAAATTTTCCAGACAGCGAGACGTGTACTATGTATTTTTTAAGTACATAGAACACATAGAATAAGTAAAAGTCGGGTTAGTTCAGATTTATATAGTATATATTTATATATGTGGAAATCGTTTGTTGAAAGCAAGAGAAAAGTTAAGAAAACTAATTATAGTCCATTTGTGTGTCTATAGATCACAGTCATATAATTTCTTCAGTTTTTCATCTTAAAAATTTGGCGATGTAAATTATAACATTTATGTACATCCAATAATATATGAGAAAAAAGAAACTGCTTAAGATAAAATCTCAAGATGTTTCATCATTTCAAAAAAGCAGTGAAGAAACGATTTCTTTGGGCGAATTTTACTTTAAATCTCTCTCCAAATGGATTTTGATTACTTGCTCTTCTTGTTAGTGTAGACGAATCAAAACGAGGAAAATTTACTGAAAGTAAAGATCACATTAAAATAACTACCCCATGATTTACAACTGTCGATTCGATGCCCCACGGTCAAATATCAATAGTTGAACCACATCCATATGCATACCAAAGTAGTGGAAAATGTTGAAAGCACGCATACCTTAAGATTTCACCTTGTACATTTGGATAATTTAGTAAAAAGTTGCTCCCAACAAAAGATAATTTCCATTTTGTCAAGAGGCTTTGCATCCTTAAAATCAACAAATACCTTTTTGCATTTGAGGCTTTTTCTGAAAACTCCAGTCAATCATTATTGAAGTACCCGCTGATGGAACTCAGAATTTTGAAAGGGCATGTAAGTTTGAGGGTGTAATTCTCCAACTTGCTTGGTTATAGAGACTGTTTGGATATTGGTTTGTTTTCATTTTCATAAAGATTTCCACTTGTAACTCTCTTAGAATATGTAGAACTAAAAAAAAAAGTTTTCGTTTTTGTTAATGACGCATTTACCACGATGTTAATTTCTGTTATTTGTCCCATCTTTTTAATAATCGCATCCGCCACGATGTCGAGATTAATTTTTATTTATAATTTTAATATTCTTAACCCTGGTTAGTCCTGCTTTCAATCACTTACTTTGTTCCTGTATTTTAGAATGCATCCTTTTTAGACCTCACAAAAGCATTCGATTGCGTTACACATAGCATTCTTCTAAAAAAACTACCATTCTACAATTTTCAGGCTGATGCCATTCAACTACTTAATTCATATCTATCGGATCGTGATCAGTATGTTCACTTTGGGCAGTGTAATTCTAAAAAACAATCCCTAAGGTATGGTGTACCTCAAGGATCGGTATTAGGTCCTATCTTATTCCTCATCTATATAAATGACTTGGCATACTGTAAGGGCAAGGGAGTCAATACTGTTTTGTTTGCTGACGACACATTTTATATAAGTTATCACCCTTCAGAGATTGACAGTCTTGATTACAAAATTTCAGAAAGAGAACTATTTCAATGGTTTCGAGCCAATCGCCTGTCCTTGAACAACTCCAAATCACAAAGTATTAACTTTATTCTAAGGAATAACAATGAAATTATACAGTCCTTTCTACCTCAATGTGCAATGGAGGTCAAATTTCTGGGAGTACACCTAGATGCAGGATTAACCTGGGAACAACACCTTGTTAATCTCTCAAAAAAACTATCCCAACAACTGTTCCTGTTCAGGAGTCTTGTACGGGTAACTTCCAAAGAAACTCTTCTGACAGCATATCACAGTAACTTTCATTCTCTTTTGGCTTATGCTATTCTTTCCTGGGGTCATTCTTGTCATATTGATAAGGCATTTGGACAACAAAGAAAATGCATTCGTATTATCTCTGGGCTTGGTTATAGAGAAGACTGTCGAAATTCGTTTAAGAATTTAAAAATTTTAACTTTACCTTGTATGTACATTATGCAGTGTTTGTTGTACGTTAAACAAAATCTTGATCTATACAGATCACACGAAGATATTCACAACTATCCAACAAGAAACAACAACAATCTTGTACCAGACTTTGGCCGGCTTGAGAGATCCAGAAATGGTTCAAGATATTTGGCAATAAAGTTCTACAACTGCGTGCCAGCTAGAATTAAAGCTCTTAACTTCTATCAGTACAAAAAACAAATCAAGAGCTACCTTGTGCTGAACGCGTTTTTTTCGTTCGAGGAGTATTTCGAATCTAATTTTAATCTGTAGTATTGTCTTTGTCAGTTGTCAGCGTCTTTTAGCTTTTTTTTTTACCAAGACTTTCTTCTTAAGGAAGAATCAATATTGTGTAATGTTTTATTTGTATTAATGATAATAATTAATTGACAAAATTTTAATATTTTATTTATTTGACTTGTAAAAGTACTATTTGTATATTATTACTAATAAATTATCTTATCTTATCTTATCTTAGAATGCAGGGTATACGCTAGGTTACTATTCTGAACCCGTGGCCCTTTTTTCTGCTCTAATACGTTTATTTCATCTGTTAAATAATGGATATTGGAAATCTTGTTTGAATTAGTGACATTTACTTTTCGTGACAAATTGGTGTTTTAAGAAATCTCTCCAATGAGACACTAGAAATCATATAAAATTTCCAATATATTAGTCTTTTGTTTCTTCCTACATACGACTCGTCAGCATTGAACGGTCCACATTGATCAAGAATAATTATGCAGAATAAAATTTATTACAAAAATTATTTAACATTATCAACAACAACGATCAAAGTGGTTAATATATTTTAATATTAGTAATTTAAATAAATGGTGAAGAAAGTTACGATTTTTTCTGTGAATTTTATGTAGAATCTTTCTCCAGATAGATATTGAAATACATCCACCACTTGTTATTGTCATTAGTGGAGACGAATCAAGTCAAGAATAAAATTCCCAGAAAGTAACTGATTTACAATTGTTGAATAGATAACCACACTGTAAAATATAAATAGTCAAATCACATTCATATACACACTAAAGTATTGGAAAATGTAGAAAGTAAGCATACTAGCTCAAGATTTTACATTGTAGATTTGGATGACTCCCAGCAAAAGACGTCCTCCATTGCGTCAAGCGGCTTTGCGTCCTTAAGATCAACAGATACCTTTCTGCATTTGAGGCTTTTGCTGAAAACTCCAGCCTATTATTGAAAAGCTCAGAATTTTGAATGAGCATGTAAGTTAGAGGGGTTAACTCTCCAACTTGCTTGGTTATAGAAACTGTTTGGATATTTGTTTACTAGGTAAGATAGGTCAACATCTTCGAACATACCCCTGTAGAAGTAGCATGTCAGAACTAGGGCCCGGTTGTTTGAACGCTGAATAACGTAATAATATTTTTATATTTATATTTCAAAAAGTGTTGATAAACAGTAGATATTTAATTTCTTGGTACAGACATGCCGATTTTATGCTATCCTTTTCTAATTGCATTATTTAAACGAGTATCATTGGTACGTCCTTCGAACATACCCCTGGGTACATCAGTTCTGAAAACAAAGTATGAATATATGGTTGCCTAAATTTTTATTATTGTTATTTTCAATATGTAAACAATCTAACAATATTTACCGATAAAAATAAGTTTTTAAATCCTCTTTATCAATTAATATTAATTGTAAACTTCGCATTTATAGTAATTTCTAACACTTAAAAACACCGAAAAAAGTCACGACAAGCAATTAAACTGAAAGACAAGATAAGTAAATATGTTTATGTCTGTCAAACATTAAAAAAGCGTCTCCCCCACCGACCATAAATAGCCTTCAGACAAATCTATTGTTGTTTATATCTAGAGTATGATCGAAGGTCAACATTTTCATAAAGATTTCCACTTGTAACTTTCTTAGTGTGTAGATTAATCCAAAGAACAAAAATGTTTGAATATGCAGAAATAAAAAAGTTTCCAGTTTTGACTATTCTTTTTTTCTACAGAATAGTTTTTAATAAATTTTTAAAAAACGCAGTCATAATTACCCATAGATTAAATGTTTAGGAGGCATTTACCACGATATTAATTTTTGTATTTGTCCTATCTGTTTAAGGGGCGCATCCGCCACAATGTCAAGATTATTTTTATTAACAATTTTATTATTCTTCCACGACATTTTAATTAAGGTTAATTTTTTTTAATATTATATATCTGTTCTTTGGTGAAATTGAACGCATATGAATAATTTTTCAGTGTTTCTCTGGACACGCTTATAACATTATTTATTATTAATAAAAAATGTAATGTGATCTAGAAATTTCTAGGTTTATAAAAAAATCTATAAAGTATGATTCTCGTCAAAAGTTTTAATTTTATATCTTCCTTAGTAAAATAAGAAGTAAAAAATTTATGAATAAAATAATAATGTGATGTAGAAAATTCCACCTTCGCTTACCAAAACAAATGGACGTGATTCAATTTGTTATTTATTAACTAAAAAGAAGGTGAAAAATCGCATCAGTTTTTTTAAAGTAGTTTTGGAGGACTTGATTTGGGCTTTGATTTTAGTTCACACCCAAAGATTTATCAATAATAATAAATTCCTTTATTGCCAATAAAATCAAATCAAATTTGACAAAGCAACATCATAAAAGCGAAACATATCTATGCTAAAAAAATAGAAATAGAAATAATATACAACAGTTACTATTGTAAATACGTCTCCTAAAATCTAAATTTAAAATCGTAAAAAACATTTATTCTGTAAGAACTGAGTAGTAGCTTGCTTGAAACCTAAACTATTTTTAATAGACCTTATTTTTTGTGGTAACAAGCCATAGGCCCTAATAGCCATGTAATAAGGCCATTTTCCAAAATATGCTGAACTATGAGCTGGCACCTTTAAATCTCCTCTGCCTCTTCTGACAGTTGACATTTCAGTGTTGTGGTGATCACAGCAAAGAGGTCATGGTGTTTTTTGACAAACATTACTAGAGACATAAAATATAATGATCGTGCAGTCATGATATTCAGAGATTTAAAATGAGGCTTACATGATTTTCTAGGGTGCCACCCCAGCATAACTTGGATAATTCTTTTTTGTGTAATAAAAATTTGTTGGGCAGTCGAAGATGATTCCCGATTGGTGGATGACTTTGATTTGCCTAACTACACGAATTCGTTTGTACCGGTCGATATCCGCAGTACTCTCGGTAGCAACCAACATTCAATTCTAAATTTATTTAATACCGATCTAAATGCAGACATTGTATTTACTTCCACAATGAAAGTGAACAGATCCTCTATGACTGTTTGTGCTTTTACGTACCTTACTCAGTATAACAATATTTGCAACACTGGCAATGTAATATTGAATTTAGTTTTTTCTAATTATTGTGATATAATGATCTCTAATTGTAATTTACCTTTAACTAATGCAGACAGACACCAACCTCCTCAGCTAATGAATTTCTGTGTTAATTGTGTACACGACATAACATCGTAGTCGCAATTTTTTGAAATGGATTGTATTTATTTGATCCGTTAATTTATTTATTAATACTAACTACAATTTTCATAAAGGTGACTATAACCAATTGAATAACCACTTTGAACTCATCGACTGGAACTTTTTGTGTTATGGTGACATTGACGGCGCTATGGAGATGTTTTATACAATTCTTTATGTTGCAATTGATATGTATGTCCCAAAAACTAATAGACTCACCCCTAAATATCCTAATTATTTTACAAAAGCTACTATTCAGCAGATAGGAGGAGAAAAATAGAGCTTACTCGAAATTTCGTCAGATGCCAATCCAAAGCATTAATCAAAAGGAATTATGATACTTTCATCCACTCAATTCAAAATAATATCCTGAAGGACACCAAAGCTTTCTGGTCTTATATTAAAACTCAAAGGAGCCCTGCTGGGCCTCCTTCACATATGAAATTCAATGACGCACAACTCACTGACCCACATATAATTGCGAATTTATTCGTCGACTTCTTTCAGTCAGTCTTTACTTCAATAAGTTTGACCCTCTCAAAGCCTACACATATTCGTTCAATGAATAACATAAATCTACAGAACATAGATATTAATAGTTCTACTGTATTTGAAAAGTTTATTGAACTTGATGAAATTAAGAGTGCTGGACCAGACGATATCCCACCCATCTTCATAAAAATACTGCAGTCCAACTTTGAAACACAAATGAACAAATAGTCAAAATATTATATACAAGAAACTGTTAAAATTTGCGTGGATTTAACATATGGTCTACAAGACTCTCTGCTAGGGAGACCCAGCATTAACCTTACTACACGCTTTTGTGACACAAACACTTCGTGCCAATCTACAGAACCAAACCAAAACATTATGCTATACGGAATTGCTAGCTGAACATACACGAAATAATAAACTTTAAGACTTTCCAGACTTTCCAGACCTACCTGGTTACCAAGATATCTCATTAGATAACTTGCTTTATTTACATTTTTTACCACACTATCATCGGTTCTCTCCATGATAAAGACGAGTTCGGTGTCACACCTAAAAATTCATTATATCTACTCAAGGGATTGTTTTGCCTCCCACACTTCCTGAGACGTTAGATGTTATACTTACCCATTGAGTTCTGCCACATTGATATGAATGAATCAGATCATTTGTTATACCCCTAACTCCATACATATTTAATTTTGAAAGTAACAAATTATGATTAATCAAATCGAATGCCTTTGATAAGTCAAAATAACAGTGAATAATAAATCATATCACATACTTGTTTCAACACTATTGCTGGTATTTCATCAAGACCAGTCGAGAGCTAAGGTGGAATTTGCATAATAATATTTGTAACTTCATCTGGTGTACAGGGAAACAAAAATATACTGTCTTCCACTACCAAGGTGAATAATTTCAGAGATATTGTATCACTTTCTCTAGATTTATAATTATTAGAACTGGAACTTTCCTCTCTGATATAAGTTGTTTACTTTTATTTCATAGCATCTGGCTCAGTTTGCCAAGGATACGTCCTGCCATTTTAATCCTTCTTTTTATAACTAAAAAAAATTTCTATGTCATTAGTTTCATTGGTGAAATATTACATCATAGATTAAATTATACAAGTACAACGTACACACCGTCACACATATACGCGCTACACTCCTAGATATACACACCTTCATCTCTAACCCTACTGTTTATATATATATATATATATATATATATATATATATATATATATATATATATATATATATATATATAAATAATGGATTATCAATAAACAGTTTTTCATTTTGCATGAAAAATTTAGGTATGTAGTTTGTATATTTGTCAATTTGTGTCATTTATCCCCAGTATATCTATTGGTTCACTGTTTGTAGTTGTCTCTGTAATGTTACCTTGTTATTTCTTTAGTCTGTTGATTGTGGTTTATGCATTATCTTTGTCTTCATCATGTTAATGATTAAACCTACTCCCTTGGATTCATCTAGGTTCCTGATATTAAGATCAGGTTGTCGGTATATTTGAGGTTGTTTAGATATCTTCCATTACCAAGGTGGATAAGTTCAGCGTTATTGTAATGTATTTTTCTTTCTTGGCGCTTTGTATGTAATCTGATTGTAGTAGTTGCTTTTTAGTAAATGTTCAACAATTCAAAGTACCTGAAGTCTATTCAACAGTTATTTAATGATTTTATTATTGTCCATGTTTCTAGGGAATCGAAACCTTTCATTCAGTTGTTTTCTACATTTTTCGCATTATATGTATGTTATCAATCAATTTAAATAAACTAATTAATACTTGTTAGGCTAACCTCTTAAATCAAGCACGGCTTGAGGACGCTTTGTGATAGAATGACACCACCTTAGTGTTACTTCTTTTCTTATATTTATCCATTTATCAGCTTCTCATCATTTGGTTTTACTCGTTATATTATGACATTGAATTCGTCTGTCCGTAGATGCATAGATGCTCAATTGGATTAAAATGTTGAAAGCCTGTGAGGGGTGTTATAGTCTTTTTCACGAACAATAAGAGGGGTGTGATTGAGACCGTTGTTTTGCTGGAAATACTAGTCATCTACCATTCCAAGTTTCCACTATTTTGTAAATTTTCTTTTAAAACATTTAAGTAGACTTTTTATCCTTTTTTCCTTCAATTGGGATGTTGACTATTTTTGGAAAAGTCTTTAAAACAATACATGAGTACCTAATTTAGCCCAAAATATGTAATTTTTTTTAATACAGCTAATACTTTAAAAATCATAAATTTTAAATTCCGTTTTAAATTTCCCTCCAAAACGCCAATACTTGTCACTTTATCTCTGTGACGTCACTAGTATATAAGTATTGGCAAAATGACAAGTAGATATAGTTCTTCTGTAATTTTTGTAATAAAAGATGAATTTTAAGTTATTTTAAGTGTTGTACGGTGCCTCAGTATACAAGTACTACAATTAAAACACCTGAAAAGTTATTTATTCAGGTTCCATTTTCGGAAAATAATAGGAAAATATGGCCCAATTTTAGTTTTGAGCTTATAAATATCTATGATTACTATTATCCGTTGCGGAAATAACAATCCTTGGTAAATTACTTACATGGAAGTCTTCACATTTCTAAATTCAGCAGGGCAGAAGTTACTGTTTGTTGCGAAAAAATTGGCCACCATAAAACAATCAATTCTCTGCAAATTCAAATTATTTGTCTTAATAAATCTACTTTCCATCATGAGAAAATTTCCTAAAATGTTTTCAAAGGGAAAAGTAAGCAAATTTCGAAGAAATTACATGAAAGTGTCTATAAAATATTAACTAGGCAACGTAGCCCTTGACAGCGATCACGAATGTGACGTAAAACCAAAAAATTTATATGTCAAGTTCGTGACAGCGGTGACATTGGCTGTATTCTTAATTATTAATTGATCAAAATGAAAAAAGTGAAACTGATAACTTCATGTTCTTTTGAATATGCATTTACTTGCCATTAGGTCAAAGTGATCATGATTACTTTAAATGATAGAACTGAAAGTAATGACTTAAAAGAACAACCGTATCAGGACTGGGTGCCAGCGATGACTTTAGTATGGAGTGACATCATTCACTTTGGTGTTTGTTGTCACGTGACTCGAAGGAGAATTAATTACATTTTGATTATTAAATAAAAATAAAATCTCTTAAAAATAAAGAAATATATTATGTATTTTAGGATTTCTATTGTGGAAATTACCGTTTCGCAGCAAAATTATATTTTTATTTGAATACAGTCAACATCTCAATTATTATCCAATTTTCAACCCCTAACAATACCAAACTTACCAGTTTTGATTGTGTTATTAGGATTAAATGATTCTTCTGTTTTTCTCCAAACTTTTTAGATACCGTTGAATCCAAATATATTGTTTTGCAAAATTAGGCCTCTTTTCTCTATTAACTTTACTAACAAGATTTTTAAACCAGCTATTTTAAGAGTTTGCCCAATATCGAAAACATGGAATTCCGGACGAAAATAATATTTACTGATAACAGTATATTCAATATATTTGGATTTGACGACATCACAGCAGTATAGAGATAAACAGGAGAAGAAAATAATCCTAAAAAACTATGAAAATTGTTAAGTATGGAGATGGAGGTATAATGATATGAGGCTGTATGGCGGCGTTAGGGGCTTGAAATTTGTTAATAATTGACGGAATTATGGATAAAACTTTCCACCTTTTCAGAGTGTCGATCTAAATCTTACTGCGCATTCATGGGAATTCAATTTCATAAAATAACAAATAAAAATAATGATGAAAAGTTTTTGTTGATAAATAGCAAAATATAGAACAATAAATAATCCAAAGGTGGTGGAGTCTATATTAAAGTGTCTTCACGCCATACTCGATTAAGGGGTAACCCTACCAAGTATTAGTTTATTCCATAGACATAAAAGTGAGTATATAGATATCGGGTCCTTTAGAAGAACGTTGACTCGCGTTTAGAAAGAGACAGGGCGTTTTCGATGAGTAGGGCTTCTTTTTCTAATGGCGGTCAGTTGAGAGGGGCATCAATGACCTTTAGGGTCCCATGCTTAGCTGCGCCCATAGAAAGAGGGATTCTACTCATCAAAAACGCTCTATCACTTTCTAAGCCTGAGCCAACGCGCTTTTATAGGATTCGCAGTTTATATACTTATTTGCATGTCTATGGTTAACCCAAATTGTTTTCTTATTTCATTGAAAACACCTAGTCGGCATTTAAAATGAAAATTGTTATTATGTACTTGGACGTTTCCAAGTCGAAAAATGTATAGTTTCTCCTTATATATTCTGCAATCAAGTAATGATTTCTGAAGAAATGTTTTTATTGCTGCTATTAAACCGTTATAACTTTGAACCCTTGGTGATTTTTTTTTTTTGATTTTGTTTGTGGTTGATATACATCTTTTTTTTTTAATACTAGTGTGACTAGACTTTCTCTGCTCAATGTATGTGTACTAAAATTTCTAAAATCTGTCTTTAAAAGTCGGTTTTGTTGATCAGCCTATTCATAGTTATTTTTGTTAAAAGTTTATAAAACTGTTTTAATAAACTGCTTGGTCCATATTTCCTCCGATTTGACCTATTTTTTTTTCTATGACATAAGATGATTATTGCATTATTCGACTCTTTTAGAAATAATCATTTTGATTTCATTGCACTTATTGAATAATATCTTGTACTATCAAAGTGTTTTCTCTACTAATTTTAGGAGTTCAGGAATTACTCCGTCCTTTCCGTAAGCACAGTTATTTTTTAAATCTTTTAAGGCATGTCTCATTTGTCTCTGTTTCTGACATATCCCTTCTGATCCTATGCCTTCTATTATTTTTTATGTTTTTATTTGTTTGCTTTACTCTTGAAAAATATAGCTTTTGAAAGTAATTATCCGTTGTTTCAGTTTTAGAACTCGAATTTTATGTCATTATTCTGTTTGGATTTGGTCTATTTGATACAATTGTATAATATTCTTTTTAGTACGTCAAAGTTTGCTTTTTGTTGTCTTAACTTTGACATCTAATAATATATGTTATTTTCTCATTACTTTGATCTACTGATTCTCGTTTCTTTTTATTTTTTTCTTATAAACGTACAGGTTTCTTCATGTTATTTTAGAGTTTCTTTATTTTATTGTTTTTCAGCAGTTAATTTCGTTCTAATTTTGCATTTATTATGAAATTCACCCTGGTTAGTCTGTGGTCACTTCCTTTTATTCTTAGGAGATAGGAGCTTTCTTGTTTATTTACTAATAGAACGATTAAACGTCTACTCAGCATTTTAAATGAAAATTGTTATTATGTGCTTAGACTTTTACTAGTCAAAAAATGTATAGTTTTTTCCTTATATTTGGTAATCATGTAATAGTTCCTGAAATAATGTTTTTTGATTACTGTTATTAAACCATCGAATACTTGTATTTTATTTTTTTGACTTTGTCTATTGTTGATATTTACCTTTTTCTTTTTTAAAAATGGTAGTTACAGAGTTTTGCTGCCCAATGTATGTGTACTAAAATTTCTGAAGTCTCACTATAGGGCCGTTCTTGATACGCTCCCGGTCCGCTAAAATATTCTTACAGAAGAAACAATAAAGCTATTCACACTATTGGTTTCGTGGAGATTTCGATATCGTAAACTCTTTTTCATTAAAAAAAAATGTACCGAACCGAGATCGTATCGAGAGCGGCACTATAATGAGAATCAAGCCCAAGAATCAGTTTAATTGATCAGCCTATTCATAGTTATTTTTGTTTAAAGTTTATATAACTTTTTAGTAAACTGATTGGTCTATAGTTTCTCAAATTTGACTATCTTTTTTTTTATGATGATTATTGCATTAGTTCAGTCTTTTAGAATCCTTTACATTTCACTGCGCTTGTTGAATAACATCTTGTCCTATTTAAAGTCTTTTATCTTTTAATTTTAGGAGCTCAAGAATTAGTCCGTCTTTTCCGGGAGCACGGCTATTTTTTAATTATTTTATGACATGTCTCATCTATCTCTGTTTCTGGCATATCCCCCTTTGATCTTAAGCCTTCTATTATTTTTGATGTTTTTATTTGTTATGTTTCATTCTTAAGAAATATAGCTTTTGAAATCTGTTATTTCAATTTTTCAACTCAAATTTTATGTAACTATTCTGTTTGGATTTGGTCTATTTGACTGATACCATTGTTTAGTTAGTTTTGTTTTTACTACCGTCAAAGTTCGATTTTTGTTGGCATCTAATAAGGCAACTGTTATTTTCTCACTACTTTGGTCTATTGATTCTCATTCCTTTTTATTTTTTGCCTATAGACCTATAGGTTTCTTTATGTTATTTTAGGGTTTCCTTATTTTTTTTTGCAGTTAACTTCGTTAAAATTTCGCATTTATTATGAACTTCACCCTGGGTAGTCACTTCCTTCTGTTCTTAGGTGATAGACGCTGTTTCGTTTAATTGCTAATAGCATAGACAAATTCTAATAGAAAGATTAAACGTCATACCATTATATTTAAGTTTCTTTTTTTAATACCTATCTTTCTATCTTTTATTAACTCTAGAAAAATGAAAGAAAAATACACAATACTGTAAAAAGTCCAAAATTTAGGTAAGCGGTATGAGCAAACAATATTATTTAAAATATGACTATTATTGATTTTCTACTAAAATGTACTATAAAAAAACTTTACTTACCCCACTCTGGTTATTCCTATTTTCAATCAATATGTTCCTTTGTTTTAGAACGAATGGTATACAGTAGGTTACTAATCTGAAGTTGCAGTCCTTTTTCTGCTCTAATACGTTTATTTCATATGTTAAATAATGGACATTAGGAATCTTGTTCGAATTAGTGACATTTATGTTTCTTGACAAATTGGTAGTTTGAGTAACCACTCCAATGAAACACTAACAGTCATATAAAATTTCCAATATATTAATCATTTGTTTCGTCCTACATAGGACTCGTCAGCGTTGTACGGTCCATATTGATAAGAATAATTATGCAGAATAAAATTTATTGCAAAAATGATTCAACAATATGAACAACAACGGACAAAGTGATTAATATATTTTAATATTAGTAATTTAAAAAAACGTTGAGGAAAGTAATAAATTTTTTCTGCAAATTTTACTTGAAATCTCTCCCCAGATGGATATTGAAATAATCCACCACTTGTTTGTCATTCTCGTTAGCGGAGGTGAATCTAATCAAAAATGAAATCCACACAGAGTAATTGTCCCATGATTTACAACTGTTCATTCAATATTACACTGTAAAATATGAATAGTCGAATCACATCCATATACACCCTAAAGTAGTGGAAAATGTTGAAAGCAAGCATACAAGCTTAAGATTTTATATTTTAGGTTTGGATGACTTAGTCAAAAGTTGTTCCCAGCAAAAGACTTCTGCCATTGCGTCAAGTGGCTTTGCGTCCTTAAGATCAATAGATACCTTTGCATTTGAAGCTTTTACTGAAAATCCAACCCATTACTGAAGTACCTGCTGATAGAGCTCAGAATTTTGAAAGGGCATATAAGTTTGAGGGGTAATTCTCCGACTTGCTTGATTATGGAGACGTTTGGATATTTGTTTACTAGGTAAGGCACGTAAACGTATTCATAAAAATTTCCACTTGTAACTTTTTTAGTGTTTGAATTATTCCAAAAAAAAAAAAAATGTTCGAATATGTAGAAATAAAAAAGTTTTCAGTTTTGACTATTCTCTTTTTCTCTAAAATAGTTTTTAATGAAAAAAAAATGGGGTCATATTATTATAGTTAAGGACGCGTTCACCACGATGTTGATTTTCGTATGTCCCATCTTTTTAATGGGCGCATCCGCCACGATGTCAAGATTAATTTGACAGTTTTAATACGATTATATTCTAATAAAGGTTAATATTACTTTCATACGTACATTATAAATAAATGCCATATTTACGGACCAAATCCATTTTACAAACAATAGTGGTAGTGCATCAAGATTACAGATCAACTATCAATCACAATGTATCCCACGCGTAAATCTATATAAAATAAACTTTTTTTCATTGCGTTTCTAAATCACCCCAAAGTGAAATTAAACATATCTATATTTTCACAGTATTTATTTGCCAGTAAAGTTATGGGAGCGGATTAGTCTCACCAGTTGGCTTGTAATATTAGGGGAAATTTGGGCATTGACCATATGTACTAAAGGGAATTGCTGTTATGTGTATCCAACAATGGACAAAGTGCATAATATTACAATATTAATACTAACTAACCCCATATTAAGAAAAGACTGAAAAGAAAGTAACGATTTTTTTCTGTGAATTTTATTTTTCTCTCTTCAGATGGAATTTCATCACTTACTATTCTCATTAATGGAAAGGAATCAAACCAAGATCAAAATTCACAGAAAACAATTACCACGTTAAAATGACCATCCCATGATCTAGATGCCCCACTATGAAATATCAAAAGTCACTGTACCCCAAAGTACTGTAAAATCTAAAACCTAGATTGATATTTTACATTGTAGATTTAGAAGACTTTGTCATACGTTGCTCCCAGTTGATATCTTCACTAAAAGTCCAGCTCATTATACCCGGAATTCTGAAATGGCAAACAAGTTTAAGGAAGTAACCCACCAACTCTCTTGTTGCAGGGACTGTCTGGATATTTGTTTATTAGGTAAAAGAGTTACACATTTTTAAACACCCCACTGTATCAAGTACAATATTATGAACCTGAAAAGCCCAGTGAAACGTGATAAATTTATTTTAACTGAGAGTTATAAATAGGTCCGCCAGTCGGACATCACTGTAATTTTATTAAATATTTTCATGTCTAATTTTATAAACATTTTCATTTGTCTAACTTTAGTCAACAAATTACCTTAGTTAAATATCAAAATTTGTGCTTAAGAAATTGAAATGAAAATGAGGCTCATATACTATATTACTTTGTGTGACTATTAATTACGTATTTAGATATTTTATCTTGGAACTTCTTAACCGCCAATTTGAGGCTAGAGAACATCGAAAATATAGCAGTTTAAAAAGAAACTATCCAAAGAATTAGAGTAACAGTTGTTGAAGTCGGATAAAAATTAAAAAAATTTTTGACTTTCAGGGGTCTCTATTGTATAGTTAGTAAATACCTATATCCGCCGGCTACTGAGATAATATGGTATCAGAAAAGTAACGCCGTTTTAGAACCAGAATTATAAACAGAAATGAGCCCCATGGGGCAAAACTCTATCCGCAAAGGCAGTCTGGATTAAAATATTAAAATTTTCGATTAGAGGGCTCTCAAATTGTTATTTAATGTTTATGGTTTGGGGTTACACAACTCTAAAACGCCATTTGATAAGTTGTCTGCTTACTCCTAACCTTCTAACAATAAGAGAAAAAAAAAGTTCTTAATAAAATATATGAGAGGAACAAAATAAAATTACTATGAAAAATACAGGTTGATGATGTGATAAGCAAAATTTTATCCTGGAATAGTTGTTACTTGAACACATAAAATTTTCAATTTTTACTGGTTTAATAATAAATATAAGTCAACTTAAACCATGTTTGTGAACTAGGGGGGTGATTTTTAAGACGTCATTATTCCAAAATGAATCACATTTCGTTACATTAATGTGCATAACAAAATAAGCATCATAGTATTTCAGTTAAATAATAATTATTGGCAAATAGTCACACTTTATTTAATTTTTAATATATATTATTGCTACATTGTTTTTCCTTTATAGGTTAATAATGATGCTTCCTGGACACATCTAAAGCAGGTTTCAACATAGACAATGTCGAAGACGCCAGCCTTTTTTTGAAAAAAAGACTTATTATTACTCCTTTTAAATATTTTATATACATATATGGATCAGTTTTTTTTTTTGTTTAAGCAAACATCTATGAATTAACCAAGATATAAATTTTATTGTAAAAACAATACTGAATATTTTGTATATATATATCTGTCTAGTTTTTTTCTTTAAGATGTATTTTACAATAAAGATTATTATGAAATAAATTTATTCAAAAAATATAATTGTTTTATTATTTGAACTTGCTCATTTGTTGGTGGATTATTGAAAAAACCAGTTCTTTTGCTGAAAAAATTGAAATATAAAGTTCCATACCAGAAGTAAAGTCACATTTTACTATTCAGTTGAAAAACTTATGAAGCAAAAGCTTAAAAAGTTTAACGCTGTGTTAAACACTACCTGATTTTTCAAATTTTTGGTTACTAATAAAAGAAAGAGAGCATAAATAGGTATTCAGAGTTCCAAAAACACAAACCCCATTAAGAGGATGGACCCACAAGTCTATAAAATTTATCATTCTTAAATTAATAAGCAAATAATTCAGTGTTAAATTATAGGATTTTGGCGATTAAAAAATACACTTATTCATGAGTATCAGAAACATAACTATTAAAACGGCGTTGCCAATAGTACAAATGTAATGAACACTTTACTTCAGTTGGTCACTCATAGAGGGCACATCAATAAAAGAAATATTTCGAACTTCTAACCTAACGTTCTTGTTCTAGGCTCCTGACATTCAGAATATAATTTATACGCCTATCTACAGCCTAATAGAACAGTCTTGACAATAACAGTTTCACATGTTAATTTTTTTATAATGCCTCGTTTTATTAAGAAAAATGACTTATTTTGGTTGTTAGTAATTAGGTATTTATCGAATTAAAGCTTTTATCATTTACACAGCATATACATCACCATTTTACTTAAAAGAGCCCAATAAAAAGTTAAAACATCCGCCTCTGAGTTGTTAGTTACGCTTCTAATTCAGACTTATATGAAAAAATATCCGTATTTTTTGCTAGTTTTACAAAGACTTGACTCTATCTGTTTTATTTGGATTTCGTTTAGACACAAGTTCTGATCTCTGATCTTCTTTTAATACACTTTATGTTTATCACCGATAAGAACATACAATTCTGAAACATTACGTGCCACTTATGAGCTTAGGGGACTCCTCGATAGGACTTTGCAATGGTGAAATAAATATTATATATTAAAGAATACTTATATGGCGATATTTCGAAATTTTCTTTTTTAGGACATATTGTTAAAGTTGCTAGGTTCCCACACTTAAGCCTTGTACAAAATTACCATTACTTGTATACGGATTTAGGTCGATTATGTTCAAATTTAAAGTTGTACACAAGGACTTTTAAACGCTGGTTGTACATAAGGTATTGATATTTTTAAAAACCAAGGCAGAATAAGGATTTAACTACTAGTTTATATGGTCGTTGCGATTAAGGCAACCTAATTAGCTTCTCTTTTTCCTCTCTCGTGCTTATACACTTACATGACATATAAAACTGGACTGCTCTTGAAAATAATTTTTGACCCCCCCCCCCCCCTTAATGGTCGCCATTAGGTGCAATTCTGGAACAAAAAAGATGCAATGATTTGTATGGCAACATTGAATTCCCTGCTAGTTTCTTACATTGGCGTGAATGTGTCGTGTATGAATGTTCATTATATTATTCTAACAGGTTTAGACAATAACTATCTCTTTCTATACTATTCTAAAACAATAACTCGCTCTTCCTTGTTTACTTGACAGTTTAATAGAGTATATTCATTAAAAAAGACCAGAGCTCCGATTCTGTAAGCATATTTTTTGACATTCTCTTTCATCTCTTTTAGGACAGTGATATACTTTATGTGTTAATACAGACTGAACAAAGATAGAAGATCCTTATTAGGACATTCTCTTTCCATTTACTCTTATAGAATCGCAGCCCAGGATAATTGTTTCTGTAAAACAATATTTAACTTGAATTTCTACTTTTAGTTTCCTCAAAATTATAATTTTTCTGTTTAAAGCAACTCCAATAAAGCAAATTTTTTTAACTTCTTTGGAACAGCGTAAATATGTAACAATTTTATTATTTTTAGATAACAAGCATGAAATGTCAGTTCTTATAAATAAATGAAAATGCTTTTTCTATGACTGTTTACATATTTTATTTTTTACAATAAAACTGTTATTTAGCAAAATAGCTAAAATGTGAAATATGCGCCAAAAACAAATCGAGACTAATTTTTTTTTTTGAAATGTCTGTTTTTGAAACATCCTTATTCGGACGTAGAGTATAAGAAGTTGCCGAAAAAAAAAGTATAAAGGCATTTATTTTTAAAAATTTTATGTCATGAATTAACATAGTATATTGTTTAATGTAAGGTATTGAAATGTCTACATAATCTATTGCAAAGTAAGTCTCATCATTTAAAAATAGCTTCGATTAGGTCTTTGTTAAAATTATTTTCTCGATGCTTTTAGGGAACTGATATGTTAGGTATCTATATAGGGTTAACATTCATAATAATGTTGACATTTCTTTCATAAAAACGGAGCTTTAATTTAAAGGACGTAAAGTAACATTATGTACTAAACCATTTTTATAAAAAAAAAAATTAAACTCTAAAGGGGATAGTGTTAAAGCAGTTTATATTTAATTGTAAATAAAACAATATTTATTATGACACTTTAAATATAAAAAAGCTTGTAAATACAAAAGAATTCTTACATTAATACAATCATTTTTAATCTAAATATATACATAAAGATTTACTGGCAACTTTTAATTTTTACACTAGGTCGAACTTTCCATTTACTTAACTGTTTAAGGATCTGGAATTGACCTTTCCTAGAGTTGAATTTTTGAAATGGTAATCAATCGCAGCTTCTCACTACTTTGACAAAGGATTTTCATGACACAAATTTCCTATCTGAGCTAAAATCAAGAATTTTTGTTTTATTAATTAATAACATATTCAAACAAAAGGTTATTAGTTTATTTTTAGACAAAATAAATACATAAAAGTAAAATTTATGTAATTTCCAAACATGCTTAATAATATTGAAAAATTTCATATCATATGCAATCATTTATTTCTATTTTAATATGGCATATTGGTTTTTAAACGTATAATCATTTTAAATTTTAACACCATACCAGTTTCGATGTTCAGCTTTATATGTCAGTGGAACATTAACTTTATAGTAAAACGATATTGTTGTTGGTTAATGCACACCTAATTAAGGACTTTTTTGTAGAGCCAGTGTATGTTGTTAAGTCCAAGTTGAGTTGCTTCAAGATGTTTACATCAAACAGTGCTTCGTAGTTTTTTTCAGGCAGTTTATTTGTAAGAAGCACAGTACAAACTTTTTGCTCACCTTTTTGTATAAAACTATTTCCAGAAAAATGCTCTGAACAGAGTTACTTATCTGGTGTATAAAAGAATTATGATCATGACCAATTTGCTTCAGCTCTTGAATTTAAAGATTCTTTTCTCTTGGAAAACTAAAATATTGAGAGCACTTGTTACCCTTAGATTTACAATTTTATTTTAAGGTAAAATTTTATACAATTATTATTGAATGCTTTATAACTTACCAATTAAAAAAATTCCAATTTACCAGATGAAGTATTTGCACGTCTTACGATGAAGAATCACATTTTTTAAAATACAAAAAGAAACCTTAAAGTTCACGTTCCTGTTTGAAATTTTCAGGAAAACGTTACATAAAATGTGATAAAATCCATAAAACAGCAAAATCAAAAATAAGTATTCAGTTCATGTCAAAATGTTAAAAATACACTTTCACCAATATAATAAAAACTTAGGGAATTCATTGTTGCCAAAGCAATTATTTGCACGTAATGGCACGGAGCATGGTGGCGTTATTTTTTATTATAAGGGGCGGTATTATGCATGATCAGTCTAGTTTTATATAACAAGTTCGTGTGCTTATTACTGCCCTCGATTCAAGAGTTTTAAGCTCGGGTGCATCGAACCCTGAATAGCTCCGAGCAAATCTGAATAAAGCGGTAAAAATATTAATTGGAACAGTATATAACCTACAAATTATTTTTTTTCAGAATTTGTGTTTTTAATATACATAGCGAAACATATTGAAGACAAAAAGGTAAAAATATTATATTATACTTATTAGTTTTGAATTTTGTCGGGTGTCATGGCATTTTAGGCCATAAATATTTCGCAATTCGTTAAAAAAACTATGAAGGTAAGTTCGATATTTTGTGAAATAATCTTATTTTTGTGTCTCCATTTCATGTATAAAATGTTTTTTTACCCAAAAATAGCATCTAAAAATGATAACTGATAGCTGTTAGGGCTTTATACATCAAATATTTTTTTTGTGCTTGAGGGGTAAGGGGAAAGCAGATCTGACAAGCGCCGAGGCCTAATGCCACTACTTGAATAAAGCCAGGGTTTCTTGCACCTGTACAGCTCCGAGCTGTTCATGCTAATGAATCGAGGGCAGTAATTACCACCTTGTCTGGGAACCCGTCCGGAAGATTTACACGGTAAACTGGTTTGGGAGACCGTTTCCTAAGATGAAAAAAACTCAGAAGGATGCCTCATCTAAGAGGGTCTGGATACTTTCATAATCCAACCAGGATTGTTGGTCATGTATGTGACCTACTATCACCATCCGTCAGCTATATCCATTCACTTTTACCGCATAAGGGAATAATTAGTTAGCCTTAAATCACTCTGCTTTCCGTACGGCACACACAGCAACGCACAAACTTTCCTATAAACACTTTAGGGTTGCCTAGTAATGAACGGTCTCCTTTAACATCGTACATTCAGCCTGGACCACCGCCTTCATCCCTAAATGACCACTACGTTTTTTTCTCGCTTTTAGCAAGAGAGCACCCGGATAACTGTTTTATCTGATGGCTTGTATTCCAAGAGGCAAAAACTCATTAGAAAAATTCCCAGATGACTGATTGTGCCTCGTTTTTAAAATTAACAATCTTTTTTTACAAGAGAAAAATGAGAAAAACCATGAAGTATTATTGTGCAGTGTAAAAATAGGGGTTTTTGGGAGTATAGACCCCCCCAGTTCCAAAGTTTCCATGCATGACATACTCCGCGCGTTACACGGCAAATAGAGAGAGATAGAGAATACAAGGTTATGCTATTTCTCACACGCGGTGAGTAGTGAGTGAATGGCTTGAAGGTCTCCAGAGATAAGTTCACAAACCAGTTTTCCTGAAGGATTACTTTAATTCCAAATGCGCACCGGAATTGCAAGAAGCTGGCGAATTGTCTTAGGATTTAAAGCCAAAATTGATAGAATGCGTGAGGGTGAGTCCACACGACAAGAAAAATTTGAACTAGGCGTATTACGCCCTTTCAAGTTAAAAATGTCTCGTTCATATGGGATATTTCGTTCCGCGGTCATAAGGAGTGTGGCCTTAACCTAACTTTCATCAGAATTTTTGTTTTATTTTATCTAAAAATTAAAGCAAAATAAAATATTAATTGCAGCAGTATTGTAATCTAGAAACAAAAAAGTTACACAATGCAAGGAGATTATTGATATATTCTTTATTAAAAAAACAGAACAGTCGTCGCTACCGAGTCCGGTGTGCATTTGAGGAAAACATTAGAGAAAGGCTTGGACATATTAATAATTTAATTCAAGAAATGCGAGAAAATGATTCTGATTTTTTAAAAAATATTTTCTTGTTACTATTAGTGAATTTGAAGAGCTTTTCGCTGTTGTTGGACCAGTAATTAGGAAACACGATATGGAAATGGGTACGGTTATACCCTTATTACTAGGTTGGAAATAACATTGTGATATTTAGCTGATGAAATCAGCATGCGAAAGCAACAGTGCAAATTCTGTTTTTCTGAAATTATTCAGGTTACTTATGCCGTAATATGAAACTCTTTCAAAGAAGTTTTATTTCCAAAATTTACCACTTCTGCCTGGCGAAGAATTGTCAAGGAGATCGAAGACGAAAATTTCAATATAATAGTGTAATTTTAACAATCGTTTTAATAATTACAATTGTTTGTAGTTTTTACAAGAATACATTACATATGATACTAACTGGATTTCTATTATTAAATTTCCATCGATGTTAATATTTACTTTTTAATTGTTTATAATAGATTTATATAAAATTTGCTAAGGGTAGGGTTACCAGACGACAGTAATTTTCCTGACATGTCTGAAATTTTAGCCCCGTTAGGGAAACAGGGAAAAAGACCAATTGTCAGTATTTTTTTGAAATTAAAAAAGGAAAATATAAGTAATAAAAAAATATTTATTACATTTCAGTAATCATGTAAATAAATAGTAGGCTGAGTATAATCTCGGAGGCAGCGAATCTGTATGGACATGTATCCAACAGTTAGTTCAAATCAAATGATGACACACCAGGCTCAGTATTGCAGTTACTGATTGTTTTGCGAACGGAGTTAATTTTTTATAATTAATAAAGGTCGATTCACAAGGAGAGAAGTGAAAAACAATTCTGATTTTCTGAAAATGACATCATATTCAGAGAAGATATAATGTCATGTTGAACCAAACAGAATTGTTTCACAATTATACACTTTTGCTATGTTTAATCTTGAAAAACCTATCATGCTGACAGTTTGGACGCACCCTTGAAATTTGTGGATTTATAATATATGATAAACGGTCCGATAACCCAGCTTGTAGCCAGTGATTCATAGTTTTAACTGACTTTTATTTTAAAAATTGAAACTTTTTTGAAATGTTTTTTTCGAAAGGGAATTTATTTACTTTGGACTGTTAAATTGATTTAAACTTTAAAAATGTCTTTATCTCCTCAAAAGAATTTTACTCCAAGAAAACGTATTTTAGCAGTTGCTACAACGCCAAGTCAATACTCTACACCCAAAACGGCTAAAAGTCTGCAAACATCTGTTGAAACTCCTGAGTGCTTTACAAAAGTTCTTTTAGAGACGCCACAAGCCAAACGTAAACATAGTAAGGATAAATGTGATGAAATTAGTAATTTAAGAGTAGCTGTTAGAATACGACCTATGAATGCAGCTGAACTTGCTACTGTGGGTTCAGAAAATATTGTACGAGTTAAAAATAATGAAGTTATCGTAGTCGTGCCAAAATACAACCATAACATTACCATGAATCATAATTTTTTTTATGATCATGTCTTCTGGTCTGTCGACGAAACAAGTTCCGTATACTCTACTCAGGAAGATGTTTTTATGACAATTGGAGTACCTTTATTAAACAGTGCATTCCGCGGATTTAATGCTTGTCTTTTTGCCTATGGACAAACAGGCTCTGGAAAAAGTTATAGTATGATGGGCAAAAATATGTGTGATCCAAATGATATTGATTCTGAATTATATTCAGGGATCACTCCTCGTTTTTGTAGAGAGTTGTTTAAGCAGGTAACTAATTTGGAAAAAGATAGTATAGTCAGCATTGAAGTTAGTTATTTTGAAATATATAATGAAAAAATACATGATTTACTAGCTAGTCCAGGTCAGCTCTCTTCACGTGTGGCATTAAAAGTTCGGGAACATCCAGTTTTGGGCCCTTATATTGTGGATTTAACTACACACATTGTCAGAACTTATGAAGAACTGCGTGATTTTTTAATTATGGGTAATAAAAATCGAGCAACTGCAGCTACAGCTATGAATGATTTTTCATCAAGATCACATAGTATTTTTTCAATAGAACTAGGTCAGTCAAAAGGATTAGACGATACTGATAGTAGTAGAAGAAGCAAAGTTAGTTTAGTTGACTTGGCTGGAAGTGAAAGGCTGGGTTCATCTTATAATAATGATGAGAAAATGAAACAAGGAGTCTATATTAACAAGTCTCTTTTGACTTTAGGGAAATGTATTTCTGCTCTGTCTGACCAAAGAAAAAACCAATATGTTCCATATAGAGACTCCGTACTAACTTGGCTGTTAAGGGTAAGATAATGCTAGGTAAAAAATATATATTTTTAAGACATGCAACGTTTTTTAAAACTTATCAAAGTATACACTATTTATCTTTTTTGTTAAGTTTATGGATTGTGAATTTTGAAAATCGTGTATGCTTTGACTGGTGTAGAATATTATCATATAATAAATATATAATTTTCTACTGCATTAGGAGGTTTTTTGTGATGCAGTGCTTATCCCTGGCATTTTGTTAATTTCTTTACATTGAATGAAAAATCATATGAATTAAAATAGCCTCGTTACCTTTCTTATAGAACAAGTGTTATGTATATTAAAGTAACTTAAACTTTGTTCATTATTAATGTTTACCTACAATTATCAAAAAACTTAAAATGTAACCATGAGCTAGGTAATCAACTTTATACCAATCTTGTAACTAGAATTTATATAAATTCTAAATTTCGATATTTGTATTATGTCATTTATGCCTTTTTATTTGTAGGAAAGTCTTGGTGGAAATTCTCTCACCTCGATGCTTGCTACAATTTCACCATCAAATACTCACCTAGAAGAAACACTTGCCACCTTACGTTATGCTTGCCAAGCTCGAGCAATAGTTAATAGAGCGAGAATAAATGAGAGTCCTCATGACCGTTTGATAAGAGAATTAAGGTCTGAAATAGAAAGACTTAAGGCTCTTAGGCAAGATTATGAGAGGCGAAGTTCTTTTTCTCCATCTATTAGCTTTAGTGATAGTAGCAATGCTGAATTAGATGGTGTAAAGGACAAATTGGTGAAAACGGAAAATATGCTTTTTGAAGCTCAACAAATGTGGGAACAAAGATTTATGGAAACTAGACAAAATCAGCTTAAAGAATTAGCAGAAGCAGAAAAATATAAAGAAGAATTAGAGTCGAAAGTTAGAATATTAAAAACTGTTAATGATGATGTTACTTTATCCCCTTATAAAACTAATTTTTTGAAGGATCTACAAGGCGTTCTAACAAATGAACAAGATAGTGTTGGTGGTAATGATTTCATAGAAGATATTAAAAAATTTTGCAATGAAAAAGGGTTTATTTGTACTTTCAGCGCAGATACATTGAAAATTGTAGATCCTATAAAAAAGAAGCAAACACTAGTATCTTTTAAAAAAATTAATCTTCAGGGTTGTGAAAATATTAGTGACTTTTTGAATAATTTGCATTGGACTGAAAATTGTAATTTGGGAAAAAAATTGACAAAGTTGGAAATTGTATCATCAATGAATCAAATTTATGAATTGTTAGCAAATATGCAGCCAGCAGATGATGATAATGCTTTAAGACTTTTATATGCAAAAATAAATAAAAATCTGCAAAGTTTTGAAACTGGTTTATTAAATAGTATAAAAAACACTAAGACAGTTACATTTAGTTTAAATAAGTAATATTTAATTTGATGAATCTATTATTTATTTTGAAATTTTGTATATATGTTCCTATGAATATTTGAGAAAACTGTTTATCTAAACTGGCTAATTTTCATACAATTTAGGCCCCTTTATGTAAGGCCTAAAATTGTTTTCCTAGCATTTATTTATTGACATATTTTGTACATACACAAATGTTTTATGGTTCAGCAGGATAAAGAAACATACCATTGTGTATTAGACTTATTTAAATCAATAAATATTTTAATCACATATTAGATCTTAAAAATTGTATTCGAATTATGGGTTATGGTTATAATTCTGGATAAACAAGCTTTTATTGAGAACTTGTAATTATCTTTGGTTCTTATGTATAAAACAGTGAAATATTAATTTGCCAATATACTTACTAAAAATGAAAACGAATTTAAATTAAACATTAGAATGTTTAAAATTATATTATTATTTTGGCACGAGTAAGGTGCTTTGTTATTGGCATTAAGAAATAAGGATACATTTTTCATATTAATTTATATAAAATTTTCTTACTAGTCATATTATATACATCTAGAATTTAAAAGTAACGAAGGTGTTTTAAATGTGCCATAAAGGATTTTTCTATGATTTTCATATACATCTTGCTTTATGTGGTAAATTATATGAATGGGGCAATTATTGTTCAAAAATTATGCAACTTTACCTCAAGAATATTCTACTATGACGTGGATATAAAAAACAGAAATCAATAGCTGATTGCTATATTTTTCCTTTTGTCAAAAATATGTAAAATGACTGTCAGTATGAGTGTTGAATTCCTTATTTGCCTTAAAGCATCAAAATTTTTAATATGGCTTAAATTGACATAATTACTAGTAATCCAATTTTGTAATTTGAGGGAGTTATCCATAAGTTATATACTAAGATACAAAGAGGCGGGCTTTGTAAAAGGGTGGTATATATAAATAGCTAAATCTACAATTTGAACCATCCAATAATTAAAAATGTCATTTACAATCCAAGATTACTTTAAAGAAAATACATTTCAGGAGCGGCATTTCAAAGACTTGCATCATTTTGAGAAAATCTACAGCACGGTCCTGTTCACGTGTAAAATTTGATTTTATAATTTAAAGTTCATAGAAAAAAAATCATGAGATATCTTAATATTTTAACCCTGACATCTAGAGTTCAGATGATTTTGTAAGAATCGTAAAAACAAAATACACCTACATCAAGAAGTGGTTGCAGATTTTCTTACCTTTAGATTGAGCATTTATTTTATTTATTTACAATGCATAATTATTTAGAATATAGCCAATAAGGCAAAATATTTTATACTGGGGGCTGTAAAGATTTATCTACTTTAGTATAAAATAACTAAATTTTTCTAGGGACTATGTCAATTGCAACAATTTATATGAAAATAATATATTTTATGACCAAAATATACTTGTTTTACTAATTATTTATGTTACCTAAACTGTTACATATATTTTCTACAATATATTTTAATTCAAGAAAAAAATAAGAAAACGAGTATCAAAGTAAGTGGAATACATACAATTCATGCTTTGACAGAAATAAAAACACAAAATTAATTTTTTTATGACTGTAGTCGGTCAAATGAATCTAGATTAATAATTAAGAGTGGGGTGCAAAACCTTGTTTATAAACGTAAGAATAAAATTTGTATTTACTCTACGAAAACCGCAATTTAAAAAATATGACGTACGTTAAGTACAGTGCAGTTTGACCATTGGTATATTTTTCTAACTCGTGAATAAAAACTACTTTGATATATTAATAAAATTTAACTTCATAGTTGTAAGCTGTATTTTAATTTAGCCAAATGGCTTGTCATTCAAATAGAGAGCAAAAGGATTATTTTACTCTTTGATAATTATTCGAAATAGTGGAAACAGCGAATTTTTCTATGATTTTTTGCATGCCGCCTATTTTCGAGTCGTAGAACACAAATATGAAGTTTTTTTCGCCACCTTGAAAGGTTTTTCTAAAAAAAAATTTACTTTCACCCATATAACCTGTATTTTCCGATCACTATTTTTAAATTTTGACGAC
Organism: Diaprepes abbreviatus; assembly: GCA_034092305.1. Classification (NCBI taxonomy): domain Eukaryota; kingdom Metazoa; phylum Arthropoda; class Insecta; order Coleoptera; family Curculionidae; genus Diaprepes; species Diaprepes abbreviatus. Next base: position 20,127,127 of record JASJET010000055.1, on the reverse strand, counting down.
TTTAAGTAAAATTTACAAACACAACCCAATATTTATTTATTTTTTTAATTTAAATAAATTGCGTAAAAATGCGAATTTTCCATAAAGGGTAAGAAAACCGTTAGCTTGTCTTTTAATCTTTTTTTGGGACATGTTCACGATTTAGACCGAAACACGTGATTTTATAGGCCGCGAATTCGTTATTTACTATGCGATATTGCCACGTTGACGTGAATTTTTGGCAAGCTATGTTGGCTTAAAAACCAAGATCTTATCCGTCTTGTTAAATCTAGTTTAGTTCAGGTCAGGTTAGTTCAGATCTTTGTTTTTAAACCAACGTAGCTTGCCGAACGATCCGTTTATGTTTAGCATTCCGATTCTGCACCTTTATGCACATTTTATAATGGAATGAGTACAATTAATTGCATTTTAGCTACCAAGTTTTCCATCCTAATGAAATTTAAAATCCACGTCAACGTATCAACATCGCATAGTAAATCACACAACGAACTCCCGGCGTCTGAAATCGTATGTTTCAATCTAAATCGTGAACGTTCCCCAAAAAAAGATAAAACGACAAGCCAATGGTCTTCTTAAATTTTATGGAAAATTCGCATTTTTCCGCGGTTTTTTATGTAAATTTTGTTAAAAAAATGATTAAACATTGTGTCGAGTTTGTAAATTTTGCTAGAAGTAGCCAAAATTTAAAGGTACTGATTAGAAAATATAAGCTATATGAGTGAAAGAGAATTTTTTTTTTTGGAAAAATCACGCAAGATAGCGAAAAAAACGTCGTATTCGTTTTCTACAACCTACAAAATAGAGCGTCCGTAAAAAATCGCCGGAAAATTTGGTGTTTTAACTATTCCGCATAATTACCTTATTAAGTTTGTATTTAAAGAAGGCGCACTAAAAAACTAACTTTGTTCGTAACTTTTAGTAAGAAAAACGCACAGACGTAAAAAAAATAAACATTTAGCAAGTACTTCGATACACAATAAATAATTAAAACTAAAATATTTTTGCAGAACCGCCAAGTGCAAGAACAAGTCCAAATAAAACACGACGACGAAATAAAAAAAAAACCACAAAGTACGAAAGACTAATGTCACTTCTCATCACAAAACATGAAGAATGCAACGACGTGATTGGTTTTATGATTCACATAGACATAAGAGTAATTAATAATACTTAATATACAGTGTCACCAGTAAAGTCTGCATCATATGGGATTTTTTTTATTAATAGCTTTATTCGAAATTTGACTTTGACATCAATTTCTGCTTTGATCGAGATGAAAATTGACCAAAAAAATAGCAATCGTGTGATTAGCATTGTCTGTCAAATTTTAATATTTTTCCAAAAAAAAAAATCAAAAATGGTGATATATCTCAAAATATTGAAAAAACTTATTAAAAAAAGTTTTTTTAAATGCAATTTTTGGGCCATATGCAAAATTTCAGCTGTATAAGATAATTTAGATTTTTTACCCATTTTTTGTAAATTGCACCACTGTTGCAAAATAAGACAACGCAACCTACATAAAACTTCTTAGTTTTGACAATGTTTCATTCCAGACATTTTGTTCAAAGTAGCGGCATATTAAATGTGTGTTTTTCTACAAAATCCAAATAGGACTATTAAAATTTGGTCACATGTGATGCACAAAATAACTATTTTTGAAAACGTAGTTTGTGTCTAAATTATATATTATGATTATAATTAAAACAAACAAGTACACCGTGTCATCAGTAAAGTTTGCATTAGGTAGAAAATAAATTTTAAATGCGTTTAATTTTTATATTGATTTTTTTATTAGAAAATTTGAGTCTTTTCAATTAAGTTCTTTTCTTAATATTAATGTGTATTACTTTTAAACACAAACTACTTTTTCAAGAATAGTTATTTTCTGAAGTTACATTATACAGGGTCAAAAACAAATAAACTTTGCATCACATGTGACCAAATTTTAATTTGGATTATGTAGAAAGACGCACATTTAATATGGCGCTACTTTAAACAAAGTATGTCTGGAATGAAGCATTGTCAAAACTAAGAAGTTTTATGTAGGTCGCGTCGAGTCTTATTTTGCAACAGGGTTGCAATTTACAAAAAATGGGCAAAAAATCTAAATTATCTTATACAGCTGAAAGTTTGCATATGGGCTAAAAATTGCATTTATAAAAACTGTCTCTAATAACTTTTTTCGATATTTTCAGATATAACCTCACTCTTGAATTTTTTTTGAAAAAAAAAGAAATATTTTACAGATAATGCTTATCACGTGACTACTATTTTTTTGGTTAATGTTCATCTCGATCGAAGTAGAAATCGTTGCCAAACTCAAATTTCGAAAAAAATCCCATATGATGCGGACTTTACTGATCACACTGTAGACTGCGGATCCTATGGAAAAAAGTAGGCTCACGATTAGAAAGAGCGTGTTCAATGAGTGGTATCTCGTTCTAATTTCAGTCAGGTGACGGGTATCCAATGATGTTTGGAGTATCGTGCTTAGCTCCGCCATTAGAAAAAGAGAAACTCCTTATTGAAAACGCTCAGTCCCTTTTTAAGCATGAACCAACTTTCTTCTATAAGAACTGCAGTCTTATGCTAATACACGAAGTTCGTTTCTCTATATCAGTAAATTATTGTTGTGTGTCGCCGAAATTATTATTTTATTGTAGTGCTTTAAATTCATGCGTATGTGAATAAATAAAAAAAAAACTTGATATTTCCTATATTTTAATCTATCATGTTACCTGTTTAATATCTTTGTGTAATAATTTTATATAAAATGACGAAGAAAATTTAAGTCCGGCTCTAAACTTTAAACCAACTGAATAAAGTTATATAAAGCAGAATCACTCAGGATTGTTGCTAATGTCAAAAGTAATTTCTTCGTTTATTCAGCACCACAAAACACAAAAAATTAAGTACTTTTGACTATTATTAAAAATGGCACAATCCCATGTTGCCGGTAATAAAACATTCACGCGTTTTAAGCTGTTTTTAGACGTCCAAGTTATTAATATGGAGGAGAAAATGTTCAGAAAAGTTTAATGTAAAAATAAAAAATATATATATTTGGAAATAATTTAGTAATAAAACTACTTAACGAGCCGCCACTGAGGTATACAATTGCTTTTCGCAACAAAGTAATGAGTTTCATAGAACATTCTTGTTCTGGGTTTCATAAAGGAATGACCAGCTATTGTTTTCTGTGGACCATTTTACTATTTCTATTGGTTTTTGCGTATGTAATGTTTCTATACCAACAAATTAGTTATATTTTATATTCTATGAAAACTTATTGTTGCAAAAACTTTTTTGTTTCATCTTTTATTTTAAAATAAGGTGCATCTTAATACTTTATCATTATAATAATTTTGTATTGCTTTAAGCAATCGAGTTACTCTACTTACTACTAGATCTTATGCATCGAGATATTACCTCAATGATCTTATGACATCACCGGTGGCAAAATGAAGCATCAGTATCATAATATAAATATTTGGGATCTTATTAGGAATTATGGCTAAATAAACACCGTCTTAAATAACATTTTTATTTTAAATGTACCAGAACATGTATGGCAGTATATATGTACTAATAACAGAATTGGATGAGATTTGCTATATTGACTTTTAATGATTTTTCTCGTTAACATTTTTTTTTGCTACAAAGTGAGTATCTTCTCACTGAACAGTCCATCTTAAATCTTATCTTGTAAGTGAAAACATATAAAATACTTAAGTTCTCTAGTTATATAATTTTAAGAACAGTAAATATTTGAACAAATTTATTTAATAATGGGCGACAAGATGGTAAAAATTCAATAATTACTTTTAAAAATATTTACCATTCGTAACTTACAACCTAAAACATTTTACACTTTACAATAGAAAGAAAATTGTGGCTCGCGTCCCGACACGAGACGAATATTCAGAGTTGAAAATTGTAAAAAGTCATTTTTTATTGGTAAAATAAAGTCATAAAACCTACACGCGCAGTAGTTTGACTTAACCGGACAAATTACATTTTTATTTTAAAAGCCAGAAAGGAAAAAATAAATTCTGGTAACAAGATCCGAACCTGCGGCTCGTCGAGTTTTTAGATCAGTACTTTCACAATAACTGGGCTCTAAGAAATACAATTTAAACAATTCATACAAAGTGTATTTTGAATGTAGATTAAGTTTATATCGATGACTTAAGGCTGGATGAAGTCCAAGAGCTTTTAAAAGCCATGCGAGAAAACGGAAACAAACGCAATTAAATAATTCAAGTCAAGTCTGGAAGTAAATAGGGTGGACTTTCCTAAAGCGACATCAACAAACGATATAAACGGTTTAAGCTGAATTTAATACTTGTCAACTTTAAATTCGTGATCGTGGGGACATTCTACACAAATTCTTCAATAATATTCTACAAGTAGTATTTAATGAGGTTAGCTACACACGCATTAGCAAATTCTGAGAGTGGCTTAAAGTCGTCAAAATAAACGAGTAAGTTTAAGATTGGTTGTCAAGTCGCTTCACTTTCAGGTTGGCTTGAAGTCATCGATATAAACGTACCATTTCAACTCGCTTAAAGACGCTAAACTCCCATATAAAGAATTATCACAGAATTTAAATAAACTGTCAATCTTTAAAGTCAGGTTCATCCTGCCTTTTTTGATAAACTTCTCCAAACTTACTCATATATTTCTTGATATATTCTCTAGCCTTTGCTTTGACGTTATCAGTACATATCAACTCTTCTATGGTATTAATATGTTTCATTTCTTTAAGCATAACAAAATGGGTAAGCTAAAATAAAAAAAAAAAGTTAAAAATAACAATACAAATAATGCGAGCCCTAAAACTTAAATAATTCTACACATTATTTCTTAACACCACTATCAGGTATGGATCTAGGGGCAGGGAGATCCCCCCAACGAATTTAGAAAAATAGACGCACACTCTCCCGGTCGACAGCTCGCATTCGCTTGCCCCCTCCCCCTCTCAAAGTGCTTTGAATTTAGAAAAATAAATTCGTCTCTGCCTGTTACATCAAGAACGTAAATGTGGCTGGTAGACCCCCAGTCGATAACACTCCACACTATGCTCTTCTGATATCGCCCTCCCCAAAGAGAGAGAGAGACTGGATCCGCTCCTGATCACTATACAATATATTAAGTTCAAAGTTTATTTATTTGTTCTTTTGCATAAATGTTGATATTCGTTAGCATGAATTTAAATTCTAATCAATAAGATGTCATAGACAAATTAAAGTAAAATACTATAACGAAGATTAACTATGCACACAAATCATCAACAAGACATAGGACCAATATTGCATAATACTTTGTATAAATGCAATCAATATTTTTACAGGCAGTTCTCTAACATTTTTACGATTATTAAACGTTTTGGGGAGCACGACAGTTTACTGAAAATCTAGATTTTTTGGTTCTATGATAAGCAGTCAAAATATCTTTCCCATTTCTAATGTGATGAGTAAATATCATCCAACCTAACATACTCATTCAAATTGCTTCTAATAGTTTTCATCTATTCAAATATATACAATGAAGACGTAAAGTCTGGAATAAATTCTATATAATAATTGGAAGACGGGGATCATTGAGTGGCCGCCGAGGTCCCCAGACTTAAACCCTCTTAACATCTTTTTGTGGGGTTACCTTAAAGGTAGAGTTTTCTAAACTAAGCCAATTGACATAGAATACTTTAGGAATCGGATTGTTTAAAGAATACCTTTAATTATTACAGAAGTAGTCAAAAAAGTTGAGAATAAATTTAGAAATAGCATAGGTTACTATCAGTTAACCAATGAGAGGCATTTAATAAAATGATAAATTAACTGTTGTTACTATTTCATTTCGAGTCTGAATTGTCGATAAATCTAAAACAGTTACTTAGGCACAGAACATGCAATAGAAAAAATGTTCAGAATTTTGCAGGGAATCTAAAAGTGTACAAAAAATTGGGCATCAGTATTTAAAAAAATCAAGGTTGATGATAACCTAGCTATATGATTTAATATATTGGAAACAATTCTTACAAAAAAAAGTCGACGCGTCCGAATAATTTTTCGGAAAACTCGTCGTTTTTTTAATACATACGTGGCTTTATGCAACAGACTTTTAAACAATGACGCAATGAAACCATCCAAGTTGAAGGATCATCTGAGAAGGTGTCATCCATTACATAACAAGTAAAGATTTGAAAAAGAAAGAAAAACTTCAGAAGAGACCTACGGTGAATATGTTCGCTTCAACGTCAAAAAGAGACAATGATGATTTGTGGGCGTCTTATTATCTGCTGATGGCTAAATCAGAAAGGCCGCATACTATCGGGGAAGATCTAATTTTGCCAGCTATTTAAGAGGTTGTTAAAACTGTTCTCCACAAACCTGCGTATGATATACTCAAAAGAATCTTTTTGAACAACAACACGTATTGATGAAATGAGTAATGGTATTGAAAGCTTCTTGTGTAATCCTTTGCAAACTCCATAAAATTGGACGAATCAACTTTACCTGGCAATGAGGCACTGTTATTAGCATTTGTTCATTTTGTTATGCACCAATAAATCGACGAAAAACTGCTCTTTGCGAGAACTTTAACAACAGGCCCTAAATGCGAATCAATATTCAATGTTTTGAGAGATAACTTCATAGAAAAAGCGTCATCCATCGGCAACATTTAGTTGCTGAAAATCTGAGTAACAAATTACATGGATCTCTTCAATTTGTTATAAAAGCAGTTAAAAAAAATCGGAGCAACGGGTTGAATCATAGGTTATTATCGCAATTGTGTGAAAAAAAACGACGAGAACTTTTATCAGTTAGTCCTTTATACTGAAGTATATTAACTGTCGAAAGGCTTAAGTTTGACAAGCTGTTTTTCAGTTTTAAAAGAAAAAATCGAGAGGACACCAGACATTGCCTATTTAATAGATTTATTTACTAAATTTAATGAAGTTGACTTGCAATTGCGACGTGGCAGTGTGAATTGAATAAAAACGCAGTCCATCATTGGAGTTTTCCTCACAAAAATTAACTTTATGAAGCAAAACATTGGACGGTGAGAATTTTCCGAATTCCCCAACTTTTCACAGACGTGCTGCTAAGATTATGCTTTTTCGGATTAAGTTAAACATTTAAATGCCTTGTAACCAAAGTTGAGGATGTTTTCACCTTGGAAATACCACAGTTCCTAATCAACCCCAATTGTGACATTGACGAATCAGATGTCATATTACAAGAACTGATCGAAATAAGTCCTAATGAACAACTTGAAGAAGAAATGTATATAAGCAATTTTGGCTTCAAAGGGATATACCTGCTACTTTCCTACAATATGGACGATCGCAAGAAAGTTTTTGATAGCTTTCTATCATCATACCTCGTGGAAAGGGGCTTCAGCACGGTTGCCAATCTTCTTACAAAAAAAAATCAGATTGGAAATCACGGACCAAGGTGATTTAAGATTAAACCTGACTAATCTGAAGCTACATATTAAAAAATTACTATCAAGGCGTAAGGCTTATCCCCACTTTAAAAGTATTTTATAACTATCCCAAAGTTTATGGCATGTGAGGAACGATGCACTGAGAGAAAGAATGGAAGTTGCAGCGATTTTTGCGTTATGAACATGGTTCCCCACCTGCTATAAAATTTGATGAGTACATGTTACAAGATTTGATTTGGTGTTGTTTTAATCACTGACCAAGGTGATTTAAGATTAAACCTGACTAATCTGAAGCTACATATTAAAAATTTACTATCAAAGCGTAAGGCTTATTCCCCCATTAAAAGTATTTTATAACTATCCCAAAGTTTATGGCATGTGAGGAACGATGCAGTGAAAGAAAAAATGAAAGTTGCAGCGATTTTTACGTTCTGAACATGGTCCCCCACCTGCCATAAAATTTGATGAGTACATGTTACAAGATTTGATTTGGTGTTGTTTTAAACAATAAAGGCACGAGTTGTAACTCAAATTTTTTTTTTATTTTAATATTTCTCACTCTACAGTTAAATCTATCAAATCGTATAGCTTTGTGTCAAACCATCTTCTGATGGTAAAACGCGACGGTGCGCATTGCGTGGTGCCGTGTCAGAGATATTATGAAAAACTTTAACAGTATCTGTTGTTACGGTGGCATTTTTTATACTATTCTCGGCCCACCCCATTGTGCGTTGAATCACCAGGATAAGGCTTCAATTGTCAAAAATACGTTTAAGTTGATAAAATTGTGAAAATTCAATATTCAGAAGATGGGGATGGAGGGTTACAGAAAACAGAAAAAAATGGTTAGTGGTCTACAGCACAAAAAAGTTTGGGTACCTCTGGTTTAAAGCAAGGCTCAAAGTGTATATAGAAGCTTCCATCATGCAGAGTAAATGGCGAATGGTGGTTACTGATGCATCGTATTCAAAGTTAATCGGCAATCTGGCGTTTGAACGATACTTATACAACTAGGCAGAAAAAATAAAATATGTCAAGAAATGTATTTTTTCTAATACCTACCTTTCTTGCCAGATGCTTAAAATCTTCAGTATTAGTGATTCGGGATTCCTTACAATCTGGCTTTCTATAAGCATTCAAAACACCGACTACTGTTGTAGCCATAGTCGATCTAAAGACTTCTTTAATTTTTTTAGCATGCTCATCGTTCCACTCATTCATTTGTTTCATGCGAGATTTTGCTGTGTTCTTAAGAAGACGTTTATCCCTAGATCTCCTTGTATCATCTGAACTTGTTTTCAATTTCTTTTTAGCTTGAATAATCATTTGTTCTTTCTGACGTTTCAGTTTCTCTTTAGTTGCTTTATATCGCTTTAGATCTTCTTTGAATTGTTGACGATCTTCTTCAGTTCTTGGCTAAAAAAGTAGAGAATATATTATTTTATACGCAAGCTTATCTTTTAAAAATTACATGGTCATAATTATTGAAAGAATACTCACACTAATTATGATTTCCTGACATAGTCCAATTCTTCTTTTCTTTTTAGGGGGATCGTTGCTATCTAAATTAAATTGTTCTTTTAGTCTTATATCAATCGATGAAAGTTGTTCAGTATTCTCTTCTTCAATTTCTTCTTTTAGTTCCTCGGTAGGTTCTTCTTCATTGTCTGATTCATTCTATATAAAAAAATTATATATAATAACAGCAACTCTAATGTTTGCTGATGATGTTAAAGTACATAAAACAATAACATTACTGATATCGCATCGTTGCATAGCAATGTAAGTAGATTTGTATTGGGGGTTACTGTAAACACCTTATTACTTTTAATGTTCAAAAATATCATGTTAGATGACAGTGGAAGGTAATTACAGCATTAATGAGCTAGTATTAGAAGGAATTAATATTATTAATAACCTTGGGGTGATTTTTGACTATCAATGGTCATTTTCTGACTAATTTGATGTTGGGATCACCAGGACTTCACAAATATTAGGCTTTATTCAGAGAAATTATAGCGACTTCTCGTTCGCTTTTCTGAGATTGCGATATTATACACTGGTGCGGTCGATAATGGAGTATTCTATCTGGTCTGGTCATCAATATCAGTGGCGGCTTTTCCTTAGGTTTGCAGGTTTGCGCAACCCTCCAAAAAATTGTAAATTAAAATGCAATCCAAGCTAATCCATTGGAGCGTATATGGAAATGCCTATATAAGTCTTGGAGATTAATTCCGTCTCATTAGCTTCATGTAGGTTGCAAGTCGACTTGCAAACCTCTGTTTAGTTTGTCCCACAAAATATCCCTCTACTAGAAAAATTTCTCTTATGCAGCTCACTGGACAAGTATTTGAACCTTTGATTCCAGTCACACGTGGTGCTGCCAGGATCAAGGAAAGGTTTCTTCTTCAAGCAGCAGTTAAACCATTCCTTTAGTTCAGGTTAGAATATAGCACTGTGCCGGTATTTGGAGGCGTGATGTCTACTGTACCGGTATTTTAATTTTTGTAAAAGTGACTATGTTTTTACTTTCATCAAGATATTTTGTTACATTTTAAAGAGGTTAGAAAAGTTTGTCGAGAAAAAAAAACATCTAAAATTAAGTGCTCTGTCTCAAACTGTGCAGACAAATACAGTGGCCGATTTCGATTTCCGAATTCAAAGGATTCCGAGTTACGAACGAATTTATACAAACCATCGTGTATGTGTTAGACATTTTTAAGAATCTCTTGTAAGATATTCTAGAAAAACAGTTAAATATAATGCAGTTCCTGTTATCTATCTTCCTGGGGCACTATCCTCGAATTGGGGAACGTGAAATGAACGATGAAAAGGTGGCGAACGCGTATTCTTGAAATGTTCATCACTCATATCCTCGTTCGTTCGGTGGAGGGCAAGCGAACGGTGAAACATGCGCAAATGAAATGTCAGCCGCTAAATGACATATTTAACGCACGGATTTTAAAAAATAAAATAGAATTAAAAATTTTTATTTTATTTTTGGTTCTTCAAAATAACTCGCATTAAAAAAATAATATGTTGACGAACCGTTTCTTTAAGACGTTTTACTTTCTGAATAAACAGTTGAAACGTTAATTAGGTGGTACCCCGATGTTTTCAGATTTTTTAATAAAATATCCTTAGAAAGTTCAATATGTCTCGCAAATATTAAGCAAATTTGAGATTACAGACATATAAAATTATTACAGGAGATTCTGTTCATAACTCAATTGTATGAGCGTGCTGTTTAAAAATGTTTATCTAGGGCCAGTTCTGCTTATGGATTTAACATAACTACTTGTGTCCATAACAGCCGAGTATCTTAATTTTAAACAGTTAAATCTAACATAATTCTTTTCACGACACAACTTATAATAAATTTGAGAAATCACAATTTGTAAGCTATCTGAAACTTTTATTTAAATAAGTAACAAATTTTATATTTAAATTATGTTAACTACAGCACTTAACTTAATTAGACTGTATTAAACATTATACGACACTACAATTAAATAAATATTATGATTATAATTTATCGAGAGATATAAATATGAACCCTACAGACCAACGAATGAGGTCCTTCAGCATAAAAACCTTATTTATGGTACATTTGATCTTCAAGTCTCTACAAATCTTTATAAAATAAAAAAAATATATATTTAAAGTTGAATGTGAGGTTCGCCAGTATCTTTAATGGACATCTTCTGTGTGGCCTTTGGTTTCGGTCCCTAGTCATAAACAGTTTCACTATCATCGTTCAAGTTTCAGGTTTTCTTTCAAATTTACTTGTCAGGACAGAACATCTTGCAGTAAGAGGCTGGATATTTTGTGAATTCGTATAATAAATAACTGATTGGATAGTTTCCGTAGTGGATTGGTATGATGGTTTTTAGTCATACTACGTAGAGTTGTAATTTCCACCCTTTCAAGGTTTATCAGTGTTGACTTTCTGCAATTACTGTCAGTTTATTACTTATATATTAAAATCTTCAAGTACTTGACTCTTTGTATGCATTTTTGTTTAACAGTCCTAGAGTGTCAATTTAAGATAAATTTAGTCCAGGCAAAGTACAAATACTGTAATGGAAATCAATAACTTCACAAAAATAACAACAGCAGTATTTTTTTACTTTTGACGATTAATTTAAAGTACCAAAACTACTTTTTGCCTAAAATGGCAACAAAATATACTACGGACATTTTCGATCTGACAGGTCAATTCGATCTGTCATCCATTTTATTTTCTGAAATTCTCGGGTTTTAGCACGTTCATATCTGGCAACATTGGCTTTTCAAGAATACGGCTTTTACTGTCAAAAAGTTCACATCGCCATTCACATCACCTTTCACATCACACTTTCGAGGATAAGGGCCCTGTATATGTAAGTAAAAGCAAGTGAGCGATCTTTTATTTTCTAGAAAATATGAGCTCGTCGAATGGGTTGCAAACAATTATAAAAAAGAACGATGAACATGCTCCTAAGGTGCACGGTTATGCAAATCAATTAAATTTGGTAATGTTACACGCTGCATCCGCCTATAAAAATGTCCGCATATTTTTTTCCAATTTACAAAGGATTTGTTCTTTTTTTTCAAATAGTCCTTAAAGAACCGCAATACTTGATGAAATTGTTAACAAATGCTTACCTCGTTCGGCCCCAAGAAGATGCAATTTTAATGCTAGAGTTGTTTGTACCGTTTTCAAATACAAAGACATCATTTTAGAGGGAATGAAACAAATCTTAGATGACAGCAGAAACGTTAGTACAACGAACCAGTCATTAAGGTAGGTCAAAAATCTCTAAAGCAAGAGTTTCCTTTCATGGTTCAACTTATTTTACAAAATAATGCCTTAAGTTGATTTGTTATTTGGCAAGTTTCAAACAAGACAAAATGACGCTGTTATCCCAAATAAAAATACATTATTATTTGAATCAAAATTAACATAAATTAGAAATTATATTACCTCAAACAACGTTGAGCCATCTCCATCTACTTCAAAACGACATAAGCTCGATGATTTCACGGAGTTTCTCGGAAAACAAAAGAAGTTCGTGACATAATTATTTGTCAAGCAAAAGAATGATTTAGCTTTACGTGTTACGTTTTTATCAAACAAAAACTCAGTACAGAACTGACCGTCATATATGAAACTGAAGAATTTAGATCAATTTCGGGATTTCTTGGACCTTATAACTATCTTTTGCCAAATATCGAGCTAAGTGAGATATAGTGAAGTTCTAAAACTTTTAAAAATCTTAATTAAAATTCCGATGGCATCGGCTGAAACAGAACGGTGCTTTTCTACCCTCAAACGGATAAAAACGTTTTTACGGAATACTATGAGCCAAGAAAGACTTTCTGCTTTGGCAATGCTTTTTAAAGAAAGGGATCTTATCGAAATCATACCTGATGTCAATCAGTGGATTATTAATAAGTTTGCTAATGCTAAAGATCGGCGTATGGATTTTCTTTATAAATAATTCACACAGTAAGTTATACGTGCATTTTTAAAATTTACTACCTTCTTTATGTTTAGTTGTTTAAAATACACTGCTTTGTTTCATACTAACTCAATTTTTAAAGACATTTTTTCATTCACCAGTGCCTATGAAAATTCAAAATAGATTTTTGGGACTAATGCGCGTATAAATTAAATGTTAGTATCGACAATTATGATTACAATCTTGTGGGTCTTGACACGTTTGTTCAGAGAAGAGTTATGTTCGACACATGTGTTCTTAGCAAAATTATCGGGCTTCTATTGTTTGTTCTGATCTCTTAAGTTGAATACCTGTAAATGTTCCGACAAGGGTTCTTAGAGATTATGAAATATTTCATGTGTGGTCAACAAAGCACTAACAATCATTTTATATGTAACAAACCGATCGATAAGAACTAACTTTTCAAAAAGTATGACTGACGATGTTTACGAATGCATTTTTTCGTACATGGTTCGCCGTTTTTGACTTCAACAGCGTAAAAAAGTTGGGGTCAATTATAGAAATCAGTGGTCGGAACTGGCAGTATTTGCTGAGTAAACACTTTAGCCTTAATGGTTTTAGGTAGATCTGAATAAAATACTTTTTCTAATTTTCCGAAATTGCACCAAGTTAACAGCAACAACAGCAACTTCTTTAATTTTTTTTTTGCTAACTTCAATTTGCTGTCTTAAATATATAAATGCTAGGACTTTTTCTACTGCTAGTTGTTCGATTTTCAAGTTCGGCTTTACGTGGTTATTTTCTATATCATTGAACATATATTTAGTTTGATCTTCATACTAATTTGTTTTGAGTTATCATTTAGTTCGTTCAGTATTTGTGGCAATTCTTCAGGGGTTTGGCTGATCAATGGTAGATGGTTTAGCTACTCTCTGTGTATGGATTCAATTCAGTTGTTTAAAAATTTCCTCTGAGGTTAACTTAAACAGCTGACATTGAATCACCCTGTCCTAGTGCTCGTTTGGTTTGAATTTTGTTTTTTTCTGTCAATAATGTTTGAAATAAGGCGTTCTTATAGATTAGATAAAACGATTAACAAAGGTAATTATGTTTGAAGGTTGTAGACAATGTTGAAGATTGACTAAAATGTGGTTGTCGGACTTGCATTGTCTTTATTTTTATTTATTTGATTTAAAGGCTGTTTTCATATTATAACTACTGGCAATTCGTCTTATTTTCTCCGAAGTTCCCTTAAAGTACGGAATTGTGAAGAAGGAATGTGTTTCTTGCTGTCCAGTGATCGTTGTTCTAAAGTTATTTATAACATCGTCAATTAGTTTCAAAGGATAACCATTCTGTTGTAAATCGGCTTTAATATTTGCTACCTCTTTTTCCAATGAATCGGCAATAATGCCAGTAGTTATAATATAAAAACAGCCTTTAAATCAGGAAATACACTTAGAGCTCATATAACAAAAACAAAACCAAAAAGTACCGATAAGAAAGAATGTGTTTACAAAGTTCCATGTGAGTGTGGTGAAATGTATATTGGAGAAACCAAATGACCACTAGAAGTTAGAATTATGGAATATAAAACTCATACACAAAAAGGGGAAACGTCGAGTCCACTACTTTGTAACATCAAATCATTGAGGTGTGTGCAGTGAAGTAAAACTTTACGCTTCAGTGGACACATTCCCTATATAAGCTCCTAGTCTTAACACAAAACATTCATATACTTGATAACGATTAGAGATACAACCTAATCGAAACGTCGTAAAAATAAAAATAAAGACAATGCAAGTCAAACAACCACATTTTAGTCAAAGGTAATTATGTGAGCTTATAGTAATAGACTGAATGTATGGTAGTATGTCAGTCAAGTTCTCGCAGAAAGCTGTGTATTTTGTTTATTTATTTATTATAGACCATAATATTACTCAAGACATTTTTCCAACCCCATAAGTAAATCCAATCCCTAAACTAGAGAGTGCGATTTTTATGGTGAAAAAACCAATGTGAGATTAGATGTTTAACTTCACAGGTACTTAGAACCTTGAAATTTATTAAACAAAGATGATTTAAATAGGATTAGGTTAAAACAAAGTTCATATTTACAACTTTTTTCTGCAATAATGGGAACTATTATTTAGATTTCTTCTACCAATTGTTCTACATGAACTTAAACAATATCTCACTTACAAGATAAAAAAATCGGTAAAATACTTTAATAGTATTCTATTTAGTCGCCAGAAGAATTGATATCTATAATCAGATTCTATTAATCAACGAGAAAAAGATATATGAAACATTAATTCTTAATTAAATATAACAGCCATTTTGTCATAGACAGAATTTTGCGTGGTGAATGAACAAACAAGCAAAAAAGAAAACATATATTAATCTTATGCAATTCCATCTTAAATGCTGAAAATATGTTGTTTACTAACCTTAATTTCTGGACTTGGTGTGACAGAATCCTTTTCATCTTTTTTAACATGACGCGGAATAACTGACTTTAATGCAAATTTCGAAGTACTTTCCATTTGTTTCCTCACTTCCATTAGTAATTTTGTGTCATCAATTTCGTCATCTGTGTCAGAATCCGAACTTGTGTCTGATGAACTTAAGCTACTGGTCTCCGAGCTGGATGAGTCAGAAGCTAAAAAGACGTTTGAAGTTGAGATTCTATTTATATTTTACCCAATTTGTATAGGCATCAAAAATGTTACTTATATATAAAGAGGGGAGTGATTTTTAGAAAACGAGCCTGATGTATCAATGCTGCTAGCAGTTGCACAGGTTTTAATCTTTTAGTTTAAAACTAAACGTTCTAGAATACATTTTTAATTAATTACAATAATAAAGGAATATTTTTAATATTCACACAAGGCTTCAATTTTAAGTGATATTTAGTGTTCATAAATTGAAAGAAATTTAAGTTTTGAATGCTTTCAAAATCGATTTCCACAATACAGGGACAAAACCTTTTACAAGTTGGTCGGCTGGAAGTAAGTTCTTTTCTAATAACGTTATCAAGAAAAAGATAGCATGTTAATCGGTGAATCCATTATTAAGAAGATGGGCTTTCACAGTGGTGAATATCTGTAATACGTCTTTAAAAGTAGAAGTCGGCAAACCGATTAAGTTAAGCGAAAATAAGGTAACTCGATGTCCTTACAGAACTGTCAAAATTCTAGATTAAAAAATTGTTCCGCAATAACAGTTTCTGTAACATATTTACATTTAATAACAATTGTAGGTCATAACCCTACGTTATACAGGGTTAGTCACATGTAGATAATTAGTAAAATACTTTAAAAACCGGTAATAAAACTTGAATGAAAATTATTTTACAAGGGCAACAAAATACTGAATCTAAAATAATAACAAACACTGCCCTGTTTTATGTTTTATTGAAAATGATATGAGTTTTCTTATGTTTCTAATCTATTCACAATTTTCAACATATAGTATGTTCCATTGTGAATTTGTTTTTAGGTTATCAGTAGGACATTTATTGATACTTTTATAGCATCTGAATGATAAAGGTTTAATATTCAAATATATGTCTAGTTAAATTATAATTAATATGATTTCATATATACATAATAATATTTTTAATAAATTGTTTTACTTAAAACATATCGTTTTTTGATAAACCACGGTTGTTGGCATGGGAAGAAGTTACACCCAAACTATATATAGCCAAAGTACGGAATGAACTTAGAAAGCCCCAGTAGTTTTGGGTTATATAATTCTTTATCAGTTGGTATCACGTTGGTATAAAGGATTTTAAATGTACTTCGTCATTTTATATGAAATTATTTCACTTAAAGACATTAAATAAAGAGCGTAAAAGCTTAAAATGTAGGAAAAAACAATTTTTTGTGTATTTATTTAACCACAAAATTATTAAAGAATTCAAAGCACTACAATTTCAGCGACTTTGAGGTAATACCTAACAATAATAATTTACTAATATAGGGAAATTTTGAACTTCCTATATCATATGATCGATGTTATTTTTATGTTATTTGTCTGTCAAACCGGCAAGTACTTTAAGTATACCCACAAATGTCTCTTTCAGAGGAAGATTTTGAGGCCAGTGGCCTATATTCTGCCAAAAGGTAGACATTTTGACAAGTATGTAACCGTCCATTAATAAATAAGTTTACTAACTATTCCGAATTTGAAAATTCATAACAATAACTACTTTATAGCTAATGAAACCAATTTTTTAAAAACGCTTATTTACTCGAAACTTGATCACAAATACGATTTTATAAGTATAGTTAAACTTGAAATATAATTAATAAAACTAAAATAGGGACGTGCAAATCATTTCGAACTGAGATCAGCTTGTTTGAAACAATAGATTCAAAGTCACAGTATTCAGATAAAACAAGTAAAAAAATTTGAGTAGAACCAAAAAATCCCATACCGACTGATTTAAAATAGGAAATCTAATGTCATTTTGAAGGGATTAAAGACATGGTAAAATCGTTATGTTTATTACTGAGTTCATAGTATTTTAATGGTTTGAGACATTTGACCATTTCAGCATATGCAACTAAACCTGTATATGTTCCTCTGCCTTATTCTATAATTTTATTCTAAATATAGCAAAAAAAAGAACATACAGAAAACAGAATCATGAAAATCTCGCTTACACTCGTCCACTTCTTCGGGTAGTGGTGGTGGTTCCCATTGGCTTTTCCTTATCTTGACGTGATAATAATATGGTCTGCCATATTTGTCTTTCGCACACTTCCATTTAGGGGGCAGCTTGACTGGTGGTGGTATTGGTCCGGCAAATTTAACTTGGGATGGATCTTCTTCCACCTGTTTGACTTCCTGATATATTGGTAGGGCAGGTAGCTAAATATTAATAAATTTTATGAACCTCTACAAGCGGATAATTTTTTGGGGAAAAAAGCCATCTCAAATTGTAAAAATATAAATTAATTTCGAAATAATATGAAGGTCTAATAGTTTACAGTTAAGATATTTTAGAAGCTAGAAAATATTTCAATAAAGAAAAATAAATTAATTTTTTGGTCCGCAAATATAAAACATTTGAGGATTAAATAAAACTAGTTATCTGTAATAAAATGTAAGTAGAAAGTTTGTCAAATTATCATTGATAATTCAAAAAGATTTTGAGAATCTTTTATAATTTAATTTTAGAACATTTTAGTATATGGAATAATTAGCAATGACAAATTTTTTACCAAATTTTGATTCTATAGTGTAAAGTTTTGTTAATATAACGATAAAATTACGAATTTTTGAAGAGTTGTTTCAGAATTATAAAAAAATTACAATATGGGGTGACTCTATTTTTGTCGTCATTTTAACGAAAGGCACTTGGACAGGAAACATTACATAAAGTCGTTTCAGGAATAAGACAAAGTAAGTTGATTTGACCAACCTTTCAGGAGACTATAAGAAGTGTACAAGTTTTTACTTTTAAATTTAAAGCCATGAATCTCTAATATGTATGTTTAACTTGGATGCTGTATCTCTTATGGTATTTAATTTTATTTTTCAATTAATCGCAAGACTTACTATCTGTTATAAGTAAAACTGCAAAATATTCGTTCGTTGTGCGATGTTGCCCATGATTATAAACAAAAAATACTATTATAAAATACAAATAGAAAATTGTTGGTAAACACACTCTTATAGGAATAGGATTTTTAAAAATTAAAAACCCATGATCTTGTTATCTTTGTTGTAATTGACAAATGAACTGTAAACAAGTTGGGAATAGATCAAAGTACTAGCGGAAGCGTACGGTTTTGAATATTGTGGGGATTGTGATTCATTATTAAAATCAGGTTTCTACTAAATACGAGGTATGGCAGTCTACACGCATGAACATTGTGCGACCCGTACTTTTAATTACATGAAAACTGTAAACCTTAGTTTCCTTCAAGTTGATCCGGTGGACGTGTTTAATGCAATAGATCACTTGAACAGTAAATTGGCTACCGAACCCGACGGGATACCAATCATATTTGTTAAGAATTGTCACGGTATTTTGTCTGCAGTGTTGGCTCAGATTTTTAATATCTTTTTATCAATGGGCGTTTTTCCAAACGTATGGAAAACTACTTACATTACGCCAATCCATAAGAATGGAGACAGAGCTAACGTCGAAAATTATCGTGGAATTTCGAAATTTTTACTATTTAGTAAGATTTTTGAGGGTATTGTTTACCAAAAGATGTGTCCTCTTTTTACGCATCTGTTAGCGACTTCACAGCATGGCTTTATGGCAGGTCGATCAACTACTACTAATTTGCTTGTTTATGAGCAGTACTTGGTGGAGGCTTTGGAGTGGAGGTGTCAAGTGGATGCTATTTACATTGACTTCTCCAAGGCTTTCGACAAGGTTAACCATCAACTTCTTATTTACAAGCTGGAAGGCTTGGGCATCCATGGATCATTTCTACAATGGATGAATAGTTACCTGTCTCATAGAGTACAGCGAGTAAAAATTAATAACTGAATCATCTGATATATATGTTACCTCTGGTGTTCCTCAAGGTGCACACCTCGCTCCGCTCCTTTTTAACTGCTTTATTAACGATATTGAGGACATCATAACTTTCAGTAGATGTCTTCTTTATGCAGATATTTCGGGTTGTCGGGAGTAGCAACGATTGTGAGGGCATTCAGCAGGATCCAGCTCGATTCTCTGAATGGTGTAAGTGAAATTTTATGCACCTCCATGTTAATAAATGCTCCATTATAAGTTTTTATCGTAAAAGGAATTGGATAACTTTTGATTACTTTCTTGATAATAACATGATTAATCGTGTTGAATGTGTGAAGGATCTGGGTGTTACATTTGATCGGGCCCTTTGCTTCGACACACATATTGATAATATTGTGAACAGGGATTTGAAGTTGCTCGGGTTTGTGAAGAGAATGCTTACAGATTTTAATAGTGTAGACTGTTTTAAAGTGATATACTGCTCTGTAGCTCCATCAATCTTAGAATATGCGTCCCAAGTTTGGTCACCTCGTTATTTTACATACAAAGAAAAAGTGGAAAGAGTACAAAGAAAGTTTTTAAGTCTCATTGCCTTGAAACAGGGAATGCAGCAGGAGCGGTCTGTATATGATGAAACTGCCGATGCTTTAAGGTTGCTACCATTGGGTGTGAGACGCATATATCTTGGCCTCGTTCTACTTTATAAGATTGTTAACTTTTGTATTGATTCTCCTGAACTACTCAATAATATTGGATTATCGGTTCCTCAAAGAGCTTTTAGAGGGCACAATTTGTTTGAGGTGATATATCACCGAACGAATTATGGCATTAACAGTCCTATTTCTCGAATGTGTAGGGAAATGAATTCAGTTCCAACCGCGATTGATATTTTTCATTTGCCAGTTAATGTCTTTAAATTAAAAATTTTACAATTCTTGAAAAACTAGTTAATATTGTCAACTGTCAATACTTGTCTTTTGAATCACTTTAATGCATACTTAGATTTGTAAGTCTTTTAATTCTGATTCTGGTTTAAATAGTATTTGTATTTTTTATTTTTGAAATGGATTGTATTTATTTGATCCATTAATATATATATATATATATATATATATATATATATATATATATATATATATATATATATATAAAGACCTACGCATGCGCCAACGACAAACAATCGACAGCTGTGTAGCCTGAAACCGTGTCTGTAGACAAATCAGTTTGGCCATAACCTTCGATTATATAAGAGCTACTTTTTTGTTTTGCCGAACAACATTAAGCAACGAACAGTCGTGAAATTTTACATGATACTTGGAAAAATCGCTACTGAAATTTATCTGCACTGGCAATGAATGGTTGGTTATCAGGTGCGAGAATTTGTTTTTGAGTGGTTTAAACGTTTTCAAGATGGCCCGAATTGTGGGAGAACAAGTCATGGGTTCTCCGTCAAGACAACGCGCTGCTTCATTTTGCATTGTTTGTTTCTAGCCAAGAACAATATCCCAGTGTTAGACAATCCGAATTATTCACCTGACCATGCACAATGTGACTTCCTCCAAGATCAAATCTGCATTAAAAGGTACAAATTTTTAGTCCGCTGAAGCTGTGAAAGAAAAAGTGTCATGAAGGAGCTCACAGAAGAATACTTTCAGCACTCTTTTGAACAATGGAAAATTCACAGAGCGTTGTATATTGAAGGTGATAATAACTAAATATCTATAAATTTAAAATAATATGTTTTACAGCGATAGCCTGGTTATTTTATAGCCACACCTCATAGTATCATAACTCAGTCACGACATGTTCCAGTTTGATTTAATAAGTTACCGTTTTTCTCCTTCATGTCATTTAAGGAAAAAGACAGATTATTTTCTGCAAATGTAACTTTGGTTCTCTTCATACTCGTTTTTTTGCCATCTAATGGTCTCGTCAGTGGAGCTGTAACGAACTAAAAGCAAAAATCCCAGAAAAAAACTGTCTACATTAAATATAAATTTCGAGACGTGTCGGCAGAATGTTAAACCTGCAGACATTTTCGATGCCAGACTGTAAAATTTCAACAGTCAAACCACATCTATACATACATCAGAGTAGGGATTCTAATTTTACAGCCATAATTATTTCTTTGTATTTACTAATTTTAACTTTATGTTTTTGACATACTGGCTATATACGTGGTGTTTTCACCAGCTGCTGGTAGACTGGAGATCTGAGGAGTTACGTAGGTTTACCAGTTTCTTATTAGTGGTTGATTTCAACAAAAAAGTTACCTCATTGAATATCTTAATTCTCTATCCAATGCTACTAAAAATTTATTTACTGCCTAAACCGACTCGGGACAATATTGCTGGTTGCATTTGTTTGCCAAAATAATACATCATTCTCAATAAAATATGAAATTACTTACAGGAGGTTGAGTGATTCCTGGTACTGATCCAGTAATTACAGGTGCTGATCCTGATATTCCATGCAGTGGACCAGTCACTCCAGGTACTAAGCCTGTTATTCCAGGTAATGATGATGCCATACCAGGCACTGCATTTGCAATAGCTGCTACAGATGTTGGTAAACCAGGAACCATTGGAGCCATATTTGGCTGCAGTCCTATTTAATCAGATATTTTATCAATTAATAAGTTTTGTAGATGTCACAAGAGTAAAAACACAGATTTTGTTTCCAGTATACGAATGTTTCTAGGGTAATTATTTTAATGTAATTTTAAAAATTTATTGGCCAACATTAGAAAAAAAAAATATTTAACCTGAAGTAACAACCGTTCGTGCTCTACATGCTTCAATTTCAAACCGATTTATTTTGTGTGTAAAACAGCTGTAGAAAAGTTTAAAAATTTTTAAAAAATGTTGAACGTTATGTAAATACAAGAAAACATAAAGTAAAAATGTTCATTTACTCACAACATTATTTATAATTTTTTCTACTTTCCTGTCAAACTAAAATATATTTTAACTTTTGGCAGAAACGTGGAGGTACGATACAAATTATCGGGAGCCAATATTTCAGTACATTCGTCGGAACTGTACGTAAATACAAATTACTATATAAACACGTAAAGACGAATATTTAACATAGTAGGTAATTTACTTATAATTCAATATAAAATTTTTTAAATCGGTATGATTTCTCCTTAAAAATACGTATCATTGTTTGCATGAGTGGGTGGCAAATCAGGTAATTTGTAGATGTATAGGAGCCCCCCAAAAAACGAATGAACTTTTAAAATTAATTCTTTTTTTTTTTTAAGATATTTATTTTAGGTAGTCTACTGGCAAGACCTCATGTACGAAAAAAGTTGAGAATTAAGGCGTTATTGATTGATGTGACTGATAATTTTGCAATATGTAAATATAAATAAATGTGTAGTAATATCTTTTACATGTACAAAGCAAATAATTCTTTTTAATTATTGTATAAATAACGCCGTTAAAAAGAACTGATTTACATAGGGATCTTGTTTATTTAGATACGAAGTTGAGTTTTGGTAGGCACATTGATAATGTAACTGCAAGTGCAGTAAAAATTCTTGGTTTTATTATTAGGAGCTGTAAATATTTCAATAGTATTAATACAATGATTGTCTTGTATAAGTCATTGGTGCTTGTTAAGCTTCAATAAGCTTGTGTAATTTGGGATCCACAGTATAAAAATAAAATTTACAGCTTAGAGGTGGTTCAGCGAAAATTTTTAAAGTTTTTGCATTACAAGGCTTTCTCGGTATACCCTCAAAGAGGAACTGATCAGAAGCTTTTGTGTTCTTTATTCAATTTTCTCAGTTTGAAGCACATGCGTATTGAAGCGGTGTTGTGTTTTTGTTTAAATTGATTGGGAACACTATTGATGATAAAGAGTTTTTAGAACAGCTTCCATTTAAAATAGGCCGGGTTAACACTAGATCCAAAAATGTATTTTATATTAATGTCCCTAGGACTAACCTGTATAAAAATTCCCCATTAATAAGCTTATGCTCATATTTTAATAAGTATTGTGGTGCCATTGACATTTTAAACCTAAGTTGTAACAGGTTTAGAAGGGAAGTGAGAGATGAGTTATGTAGGCAATTGTAGTGCCTTTTTATTTAGGTTCTAATTTAGATTGTCGTCTTAGTATATTAAATTTAGTTGTATCTGTAATTGGCTTTGTAAAAGTTGTTGATACAATGAATAAATAAATAGATATTAAATACATAACTCATTAGAGTGTGTACCGAGCATGACCAATAAAATATCTTTGAGCACTTCCTTGAATTGACAATGCTTTCTGAACAAATAAAATAGGTTGGGCTACACGGCTTTGAAATATATGCAGTCCATTCTGACTAATACTGAAGACATGGTTGAATTAAAAGGAAGAGCTCAAATGTCAACCTTTTTTAAGTTAATGGTCTCTATCAGATGATTCTATTAACGAAATTATATATTATATTAAATCAGGTCAATAATAACTTAAGAAAACATGTTTTAGGGCTTATGAATTTAAAGTAAAAAGGAAAGAATAGGATGATTCTAATTTAAAATGTAACAAATTACAATGATACAAGGGAAAAGAAATGAAAGGATTAAGCATATTTTTAAATCATTTGTTATGAAGTCAAGAGTTAGTGATTTATAAGCTGTTTTCTAATAGTGGTGAAAAAATATCATAATTGCTACCTAACCTCTTGTCATTTCAGTTGTAGCTCCAGTATTAAAGTTGTTCTTTTGTGGCGCTAAACATAAAAGTAAAAAAAATATTTAAAATAAATTCCGTCAACGCTATTAAACTATTATATCTACTATGGCTATGGATATTATATCATAATAAACTACTCACCTGGATACTGCTGTGCTGGGCCAGGTATTCCAGGAACATTTAATATAGGTGATGGATAAGGGCCCAGAAGATTTGATTTGTGAGGTGGTGGAACGTTGTAGTTGGACACACCTTAAAAATTATGTTTTGATAAGAAAAAAATCGATGTTTTTTTAGCAACATAAATGTATGAGCATGAATTTTTGGAACACCTATTAATAAAAAAAGTACTAAAAATAAAAACATTTTCGAGAATTCTTGTTTAGAATTTGAATGTATAATGATGTTTTTAAAAATTCATCTTCAAAACTAAAAGACAAATTGATGTAAAATTTCGCACAGGGAATGTTGAACAATAATCCAGGGTTTACATTGTTCAGTTTTTATAAATTAATGGAAACTTTTAGTTTAAACCCGTTTTTATAATTTTGTTTTTACATTTTAGATTCAAACTAAAGAACGAAGATCGTTGTATCTAAGAGACTACCGTACTTTTTCTATCTAATAACTTTATAATTTCAATTTAGCTTTTTACGCATAACTATGTTCACTGAAATATATTTAATATTCTTTTGATAAATACAGTCAGCAAAATAACTGTTTAAGTTTGTTTTTTATAAGATTAAAGTTATTTTTGCAAATAAAAAACAAAGTAGAGCAGAAAATATACATTCTCTGAAATGACTAATACGATTTTAATCAGGGGTAAGATTTAAATTTCTATTAAAGTTGAGCTGTTCGATTGAGGGAGATTGGAAGCAGCCAAACAGTTGAAATTATATCAGAACAGGGAAACGAAATTCTACAAATTGTTAACGAATTAATAAAAAAAATTTCCAACCAGGCCAGTTGAAAACATTAATAAAACCAAAACTAATATTTTATGGGATTCCATTTACAACCAGTGCAAGTGTTTGGCATCGAGATTTTGAAGTAAGGCTTGATATTTGTAGATGGACATGTGAATTAAATAAGAGTGTCCGATTTATTTAAAATATTTTATTTACTGGTAAAGTAACATTTACGAGAAACAATATAGCAAATATGCATAAAACAGATGCGGGCTAAAGAGTGATAGATTCGTATCAAGAAAATTTTAAACTTAATATATATGCGGGCGTGGTAGATAATTTTCATTTCGGCCGAGTTATCTTTTTTTTTTTGTAATTTCTTGAAAATACTCCGCATTATTTACTTGATGGTGTATCTCTGAAGGTACGACAAAATATCTGGTTTTAATAAAACAGTGCTCCTCCACATTCCGATATAGAAGTTGGGAATTATTTACACTAAACCTGAATAGGCTATATGATTTAAGAAGTAATGGCAGTATTTATTAATTAAGGATATGTAAACCCATAAGGATTTTTTTTTGACCGGACCTTCAGTTTAACATGGGTTACGAACCACGGTTCTAGACACTCAACCAACCCAGAGTTTTCACTCTTTATCAATTTTTGTGTCTACCGACTATTGGGATAGTCCCAATTCACTCTAATGGTCTGACAACTTTTTTTAATAAATTGCCGGAGATAAGAATTGAACTCGCGCTGGTTATGGTCGCCTCTATCAGTCCTAGCGCCGTAAGCGGTTAGGTTAATCCCACGCATATGTGATTTAAAAATAAATAATTGTATAAAAGGGTTTTTATTGCTTTAATCATTCATTGGTCACCTAAAAATGATAAAATCACAAAAAATGTTTATCATTAACACTTTAAAATTGTATTGTAGTTGATTAAAATTAAGTTTTATTTTAAATCGAAAATTGTTAATCAAAGGGAATATAAACAAAAGCGATAAAAAAAAAAACTACAAAAATAAGCCAATTTTGAACCACAATATCTCAGCCAATTTTAATCCTCGAAATTTGATCTGGAGCGCATTATAAAGGTTGTAATATCTATTATTTTTTCGCTGAAGAACTTCTTATATCTATGTTTGTACAGAAAAAAATTACAAACAAAAATGTCAGAAAAATTTTTTTGCGATTCCTTTCCTTTTTTTTTGTATTTGTTTTTGCCTCATATTTAGTGAAAAAAATTTTTTTTAATAAAATATTTCGATAAAAAAGTCAATTTTCTTCAAAAAAGTACTGTAGTAATTTTTCCGAATTTCGCTTAGTTTTTGGGATATACTAAAGAAACTAAAAAATTACTCTTTTGCCCAATACTCAAAAACGTCTAAATTTAACAGTACTTTGTAATTTTATCATTTTTAAGTGGCCAACAAAACAACAAAAACCCTTGAAAGCAATTGTTCCTTACTTCCGCCTTTTTAAGCACATAGACAATAGTCTTGAATTGGTCGTGATGCACCTGTCCCATGGACATCTTACCTCAATGGACTGTTCATTCTGGGGATATATGAAAGGTTTTATAAGCATGGTTCCGATATTAAATAAAATTCATATAAGGGCAAGAATCTTTGAAGGTAACGAGTAGTTTAGATTGAAGCCTAAAGCTCCAGTGTTTGTATAAATTAGTAAAGGTCAGATCGAATAATTTCTTAGACCAGCATTGGCCTACAAAATCGTTAACTACGCAGTTTGTTCTTTTTGTAAGGGAATAAAAATAAATCAATGGGTGCCAAATCAGGGCTGTAGGACAGATGACTCATCAATTCCACGTTTTGAGTGTTCAAAAATGCACTTGTTTGAGCCGATATATGGGAGCTCGCATTGTCATGAAGGAGAATGATTCGTCGTATCCAGTTTATTTTCATCAATTCACCAGAGAATTCTGGCAAACAAAATGGTTGTATACCATTCACAATTAACTGTTCTAAGATTCTCTAAAGGCGCCCATCTGCGCGAGCAACGTTTGTTGGTTTTGGTTCACCATAAAAAACTGTCATACTGCTCAAAATGACCCTTTCAAAAAAAATAAGATTGCATAAATATTATTACCATACATGTTATACTCGTAAATTATTCTTCTTGAGTTCCGACTTAATAACTATAGAAATATTTATTTTTAATAAAAAAGCCAATTTATTATTTTTTTAATATTAATTTTCTTACTTTTGTTACATATTATTATAAGCCTGTTGAGTTTTTTGATCTTAATTTGGTTATATCTCTATATTTAAAATTTTTATTTTAAATTATTAGATTTAAATTTGCTCAAAATGACATTATATAATGAAAATCTATAAAAAAAATATTAAGGAAATAACAATTTACTATGAAAAACAGGTGTCAAGACCATACGCGTGCGTCAGAAAATAATAGACGGTTACAATATCCCCCTATTTTTTAATTGTTTTTTCCATTAATGGGTTGCCATGGACCTAAATCTGACAAATCCATATGGTTCCTACGATTTGCCAGAACATCTTACACTGCTTCATCTCAACTAGCAAGGTATGAATAACAAGCACTAAGAACTGGAAGTATTTATTTCTGCGATTGAACCAGATGGGCTTGGCATCTCAGAACACTGGTTACAAGAAGATGATATTATGGATCTGCACTTAAATCACTATAAACAATTACTTTGCACGAACGGAACACAGAGAGGGAGGTATTTTGACGTAACATTTCTCATTTCCTCTTCTAGAGGAATAAATTACTGTGAAAACTGAAAAAACTCCGAAATTCAGAACTATTCTGACTATATTTAAGATATCTATGTATGGTCCAGGAAGACAGACAATTAAAACGTTTGCAATTTTTATAAAACTAAAAAAAGCATTGCAGACAATATATATATATATATATATATATATATATATATATATATATATATATATATATATATATATATATATATATATATATATATATATATATATATATATATAATCTATAAGTATAAATGAAAATAAAATCGTCAATTCAAATAACAAGCAAAAACCACTTGGAACATTTTGAATGTTGAGTCTAACAAGAAAGCAAAACTAGACATTTTACTGCGTCTGGAGAGAGATAAACTTACAGATAATGCTTGCACTGAACTTTTTAGCAAACAATTCGATATTCCTGTCACCGCACGAATTAATACAACTTTTATACATCAAAATAACTTCCCCATCCTTTCTTTTTAAGTTAATCGATGAAAAAGAAATTTTTAGCAGTATTACTAATCTATCTAATAAATTCTCTATCGATATTAATGAAATTCCGGTAAAAATTCTTAAATACTTATGTAAACTTGTCTGCCGGCCCATATAATAAACGAGTCTTTTTTATCAGCAGTTTTCTCAAATGATCTTAAAACAGCAAATTAATTCCTATTGCCAAAAAAGGAGATCGGAATAGTATTAAAAACTACAGACCTGTGTCACTGCTGTCATCTGTGCCGAAGGTCTTTGAAAGATCTATTTACACCAGAATTATGGACTTTTTAACCCAACAAAATATATTAAATGATAATCAATATGGGTTCAGACCTAAGATATCTATAGAAAGCGCTATTTTTAAAACTCGTACATAATGAAAATGTGGACAAGAGTGAGAAAATTGCAGCGGTTCAGATAATATCAATACAGATGTGGAATTATTTCATGACATACTTTACCATAGCTTTCAGTTGTTTGTTCCAAGAAAGTTATCAAAAAAGCCAGTATTGCCATTATGGTATAATAATTCTCTTAAAGAATGTATACTTAGCAAAAAAGCAGCTCACAAAAAGTTTAAAAATACTAACAATGTAGATGATTACAGGGAATTTTCTTATTTGCGACGTGAATGTAAGTGTCTTTCTGAAATTTCTTATCGTGAACATATCACACAAACTGAAAATTCTATTAATCAAAATAGCAAGGATTTTTGGAAATATGTAAAGAAAAAAAATTACGCCTATGATATTCCCAAAACTATGTCTTACAAAAATAAAACATCCGATGATGGAAATGTGACTGTAGACTGTTTTAGTGACTTTTTTTCATCTGTTTATTGTGATAAAGAATGTGATATATATAATTGTAATGTACTAAGTCTGTGTCTGTAAGTACTTGTGATATTAGGGTAATTAATGTTTATAATGCAATTTGTGGCTTAAAAGATCATTTATCTCTTGGTCCTGATGACATATCTGTGATATTTTTAAAAAAGTGTTCGTTTGTTTTGGCCTCTATTTTAAATATTATTTTTACAAAATCAATTGCAACTGGCATTTATCCAGATATCTAGAAAAATTTGTAACACCCATATTTAAGAATGGTGATAGGACTGACGTTATTAACTATAGAACAATAAGTAAAATGTCTTTGATAGCGAAGGTATTTGAAATGATTGTTGATTCTAAAATCAAATCACAATTTCAATCTATTTTAAGTGAAAGCCAATATGGTTTCGTCAGAGGTAGATCCACAGTAAGTAATTTGCTTGTTTATGAGCAGTTTTTGAGTAATTTTCTCAGACTGACTATTTACAAGGATTTCTCTAAGGCTTTCGACAAGGTAAATCACTCTCTGCTTTTGAGAAAGTTGGAAAAATATGGCATATTTGGTGACCTTTTGCACTGATTTTATAGTTACATAACAAATAGGAGACAACAGGTAAAAACTGGCAATTTGGTTTCAAGCGTGTTCAGATGCAGCAGTGAGAACGCCAGTATGGTACCGTAATAATTAATTAACTTACAAAAATACAAAGAAGACTGGCAAGATTTCAGAAGGCATCAGCAAGAAATTATTCACTTTACGTTAAAGTAAATGGTAAGTCAATTCCAGTCGTACACAATATAAAATTTTTAGGGGTCATTATTGAATCAACTCTAAGCTATGAACCTCATAACCGTATATTATAATCAAGACTGTGCAGTGCGTGTGCATTAATTTACAGACACCATAAGTGCCTTCTATTTTGCTTCTGTTCAGTCACTTATAATCACGGAATTTTGTTTTGGGATTCATCAGAATATGCTATTGATGTTTTTACAGCACAGAAACGTATCATAAGATGTATTATCAAATTACACCCTCCATCTTTCTGAAAATCCCAATTAAACAGTTTGGCTATCTTAACCATTGCTCGTCTGTATTTCTTGACCATGGTGATGTTCATCAAAAAAATCATTTGTTTAGCATGAACTCCGATTTCTACTCCGAGTCAATGACAATTGTCACTAGAAATGGGGCTGGCCTTAGCATACCTCTTCAGAGCGCAACTTTTTTTGAGAGGGAACCGTATTACCGTGTAGTTGAAGCATATCATTTATTGCCCTCAAATGTTACTGAAATTACATAATAAGTTCAGAAAACTTGTGATTTTGATCTTGCAGGGTAAACATTTTTATTCTCTTAATTTTGTCTTTTAATGTTCTTTTAATTGTGTATTTGATATTTTATTGTTTTCTAGGTGTGTTTGTGTAATTACTGTCTTTAATTATATTGTTTTATTTTTTAAATATTATGACTCAATGTGCAAGTCCAATCTATTTTTTACGTTGCTGCGCCTTTAACTGAATGATCTGTTGACTAGAAAGGAAAATATTTATTTAATTTATCTTATTTTAAATTGTTTTTAACTACATTTCTACCAAATATTTGCTTTAATAAAAAATACTCTTCCCGAATTTCATTTAAAAAAACGGTATATAAGCGAAAACATTTTTTTAAATTACATCCTTTATTTTAAACAAGAAGCGCTAACATGAAAAACGAAGTATATGACGCCAAATGATCAAAACGTTGATAATCGTCCAGGAAATCTTTATTAAAAATGCTAGTTGGTGTAAATTTACACCTTTTGAATAAGTTCTTATATATTTTTAAAATTACCTTGACTTGTAGATGGAACGTTGAAGCCAGTAACACCTGAAATGTAAATAAATCATACAAAATGCTAATATGTTAACACT
The DNA here is from genome assembly GCA_034092305.1 of Diaprepes abbreviatus. NCBI lineage: Eukaryota > Metazoa > Arthropoda > Insecta > Coleoptera > Curculionidae > Diaprepes > Diaprepes abbreviatus. The sequence goes on along the minus strand of JASJET010000055.1, from coordinate 20,096,109 downwards.
ATCTCTAATTTATTAAAGATTTGGTAACACCAGATGACTAACAGCCGATTAAAATAACCTGAAGCTAAAACCTTATGAAAGTATATGGACGAATGATATGAGTTGGCGGACAAATATAAAAAAAGTCTAGTTAAGTCTATTTCTTTCTAAAAGTCGTCAACTGTTCACACAGATATCAACGTTGGTCCCATTGATCTAGCATTGTTCAACTTTATATTAAGTATTTAAAATCAAGATAGGTAAGAAATTAAGCCTACTTAAATAATGTTTTAAGGGCTTCTCCGTATTATTTGGTAAACACGATTTTAGGGTGTTTATAGGTAAAATTTTACAATATTATATTATACCATAGTTTGGGGAAAATTTTTAGTTTTATTAAAAAAATACATAAAAATCAAAAAGGAAATACATATAATAACGCGTGTTTAAGAACAGACGTTTGATGTAGATAATGAAAACGTCTTTCGCGTTATTAAACAAGGACACAACATCAAATAAAAAGAAAATTAGACGAGGATATCAACAGCAAGCAAAGAAGACTTAACATGCTTTGATTTCAGCTTCAATGTCTGATTTGAGGCGATATCCATTGTTTCCAAATCTTTGGTATTAAGCATTAACATTATTTTCCTACCTTGTGGCGTAGCAGGGGAATTATATACTCCTTGATTTTGTGAGGGAGGAACAGGCAAAGCCTGCCATTGGCCTATTGAAGGATTCCAAATATACTGAAAGCCCTTGTTGGGGTCAAATGGAGCGGTAAACCTAGGATCAGCTCCAATCATCATGCAGTTCATCTCGTGTTGCCTCCACATTTCTCTTTGTTTTAGTCTTCGTTCTTCCTCTTTAAGTTCCATTTGTAAAGCAAATAATTTTCTTCTTTCATGTTTACTCATTTTGAGAAATTCCGCCGAAGGTCTCTCTTTATCTTCTGCCCTGGAATAATTTAAAAAATAAAAAATATATCTAATGCTTTAGTTCAAAAGTTGAAAAGACCTTTTTTTTTTTAAACAGTAATTATAATTTTTCTCACTGTAAAAAATAAACTACAACTTTGGTCAACAGATAGCACTAAATATTGTTCATTTGCATCATGTTTCATATCTAGATTTGCCTCACTATAATGTGAAAATTAATAAAATTTGGATAGTTAATTTATGAATTAAATAAATTTAAATGCTTACACTCTAAATGGTATTACCTGTAAGCTTTTGACAACTTCTCCGGTTATATTATATTAATGGAAGAAAACAAGCTGTTATAAGGGAAACTAAATGAAAATTTGAAGACATTCAGAATGAATGAAGAGTAGTGATACTCGATCTTTGATACTTGGACTCATTACGTCACACCATGACCGCAAGCTGATCGCCTTTTGCGTATCAAAGCAACCTCGTTACCTGACTTTGCCTGACTGCTTAGGGTCATATTACTGTATCCCCGAAATGTCTCTGCCTCAGTCTATTGAGTGTCGGACAGTCTCTGCGAACACGGTTAATAGTTTTATCCTTCTCCAGGCACCATCTGCGTACCGGGTCATCCGCGACGCCAATTTTACAAAGATGACAATGTCCCGTCAGCAATCTCCCCACGATCCGCAGTATCAGGCCGGTAAATCCACGGTCAATGCCTTACACTGTCTAGTGGGTAATCTGGAAACAAATACTGATGGCAAAAGAGATCTCTTTGAGTGGTTTCATTGATATAGTGCGAGCTTTTGACGACGCCTCACATGAATCCATAGTCAGAGCTCTGAAGGCAAGGCTAACGGAGCCTCCTCTAACAAGACGGAGTCATCAATACTAAAAAGCAGAATCGTCACTGTATCTATCGGCAACTAAGTGGCGACAATCACCACAACGAGAGGATGCCCTCAACTATGGTCCCTGGTTGTGGACAGTCTGCTGAGCCAACTGAACAAGAACGACTCAGGGTTCGCAAGGCAAGGTTATGCTGATGACATAGTTATTACTATTAGAGGCAAGAATGAAGGTATTATTACAAGCCTTATGCAAATTGCCTTAAGCCAAATTAGCAAATGGTGCACAAAGGAAAGACTACAAGTTAATCCCAACGAAAGAGTACTCGTGCCAGGAGACGAAAGCTATACATCAACGCTCCAACTTTAAATTAAACAACATTGAGCTTTTCCAAAGAGAACACATATATGGAAGTAATAATAAACAAAAAAAACTGACCTGGAGCAACCATATTGAAATGGTTCTACAAAAAGCAATAGCATGAAGCCGGACATACCAGAGAATCTTTTGGGTTTGAGCCCGAAAATTATCTTATAGTCATATGAAACGATAATCAAATCTATGGTCGCATATACCTTCTTAGTGTGGTGACCCAAGATATAACAAGTAGCAGCTCAAAAAAGCTGCAAAAACATACAGGGTTAGTCTGCATAGGAGTCACAGTGACCATGGTATTATGCTCCACCACAGCAATAGCTGAATCTCCCTTCACTGCATATAACTGTGATGAGGACGGCAGCAACAAATGCCCTCAAATTGTTCCGAACTGAAAGTCTCAAACCTGGATATTTTATTGGATATATGAAGAGTCTGGATACAGTTCCAACAGAATCCATGTCGAAACCAACAGATATCATATCTATTAGGTCTGCTTTGGCATGAAGTATGAAGCAATAACCAACTACTACCAAGTCAATAGATAGGGATTACCTCGACTAGAAAAGGATTCAATAGTATGGTTTACTGACGGGTCCAAGATGAAAGAGGTTGGAGGGGAGTATCAGCCCCAAGTTCTGGACTTCTCGAATTCTTACCTTTCAAGCAGAAATGCATACAATTCAAATCTGCGCTAACGAGTGTCTCAATAGAGACACTAAAAAGGCCTAAATGTACATATTTTCAAATAGCCAAACAGCGCTAAAAACTCGCACGTCAAACACTTACGGGTCTAAGTTGACTTGGAACTGCAGGCAAACCCTCAATGCCTCAATATAATGTGAAAATTATTATTGTTTGGATAATTAATTTATGAATTAAGTACATTTGAATGTTTACTCTAAATCGCATTATCTGTAAGTTTTTGACAACTTCTTGGGAACAAAAAATGTTAACATTTGTTATGACTAAAACTAAATAAAAATTTGAAGACATTCAGATTGAATGAGCAATGGTGATCTTCGATGCTTAGACCTACATCCGAACATGATCGCAAGTCGTTCGAGACCAATCGCTTTTTGCGAATCCAAGCAGCCTTGTTACCTGACTTTGCTTAACTGCTTTGGCTGATATTAATGTATCTCCGAAATGTCTCTGCTTCGGTCCGTCAAGTACTAGGCAATCTCTAGAAACATGGTCAACAATTTCATTCTCCTCCAGGCATCATCTGCATACCGAGTCATCTGCGACTTCAATCCTATTAACACGGCCTCGCAGATGACAATGTCCCGTCAACAATCCCACTACAATCCGCAGTTCTTTCCTCTTCAAGAAAAGAAACTTCCTAGTTAGTCGCGCATACTGGCATTGATCCTGGACGATGGACGTTTTTCTAACTGAACAGTCTGTCGTTTACATGTAAATATATTTCCATATTTTTCCATTCAGTTCTATGTAGATCTTTCACCATCCAGTTATTTTTCCACCTTGTTAAGAGTTTTTTAGGTCTTCTTTTCTCCGTTCATTGTTTTAAATATTTATTACTCATCCTGCGCATCTCCATTTTGCTTTTGTTATTATATCCTGTATTGTTTTACCTAATATTGCTCTTTCCATATTTCTTTATATACTTGCAGTTTGTGACACATTTTTTGTGTGAATGCCCAAGTTTGCAGCGTATATTAGTACTAAAATTATGCATGTTCCAGTACCTGAATCTTCATTTTAGAGGTCTGCATATAGTATTTCTCTATCTACTCTTTTAGGTCATCTGCCATACCTCAAAGTTTTGATCAAACGATCATAAAAACTTGATTACAGTGTCGGTAGTTACATATTTGCGATTTTAGACTCACCATTTGAGAATATGGGTTAGCCAAGCTAATCATCCCTGCACCAGTCTTGGCTTGAGTGCAGATAACTACTTAATTCCAAAATTTGAAATAAATCCTTGTTTTATTATAACACATAAAATTAAATTAACATTATTTGCCAAATTTATCATATATATTTACAGTGCCAAATAAACCTAGATGAACAATATGAAAGATGTGTTCAAATAAGAACATATGCTATATATTAAATAGCAAATACTTTTTCTTAACATCTCACTATAACTACTTACCTGTGACCCTTTTTATTTGTTTCTCTTTCCGATTTGTAACGGGACCAAGTTCGGTAACGTTGATCATTTTTCCTCGACGATTCTTTTTCTTGAGCATAACTGCTTTCCATAAATTTTCTATTGGCTTCCTTTTCATGCTCCTTCATTTGCTCAATTCTCTGTTTTTTGGGAATTTTAAAACTCTGTTTCAAATTAACCCTAGAAAATAAATGAGTTAAAGATTGTTAAAGTTACTGAATTTATAAATATATTAAATTGTAATTTTTCAGAAACAAATTGGTGTTTAAAAAAATATGTTCAAACCAAAGAGATTTTCGACTAAAAAAATCTCTTGGGTTCTACCTCGTCAAGCATGTTTTACCAAGTACAAGATAGATTACTAAAAATGAGTAAAACCTTCGGGTGGTGACAAGAACTGACAAAAAAAAAGTCCCACAATCATTAGTCTGGAAAAAATATGTTAAAGGAAAATACCCGTTTTTGAAACATTTTTCTGGAAATAATCATCACTACATAGTATAAAACAAAGTCGCTTTCTCTGTCCCTATGTCCCTTTGTATGCTTAAATCTTTAAAACTACGCACCGGATTTTGATGCGGTTTTTTTCAATAGATAGAGTGATTCAAGAGGAAGGTTTATATGTATAATAACATCCATTAAATAGTGGAGAAATACTGTTATTTTTGAGGTTTCTAATGTGATGTCGTTAATTATCATATTTTTTCCCGCTTACATTGCAAACGCAGGCTGAACCCTACGAGATTTATCAAAATAATGTACTAATTATTTGTACACATTGAAAAGGTCTACAGAAAACTCCGCGATGGTATATGTCTATCTCTCATGGATATCCCACAATAACATTTTTTTGTCATTTACTTTTTACGACAAATAATGGCAAATTTTGAAGCGATTTTAACCAATACAGCATTAATCCTTATCCAATTAAATAGCTTAAATGCATTGTTGATTTAATATAGATCTATATGGTCCTTTACAGCACAAGATTTAAATGAATATTTTCGAAGATATTACAGATTTAAAATTGCGGGAAGTAGCGCTTGCGGCGGTACTGGCCGACCGGGGCGGCGGCAGCGTGCCTATAAATAGCGCGTCGGAGGCCGATGTAATAATTGTTGTAAAAATAAAATAAATAGTCACAGTTTTTCTGTAGTGTATTTAGTATCAGCATTGCACCCGTGCGAAGCCGGGGCGGGTCGCTAGTAAAGTATATAATGAAAATTAAAATTTTAAGCCTGAATTTGCGCAATATGTATTAGTTAAATAGAGTGTATGTAAAAATCGACGACTGGACTTCGATATGTTAAGTTCAGTAAGCAGCAACCGCGCTGCTTACCAGCATTAATAGTTCAAAAAATTCGTTAATTTGTTAAAAAGAATAACTGTAAAGAGATAAAAAATCGGATTCTAATTTTAGAAAGATCAAACTGAAGACAGTTTCACGTTTTATTTGATGATTTCCGACAAGTTCGAGTGGTTTTAAATTCTTATGTATAGAATGCTATACAGCGTCACATAGATCATTAAATTTACGATATTTTAAGACAAAAAAGCACCCTAAATGGGTCACAAAGAGAGTACATCAGACAGGGCCTTTACTATACAACATCCTCATAACCACATTTTTAAACAGACTTCTATAAGAAGGTTCTAAATTCAACCGCTACATTTTTTATGTATGTATTCCGGAACGGTGACACCGATTCGAATGAAATTTTGTGAGTTATATTCAGGAAGTTACTGTGATATTCCCATATTTTGGTCGAAATTGGTTCAGTAAAATCCACGATGGCACTTATAATATGGGGGAGAAAAAAATTATAGGAGTTTTCAGAGTCACACATAACGAATCTAAAATTATTTTCAAAAAATTCAATATGGCGGATTAAAAATTTTACATCTCTCATTTGGTCCAAAATGGGTATTAGAGAGTTTTTAGGGGTGTAAATTAGGAATTTAATGTTATTTATCCAAGACTAAAGGGGCAGACTAAAAATTCTATATTTTTTTATTTTATTCAAAATTGGTATTGGTGAGTGAGGGTGTACATAATGAATTTAAAATTATATAAAAAAAATTCAATAGGGCAAATGTAAAATGGCGGTCAAAAAATTTTAAATTTCCAGATTATGTCTAAAATTTATATTAGGGGTTTTTAGATGGTGTAGATTAAGATTAGATTAAGAGTTTAAAACTTTTTTTTTGAAATTCAATATGGCGGATGCAATATGATGGGTTGAAAATTTATCATTATTCGCATTTTTTCAAAATTACTATTTGGGGGGTTTTCGGTGTCGTAGGTTAGGAATCTAAAATTAATTTTTACAATTTAAAATAGCAGCAATATGGAGGACTAAAACTTTTACATTTTTCCGATTTTGTCCAAAATTTATATTGGGGGGTTCTTGGGGCGTATATTAGAGATCTTAAATTAATTGCTTAAAACTCATTACGCAGGATAAAATATGTCGGACTAAAAATTTACGTGTCTCTATTTCCTTAAATAATAGTATTAGGAGCCTAGATTACAAATCTAAAATTAATTTCTTAAAATTCAAGATAGCACATTTACTATGGCTGACTAAATATTTGTTTGGTGTAATTTCATTAAAAACGTATTTGGAAAATTCTCAGAATCAAAGAATTTTGTGTTGTTCAATTTAGTGTGATTGTTTACAACTTTGGATAAAACGGATATCTTTTTGTAACCTTGGAAATATTGTGAGGTACACTACACATCTCACTTCGTTCAAATAATTTATAGATACTATAATAGGGTTAAAACTAACAATCGGAAAAAAATATATAAAAAAATTGAGAAATGCGCTAAAAAGAGAAAAATAACAATATAAATTTTTATATATGATTGAAATTTTTGAAGCCGGCGCTAATTTATTACCAAATGAAATAAATAACTACTAACACGTGATACATACAAGCTACCGTATGAAAGCAATTACAAATAAAGTATTTCTCAATCTTTTTATGTGAATTACATTTTGTCAGGTATTAATTTGACGCCGACTTCTAAAATTTCAATTTCAAGTAAAAAAATAATTTGTTTTTTTCGCTTTTTAGGGCATTTTTAGAAGTTGGTTCATTTTTTTTATAAAAATTTTATTAAATTACTTAGTGTAAATAAAAATCATCCGTTTCATTTGTATCAACCCATCTACACTCTAAAAATAGAATCTTACCATTCTTCTAGAAGTTTACTAGCCAAGAACTTTATTTCATCAATTTTTTCATTTACAGTTGGATTTATATTATCCTCTTGTTTATTTATATCTTCAGGAATATTTTTACTATCTTTCTGGTCAGTACCATCTTCTACAAGATCTTCATTCTTAGCCCATTTCTCAACAGCCGGTAAAACCTTGCTTTCGATAAGCATAGTTTTGTTCTGTATAGGCAAAACTGCAAGGGTTTGTAGTAATTCCAATTTTGTTTGCAAAAAATCTAGCCGAGAATAATTTGATTTTTTATCGCTGATTGTCAATTGCTGAGCATCAATCATGTAGCCATGCATTAACCTTAGTCCGTGATAGTCCAAAAACAGTCTGCGACAAGGCAATTCACCTCTTCTTAAAACACGTAATAATTTCTTACGTTGATCTAAATCTTTTGCTCTGACCATTAACCTACTTAGTTTCAATGTGTGAGCTTGATTCTTTAATCCAGTTGTTACCACCATTTCAATATCCTCATTCAGTTGCTAAAACATTTTTTTAAACAATAACAAAATGTATATATTACTAAAAATTTTCTTGCTGCTAGTTAAAATTACTTTGTTCATAAAAAATGTATGTTCAAAATTATTTATGGTCATCCTTTTTTATCTTACTGCTTCCTCAACACAGTGTCAAGTATTTTTCTAAACATAAATTGAATCAAAATTTTTCATTGCACTTGCATATAAAATGTTCCATGGATGTACTTAAGTTCATCAGCTAGAGTGTTGAAGATCAAGATAAAAAAGATGACAAAAAATATTCTAAGAGAGTAAATAAAGTTTCAATGAGCTGAACTGAATCAAAAGGGCAAATATCTTTTAAAATTTAAATATTATTTAGTTAAAAAGAATTTATCTAAGACATACATCAAAATCTTCATACAATAATTCTTTTCTAAGCTTCTTTTTACTAGCTTTTTTCGGGGTTGGAATTTGGGGAATAGTGGGAGTTTCTTCTACCACTTTTTCTTCTAGTGTTACTTCAGCTTTGACATCTATTTCCATCTTCTCAGTTGGTTTTTCTTGAATAAATCCTTCTTGATTTACTTCTTGCACTCCAGGAATATCTGGGGTATGAATTTTAACTTCTGCTTTAGCCATTTCCACTTGCTCCACTTTTTGTGTTTCTTCCTCCTCTTCTTCTTCCTCATCTTCATCTTCTGATTCGTCAGGACGTTCACCAAGCCATCCTCGGCAAGTAGCCGCTCCACAATAGCATTTTTGAGCTTCTTTTCTAAAAATTTTCACATATTATTACAAAATTATTACTCAGGGTACAAGTTAGGAACTCCAATAAAAAAAAAAAGGGTCTTTAATCTAACAGCTATTTATCATTAACAGAATTAAATCATTTATTTATATGAAATTTGCCCACCATCATAATTATTCGTTGCAAGTGTCCTAGATAACTCAAAATTTAAAAAAATTGTCTTTCCTACGCATCTCGGTTTAGTGAACTATCATTAGGAATGGCTGGAAAAATTTAAATCAAAGTAGTTAAGAAATTATATTCAAATAAGACAATTTATACCTTAATAAGGCAAAATAACGCAATATGTTGAATTGAAATTTGGTGAACAAATTTTATTGTTACTCCTCGTTTTTTGTATATTAATATAGTTAAATATTAACTCTTAAAAATTTGTTTGGTCTGTGTGTTTGGGAAAAAAAATTAATTCAATTATGTGCAATTGACCACTGTAAAATTAGTATGTCGTAAAACACAAAAACTTGACCAATAATTTTATTAGTTTGAATTGTAGATACATTTATTATCAGTGATATATAGATTATTTTTTGCGGAATCTCTATCTATCGGTGTGGAATAAAATAATTTTTTTGTGAGCACGGAATTTACCACGGATTTACCAATTTAATTTATGCACTTTTTATCAAACAATTTTAAAGTTGTTTATTATATGCATAGAAACTCTGTAATTTTATAGGTATTACATGCTTTGGTATAATTTCATTCTAGTTTTTTAAAAAGAAGGAAAAATTATAGTATAGTAAATAGATATAAAACTTGCTGTTCCAAGGATTGAGAAAACATGAATTTTGATGTCGAGGATATAATTTAAAAAAATCACGCTACTGATAAATATACTCAAAAGTGAAATTGTGCAGAACATTTATCTCTGGATTTTTGCATTAATGCGTGTGAAGTTGAAAAATCATATGAGACTGAAATTTACTGAGAAAATTTCCGAGTATAATAAACAGTTACGAGAGTTAACGGATAAAAATGACTTTCTCCTTTCAAAATTAAGACAGAATAACCGAAAATAAAAGTAATTCCCATGCATTGTGGAATGTTTTTAAAACTTTGCTTCCTAATGAAGGTAAAACTAATAGCTATTTGCAACTGAAAATTGATGATGAAATAATTTCAGATCCAATGATTTGGCAAGTTCATTGAGCTGCTTTGATGTTACCAGTGTTGGAGCAATAGTCAGGGACATAGATAAATCTGGACCAGATTTTCCAATTTTACCTAGGTATGGGGGCGTGTTTTTGGAGAACTTTAAGCTTTTTACTGTTGAGGAATTTCAGGAGATTGTTTTTGATCTAACAAATAAAAATGGATCAGATGATATAAATGTTGTGTTTTTAAAGAGTTCTTTTGATAATATAGCTTTCTTAGTTTGATAAATTCGTCATTTTTAGCATGTAAAATTCCCAATGAATTAAAAATATCGACTGTTGTTCCGGTTCCTAAAGTAAATAATTCTCACAGGACTGTTGATTTGCGACCTGTTAACATGCTTAGTTGTGTTGAAAAAATCATGGAAAAAGTAGTGATAAAACAACAAGGTGGACTAAAACAATCCTGTTTAACACTCTGGTATTGTCGCACTTTGTTTATTGCTCCACAATTTTGTTCCTGCTTAATTAAAATGAAAAAGCAAGATTTCAAAAATTGCAAAATAGAGTTATACTCTCAGGTACAAGAACATCAATTAACTACATGTTGAGGGAAATGTAATGGTTGTCGATGGAGGACTTCTTTCACTATCAAACATTGCTCTTTATTTGTAAAATCAGATGGGGTACAAAATCATATTAATTATAATAGAAATATACATGCAAATAACACTAGATCGAAAGATGACTTTTATATTCCTCCAGTATTAAAGAGATAAAAACCTCTGTATTATTTAAAGGTCTAAACAGTTTTAATCAATTGCCCACAAATATTAATCCTTTAAAATCTCTAAATAAGCGTCTTTCCTTGAGAGACATGAACTTTTTTTGTTTTTTTTTTTTAGATTTGCGTCAGTTTAGTTTGTATGTCATTGTTCTGCCAAGCTTGACGATGTTTGTTGTTTTTAATTTTAAAAATAAATTCAGTTGTTAAGATTTGTGTGTAATGATATTAGTCTATGACTAAATAAAGAATTTATATATTAAAAGAAAATGAGAAATAGTATGATTAAAAGTCTTGAAACATTGGAGGCCGAAAACAAACTATATCAAGAAGATATTGACAACTGAAGTCGAAAGTGTTAACGCTTAAAAACGAAAACCACTGTAGGACGGGAAATATTAATCAATCGATACAAACGGAATCTATAGTGTGTTGGGGTAAATCAAAGAAGCCACATGTACCATAACAGGTAGAAGAGTTTTGATTTTAACTAACAGATATAGCAAATTTCTTATCAACCATTGATAGAGATGTTGGGAGATTCCGTGGAATTGGAAACCGGACGCTTCATTAACAAAAATAATTATGACTTCAGACTGTTATATTGATGGTTCATCGAAAGAGGATTTTGTATTAGTTTTGAAAGAACCTAATAATCAAATAATTTCACTGCACTATGTCACTCTACTAGCGAACAAATGTTTTTACACTAACCTTTTATTTTGTACTTTTCCAACTAGATGTGGCGGCCTAAGATCATTTAATGCTGTTGATTTTTTAAATAATGATTTATCAATGTATGTTTCAAACTTAAGAACATTTTCCGCCAGTATCGGTTTAATTAATTTACATAGAAAGTTTAATTTCAGGAATTATTGCAGGGGGGAGTTACTTTTTGAATAATTATGATTTGTCTAGATTGGCCTCTATTGTAGGGAAACAAAATATTCTTGATACTTGTAATTTGAAACAGTTAACAAAAAACCCAAACTCTTTAGTATTAGAAAATGTGAATCGAGATGAACACGACACTACAATTGCTCCTGACAATAAGAATGTTAATACCTCTTTTTTAAATCAGAAGGAAATTATTCAATTGACAATATAGAGGCCTCTAACTTCAAGACATTTGTTACTTTGTTTTCATTGAATATTCAATCAGTGCGATGTAAGCAAAATAAACCAAGTATATTACTTGAGCTACAAAAAAAACTGATTTTGTGCCGTAGATAATAATGGTTACTGAAATTTCAGCAGAAAACTTGAACTCTCTCTGTACTATTAGACAATACTTTTGGAATAATAATTTCTTTTTAAATTACTTTATTTTGTACTGGAGAATATATTGCTATATTATTAAAAGAGCCAAGGAGCAATATTACAGCAAAAGGATGATCAAAGCAGTGGTCTATAATAAATAGTTTAAGAGGAGAAATAGTATCCTAGAGACCAATATTTAATTAGAGCCTAATAAGAGTTTTATTGTTCAATAACTCAAAATATCATAGCAAATATATTCTTATGGACGTGTGGTTTCCACAAGACTTCATAATATTAACTAATTTTGTCGAGTTGCGGGATGTATTGAAACAAAAAATAAGCATTCTAATGCTTCCGACGGAATTTCTCTTAAAGTGTTAGAAAATTTTCCAGGGAGAGCACTTGATATTCCTGCTAATGCAATAAATGTCTTCTTTCAGCATGGATCCTGGTGGTATACTGATGGATCTCGACAAGATGAAAAAGCTGGAGCCGGAGTGTTCGGCAGAAGCACAGGAGTCAGAGAGTACTACTCTCACGGACAATGTGCGACAATCTTCACAGCGCAAATTTATGCTATTCTGCAGTGTGCCAATCTCTGTGAGAGGGATATAGACAGAAATAGGGTAATAAATATATGCTCAGACAGTAAGGCTGCGATATCGGCAATGAAGTCCAATGTCTTAACTTTGCGACTGGTGTCTTGAGTGCAAGGACGTACTAATTGATATGATAAGGAGCGGCTGCACAGTCAGACTCGTGCGGCTCCCGGGTCACTCAGTCATACGCGGGAATGAAGAAGCAGACCGTCTGGTAAAGTTGGGTTTTGCAACTGAACCGTATGGACCCCAATCAATACTACCCGTCCTAATTGCTATTGGCAAACGGGAACTAAAATCGTTGCTGGAAAGCAAATTTATTGAATTGTGGAGGGGAGCTCCTGGAATGCGGTGCGTACTAAGGAGTTTCTCTTCTTAGGAGGGAAAGAGCTGCGAATTGTGGTGGGATTGTTGACAGGACATTATCACCTGAGGGGCTATCTTCATAGAATCAGTGTCGAAAACGACCCGACGTGCAGACGGTGTTTGGAAGAGGATGAAACTGTTGCCCATGTCTTCAGAGAGTGCCCAGCACTCAACAGATTGAGACAAAGATATTTCGGAGATACACTTTTGTTACCGGAAGCAGTTAGGCAAGTTCAACTAACGAGACTGCTTGGATTCGTAAAGGCGATCGGCCTCGAATGACCTGTAACTATGGTGGGATGTAAAGGGCCTAATAGAGGCTTAGGAATCGGTGATCTAGTATCACCACCCCTCTTTTATTCATTCATTATTTGCGTCTCATCTAAGATATGGTGTGGCGTCTTGGGGTTTTTACAGCCAGCCGGTCTTGAATTCTGTCCTTGTGATTAAGAAAAGGACGCTTAAGTATTTGTAAGCCACTGTTGGTACAGCAAAAAATTGTAACTGTTTTTTTTGAGGTCCGTCTGGTTCATAGCAAATATGGTGGGAAAGTAACCTTAATGTAATTCGTCAAATACACGGTCTAAATCTAAATTTACGGCTCCCGATTCCTAGATTAACGCTGACCAAGCATTCTTTATAAACCTGGGGTAAGATTAAAACAGGTTTCAACGAGGCTTGTTATTACCTCTTTAAAAATCTATAATATACCGCCCCATTTAAAAAATATAAATAACCAAAATTCTTTTAAGAAATCTCTGAGGATCTTACTGGCTATTAATCCTTTTTATTCAATTGATGAATTTTTAAATTTTACTTTTTGCTTGTGACAAATTGTTCTTTTTTTACTTTTGTATCTTGTTAATTATCTCTTGACAATTCCAATATAATACTATGTATGTCTGTGGAAATATACCATTTGAATTTGAAGTTGACGAGTTCAAGCTATACTGGGATTGAACTGTGTTCACGGATCATACAGTTGCACCAGACTTCATCTTTGTAGTACAGCGTACACCTGTATAGGGCCTTGCAAAAGGCCGTGCAACTTAGAACCGCTTGAGTTGTCCCGAAGTTCATCGGAAATGCAGAGGACCATAACATCATCTAGATAGAACCCAACACGCAAAATGGCCCTCCACAGACCCCATCCTTATAATATCCGTGTATATCTGGGATGAGCGAATGTACCCTGAAGGGAGTGTAGAAGCCATTTGGTTAAGTATATGGGATAATTACGACAAATAAAATAAAATTTCTCCAGAAACGGCTTCAGCATTAAGAAAAATCGTGAAGAGGTTGGATATAACAGACCAGACCTCATTTTTGTGGTTAAAACATCTAAGCCAGCAACATTAATAGAGGTCGCCATTCTTAACAATACTCTAGGGGATAGGCATAATGAGAAGATCGCCAAAAACGAAGACCTGAGGGTACAAATACGCAGACGGTGGGGAATGAATAGCGTCCAGACGATTCCCATAATTCTATCAACAACCGGCGTCCTACCAAAGAATCTTCAACTTAAATAAATAAATAAATAAATGTTTATTGACGGACCAGCCATTTACAAAAGAAAAAAAATCAATACATAAGTATAATATAAAAATCCCTTGTATCAAACGCATGAACAGAAACATATAACGAAACATTAAACAAATAATAAGATAGTCAAATACAAAAATATATAAACTTGAGGATATACAATATAGATAAAATAGGGTATAATATACTCCTACAAACACAAAAGTTAAAACAAAGAGGTATACAAAAGGTGGACAAATATAAAATACATATACTAAAACAAGTTACCATCTATAGATAAAACGACTAGATACATATATTACAGCGCATTCTTTATTTTTGAGCTCAATGAATTCAATGTATCATTAAAGAAATCGATATCATTTTCAAATTTATTAGCCGTAATTGAAAAACGAGTAAGAGATGATGATAAGCCATAGTTTGTTCTGTGATAAGGAACACCAAACAGATTGAATTCTCTCAAAACTCTCTGTGGAACATTTATGTCTATCATAGCTAATAATTCGGGACAATCTATTAATCCATGCAAAATTTTATAAAAGGTGCGCGTATCGATATATGTTCTCCTTTCCCTAAGAGGTATCAAATTAATGGCCTTAAGTATTTCTTCATATACTATGTCTTCACTTGGTATCCCCATTTTGAAACCCACAAATCTAATGAATCTCTTTTGCACTCTTTCAGTCTACTGAATATACTGCCCGTAGTAAGGAGACCATACCTGGCAAGCATATTCCAAGACTGACCTAACATAGGAACAAAATAATATTTTAAAGCAAGCAATGTTATTAAAGTCATGCAAGGTTCTTTTAATAAAGCCCAGTAATTTTAATGCTTTATTGGTAATATGATTCACATGAAAGTTAAAACTTAAATTGCTGTCAAAATATACTCCTAAGTCTTTGAGCTCTTTTTTAGTTTCAAGTGATTCAATAATGTCAAGGAATTGGGCCTTAGCGAACACCTGTATAAGGCAATGCAGAAGGCAGTGCTACTTCAGACTGCTACAACTGTCCAGAAGTTTATGGAAAATGCAGAGAACCATAACATCACTTAGAGCCTCGCAACATGTAAAGGGATCCCACAAAGCTCTATAATTTTGATATCCGAGTATACTGCAATGAGTGAATGTTCCCCCAGAGGGAGTACAAAAACTGTTTGGCTAAGTTTATGGGATAAAGAGTCTTTATTAACAAAATTACAATTCTTATAGGGCCAATTTTAGCTAACTATTTTCAACTACTCAACATTAACTGTTTCATATACTAGTTCCATTTAATCTTCAGAACAGAAAAAAAAAGAAAACCATACAATACAAAATAAAAGAAATAAAATAAGTCATCAAAATATATATTTAAAATTAAACAACAAGACAAAATACTTGACTAAAATTTAATATGACAAAAAATAGACTTAAAATTTAAATTGACTGAAGGTAATAAACGAAACATGACTTTTTTAAAACTTACCCATATCTTTGGAATTTGTAATCAAATGTAATTTCCTCGCCAGCTAAAATGGTCCTAGTGCTAAAAAAACCTATTCTGAGCTCGCCATTAACAGTCCATTTTTGGGTCTCAGCATTAGGGTCACATGAATGGTTTATAAAACGGGAAATGTTACCTATAAAATTAAATGGATTGAAACAACATTAAGAAAGAATAAATATTTCACTTACCTTTCATTGTTGCATCAATAATAGCATCAGCCCTTAGTGACATAAAATAGAAATGAATATTTTTATCCTTAGAGTATACTTCAGCCCTTTTATCAAATTCTTCTGGATTCAAGACTTCCCCAATATACTCCAAAATAAATTCACCATAAGGAATATTAGCAGCTGCTATTAATCCTAAGCCTTTTTTCTCAGTTTTAAAGACTTCAACAGGAGCAACTTGACCTTTTTGGAATCGTTTGTTTGTGCATCTCTCTTCAATCTGACATAAATCTCCACATTCAATCATTAGCAGCCTATTTAAACAGTCTTCGCCACATCCATATTCATCCTTTTCAATATCTTCCTCTGCCAAATAACAATCGCAAATCATTTCCCGTGCTTCCTTACAAATCTGTCTATCAGTTTTATATTGGTTTTCTTTCAAGTGAATAAAACTTTTAAGTCTTGCTTCAATTTCAGCTTGAGCAGACTTATCAGCTTTTAAATCTACTGTTTTTGGCAGTTGTGGGGTATTCTCAGAAAGTAATGTTCCTGGACTGGATATCTGCAGATTTTCAGAAGACTTCGCTCGTGATTTTGTTTTTTTATTTAGTTGTGGGAATACTGGAACTGGCTTATCTAATTCACTAGGAATTAAGTTTGTATCCAAATTTTCACCTTCAAGTACCAATGCTGGTTCTGATTTAGATCTTACCAAACCATGAGACTTTTTCTTTACTGGAAGAATAGTCTTAATTCTATCAGATCTCCTAACTTCCTCAGAAGTTTCATTTTTGTCATCCTTTTTAGGCTTTGCTTCTTTTTTCTTCTTTGATTCCTTAAAAGGTTTTGCTATTTTAGATTTATATTCCTTGGGTGAAGTAGATTCTTCATATATATCAAGTTCATCTTGGGTATACTTACGCAGAACATCATCTATGGTAGCATCTATATTAGCCCGCAATATATTAATGTTGGTTGTGTTTTCTGGTGTATCTAAATCCATAACCATTTTGCCCAACTCTTCATCTACAGCTTTTTTTGGAACTAACTGAGCTTTTGTTTTAGTTCCTTTAGATTTTTTATTTTGATTACTTTCCTCAGCAGTAATCTCTAAATCTAAGTGCGATTTAATTTCAGTTTGGGTAATTCCTAAATTAGGTTCTAAATCCATTTTATTTGATTTTTGAGCCTGTTTTAATGATACTTTTTTAGCTCTCGTTTTATGAATTTTAGTAAAATTTGAGCTTTGACTGCTTTCATTTGAGGTTGAATCACCTTCAGCCTCTGATGTTTTAGCTTCGGAGCTTTCAGAATCAATTTCTATTTTGGTTACATCTGAAGAATGTTTTTCTAAAGCTTTTTTAAGTTTCCCTTTTATATTCTTGGGAGTCTTTGCATCTTTGTTTGGATCCAATTCAGCATCAGAAACTACTTTTGAATCATTATCGGTGGTATCTGATTCAATTTCTCCTTTCTTTTGCAATTTTTTGCCTCTAACTCTAAGATGCTTACTAGATTGTTCATCTAGCAAAGAAGATCCAAAAGAACAATTTATTTCAGATTCAGTTCCTTTGCCAGTTAAATTTTGTAAGTTAGATGATTGTTCCACTATGTTTGAAGGTTGTGTTTCCTCTCCTCTTTGTTTCCTTCTAGTACTTCTCCTTCTCTGTTTAACTTCATTTGTGTCTATTTTATCACGACAACTCTTAGGAGACTTTTCAAGATCAGAATCTATTAGTGACTTTCTTTCTTTATTTTGAGAAGAATCTAATTTGCTTTTCAGAGTTTGTACTTTTTCTTTTTGTTTTTCTTCCTTTGAGGTTGATTTTGCTTCTTTTTGTTCAATTTCTTTTTCAATAATTTCAGCCGAAGATATGCTTTTCTCTTTTTTGACAACTGTATTTCTAGCTGTTTCCTTCTGGTCATAGTTTTCATTAATATGCATTTTTTGAATTCCTTCTTGCAATTTATCTGAAGCTGGATCAAAATCTTTTGTCATATTTGATTCTTTAGAAATATCCATTTGCTCATTCATTTTTTGACAAAGGGCCATTTCTTCAGACTGAGTGTCTATAAATTTCAATTCACTTGGTAACTCTTTTTTTGAAGAATTTAAGCTATACTCCTTGTTTTTAATTTTCAATATGTTCTCTTTAATTTCTAAGCTAGTAATTTGAATACTTTGTTGATTGTTTTTCTCTAAACAATCTTTTTCATTATTCTCATTTAACTTCAATGATGATATAGGAACAGAACTGCTTTTTGTACTGTCTTCACAATGAGTTGTTAGTTCAACTTCTGATACAACTTTAATATGTTCTGTTGCAATTGCTGACAAATCTGCATTACAATTTTCAATGGGAATGCTATCTGATTTTGTAAAATTTGGTTGAATCAAACTTAATTTAAATTTGGATGAATCACTGTTAGATTGGACATTTTTTTTAAGTTCGGCTTCAATATCTATTGATATGTCTTTCTTACTCTCTTTATCTTGCTGATCTCTTAATGAATTATTATTACACACAATACCAGAAAATCGTTTAATTTCCAGGTCTTCCTTGGTAGGCACTGTAGCACAGCTACTTGCAACCTCCTGTAATATATCTTGGTAACGTCCTTCTGGCACTTTTGATGCTGAATCATCATTATTTCTTAAAATTTTAGTCTGGTTTCCAGTATTTTGAACTTCTTGTGAGTCTAAAATTAATTCATTATTTTTTAACGAAAAATTCCTATTAATATGAACTTCAGAGTCAACATTTTCCAAATTTTCAACAATTATTGCCTCAGATGAATCAAACACAACTTGTTCCTCAATTATCTCATAATTGTTAGTCGAGTTATCTGACATTTGAGTGTCTTCATCTTGAACTGTTATCATACTTTGAGACGTAGTGTCTTCAGAAGTCATGGACTGATTCTCCTCATCTATTGATGAAGATAACTTTAAATTTCCATCAAAACTACCAGACTGCTTATACTCCTGTAATATATTACAAACATCTTTTTGACTTTTACTCTTTTTATCCTCATAGATCATATTGTTCTGACTTTCGTTAGTAATATATGTATTTTTTCCTATCTCTGTATTCTCCATATGTGATTTGTTTCCTTTTTTAGTGTCATTAGAAGTACAATCAACACTATCTTCTTGAACTTGACTATTTTGTATGAATGCAACTGGACTACCCAATTTATTATCTACCATAGATAAGTCTTCTATGCTTACATTCAACTCACTGTTTTGTTCTTGAGCAATCACATCCATTTGTTCTTCTGGAAGCTCAATAATGATACTGTCATCTTCAACAACACATTCTTCGATTATTTCTGATTCTTCAATCTGTGGGCTATCTATATTAATAATTGGATTTTCAATAATTAAATCTTTGGTTTTAGTAAATTTATCAGATTTTGGTGCTACTTTCATCGATTTAGAATGATGTTCTGAATGATTTCCTTCTAAAATATCAATTAATGACTGTTGATCAACAGGAAGTACACTAGAATTATGATCATTTTTCTCTAAAATCGAACTTCTGGTACTACTACTTATTGAGAGCAAGCTGTCACCTTGACTATTTTCATCATCTGACCAATCTTTTAAAATTTCAAGGATTTCAGGACTTGTTTTTTCAAACCCAGACACTTTTTCCTGTTCTGTATTTAAATTATCTGAGGAATTGGGAGACTTTTTAGGTGCTTTTTTTTGTACTGGAGTTTTAGCTGGAGATTTGCTTGCTTTAGGAATAATTTCTATATTTACAATGCTTTCCCGTCTCGTTGATCTAGTTGAAACTGTACCTACCACTATGGGAGTTGATTTTTTCTTCTTTGGAGGCATTCTGCAGTAAAATATATGTTCTATTTATAAGTGCCAGGCAGGAAGGAATATATTCTTTAAAACGCCAAACAATGATAACGCAATACTGCTACGTAGTTCCATTCAGTAAGACTTAACACATGACTTTAATTATAAATAAAGAAACGTTCCTAAATTTATAACTTTCTAGTTAAAAACCCATTTACAATCTGCCCAGAACAAGGAGTTAGATTCTTGACAACCTTGACAATAGTTTTGATTGTTACGTTGGCAGCCTTTCAACTGAAGATATCTGTTTTCGATTGGCTACATTGGTTTTCTCGTGGGAATTATAAGAGTGAGTCCACACGATAAGAAAAATTTCGGCGGCAGCGTAGCGTAATAAGAGTGAGTCCACACGATAAGAAAAATTTCGGCGGCAGCGTAGCGTAATAAGACATATGTCAAATTTCAAGCATTGTGATTTGTTAGATTTAAAAAAAGACAAAGACCGAAGATTTCCCGCCTAAATCCGCCTTTTCCAAGGTCATTACGCCAAATGATGTTGAACTTTTCAGCGTACTGTTTTAAAAATGGTGGAAACTGTTTATTTTCAATATTTTGTATGAAAACATAACCTATGTTTTTTTTAAACCTTTGTTGTTTTATTAATCTATTTTATTTAGCGAGTTTTGAAATAATGGATATTTATGAATTATGTTAAATTGTTTTAATTTATTAAAAATGCTTGTTACCGAAGATCATTACTGCTTGGTCCTCAAAAAAAAAACGATTTTTGTTCATTTTTTTATTAATTTTATAACAATTGCAATAATACAGGTGTTCGTTATATAAATTAAAGCTTATGAAATAAAGGCCATTATATAATACAATTTCTATTCAACGACAATCTGTGATATCGAGACGCTAATCCACAGACATGCCCTTAGCTATGGTTACCAGATCAAATAATGAGATTTCCTGACAATATCCCTAATGTTTCTGTAAATATCCGGACATTTTATCTTAATGTTGTATGTTAAGGCAGTGAGATTTTCAAAATTTTTGCAATCAAAGCATCAAATGCCAATATCGAGTGAGTCTTCTCATTAATGGGAGTGTAGTGGACTAAGGAGAGACATAGACTGTCTATATTGTTATAAGCTTTGCCTTTCGCTGCCACCAATGTTATAACTTTGCTAGTTCTGCTTTTAGTTTATCACTGGTTTGGATGAATTCAAATAAATCTTCTAATATTACTTTTTTAATATTTTATTATAATGTTCACTAAATCATGAGGTAACAACAGTTTTTATTCTTACTTACTAATTTAATGTTACTATTGTAGTTTTTTGATTTTAGTTCCTCTCGTTTCAATGTTCATGTCCTAGTTACATTCTATTCTGAATCTAAATTATATATTTTACAGTGATAGGCGTACTAACAAATATAACTTATAACTATTTATTTACATGATTACTCAAATGAAAAAGTGTGTATTTATGGGACGATGACAATATGAACAAAACTAATGGTCTCTGTAAAAAGTAAAGTTTTAGAGTTTCGGAGATTAAGGCATGCTTTTGTTTGAGCCTATTAGAACATAAATTTACTTAAGATATAACTGTTTCTTAAGGGAGTATTAAATATTAAACTATAATTATCTATTAATCCATAAGAGTAACTTAATAATATATATAGTAATTTAATAATTAATAATTTGTAGTAATAGTTGGTTTACAACAATGTCTTGTGTTAAGGTTCTATTCTAGGTACAATTTAACTTAAAGAACATATCATGTAAATGGTTATAAAAGTCCAGCAATTGCCAAAAAAAACATCAAGCAATAAAAAGTATGAAACTAAATTTATTAATATACTAAATTAACAATTCACTCATTTTGTTAATGTTTAATCAATTTATTTTTTTCTCACTAGAATGATTAATAAATATTTTTTCATTACTTATATTTTCCTCTTTTAATTTCAAAAAAATACTGACAATTACAGTTTTTTCCTGTTTCTTCCTAACAAGGGGCTAAAATTTCAGACATGTCAGGAAAATTCCTGTCGTCTGGTAACCCTACCCTTAGCAAATTTTATATAAACCTATTATAAACAATTAAAAAGTAAAAATTAACATTAATGGAAATTTAATAACAGAAATCCAGTTAGTGTCATACGTAATATATTCTTCTAAAAACTACAAACAATTGTAATTATTAAAACGATTGTTAAAATGACACTTTATATTAAAACTCTCGTCTTTGAACTCTTTGGCAATTCTTTACCAGGTAGAAGTGGCAAACTTCGGAAATAAAACTTGCTTTAAAGAGTCTCATATTATCGCACAAGTAACATGACTAATTTCAAAAACACTGTTTCGCGGAATTCGCACTGTTGCTTTCACATGCTGATTTCATCAGCTAAATATCACAATGTTTGTTCAAACCTTGTAATAAGGGTATAGCTGTACACATTTCCATAGCGTGTTTCCTAATTATTGGCCCAACAACAGGTTTTCAAACTCACCAAGAGTAACAGGAAAATATTTTTAAAAAATCAGGATCACTTTCTCGCATTTCTTGAATTAAATCATTGGTATGTCCAATCCTTTCTCCAATGTTTTTCTCAAAAACAGACCGGACATAGTAGCGACGACTTTTCTGTTTTTTAATAACGAATATATTAATAATGTCCTTATCTTTTGTAAATTTTTCTTTAGTTTTCTTTTTCTACATAACAACATTGCTGCAATTATTTTTTTATTTTCTTTCATTTTAATTTATACATAAATAAATATTATCAAAAAATCAGAAAAAAGTTAGGTTACCACAAAAACAACACTTTACGACTGCACGACTGCACGAAAAAAGTTGCCCGTGTGGACGAGACATTTTTAACATAAATGGGCGTAATACGCCTACGCCGAAATTTTTGGTATCGTGTGGACTCACTCTAAGACATATGTCAAATTTCAAGCATTGTGATTTGTTAGATTTAAAAAAAGACAAAGACCGAAGATTTCCCGCCTAAATCCGCCTTTTCCAAGGTCATTACGCCAAATGATGTTGAACTTTTCAGCGGACTGCTTTAAAAATGGCGGAAACTGTTTATTTTCAATATTTTGTATGAAAACATAACCTATGTTTTTTTTAAACTTTGTTGTTATATTAATATATTTTATTTAGCGACTTTTGAAATAATGGATATTTATGAATTATGTTAAATTGTTTTAATTTATTAAAAATGCTTGTTACCGAAGGTCCTCAAAAAAAAAAAACGATTTTTGTTCATTTTTTTATTAATTTTATAACAATTGCAATAATACAGGTGTTCGTTATATAAATTAAAGCTTATGAAATAAAGGCCATTATATAATACAATTTCTATTCAACGACAATCTGTGATATCGAAACGCTAATCCACAGACATGCCCTTAGCTATGGTTACCAGATCAAATAATGAGATTTCCTGACAATATCCCTAATGTTTCTGTAAATATCCGGACATTTTATCTGAATTTTGTATGTTAATGCAGTGAGATTTTCAAAATTTTTGCAATCAAAGCATCAAATGTCAATATCGAGTGAGTCTTCTCATTAATGGGAGCGTAGTCGACTAAGGAGAGACATAGACTGTCGATATTGTTATAAGCTTTGCCTTTCGCTGCCACTAATGTTATAACTTTGCTAGTCCTGCTTTTAGTTTATCACTGGTTTCGATGAATTCAAATAAATATTCTAATATTACTTTTTTAATATTTTATTATAATGTTCACTAAATCATGAGGTAACAACAGTTTTTGTTCTTACTTACTAATTTAATGTTACTATTGTAGTTTTTTGATTTTAGTTCCTCTCGTTTCAATGTTCATGTCCTAGTTACATTCTATTCTGAATCTAAATTATATATTTTACAATGATAGGCGTACTAACAAATATAACTTATAACTATTTATTTACATGATTACTCAAATGAAAAAGTGTGTATTTATGGGACGATGACAATATGAACAAAACTAATGGTCTCTGTAAAAAGTAAAGTTTTAGAGTCTCGGAGATTAAGGCATGCTTTTGTTTGAGCCTATTAGAACATAAATTTACTTAAGATATAACTGTTTCTTAAGGGAGTATTAAATATTAAACTATAATTATCTATTAATCCATAAGAGTAACTTAATAATATATATAGTAATTTAATAATTAATAATTTGTAGTAATAGTTGGTTTACAACAATGTCTTGTGTTAAGGTTCTATTCTAGACACAATTTAACTTAAAGAACATATCATGTAAATGGTTATAAAAGTCCAGCAATTGCCAAAAGAAACATCAAGCAATAAAAAGTACGAAACTAAATTTATTAATATACTAAATTAACAATTCACTCATTTTGTTAACGTTTAATCAATTTATTTTTTCTCACTAGAATGATTAATAAATATTTTTTCATTACTTATATTTTCCTCTTTTAATTTCAAAAAAATACTGACAACTGCAGTTTTTTCCTGTTTCTTCCTAACAAGGGGCTAAAATTTCAGACATGTCAGGAAAATTCCTGTCGTCTGGTAACCCTACCCTTAGCAAATTTTATATAAACCTATTATAAACAATTAAAAAGTAAAAATTAACATTGATGGAAATTTAATAACAGAAATCCAGTTAGTGTCATACGTAATATATTCTTCGAAAAACTACAAACAATTGTAATTATTAAAACGATTGTTAAAATGACACTTTATATTGAAACTCTCGTTTTTGAACTCCTTGGCAATTCTTTACCAGGCAGAAGTGGCAAACTTCGGAAATAAAACTTGTTTTAAAGAGTCTCATATTATTGCACAAGTAACATGACTAATTTCAAAAACACTGTTTACCGACTCGGAATTCGCACTGTTGCTTTCACATGCTGATTTCATCAGCTAAATATCATTATGTTTTTTCAAACCTAGTAATAAGTGTATAGCTGTACACATTTCCATAGCGTGTTTCCTAATTATTGGCCCAACAACAGGTTTTCAAACTCACCAAGAGTAACAGGAAAATATTTTTTAAAAATCAGGATCAATTTCTCGCATTTCTTGAATTAAATCATTAGTATGTCCAAGCCTTTCTCCAATGTTTTTCTCAAAAACAGATCGGACCTAGTAGCGACGACTTTTCCGTTTTTTTAATAAAGAATATATTAATAATATCCTTATCTTTTGTAATTTTTTCTTTAGTTTTCTTTTTCTACATAACAACATTGCTGCAATTATTTTTTTATTTTCTTTCATTTTAATTTATACATAAATAAATATTACCGAAAAAACAGAAAAAAGTTAGGTTACCACAACAAAAACATTACGACTGCACGATAAAAGTTCCCCGTGTGGACCAAAAAATACAAATAGATGAATTCAAATAAATCTTCTAATACTACTTTTTTAATATTTTATTATAATGTTCACTAAATCATGAGGTAACAACAGTTTTTGTTCTTACTTACTAATTTAATGTTACTATTGTAGTTTTTTGATTTTAGTTCCTCTCGTCTCAATGTTCATGTCCTAGTTACATTCTATTCTGTATCTAAATTATATATTTTACAGTGATAGGCGTACTAACAAATATAACTTATAACTATTTATTTACATGATTACTCAAATGAAAAAGTGTGTATTTATGGGACGATGACAATATGAACAAAACTAATGGTCTCTGTAAAAAGTAAAGTTTTAGAGTTTCGGAGATTAAGGCATGCTTTTGTTTGAGCCTATTAGAACATAAATTTACTTAAGATATAACTGTTTCTTAAGGGAGTATTAAATATTAGACTATAATTATCTATTAATCCATAAGAGTAACTTAAAAATATATATAGTAATTTAATAATTGATAATTTGTAGTAATAGTTGGTTTACAACAATGTCTTGTGTTAAGGTTCTACTCTAGACACAATTTAACTTAAAGAACATATCATGTGAAGAATGTCATGAAATGGTTATAAAAGTCCAGCAATTGCCAAAAGAAACATCAAGCAATAAAAAGTATGAAACTAAATTTATTAATATACTAAATTAACAATTCACTCATTTTGTTAACGTTTAATCAATTTATTTTTTTCTCACTAGAATGATTAATAAATATTTTTTCATTACTTATATTTTCCTCTTTTAATTTCAAAAAAATACTGCCAATTGCAGTTTTTTCCTCTTTCTTCCTAACAAGGGGCTAAAATTTCAGACATGTCAGGAAAATTCCTGTCGTCTGGTAACCCTACCTTTAGCAAATTTTATATAAACCTATTATAAACAATTAAAAAGTAAAAATTAACATTAATGGGAATTTAATAACAGAAATCCAGTTAGTGTTATACATAATATATTCTTCTAAAAACTACAAACAATTGTAATTATTAAAACGATTGTTAATATGACACTTTATATTGAAACTCTCGTCTTTGAACTCTTTGGCAATTCTTTACCAGGTAGAAGTGGCAAACTTTGGAAATAAAACTTGCTTTAAAGAGTCTCATATTATCGCACAAGTAACATGACTAATTTCAAAAACACTGTTTACCGACTCGGAATTCGCACTGTTGCTTTCACATGCTGATTTCATCAGCTAAATATCACAATGTTTTTTCAAACCTAGTAATAAGGGTATAGCTATACACATTTAAATAGCGTGTTTCCTATTTATTGGCCCAACAACAGCTTTTCAAACTCACCAAGAGTAACAGGAAAATATTTTTTAAAAATCAGAATCACTTTCTCGCATTTCTTGAATTAAATCATTAGTATGTCCAAGCCTTTCTCCAATTTCCAGAAAAATGCTCTGAACAGAGTTACTCATCTGGTGTATGAAAGAATTATGATCATGTCCAATTTGCTTCAGCCCTTGACTTTGAAGTTTCTTATCTCTTAGAAAACTAAAATATTGATAACATTTAAAAATTATCATACATCATATCCATAAGATTAAACTTGTAACCCTTAGATTTACAATTTGATTCTAAGGTTTAATTTCAAGTTATAAAGCATTCAATAATAAATAATTATTATTGAATGCTTTATAACTTACTAATTAATTACTAATAAATTTACCAGATGAAGTATTTGCACGTCTTACGATGAAGAATCGCATTTTTTAATATACCAAAAAAAAACCATAAAATTCAAGGTCCAGTTTGAAATTTTCAGTAAAACCATTGACGGTAATATTTTCTTTGGTATGAGGAAAGTGACCCAATTGACTCATACCGATTTAATGTGACTGTGTACACCAGTAGTGTTCGTATTAACAGGGTGACATAGAGCTTTAAAGTGAAACTGATTTTTTATTATATCTTGGCAAGTGGACATGACATCAAATTCAGTCAAGAAACAAAATATAGCTTATATGTCCAGTTATATTGTAGCTCTAAAAGAGAATGTACTATGGAGCGAAATACATTTTTCTGCCCTAGGATAAACGAGAAAATTAATATTCTGATTGCGTTGATAATTAAGTATTCATACAAATCTTTCAATATTATGGGGCCTTATTTGAATGAGTAATAATAGAAGACGCCTTCCTCAGAGTCTGAATAATCAACTTTTTGATATATCTCTCCTCTACAAATCTCGTTAAAATGATTTTTATATAGTTACCATGGTTATAGCGGGGTGAAGGTTAACAAATTAAAAGAGCTGCAATTTCGGTTTGCTTTAACCAAAATTAAGAAATTATCACCAATTTTAACGGGTTATAGAATGGTTCTATGCAATGATCACCGTTGAAATAGGCACAATCTATAATTAAATATAAATAGGAATAAATCCCTTTCTCTGAGAATAAAAAAAAATTGATAACAACTAATCTTTAAAAGAGTGACTTCCAACTTAGGTGAACTAAAGGAGAGAAAATAAAGTACTTTAGATCTATTATACTCTTGCCAAATATTTGAAAGAACTACTTACCATTAATTTTGAAAAATCTGAACATATATCAATATACCACGTAGAGGATACAATATGTTAACGGCGAATTTGTAGTAGTGGGTATTGATGGTTGAAGTTACCAGACACATTATTTGGTCTTTGTGTTGTTGACCTGGAACTTTAAAAACAGACATTTCTTAACATAAACTATTAGTCTGTAATAGTTATTTTTTTCGGGAAAAAAAATTAACGAACAGTACAAGAAATTGCTCACATATTATGTAATTTAAAAACTTATAAATTTATAAGGAAAGTTTGTGGTAAGCTGAAAAGTTATAAATCATTACATGTTTGTGGTGGTATATAGGTGTATAGTTTTCTTTAGTTACAACCAAATATTGGGAATGGGGAAATGGGATATTTACAGCTAAAATTAAACAGTTTCCTCGGTTAACGTTATTAAAACTTACATACAAAAATCATTTTGTGCCTACATCCTTTTCTTGTACAAAAATTGATTACAACAAAAGCTTGAAGAAATGTTTATTTTAAATCCAAAATCTTATCATTTAATAGCACTGCCGTTTTTTCCGCATCTGAAGTATTTCATAAAATTGTTATAAAACATTAAGAATGGTAACAATTGTAGGCCTCAATGTTTTGTTGACAAATTTTGGTAATAATTCGGATTAGGGTAAATCTAGAGGTAAGTGTCATTTTGGTTTTGATTTGTTTTTGACAATTTTCTTGATTTCCCGATAAGAAAAAGTGCACACTAATAGAAGTATCGGTATTATATAAAATTCCATTAATTTGCATGTTTTTGTTGGAAAAATCAACAAAATGATCATAAATAAATCAAAATATTTAAAACCAGAATGGCATCCACCTCTAGATTTACTCTAATCCGAATTATTACCCAAATTTTTAACGAACTCAAAGACCGACACAAAAACAAGGTTCATGCCAAAATATGTATTTTATTTCTTTTTTTATCTATACGGCTTCTACTTCAAAGGGCAATCAGCAAGCTCATTAGGAGGATTCCCTGATCGTGTATGTACTCCTGGTGATGATTATTTTTTATTTTTAAAATTCGAGTGCAGACTGAATAATTTAAAGAAAAATTATGAGAGAATATTTGAAATTCTATAAGGAACGATATATTTTTTACTTTTTCCCCTAATAAGTAGTTATAACAACTTAACGCTTTATAATAAATAAAAAAGTTTACATTATATTTTTTACCTTTCTGGCTTTTGCTCCCAAGGATAAAGAGCCAGCCCGTTAGGAGAATTCTCAGGTACTCAGGATTCTTCATAATTTTGAGCGTTGTATAGTAATAAAATAAAGTTTTTTTTTACTTTTGCTCTCTCAATAGTGCAAATCGATGTAATAACAGACTTAAATGAAGTTTTTTCATTTTTTGTAAAAACAAAAGTTTCGAATTTATGGGACATGACGTAATTTCGAACTTTATCATTTTTGGTTTTACCAAAATTTTGGATCGATAAAAAATGAAAAGCTAAATTTTACACATTGAGATACTTTCATACCCATTCAGTCTACAGCTTCAAAATTTTTTTAGAAATTTAAGTCGATATTAAAAAATGGTATCATATACAAAGTGTCCCACTAAAAATAAAAAACTCATTTCCACAAAACAACCACTTTCGCATAGAAAAAATGAAAAAATATGTCAGCTACAAAATTTAAGCGAGTTACGAATTGTTTTGAAAAATTAAGGGTTAAAAATATTTTCATGACAAAATGGTGAATGTAACTAAAATTTAGGTTTAATTGAAAAAAATAGCATCCATATAAATTGGAAATTGGAAACATTCAAGAACATTTCGTATATATTTTGCTATTTATTTATTTTAAAACTTTCTCGAGTGAGAAAATTAAAGGAAAACTTCATTTTCAGTGAAAATCTATTATTATTTTATAAATTTAGGAAATACTTCTTAAAGAACCTATTAATGTAAAACAATAACATCAAAGAGGCAGCTGAAGGTGAATATAGGCAACTTGGTAAATTCTATGGCAGTAAACATTTCTTTATTTCTACTGAAAATGTCGCAAAAAGAAAATTAAAGAAAGTTGCAAGTAGTCAAGAGACGAAAAAAAAGTATAAAAGAAAAGAAGCAGTTATTAAAAGAAGGAAAATATAGATAATTCAGACAATTCTAAAGAGAACCGAAAACCGATAAGGAAAGACATGGAGAGATACTATATATACACACAAATACTGGAACATATCTACTGTATGTCACTTCTTCCCAGGGTGGATCCAGCCTCTCTCTTTGGGACTCGACTGGGGGGGGGGGGGAGACGCTAGCAGCATTTTCTAAATTCGAAGCTTCTGAGGAGGGGGAGAATCGATTCTATTTTCCTGAACTCAAAACTCGGGGGTATCGCCCCCCCCCCCCCTGGATCCGCGCCTGCTTCTACCAGAATATTCAGAGTACATTATGATTAAAAAGGGCATAAGACAGGGCGACGCTCTAAGCCTAAAGTTTTTCAACCTCCGTCTAGAGGATGTTTTCAGGAAGTTAGGTTGGAGAGATAAGCGTATATTATATGAATCAACGGAACAAGATCCACCATCTTCGATATGCAGACGATACTGTTCTCATTGCTTAAACACTTGGGTAACTGCAAAGAATGCATACCAAATTAAATAAATATTGGAAGCAATAGAACTTTGATAAGATAAGAGTGATGTGTCAAGTAGACTTTCATATCAAAGTGTTGAAAAGAAAGTATATAAAATGTTCAGAACTACATCTCTCTTGGACATATGTTCAAACATGGACTGAAGATGGCTGATGAGATGAAATGAGACGGTTTTGTGACAAAATTGGAAAAACCAAATACTTACAGAAACAACTCGTGTAAGTTCCTTCGTCTACTCGTACATCCGTTTGTCACGGTCCTTTTTCTCAAAATGAAGGGCTGATAGTTGATACAGTTACGGTTAGAGCTAATTTTACATCCCAAAAAACGACAAAAAAAATTTTAGGTTTAACTCTGTTGGGTATAAAATAAAAACTATATAAAATATGAAATGTGAAAATATAAATTTACTTTGGTGACCGTGTAAAAAAATAACAAGAAAATACTGAAAAAATATAGAATGTCCTTAATTACTAGCGCATTGCCTAATATGAGTTTTAAGAAAAGAAAAAAAAATTTTTTGGCGCCTGCCAAGTAAATCAATAAATAAACTCGTAGATTTTAAATATTTTACGGAACACTTGAGTTCAATTAGCATTTGACGGTTTTTAAAATGAATTAAATATTTAATTACACTTTGTGAATCAACTTACCTTTAATACATATTTTCCAAGGCTTCGGCAACTGTTTCGACCTTCCTTGGTCATCATCAGTGTTGTACGGCTCCGAATAGAGCAACAACAGACAGCTGCTTACTCATTATCATTATACGTACCAAAAACACCTGAAACGTAAACAGCTGCCAAGAAAACACCAACAACTACCACACATATCAGTATCGGTGTGTTCTTAGTTTTAAAAATAAAAACATACTAAAAAAACAATTTGTAATGATTAACCCTGAAAAAAAATAGCAATCCTGAAAAAGATCATTAGTAAAATTTAATCAAACAGTGTTATCAATAGTAGAATAAAGAGATTAAACCTGAAAAAAATAGCAATCCTGAAAAAGATCATTAGTAAAATTTAATCAAACAGTGTTATAAATAGTAGAATAAAGAGATTAAACCT
The DNA here is from genome assembly GCA_034092305.1 of Diaprepes abbreviatus. Lineage (NCBI taxonomy): Eukaryota > Metazoa > Arthropoda > Insecta > Coleoptera > Curculionidae > Diaprepes > Diaprepes abbreviatus. The sequence goes on along the minus strand of JASJET010000055.1, from coordinate 20,064,558 downwards.
GAAAAAAAATAGCAATCCTGAAAAAGATCATTAGTAAAATTTAATCAAACAGTGTTATAAATAGTAGAATAAAGAGATGAACTCTTAAATTCTCAAGCTTTGGGTCTAAAAGGCCAAAAAACTAACTTATTGGTCACTTTATCTGATTCTGAATGTGTTAATTGGCACTATTTTACAAAGCAGTGGTTATTTTGGCCAAAAATCACAACTTCCCTATGAAATAGTGCAAATTAATCAAAGACAGAGTGACCAAAAGAATAACTTTCTCTTACCTTTTTGACTCAAAAATTTGACATTTGATGGTTTATCTCAATACTTCAATATATGCAATTGTGTGCAACATTTGGACTTGGATTTGCAAAATAGTGCTAGTTTGTTGCGAAATCTTTAAAAGTAACTGAAGATAAACTCGTTTTTCAATGCAACAAGATTTCAAATGACTGACTGCTTATTTTTAATATTCGGACCCCTAAACCTATTTTCTTATAGTGATTATTCAAGATGTATTAATGCACCTAAAAAAGAAGAAAAAAAGCATTAAACTTCTTATGTGATATATGCTGTGAGAATCCATACTGGATTTATAAGGGTATATTATTATTAAACGTTCAAAATTTAAAATAAAAAATTCGCATCTAAAGTAATAATCTTGTACCTACCTCTTTTAAATATTTATTAACTAAATCTATCTTTAAAATGTTTTGTATTTAGACAAAAACCCAAATAGATAAAATGTGATAGTTCTGCACCCACCGGAAGAGATGGATCCAGGAGGAATATGCTAATTTTTTATTAGTTAATAAGGATTGACCTAACCTGACTCCGTTTTTCCCCTTTAAACAATGGTTTTAATGACCGTAATACTGTTTTAAAGGGTTATTTCTATTTTTTTGAATGGATTAACCTAATTATTCTGAATTAATGAAATAATCGTAAGAAATCAAGGGCAAAAAGGAGGATGTGGCAACATGGCCACCGGTGGCCTTTTTTGGTGGATTTTTTGGGTCTCGTCATACCTGCTTTCTACAGTCCGCCAGATCCGTCATTACCTGCCTTTTTATCAGGTACAAATGGTTATATTGTATTTTCGCACCCATCTTTGTCGAGACTTGTCATACATGCTTTTTACCGCTCGCCAGATGCGATATTACCTGCTTTTTTCTTAGGTGCTAAGGGTTAGAATTTGAAAAGAGGTAAAGTATGTTAATTGATATGGCTGATGTATTTGGGTTCTATATATTCCTTTCATGAAACCTTTGTCTGTATCGATTTTTTTATTTTATTGAAAATAAACAATTGCATCGGATTCCGGACTCTTTATTATCGAGATTTGTCATACCTACTTTTGATCGCCCGCCAGATGCATCATTACCGTTTCTTTTATTAAGTGCGAAGGGTTAGAATTTTAAAAGAGGTAAAGTATGCATATTGGAATGACTCATGACTTTGAGCTCTATACACATTTTTAATGATACCTTTTTGTTTGTGTGAACAAAAAGATTAAGTTTAGAATTTAACAACTACATGTAATGTTAAAATTCCTTTCTTTAAATTATTCATACCTTGCATTCATTTGATCTGTATTTGCATTGTATAAATGGTATTAGTTAAATAATCATAAAAAATCAAGGAAAGAAAAAAGGATCTGGCAACTTGGCCACTGGTGACATTTTTGAGCCTCGTCATACCTACATGCTATGGTTCGTCAGATGCGTCATTGCCCGCTTTTTATGAGGTGTAAAGAATTGCTAGAATTTGAATAGACATAAAGCATGTATATTGATATAACTAATGGATTTTGGTTCCATTATCAGAAGTATTATATCACTGATATCTAAATCATTATTCTTGTTGGGATTGCAGCTCGAGGTGTCGATATTATTAGATATATTAGAGTTTTATATATCATTTTAATAAACACCCTTTCCTTGTATAGACTTTTTTTTATCTCATTTAAAGTAATATTTGGACTATTGAGGGTTTAGTGAACAAAAGAGATTGAATTTAGAGTTTAATGGATTTATATAAAGTTTATGTATATACATCTATTTGAATGGTATTAATGTTGACTGTTTTCCCGTATCAATAAGTTTTGTATCGCATTTTATGTGATTTTTGGAACAATTCGAGTTTTGTAAGTCAAAAAAGATTAATTTTTAGATATGTTTCTAATGATATTTTGTAACCTTTAAAGTCATCTCCGCTAAATCGGATTGAGAATATATCTTTTTCTGGAAACACACCAATTATTTCTTATAGGAGGCGGGGTTTCACGAGATACATAAATACGAATAAAATTGGGATAAATTTCATCAGTTATATCAACTCACTCTTTTAGTTATCAGCAGAAAAAATCATTTTTATTTTTGTACAGTGTAGAAGAATATATCCTGAAAGAAAATATACTTTTTATCCAATTATTTTAACTTATCAAAAACGTCTGTATATGTGTATGTATGTGCGTATGTAAGTGGATATACATATGCGTATGTATGCGTGTATATATGTATGTATACATAGTTGCGTGCGTGCGTGCCTCGGTGTGTGTGTATGCGTGCGTGCGTGCGTGCCTTGGTGGTGTATGAGCGTATGTAAGTGGGTATAAATATGTGTCTGTATGCGTATCTGTATACACATACGTGTGTATACATAGGTGTATGTATGTGTATGTGTGTGTGTGTATACATATGTGTATGTATGTCTGTTAACAATCTTCATTATTTTTTTTAAATATTATAGCTAATTTTTGTTATAATTGTTTGCATATCGTTTCAAGGAGCCGGTCTTAGAATGTTTTTGTGTACCGCAGCATAATTTAATTTTATATTGATTTGTAGATATTTCAATAATTAGGACGTAACGGAGGATGAACTAAATCTCCCGAACCATAATGGGTTTGTGTGTGTTTCAATATATAGAGCCGAGTTGAACAGGTTAAGTCTGATTCTAATTACTAATCCGATTCAGATTGAACAGTGTCCTTGATTTTTTGGCTATGACACTTCCAATTGCAGTCCTGGGGAAGATGATTGATTCATCCTTCGAAGCTCAGATCAAAGTCATAAATATGGCGGTAAAGAATCGCAACTGGAGAAGAGGTGCTAATGAAGTCAATGGTATACTTATGATCGAAGATGATGATGTTATCATCATGAACGACAGCAATTTTTAATTAAATTAGAAATAAAAAACTTTTTAAAAAATTGTAGTGCCTTTTACTTTACATACAAAAACTATTATAAATATTAAAGAAGAGAAAATATTCATAAATTAAACTTCTAAGTTTCAAGACTTTATTAGATTATCTTTATCTCCAAAAATAAAAGCCTGACTAAGGATCACCTATCATATTTTTCATATAACAGCTAGATTTCGCTATTAAAATGTCTATAAACCCGTTAAAAACTTGTGAAGACCTGTACTTGGGGGTAATCATAACCTATCCTGAATTAAATTGAAAACATAAAAGTGCCATTATTAGGCTAAAATTAAATTATATCAATTCTTTGGGTATTAAATATATATATATATATATATATATATATATATATATATATATATATATATATATATATATATATATATATATATATATATATATATATATATATATATATATATATATATATTGGGAATATTGGTACCATTTCCATTGGTTTACATAAATTTTTCTTAATATACCCGTAAGCTCGTTTGTATCCCTATTATTTTCCAGCTCATCTTCGCTGGATTCTTCAGATGTTAGTAACATTTGTTTGTTTTGATCCGATAACTAGATATTTTTTAAGGAATGCAATAAATGTGTTTCGGTGGAAAAAAAACCTTTGAAATAACATTAGCATATTGCTTGCCCTTTTTTTTTTGTTCGAATTAATCCTTTTATTTCGGTGAAAGTCTCTTCTATGTGTATGAGTAAATAGAAAAAATTTCCTTATATTTTTCTAAATCATTACCGAAATAATTATCAGATCGTGCATGTGTTAGCACATTCAGTAAACCATCAGTTAATAAAGTACAACATACATTTCCAATTATAAGAATGTGATCTTTCATTTTAATTGATGTATCATCAATAAACCAACTAGAGTTCTTATTTCCAAGACAGAATATAATTTCTTTTGATCGTTCCAAAAGCTAGAATTTGATTTTACAGCTAGCTATCTTAACTTTTTAAAGTCTGGTTTACTAATCACATGTTATTAGTGGGCTTACATATTTATAGAAACATAACAGTGACATAACTCATATTAAGTAGAATTTGTAAGATTTAACTATTGCAAAGGTTTATATGCGATAATAAAATAATGAATTTAATATCAATACCATAATCTCCAGTCATTCAAATGATTGGAAGATACTTATCGATTAACGGTGTTGAAGGCATTTTTTGTATTATGTCCCTCTCTCTCACTCTCTCACTCACTCACTCACTCACTCACTCTCTCGCACTCACTCACTCACTCTCCCTCACACTCACTCACTCTCCCTCACACTCACTCACTCACTATTTCATTCACTCTCTCACCCACTCTCTCACACACTCTTTCACTCACTCTCTCACTCATTCTCTCACTCTCTCACTCACTCTCACTCTCTCACTCACTCTTTCACTCACTCTATCACTCACTCTCTCTCTCTCACTCACCCCCACTCTCTCGCTCACTCACTTACTCACTCACTCACTCACTCTCTCTCACACACTCACTTACTCTCTCTCACTCACTCACTCTCACTCACTCACTCACTCTCACTCACTCTCTCACTCACTCACTCACTCTCTCTCTCTCACTTACTCTCCCACTCACTCTCTCTCTCTCTCTCTCACTCTCTTTCACTCTCTTATTTTCTCAATTTCAATTTCGTTAAAAGACTCGTTTTTTTCTATTACACCTGTTAGCATAAGGCAATAAGGTTTGTCTGTATTAAACCTAATAAAGTTGATGTGTGTGGATTTAACAAGAATCACTAACAAAATGTTTTTAAAATTTAAACAAAAAAGGCTTTAATCTTCCCCTGTAAACTAATAAATTTCTAAATACGTTTAGAATAAAAAGATGTATTGTTTTACTGCAAAGAAGTTCAGGAAGACGAGGATTGGAGAGGTGGCGGAGACAACGAGACCACTGAAGTCTATGTTTTAATAGAGGAAGAAGATGTAGACTTTAATTAAGTTTATTATATAATTTCAATCATATGACCGTTATATTACCAACTATGAATTTACGTAAAGATATTTAAATGAAAATATGATCCTAATGAATCTTATATTGCCAGAAAGCATAAAAAGACACCACAAAACTTAATATATATATATATATATATATATATATATATATATATATATATATATATATATATATATATATATATATATATATATATGTATATATTATAAATTTACTTAGATTCTGCGTATACCCAAGACTATTACTTTTATACACATATATCGAGTCTATATATGGCGATCATGTTACCGTGCTTTACACCAACACTGATTTGTTAATTTTATATGCTGAAACTAGAAATTTTTATAAGGTTATGTGTTAGAATTTACACAAATTTGGTATGTCTAATTACTCTAAGAACCGCCATCATGTTATACTTGTAAACAAATCTAGCGAAAATTTATCCTGAAATGTCAACTTTCCTATCACATTTGCACGATCTGTATGTCGAAGTTAAAAAAAGGTAGCTATATCTTACGCAGGGAGATGACCACTATTTTATACCTATGCTCGAATACACACCTGAGGGTGTCATAGTTTGGTTTTGTAAGAAGAATTTTATGGCAATTAAGATAGGTAACTAACCTGCTCGCATAAAACATATATCACAGATAAGACAACCTTCAGGCTGCAATATAAAGACTTTTCTACCCTAATGTGCTATATCACTCAATCAATCAGTCAAAGTTTTCTCGTATAAAATATGTTTATTATTATGCGTTGTATTAAGCCAAGTTACATTTTTAATACCTATTTTAATATACTACGTCATCCTATATATAAACCTACATGATTCTACAATCTTTACATACTCAGTATACGTTAATTAAATTTCTAACATTTTCTAAAAGAATTTCAATTTATACAAGTCTTCATAATTTTGAAAAAAGAACTTCATTGATCTTTTGTTGCAAATGAAGCAAGTTATGCTTTATTATGTACAAATATGTAGTAGACACGTCTCTGTAAGTTAAGAAAACACATTTCTTTTATACCCTTCTTCGGATTCGGAAGAGGATAGGTATAGGTATATATATATATCTATATATTAGAGCACTTAACAGATGCTGGAGTTATACAAAATTTAAGTCTCTTAGTAAATATCAGAAAAACTAACAATGTACTACCTAAAATCTCTGCATTACATAAATTTTTTTTTTATCATGCGTAGATTAAGAAATGAAATGTTTGGTCCTATAAAAGACGTACTGTAACAAGTTGAGTCCTATTTCTCTCTGTTTTATTTTTAAAAATACAAGGATAAAAATATCGTATTATTATATTACTACAGCGGTAAAATTGGAAAACTTTGTTTATTTTATTTCTATAAAAGCGTTTATTTCCTGACTTTAATAATATAAATTAGACCAATATTATAAGCAAGACAAAACAGTCCAACTAAGAGATCCAACTTTCTTCGCAACTAAATTGGCTCTAAGTCTGAAACCTTCTTAGTGAATCTTGGTGAAAAAGTGATAATCTAAAAGAACCAAATTTGTTTAGATCATCGACTTCAGAACACTAAATATATAAAGATAGAATATCACTTGTTGTATGAGCTATTTTTTAATTCAATGTATCAAAAAATTTTATTAATGTGAGTAACTATAATCGACAATAAAAAGTAATTTTATATAAACCTACCCCTGTCATTTTTGCTTTTATAGACATCCAAACATAACTTGATATTACACTTAAGTTTGACTAAATCTTTGTCTAGATTCATTATCACCCCTCAGGTATAAGAATTGTTAGAATTTGTAAAGGGATAAAGCCTATTTTAGACTTTACTAACAGAAATATTGTCGCTCTATATACCCTTTTTGATTTACTAATCACGTGTTATTAGTGGTCTTACATTCATAGAAACATAACAGTAGTGTAACATATATTAAGTAGAATTTGCAAGATCTATCTATTGCAACGGTTTGATGTGATTAAAATACCGTCTTTAATACTAATACTATATTGAAATGATGCAAGATACTAATGAATTGAGGGTACTGAAGACATTTTTATATTATGTCTCATCACATGGAAAACCAAACCAAAAACAACACATCAGAGAAACAGCGAGACGAGAGGAGGTTCAGACCCAGGGAAGCAAGGAAACCAACCAGGCAGAACCAAGGTATAACATGCGCAAGCGCCAAACAATAAAGAGGCAGATAGAGGGCCAGTACTCTTGTTCCAAGCCGAGCAGTCGTTGAGGAAGCATCACTTGAAAGTGCTAGCTATGTATGGATGCTATCACTAATTAAACATTTTAGGTGAAGTTTCATTTTGTTTGCTTAAATGCTCTGGAGATCTAGACTTTCACCAATTTTAAATGTAACCGTAGGTATTAGATTTGTACTGTGAGAGGACTCGGAGTATACACATAATATAAAAATGTCTTCAGTACCCTTGATTCATGAGTATCTTTCATCATTTGTATATAGTGTTGATATTAAAGTCATTATTTTATAACTATATAAAACTTCTACTTAATATATGTTACATCACTGTTATGTTTCTACGAATATATAAGACCACTAATAACATACAAAAAGGGTATATAGAGCGATAATATTTCTGGTGATAGAACCTAAATTAATACGCTTTATACCTTTTCAAATTCCAACAATTCTTATACCTGAAGGGTGATAAAGAGTCTAGACAAAGATCGAGTTTGTCTGTAGACTTTATTAAGATTAAGGATTAAAATGATCTTTCAAATAAATGGATAATTTAAAAAAAAATACAATTTTAATATTGCGCGTACTTATTATATATAAATTAATTAAATTCTAAACTTAATCTCTTTATTCACTGAAGTAATAGTTGGGCTGTTTTTTTTTTGCTTATGATATTGGTATAATTTATATTACTAAAGTCAGCAAATGAACGCTTATATAGGAATAAAATGAACAAAAATTTTCAATTTTACCGCTTTAGTAATATAATGATACGATATTTTTATCCTTATATTTTTAAAAATAAAACAAAGAGAAATAGGACTCAACTAGTTACAACAAATCTTTTACAGGACTAAACATTTAATTTCTTAGTCTACGCATGATAAAAAATCATATATAATGCAGAGATTTTAGGCAGTGCATTGTTAGTTTTTTCTGATATTTATGAAGAGACTTAAATTTCGTATAACTGCAGCATTGGTTAAGTGCTCTAATATATAGATATATACCTATTCGTATCCTCTTCCTAATCCGAAAAAAGGATATAAAAGACATGTGTTTCCTTAACCTACACAGGCATGTCTACTACGTATTTGCACCCAAAAAGGCATAACTTGCCTCATTTGAAATAAAAGATTAATGATATATCTTGTAAAAAAATATCTAAAAGTCTACGATCTGTGAATAAACGTAATTTATAAACTTATAAAGCAGAGAGAAATAGAAGTTAACTTGTTACGGTAAATCTTTTACAAAATTAGACATTTAATTTCTTAGTCTACATATGACAAAAAAATCAAATATAATCTTAGGCAGTTCCTTGTTGTTTTCTTTTTTGAAATTTATGAACATTTGTAAAAATTGAAAATCTTTTAGGAAATATTAGAAATTTAATTAGGGTATATTCAGTATGTAAAGACTGTAGAATCCTATAGGTTTATATTTATAGGATGACATACTATATTAAAATAGGTATTAAAAATGTAACTTAGCTTAATACAGCAACCCTATGAATAAATAAAACATATATTATATGGATAGTCTTTGACTGATTGATTGAGTGATATAGTACATTAGGTTAGCGAAGTCCTTACACTGTAGCCTGAAGGTTGTATTATCTGTTATATCTGCTTTGTTCGAATAGGTTACTTATATGTCTTAATTGCCATAAAATTCCTCTTGCAAAGCCAAATTATGGCATCCTCAGGTATGTATTCGAGCATATGTATAAAATAGGGCTTATCTTCCAGCGTGAGGTAAAGCTACATTATTTTTTCATAAGTTTGACATACATATCGTGTAAATGTGATTGGAAAGTTGACATCTCAGTATAAATTTTCGCTACATTTGTTTGTAAGTATACCTGATAGTTGTTCTTAGAGTAATTAGACATATCAAATTTGTGTAAATTCTCATACATATCCTTACAGAAATTTCTAGTCTGAGCATGTAAAACTATTGAATCAGTGTTAGTGTAAAGCACGGTAGTATCATCGCCATAGACTTGATCTATGTGTATAAAAGTTATTCGTATAGCCTTGGGTATACTCAGAATTGAAAAACCTATCTAAACAAGTTATATATATATATATATATATATATATATATATATATATATATATATATATATATATATATATATATATATATATATATAAACTTAATGAAAGTCTACATCATCTTCCTCTATTAAATCATAGGCTTCAATAGTCTAGTTTTCGCCGCCACCTCTTGTTCCCGAAGTTCTTTGCAATACAAGCCTCTTTTTATTCGAGACATATTAAGAAATTTACTAGTGTACAGGGGAAGATTAGAGCCTTTTTTTGACTAAATTTTAAAAACTTTTTGTTAGTAATTCTTGTTAAATCCATACACATCAAAATATGTTCTCCAACATTATTTCATTTAATACAGAAAAACCTTATTGTCCAATGTCAACAGGTGAACAAAACTAGTCTTCTAGCCAAATTGAGATGGAAAAATATATACACACATAATATAAAAGATTCCTTCAGCACCTCTGATCGATAAGTATCTTTCAATCATTTCAATGACTGGGGATTATGGTATTGATATTAAATTCATTATTTTAATATCACATAAAACCTTTGCAATGGTTAAATTTAGTTAATATAAATAATGTCACTATTATGTTCTATTAATATATGAGACCACTAATAACATGTGATTAGTGAAACAAACTTTAAAGAGTTAAGATAGTTAGCAGTAAAATCAAATTACAGCTTTTGGAACAACCAAAAGAAAATATCGTCAGTCATAGAAATGGGGTGGTTTATTGGTGATATACCAATTAAGTTGAAAGATCACATTCTTATAGTTAGAAATGTATGTTGTACTTTAACTGATAGTTTACTGAATGTGCTAACACGTGTACGTCCTGATAATAATTTTGGTAGTGATTTGAAAAATATAAGGAAATTTTTTTACTTACTAACGCACATAGAAAAGACTTTCTCCAAAATAAAAGAATTAATTCAAACAAAAAAAATTCACAAAATGTCAATATTATTTCAAAGGTTTTTTCAACCGAAACGAATTTTTTTCATTTCTTAAAAAATATCTAATTATTGAATCAAAACAAGCAAATGTTACTAAAATCTAAAGAATCCAGCGAAGATGGGTTGGAAGATATAAACGAGCTTACGGGTATATTAAGAAAATGTGGGTAAAGTAATGGAAATGGTGCTAATACGTCCAATATATATATATATATATATATATATATATATATATATATATATATATATATATATATATATATATATATAAAAATTTGATTTTTAAAGAGTTGGAAATACTTGGTATAATTGAATTTTAGCCCAATAATGGCACGTTTATGTTTTTAATTTAATTCAGGATATGTTGTAATTACCCCCAAGCGCAGGTTTTCACAAGTTTTTAACGAATTTGTGGATATTTTAATAGTGAAATCAAGCTGTTATGAAATAGTGAGTGGTCCTCAGTCAAGATTTTATTTTTGGAAATAAATATCAATAAAGATAATCCAATAAAGTCTTAAAACTTAGAAGTTTAATTTATGAATATTTCCTATTCTTTAATATTTATAAAAGTTTTATATTTCTAAGACACAGCTAAGAGTAATAAATTTAATTAAAAATTGATGTCGTTCATGATGATAGCATCATCATCTTCAGATATAAGTATACCTCAATGACTTCATTAGCATCACCACTCTAGTTGCGATCCTTTACAGCCACATTTATGAATTTCGTCTCGGCTTCGAAGGATGAATCATCTTCTCCAGAACCGTAATTGGAAGTTTCATAGTCGAAAAAAATCAGGGAGACTGTTCAATCTGAATTCGATTCATAATTAGAATCAGACCCATTGCTAGCCTGTTCAACTTGATTCTGTATATTGAAAAAAAAATGATATTACAACAAAAAATATTTAGTAAACAGTGATATCTAATAATAAACATAAATATATGTAATAATAAGCATTATGTGGTTGTGTTTGCATGCGTACATGTCTCATTATGGTTCGGAAGATTTGCTTCATCCTCCATCACGTCCTAATTATTGAAGCAACTACAAGTCAATATAAAATCAAATAGTGCTGCGATACACAAAAAACATTCTAAAAATGGCTCCCTGAAACGATATGCAAACAATTATAACAAAAATGAGCTATAATATTTAAAAAATTTGAAGATCGTTAACACACATACTACACATATGGATATATACACACACACTCACACATACATACGCCTTTGTATAAACAAATATGTGTATTCACACACGCATACAGAGATATCTGTATACCCTTAAATACTCCATACGTACACATACACATATACCAATACACGCACGCATGCACGCAACTTTGCATACATACATATACATATATACACGCATATGTATGCCCACTTACATACACACATACAGACATTTTTGATAAGTTAAAATATTTGTACAAGTGTACTTACATTTTAGGTGTATTTTGCTACACTGTACAAAAATAAAAGGATTTTTTTCTCCTAATTCCCAAAAGAGCGAGTTAATACAAGTAATGACACTTAATCCAATTTTGTTCGAATTTATATATCTCTTGAAGCCCCCCCCCCCTTTTTTTAGAAATAATTGATCTGTTTCTAGAAAAAAATATACCCGGGAATCCGATTTAGCAGAGCTGACTTTAAAGATTACAAATTATCATTCATAACAAATTTAAAAATTAATCTTTTTTGACTTACGAAACCCGTATTGTTCCAAAAAATCACATAAAATGAGATACAAAACATATTGATACGGGAAAACAGTCAACATTAATACCATTCAAACAGATTTATATAGATAGATTTTATAGAAATTTATTAAACCCTAAACTTAATCTTTTTTATCCACTGAACCCTCAATAGTCGAAATATTACTTTAAATGAGACAAAAAAATTTATACAACAAAAGGGTGTTATTACAAGGATATATAAAACTCGAGCTGAACTCCGAACAAGAATAATGATTTAGATATCAATGATATAATTTTACATTCATTTGACCTATATAAGTTAAATAATCATAAAGAACTAAGGGAAGAAAAAGAGGATCGGGCAATATGGTCACCGGTGGCATTTTTGAGCCTCATCATACCTACATACAGTTGTTCGTCAGATGCGTCAAGCCTGCCTTTTATCAGATGTACAGAATTGTTAGAATTTGAAAATACATAAAACATGTATATTGATATAATTAATGAGTTTTGGTTCCATTATCAGAAATATTCACATAATATTTCTGATAATGGAACCAAAACTCATTAATTATATCAATATACATGTTTTATGTATTTTCAAATTCTAACAATTCTGTACATCTGATAAAAGGCAGGCTTGACGCATCTGACGAACAACTGTATGTAGGTATGATGAGGCTCAAAAATGCCACCGGTGACCATATTGCCCGATCCTCTTTTTCTTCCCTTAGTTCTTTATGATTATTTAACTTATATAGGTCAAATGAATGTACGGTATGGATAATTTAAAAAAAAAACAATTTTAACATTACGCGTAGCTGTTAAATTCTAAATTCAATCTCTTTGGTTACTGAACCCAGAATAGTCGAAATATTACTTTAAATGAGATAAAAAAAATCGATACAACAAAAAGGTATCATTAAAAATGTGAATAGAACCCAAAGTCATCAGTCATATCAATATGCATACTTCACTTCTTTTAAAATTCTAATCCTTCGCACCTAATAAAAAAAGCAGTGTGGAAATACAACAGAACCTTTCGCACCTGATAAAAATGCAGGTAGTGACGCATCTGGCGGACGGTAAAAAGCAAGTATGACGAGGTCCAAAAAGTCCACCGAAAAATGCCACCGGTGGCCATGTTGCCAGATCCTCGTTTTATTCCCTTGATTTCTTACAATTATTTAATTAATACAGAGAAATTAATTAAGTTAATCCGTTCAAAACAATAGAAATAACACTTTAAAACGGTATCGTGGTTACTAAAACCATTATTAAAAGGAAAAAACGGGGTCAGATTAGGTCGATTCTTGTGAAATGATAAAAAAAATAGCATATGCGACGTTGCCATTTCCCCTCGATCCGGCATTTCCGGTGGATGCAGAACTGTCACATCCTATCAACTAACCTACTCTAGAAGAAATATTACCATTACCGAAATATAATCATATAAAGAAAAAATATTTACACTCATCATACCCCACACTACTTCTGTTCGCTGCTGGTCCTCTGTTCTTTACTCTTTCTTCACAACACCAAGGTCACACAAATAAATCTCGTCAAATTGTTTCCAATCGTTGGTGTTCGGCACTTTTCACTCACACGCGTTCTGACGCGATGATTTGCCTTTTTACCATGGAAAGAAAGCATGCAAAAACTTACCTGGAACAAAAGAGAAAAACTATTAATTACACAATTAAAATATCATGATCATACAGTGAAGTGGAATAGACAAGGACAGTTTCAGTATCTTTCGAAAGCCAAATTAAAAAAAAATCATGAAAGTTTTGTACCTCGTAAAAACATGTCCTAAAGTTTGTTGTTTTTAAAATACAGGATTTTCATTTTTAAAATATATATAACATAATTGAAATTTAGTAAATTTTATTGATTAAAATTAATTTTCCTCGTTTTTACTATCAACGTACGCATAGGGTTACTTTACTAAATTAATTTTAAAAAAATATTATGCTGCTTTTGCTGATCCTAATGAATTATTAAGAATTGTCTAATAAAATTACACTAAAGTGGCCTTGAGCATTTTCTAAAAATGAGTCTTGCAAGTATACATCTTTTCTGTTTATGTAATTTTAATTGATACTATATAAAAATTCATTAGAACACAGTATGTCAGCAACATAGCGGTGTGATTTCAATATTTATAAAAACCAACTATGATACAGAAAATTAAAAACTTAAATTTCTCTGCGGAATATACACGAAAAATAAATTATCTTACCTTAGTCAAATCTGCAGACTGCCCTAATCCAGCTTGTGTCCCGAACATTTTAAGTTTTCATGATCGCACTTAATTACAGTCCCAGAAACAGTTTCAAAAAACAACTGCTTTTTGCAACAACTTGTCCTAGGAAACCACAATTAAACAGACAAAGGAAACACTGCATTGCTGACCAGATTTAGTTTCATATGAAATCAAGATTAAACTGATTCAAGATAGAAAAATTGTGATTAGCATTTTTAAAAAACAAAAACGATTTAGCCAATCCTTTCTGTACGTTAGACTAAAAAAGACTGAATAAAGTAACGCGTGCAAGGTTTCCCTGTCTTATGCCACCCTGAAAAATTCGCGACCCGGCTTTTTACTCTCCTGAAACAAAAAAAAAATTATCATTAGTTTTAAAATGTGATTAGATTATAAACAGCGTATGTCTTAGCCATTATTTGCCACTAAATAAGGAAAACTAATTTCTCTATTATCTTTGTCTATGACTGCATTTATGAAGGAGCATATAATTCGAAAACATTTAAATATGTTTTTTTTAAATACAATGTTCATACAAAAAACACATTTTTGAATTTTGAAAAAATCAAAGAGGATACAGCGCGTTTCATGTACTATCTATACCACTGAGATAGAAACATTATACCTTAATGATTTAAATAGATATGCATTTGAAAACTGACAGTTTAAAAATTTGAGTTCAGTTTCTCTACTTTGGTTTTAATAACATTGCTCTATATTTCTTACTTCTGTTTATGGTAATGAATATGAAAGTTTTTTTCTTTTAACATGCCTGACAAAATGTATTTTTTAAAGTTGCCTTTGTCAACACGAACGTATGAGATCTTAGACAATAAAGCATATTTCATAATAATAATAAAGAATATTTTAAATAGTTTAGTTTGGTTTGGGGTAAGTATATATAAGATATGCTAAACACATATCTGTGGATTAACGTCCTGATATCAGAGACTGTCGCTGAATAGAAATTTTACCTTGTTGCTTAAACAATGTAATCAGAAAAAATCAACTTACAACCGATGGCTCCACAAGGGAATATTTAAATACGCATCTGTTTAACTTAATAATATTATATTTTAGTTACCTCCTTGTCCATCTCCATTTGCACGACAACATTATCTTCTTCCATAACTGATGATATTTTCTTTCTTCACGATCCTACTCTTCATGGTACGAACAAAACTGGGTGGCGAATAACCCAAGACAGCCGGCTGCCAAGCCTTTTCCAGACATCCAATTGTCTTCAAAAGCTAACTGTACCGAGCTTTTAAACTACGACGATGTTTAGGAAAAACCCATGAAGATTAGAATCTCCACACGCGCTACGCGCTTTATGTTAAATTTTTACCTACAGAAAAGAATGGTAACACTACACATATTATCTCCATAATTCTGATCTTCAACTTGATCGATTACTCAATATCCACAAGTTTTAGAGTCAAGAGTCATGGAGGTGCTGCGCATAAGGTAGCCATGCTAATCCTACAAGCAAAAAACGGCGCGGTTGTATGCAAATGTATCTGAAACAAATAAAAACATGTTTAAGCAATTATATTTTCAATTCGATGAGCGGGTATTCCAAAAAAAATTATGCCCCGAAAAGAGCATAAGAGAGTTTAATTTTATGGATATGATGTATGATAATTTTTAAATGTTATCAATGTTTCAGTTTGCTAAAAGAAACTTCAAATTCAAGGGCTGAAACAAATTGGCCATGATTATACTTCTTTTATATACCAGATGTTGGTTAAGTCTATTCAGAGCATTTTTGTGGAAATAGTTTTATACAAGAAGATGAGCAAAAAGTTTGTGGTGTGCTTCTTACAAATAAACTGCCTAAAAAAAGTTATGAAGCACTGTTTGATGTGAACATTTTGAAGCAACTAAACTTGGACTTAATAACATACACTGGCTCTACAAAAAAAATTCCTGAATTTTCAATTTTTCAATATTATTAAGCATGTTTGGAAATTACATAAACTTTACTTTTATGTATTTGTTTTGCCTAAAAATAAAATAATAACCTTTTGTTTGAATATCCTATTAATTTAAAATAAATTTATATTTAATTACTTATTAAAGTAGTGAGAAGCTGTGATTGATTACCATTTCAAAAATTCAACTTTAGGAAAGGTCAATTCAAGATCCTCAAACAGTTAAGTAAATGGAAAATTTGACCTAGTGCAAAAATTAAAAGTTGCTAGTAAATCTTTATGTATATATTTAGATTTAAAATGATTGTATTAATGTAAGAATCCCACTCTTGTATTTAAAATCTTTTTATATTTGAGGTGTGTTAATAAATATTCTTTATTTTACAATTAAATACAGACTGCTCTAACATTTTATCCACTTTGGAGTTTAATTTTTTAATAAAAATGGTTTAGTACATAATGATATTTTACTCCTTTAAGTTACAGCTCCGTTATTATGAAGGAAATGTCAACATTTGTTAACTCTATATAAATACCTAACTCATCAGTTTCCTAAAAGTATCGAGGAGAACATAATTTTAAAAAGACCTAATCGAACCTATTTTTAAATAATGAAACTATTACTTTGCGATAGATTATATGGACATTCCGAGACGTTATATTAAACAATATACATGTATATTAATTCACGATATAAAATTTTTAAAAGTAAATGCCTTTATACATTTTTTCATTAAGTTGTTATACTCTATGTCCGAAGAAGGATGTAGACCATACTAATGTTATTTACAAAAATACCCACTGGTTTCCACAATCATTTCCAAAACAGATATTTAAAAAAAAATAGTCTCTATTTATTTTTGGTGCATATTTCACATTTTACCTATTTTGCTAAATAACAGTTTTATTGTAAAAAATAAAATAGAAAAAGCATTTTCATTTATTTATAAGAACTGACTTTTCACGCTTGTTATCTGAAAATAATAAAATTGCAACATATTTATGCTGTTCCAAAGAAGTTTAAAAACATTAGCTTTAAAGAAATTGCTTTGAACACAAAAATTACAATTTTGAGGAAACTAAAAACAGAAATTCAAGTTAAATATTGTTTTACTCAAACAATTATCCCGGTATTTTTGATTGAATGTACTCAATTAACTTGTCAAGTAAAATAAGAAAGAGCGATTTATTGTTTTAGATATACTATAGAAAGAGAGAGTTATTGTCTAAACCTGTTAGTTAGAATAATAGAATTGACATTCATTCACTACACATTCACGCCAATATAAGAAACTAGCAGGGAATTCAATGTAGTCATACAAATCATTGCACCTAATGGCGACCAATAAGGAGGTTCAAAAATTATTTTCATAAGCAGTCAAGTTTTATATGTCATGTTCGCGATTCTACAAAACGCTTTTTTGTTATACAAAGACTTTTGGTAAACTAAAAACTGTAGTAGTATGAATGTAATACTGTGTAACTAAAAATGACACTTTAAGTTTTAGCAAAGAATTGTTGAGCATTATAAGACACTGCTTGTAATATTGAAGTATTAGCCGCAAATGCAGAGTAATATGCCCACCAGTGTTCAAAATAATGGTAGCAATTCAACCCTTATATAAGGAAATCAAAAGCGATCAGATATTTCTTGATACAAAAAAATAAACAATAGTAATAAAAATAATACTTACATTAGTTAGCATCAATGTTCACCCTGAAGAAATGCTCTGCTCCAAGTGTTAATAAACGAGTCTATGATCCAGAAATTTTCCGAGGCCGCCGTAACCATTCCTGGACCGGGAGAAAATTTTGCAACCCGTCGTGTCTCCTCCTCTTTCACCGGCCGTACTCCACCCAACTCTTCTGATGGGCCAACAAAGTGTCTAGGAGTACGACTCAGGGTGTAATAGTCCCTAGGTACCCTCAACAACGATTAAGCCGCTACTGAAGTACCCCCAGGGTTGGTCCACATCACTGGGATTCAGTAGTGCGCCGAGGCTTCGAACACGTCTGACCCCGCGCCAAGGTATAGAGAGTTACTCCTACGTGAAATTGGATTCGTCCGCGTAGCGAAGGACATAATATAAATTTTTCGCGTCTGAAAAAGTAAATAAACGTTGTATATTAGAAAAATTTAAATAGGACTATTAGTTATAGAAAGGCAAGATGGCGATATCAAGTTACTTGATACTGGTTGTTTGAAAAAATAATGTAAAATTGCCCTTAGCGTCAGTTTTTAATCAAATGCATATAAAAGTAATCACTTGGTTCACATTACGTGTTACTATTTTTTTCCAAAACCAAACTGCACTGAGATTTTTCAAAATTTCGAAAAAGTTCTAAAAAAGGTGTTTGTAATTTCCTACGAAATAAAATTCGATTATATTCTCAATGAGAAATTGAAAGGAAAATAAAAGAATTATAACCTACCAAGTGTTTGGCAAATATATATTTTATTAACAAGTAATGCCAAATAAATATTTTCTTTATTTAATTCGAAAACTATTGTTTCTACTAAAAAATATATCATTACAAAATTATAGGCAATAAAAAAAACTTTCAAATGCCTATTTGTTTGTTAAAATCCTTTCATTGGTTGCCGAGATATTTACAAAAAATCTGAATTATTTAATAGTCCCAATCACAGTCACCCAGTTTAACGAGACAAATTGTGCACAAAATACAACAAAAACGGTACCTCTTTTTCGCTTATAAACAAATTAAATAGTTAGTCCCAATTCATAGGTAAAAATTATGCCCTCGCCAAAAAATTTCTGGTTCCGCCCTTCTTAATACTTTTTCAAGTTTTCAAAAGTATTAAAAATATTAAAAAATGATACAATAAAAAAATAGATAACACAATTTATTCCAGAATTTTACTAGGAAGGGGGGTCAAAGCTAAAATATAATTAATCCTGAACTTTGATGCGACTCCCATGCATTAAAACGTGGTAGTAGTCTTGGCGAAAATCTAAAAAAAATTGTATTAAGAATTGATTGGGAAATTTCCCTCGTTCTGGATAATTTGACAATTGAAAATAAATATATTTTTGGCACTTGAAAATGGATTTGAAAAATACTTAAAAAATCTTTGGCTCTTCGCAAACAGTTCCCATTTGATTTCAAATATATGATGCCCAAAATTTAGAAAATTAAAAAAAATAATAATAATTCAGGTTTAAATTTTCATAAAAATTATTTCAATAAATAATATTAAAGATGTAATTTTCTCTCTCTCAAAGAACAACACTACGAGAAAATTTAAACATAATTGTTGACAAAAGCTAAAACTCTATGATTTAAAAATTTTTTAAATTTAATTTAAAAACTTTTTTGGTATTATCAATTTTTTTTTATTTTCGTGTTTTGAGCATTTTGAAACAGATTATATATATATATATATATATATATATATATATATATATATATATATATATATATATATATATATATATATATATAAATATTTCCAATTTGAAATGGACTTTGAAAAAGATTTTAAAAATTCTTTTACTCCTTGTTACCCCCCCTTTGATTTAAAATAAAAAATCTGTAATGAAATAACTTTTAAAAAGACTTTAAAAAATTATAAATTTAATAATGGCTCCTCTCAATGGGCTCTCTTCATTTTTCATTTTTACAAGGAAAAATAATTATATATATATATATATATATATATATATATATATATATATATATATATATATATATATATATATATATATATATTATTTTTCCTTGTAAAAATACGAAGGATCAAGACAGGTGTAAAACAGTAGGAGCATTCAAAAATCTACGGGGGGAGCACATTCTCTTAGTTGCGCCACTGAATATATTATTACTACCATACTAAAAATGCACAGAAAGATCAAAAGAAATATTAAGTCAATTATTCGTATTTAAAAAACAACTAAAATAAATAAAATACCAATAGTTTTTAACCATCCGCACAAAAAGTGAAAGGTACTAAATTAAAATTTTAATTACAAAATGACAAAATACTTACTAATTCCTTGATGAAAAATTTTTGAAATATTTTTTTTTTCAAATAATGTGTCCCTCAGTTTCAAATGACCAAATGAAATAAAAACTTATTTTACCCGTTTTAAAGATGAATGAAATAAGAACTTTTTAAAACCTAAATAAAGATTTAGATGTTATCAATTTTTTTTTATAATTTTTAGTGAAAGATGAAAATTTATCTTCACCTGGAAAATTGAAATAATTTTTAAAAATTTTAATAACTATGAGTTTCTCATAAAGAAAATGAACGAAAACATTTTTGGAATATCAATGAAAAATGTATTTTTAATATTTTTTAGAAAAATGTTTACTACTTTGATGGTTTTTGAAAAATTTTAAAAAATATCTTGCGTTGAAAAAATATATACTAAAACGATAGATTTTTACGTTCTTTTAGTAGTTTAATCCCCATATTAAAAGACATATATTAAAAAAGTACCTTTTCAAAAGAATTAGATAAACTCCTTCTTAAAGTCTTAGTTAAATAAATAAATAAAGAAATAGAATATATATATATATATATATATATATATATATATATATATATATATATATATATATATATATATATATATATATATATACGTAGCCTTTTTAATAAAGTACCTTTTAAAAAAACTAATAAATAAAAAATAGATTATATATATGACTTTCACAAGAAACTATATATATACAGACTTTACAATAATCATAAAAAAATTAAATGTTTATTGGACTCCCTGAAGGCGCTTCTTTCGTTTCCCTGTAAAAACACATATAAGTAACTAAATTTAGCGAAGATATAAAAAAATTATATTTTCAATATTCAGAAGTATTAACTGGAAACTTCGAAATGGTTTTTTAAAATAAAAATATTCCTCTTCTGTATAGAGCGTCCCCCTGAGACATACACAAGGCAAAATGTAATAAATATATATTAGGCGAAAAAATATATAAATAAATTTTGACCTTAAATTTTTTGTTTTATATTTTCAGAAGTATTATTTCAAATTTTGGGCACGTTAAAATGATTTTTAAAAATAAAAGGTACCCCCCTTAATAGAAAGCTTCCCCCTGGGACACGCGCAAAAAACAACTATATATTTATTTTTAAAAAAGTTGTTTTTAATACATTTTTGCCAAGTTTTTGCAATTTTCGTAGACTACAATAATCTTAAAAATTAAAATCTAAATTTGACTTTTCCAAGAAACCCCTTTGGCATCCTCGTGAAAACATATGTAAACAAATTTTGACAAGACATAAAAAAATGTATTTTTAAAATTCTTTCAAAAGAATTATTCCAAATTTTGGGTACTTCGACATGATTTTATAAAAACAAGAAATATTCCCCTCCAGTAAAAAGTTTTCCTCTGGGATACTCACAAAAAAAATTTGACAAAATATATGTGAATATAAATTTTACGAAATTCTTGCTAGTTTTATAGACTTTATAATAATCTTAAACAATAAAATATATATTTGACTGTAGCAGCAAGCCTCTTTGTATCTACGTCAAAAAAATACATAAATAAATTTTGAGAAAACTTAAAAAACATTGTATTTTCAATATTTTTTCAGAATTATTCCAACTATTGTGTACTTCGAAAAGATTTTTAAAAATAAAAAATATCTCAACGTTGGTAAAAAGCTTCTTTCAGTCTGGAATATGCAAGCAAAAATTGTATTATTTTCTTGAATTTTTTCCTAGTTTGCACACTTTATATTAGTTTTACTAAATAAAAAATATATCTGCAACTACCCTTTCGTCGCCTCGTAAATAAATATATGAATAATTAAAAAAAAAGCTAAAAAACTTTATTATTTAAAAATCTTTGCAACCTGGACTAACCTAAAAAGTTTATTTTATTTGATCGTTTATTTTTTTATTCCTCGGATTTTAGAAAAAAAAACCAAGAACACTGTGTAAAAAGAGGAAAAATTAATTCAATTTTCAGTAATAAAAATAATTTTTTTTCAAGAAATACAAATTTTCTTCCATATGGTACAGACCTTTCCGAGACTGAAATAATTTAAAACGACAAAACCGTCGAGCGCCCCCTAACGGCATCATTTCCAAAAGATCAGGCGCCGGTACGGGGGGTCTAAGTCAAGTAAAACCGAAGTAATTTATTTTTTTTAGAACAATACAAAAAAAGTATTAAAATTTCAGCGCGATTTCATTTTAAATATTAAAATTATTCTGACATTTAGTTATATAAGTAGGAAACAGTACAAAGAGGCAAATAATTTTGAGATGAAAAATTCTTCAAAAACTGAATTCTTAATACAAAAATGTACTAAAAACCGTAATTTATAAAAAATTATCGGGCCCTTTGGAATTTTAAAAATCAAAAAAGTTAAAAAAAAAGATATACTTACAAAGCGAAGGAGCAGAGCAGGATTTTATGTTAGGATGAAAAACACGGAAAATTTAAATTAAAATGCTCGACGGTAATATCCGTGACCATCCCGAGATGACCTCCTCTAAGTCGACCCAGGACCGAGCGAGAAGATGTCCTCGCAACACATTCGATACGAAGTTTCAGGACGCAATGAAGAAATAAATTAAGACCAAAAATAGAAATATTCGCAGCAAAAAACTCTTCATCGAGCTCGGGTTGGTATAAAAACAGTTGAAAAAAGTGACGAATCTCGCCCGTTTGTTTTGGTAAACGAAGGTATCGCGATATTTTTTACCTGAAATTTTATTAAGTTTTGTTCAATTTAGCACTTCATAGATCACAATTTTAATAAATTATTTACCTATAATGAAAAAATTCTGGATAATTAATATGTTTAATTTTACTAAAGGAAATATTTTTCACAAACATTTAAACATTATTCGAGCTGCAAAAATAAAATAAATTATTTTATGCCTCCTATTTTATATTTTGAGGATTTTAAATTAAAATAGGAATTTCTAGATCATATTGCATCTTTTATTTATAAAAATAAAAATTTTCATTTTACAGAGTGTCCGCAAAAAATGAGGCAATTATTCTATTGTACTTAATTTTAGCAATTAAAATATTTTTGGTCAAAAATTTTCGATACTATTTTTATTAAAAATAATATCAAAAATGTAAAAGTTAAGATGGCATGTACAAGGTGGAGCAAAAACTAAAAATATGTAAAGTAATAGTAAAATGAGCGTCTAAAATGTTCATTTTAATGTAGATTCTCATCGGATAATATTCAAGTTGTGCTGTAGTAAAATATTATTATTTAATTTTCAAAGATGTATGACGAAATTTTAAAAAATCAAATGTTCCAAAGGATACCGTACCAACCTTACGGACAACGGTTCCCCGTGAAATCGGTCGAAATATAGTATGACGTAATGCTTGACTTCCTGATCAAAAATTTTCATGAAGCCATCGAATGGCTAGTTTTTGAAATACAGGGGGGTCTAAGGGCAGCATGTTAGCTTTAGGCCATGGTTCTGCATCATTTCCTTGAAGTTGAATAATTAGGAAACTAAGCATTCTGGGGAAACAGTTTTAATATAAAAGTTGTAAATATTAAGCGGGTAAGGTAATTTTATCATCACGCTATTTTTAGTGGTAATCCATATATGTTTATGCAGATATGGAAAGTCTGGGAATATTTGCTCTTTGCGAAAATGTAAGTGAAATGGTACTTACATTTTGTTTTATATTTTTTGAAGTTCAAATGCGTCTTTACTGTTATCCTTTACTGGAAACAATTTTTAAGCAAAAAAGTTGTAGGGAATTGACGGGAGCAACTTATGGTGACCTTTAGGTTTACTTTGAGAGATAACCATTTGGATAAATTTGATTTTTTAAATAATTTAAGGGTGTAATGTTAACTTGACTTTGAAATGGCCGTGAAGTTTACTCTCAAGGTCAATCTTAAGGTTACTATGAGATGCTATGTTCAACTCCCTCCATAACGCTTGATTACAAATTTATAGGCGAATTTATTACAGATTGGCCGGAAAATCAGATTAGACCTTCATATGACATTTTACTACCCAAATTACCTGTATGTTGGATGAGGGATCTCCCAGAGTTCCCATTTCTGCATTAAAATATGTTGATTACTGTTAAAAACATAACCTGGCCTTGAAATTGCAGTAAGGGTCACTATCAAGGTACACATCAACGTCACTATGACATTATTTATAACTTTTGTACTGGTACTTTTAGTCCAGAACGTTTAGTTTCCGAGTTACGCAAATTCAAGTAAATGAAGTGAACGGTCGCTCATAGCCAACATCTTATCCTTAGTCCGTCTGTGCCTCAGAAAAATTAGTCATATATGAGAGGCACGAGTACAAAATGTGTATTATAAGCAAACTTACCATTGTTCTTATATGTGTTGCCGGTGACTCCCTGAATACCACGCCGGTGGTCTAACTGCTTGGGGTTGGTGCAGAGGGTTGTTCACTAATTCTTCAAAAAGTCTCTTAAAAATGATACGTTAACATCCTTGGCAGACGGTCAATGCACCGCAGTCGACATGATAGACTGTTATATATATATTATATAACCTACCAGACAAGTTTCATCTGGGTTGCGATTCTATAAGGGTAAAGGGAAAGAGAATGTCATAATTAGGACCTTTGTTCAGTCTGCAGTAACACATAAGTATGTCACTGTCTTAAAAGAGATAAGGAAAGGAAATCTCCAAAAATATGCTTACAGAATCGAGCTTCTGATGTTTGCTAATTTTTTAAAAAGCCTCACAAAAATGACATGTTGACATCCTTGGCACACGGCCAATGTATAGCAGTCAAGGTGGCAGAGTGGTTTTTTTACTATTTGTGGACCTCAGTCGGTCAGTTGGGCCACTTTCCTCATAAACAATAAAATGCCTCTTTTTGTAAAATATTGTTTTTATTTATTTTATGTGTTTACAAATTCAGTTTCTCTTCGTAGAAGCAAGGTTCATTAATAGTTAACTTTTCAACATTAAAACCTTCGACTACAACAATAGATTTAAACAACAATCAATTTGTTTGACGGCTGTTTCTGTTTGACATATATATTTTTATATAATTTTGCTTTCAGTTTTTTGCTCAAGTCTTTTGAGTGTTTTTAAGTGTTAGAAATTACCATAAATGTGACGTTTACAATTAACATCAAGAAGAGGACTTAAAAACTTATTTTTAACAGTCAATATTGTTCGAACATTATTTACATATTGATAATACTAATAGTAATTTAGGCAATCATAAATTCATAATTTCACTTTATTCTAGATTTGACATACCAATTAGTATGTTATCCTAGTTTAACTAATGCAATTAGAAAAGGATAGCATTGAATCGGTGTGTGTACCACGAAATAAAAGATCTCATACTGTTCTGAAGATATGCTAATTCTACGGGGGAATTCGTTGATTAAAACAGACAAGAGGTGAAAACATCTTTCGTAATTTTAAAAAAATCCGATTGGTCTAGTAAAATTTTCTCAGTAAATATTCTTGACATAGCGGTGAATGCACCAATTAAAAACACTTTCAAAAATTTTTGAGCGCTCAGTTAATTTAAATAAATCTTGACACTATGGAGAATGCGCCTATTAAAAAGAAAATTTTGTCATTATTATTTGA
This sequence comes from Diaprepes abbreviatus, assembly GCA_034092305.1. Taxonomy (NCBI): domain Eukaryota; kingdom Metazoa; phylum Arthropoda; class Insecta; order Coleoptera; family Curculionidae; genus Diaprepes; species Diaprepes abbreviatus. Next base: position 20,038,639 of record JASJET010000055.1, on the reverse strand, counting down.
AATTTGTTGGGTTAAGAGCTATTTTTAGACTGCATTCATCATATTAAGGTCATGGTGCCAAGAAAATTTATTTTTGTGACAGCACTTTTTTGTGTTTTAACCAACAAAATACGAAATGCTTCACTCGTGAAAAGTTTCACTAAAATTGACAATGGTCACTTGGCTTACTTTCCTCATAAGCAATAAAATACTCCTTTTTGTTAAAGATTGTTTTCATATTTTAGTTGATAAAGTATGTAGGGCTAAAATTTCCCGCATGCACCTGTCGCCTTGAACGTAGACACCATTATCTCATATACAGTAATGGAAAAATGAATGGAAATTTTTAATTATGTTCGTATTAATTAATACTAAATTTGTCAAGAGCTTTTTACATTTTGCTAAAATGCAGAAATCCAGTCATATATAAATTATCGCCTTTAACAATCTAAAAAGAAATGTTTATATTTTTTTGCGATAAGGAATTTGTTGCTGGAAACAAATATGGAAACTATTTATATTTTGGTTTTAAAGTATTCAGTTTCAGTTCAACAATGTAAAAATATTAATTTATTATGTTAAACACCATTATTTTTCATGTGATTTTAAACAAAAAATTGTAGATTTATTTAAAATGGGGAGAAAAAAGTCCTTAATTGCAAAATATTGAAATATTTCTAAAAGTACCGTAACGAAAATAATACAAAAATATGATAGTCCTGGTGATGTAAGAAGAAACAAAGAAAATATTAAGATTATTTATAGGAAAATAAATGTTACGAAAAATACCAGTATTTTAACGGCTTTATTTAAAAAAAGATCTTAAATGGTCTGAACATTTATAAGGAGAATGGGTAATAGCGCCCTAGAGTCATGTGAAATAACGCCCTGAAGCTAAATGCCCTATACTTAATAAATATTCTCATCAAAATTTTTGCTAATGCCCCAGTCATGAGGTCTGGTTCTCCCTAAAGAGACGGTTGAACGTCATCAGAGTCATCTTCTAATGTGCTCTGCAGAGGATTCATACGAGTTTAAAGGTATGGAATTTCCGATAAACTGATATGACAAATGGTATAGTATAGCTTAACGGTTAAAACGGAATAGGCATGTTGCCCTAAACTCACTGACTATATTCTCATGGGTCATACATCGGGCCAAACTAGACTGAATATCTTCTTATATGTAGATTTTGACAACGTTAGGTCGAGGCAGCCCGTCGGTTAGGAGGCAAAAAAAGTATTTTTTATCTGCGCATTCGCCACATTGTCAAGATTTGCTTTAATTAGTGAACCACTATGATGTTCCAGGCTCTGAACTTGCGCATTCGCCAAAGTTTTTTTTTTTTAAATATTAATTCAAATTTTGTTAAAATTCAAGATGTTTTCATCTCTTAGCTGTTTTAATATTGTAAAGTTAGGTATTAACACGCACTTATAAAGTATATGTACTGATCGTCAAAAAAATAGAAAATGTCCGGACCATGCTATGCGCCATTTTGGGTAAGGTGTAGTTATAATAACAGTGAATACGCTGTCGCCACTCAAAAATTATAACGACTAAACGTAATCGTTTACCTCCCAGAGTGAGTCCACACGATACCAAAAATTTCGGCGTAGGCGTATTACGCCCATTTATGTTAAAAATGTCTCGTCCACACGGGGAACTTTTATCGTGCAGTCGTGCAGTCGTAATGTTTTTTTTGTGGTAACCTAACTTTTTTCTGATTTTTTGATAATATTTATTTATGTATAAATTAAAATGAAAGAAAATAAAAAAAATAATTGCAGCAATGTTGTTATGTAGAAAAAGAAAACTAAAGAAAAAATTACAAAAGATAAGGATATTATTAATATATTCTTTATTAAAATAACGGAAAAGTCGTTGCTACTAGGTCCGATCTGTTTTTGAGAAAAACATTGGAGAAAGGCTTGGACATATTAATGATTTAATTCAAGAAATGCGAAAAATTGACCCTGATTTTTTAAAAATATTTTCCTGTTACTCTTGGTGAGTTTGAAAAGCTGTTGTTGGGTCAATAATTAGGAAACATGCTATGGAAATGTGTACAGCTATACACTTATTACTAGGTTTGAAAAAACATTGTGATATTTAGCTGATGAAATCAGCATGTGAAAGCAACAGTGCGAATTCCGAGTCGGTAAACAGTGTTTTTGAAATTAGTCATGTTACTTGTGCAATAATATGAGACTCTTTAAAACAAGTTTTATTTCCGAAGTTTGCCACTTCTACCTGGTAAAGAATTGCCAAGGAGTTCAAAAACGAGAGTTTCAATATAAAGTGTCATTTTAACAATGGTTTTAATAATTACAATTGTTTGTAGTTTTTCGAAGAATATATTACGTATGACACTAACTGGATTTCTGTTATTAAATTCCATCAATGTTAATTTTTACTTTTTAATTGTTTATAATAGGTTTATATAAAATTTGCTAAGGGTAGGGTTACTAGACTACAGGAATTTTCCTGACATGTCTGAAATTTTAGCCCCTTGTTAGGAAGAAACAGGAAAAAACTGCAATAGTCAGTATTTTTTTGAAATTAAAAGAGGAAAATATAAGTAATGAAAAAATATTTATTAATCATTCTAGTGAGAAAAAATAAATTGATTAAACGTTAACAAAATGAGTGAATTGTTAATTTAGTATATTAATAAATTTAGTTTCATACTTTTTATTGTTTGATGTTTCTTTTGGCAATTGCTGGACTTTTATAACCATTTCATGACATTCTTCACATGATATGTTCTTTAAGTTAAATTGTGTCTAGAGTAGAACCTTAACAGAAGACATTGTTGTAAACCAACTATTACTACAAATTATTAATTATTAAATTAGTATATATATTTTTAAGTTACTCTTATGGATTAATAGATAATTATAGTCTAATATTTAATACTCCCTTAAGAAATAGTTATATCTTAAGTAAATTTATGTTCGAATAGGTTCAAACAAAAGCATGCCTTAATCTCCGAAACTCTAAAACTTGACTTTTTACAGAGACCATTAGTTTTGTTTATATTGTCATCGTCCCATAAATACACACTTTTTCATTTCAGTAATCATGTAAATAAATAGTTATAAGTTATATTTGTTAGTACGCCTATGACTGTCAAATATATAATTTAGATTCAGAATAGAATGAAACTAGGACATGAACATTGAAACGAGAGGAACTAAAATCAAAAAACTACAATAGTAACATTAAATTAGTAAGTAAGAACAAAAACTGTTGTTACCTCATGATTTAGTGAACATTATAATAAAATATTAAAAAAGTAATATTAGAAGATTTATTTGAATTCATCGAACTAGCAAAGTTATAACATTGATTGCAGCGAAAGGCAAAGCTTATAACAATATAGACAGTCTGTCTCTCCTTAGTCCACTACGCTCCCATTAATGAGAAGACTCACTCGATATTGGCATTTGATGTTTTGATTGCAAAAATTTTGAAAATCTCACTGCCTTAACATACAACATTCAGATAAAATGTCCGGATATTTACAGAAACATTAGGGATATTGTCAGGAAAACTCATTATTTGATCTGGTAACCATAGCTAAGGGCATGTCTGTGGATTAGAGTCTCGATATCACAGATTGTCGTTGAATAGAAATTGTATTATATAATGGCCTTTATTTCATAAGCTTTAATTTATATAATGAACACCTGTATTATTGCAATTGTTATAAAATTAATAAAAAAATGAACAAAAATCTTTTCTTTTTTTTTTTGAGGACCAAGCAGTAATGATCTTCGGTAATAAGCATTTTTAATAAATTAAAACAATTTAACATAATTCATAAATATCTATTATTTCAAAACTCGCTAAATAAAATATATAAATAAAACAACAAAGTTTCAAAAAAAACATAGGTTATGTTTTCATACAAAATATTGAAAATAAACAGTTTCCACCATTTTGAAAGCAGTCCGCTGAAAAGTTAAACATGATTTGGCGTAATGACCTTGGAAAAGGCGGATTTAGGCGGGAAATCTTCGGTCTTTGTCTTTTTTTAAATCTAACAAATCACAATGCTTGAAATTTGACATATGTCTTATTACGCTACGCTGCCGCCGAAATTTTTGGTATCGTGTGGACTCACTCTGAGTCCACACGATAAGAAAAATCTGGGCGGCAGCGTAGCGTAATAAGACATATGTCAAATTTCAAGCATTGTGATTTGTTGGATTTAAAAAAAGACAAAGACCGAAGATTTCCCGCCTAAATCCGCCTTTTCCAAGGTCATTACGCCAAATGATGTTGAACTTTTCAGCGAACTGCTTTAAAAATGGCGGAAACTGTTTATTTCCAATATTTTGTATATAAACATAACCTATATTTTTTTTAAACTTTGTTGTTTTATTTATATATTTTATTTAGCGAGTTTTGAAATAATAGATATTTATGAACTATGTTAAATTGTTTTAATTCATTTGAAATTCTTGTTACCGAAGATCATTACTGCTTGGTCCTCAAAAAAAAAGATTATTGTTCATTTTTTTTATTAATTTCATAACAATTGCATTAATACAGGTGTTCGTTATATAAATTAAAGCTTATGAAATAAAGGCCATTATATAATACAATTTCTATTCAACGACAATCTCTGATATCGAGACTCTAATCCACAGACATGCCCTTAGCCATGGTTACCCGATCAAATAATGAGATTCCCTGACAATATTCCTAACGTTTTTGTAAATATCCGGACATTTTATCTGAATGTTGTATGTTAAGGCAGTGAGATTTTCAAAATTTTTGCAATCAAAGCATCAAATGCCAATATCGAGTGAGTCTTCTCATTAATGGGAGCATAGTGGACTAAGGAGAGACATAGACTGTCTATATTGTTATAAGCTTTGCCTTTCGCTGCCACCAATGTTATAACTTTGCTAGTTCTGCTTTTAGTTTATCACTTGTTTTGGACGAATTCAAATAAATCTTCTAATATTACTTTTTTAATATTTTATTATAATGTTCACTAAATCATGAGGTAACAACAGTTTTTGTTCCTACTTATTAATTTAATGTTACTATTGTAGTTTTTTGATTTTAGTTCCTCTCGTCTCAACGTTCATGTCCTAGTTATATTCTATTCTATATCTAAATTATATATTTTACAGTCATAGGCGTACTAACAAATATAACATAACTATTTATTTACATGATTACTGAAATGAAAAAGTGTGTATTTATGGGACGATGACAATATGAACAAAACTAATGGTCTCTGTAAAAAGTAAAGTTTTAGAGTTTCGGAGATTAAGGCATGCTTTTGTTTCGAGCCTATTAGAACATAAATTTACTTAAGATATAACTGTTTCTTAAAGGAGTATTAAATATTAGACTATAATTGCCTATTAATCCATAAGAGTAACTTAAAAATATAAATAGTAATTTAATAATTTGTAGTAATAGTTGGTTTACAACAATGTCTTCTGTTAAGGTTCTACTCTAGACACAATTTAACTTAAAGAACATATCATGTGAAGAATGTCATGAAATGGTTATAAAAGTCCAGCAATTGCCAAAAGAAACATCAAGCAATAAAAAGTATGAAACTAAATTTATTAATATACTAAATTAACAATTCACTCATTTTGTTAACGTTTAATCAAGTTATTTTTTCTCACTACAATGATTAATAAATATTTTTTCATTACTTATATTTTCCTCTTTTAATTTCAAAAAAATACTGACAATTGCAGTTGTTTTCTGTTTCTTCCTAACAAGGCGCTAAAATTTCAGACATGTCAGGAAAATTCCTGTCGTCTGGTAACCCTACCCTTAGCAAATTTTATATAAACCTATTATAAACAATTAAAAAGTAAAAATTAACATTGATGGAAATTTAATAACAGAAATCCAGTTAGTGTCATACGTAATATATTCTTCGAAAAACTACAAACAATTGTAATTATTAAAACGATTGTTAAAATGACACTTTATATTGAAACTCTCGTCTTTGAACTCCTTGACAATTCTTTACCAGGCAGAAGTGGCAAACTTCGGAAATAAAACTTGTTTTAAAGAGTCTCATATTATTGCACAAGTAACATGACTAATTTCAAAAACACTGTTTACCGACTCGGAATTCGCACTGTTGCTTTCACATGCTAATTTCATCAGCTAAATATCACAATGTTTTTTCAAATCTAGTAATAAGTGTATAGCTGTACACATTTCCATAGCGTGTTTCCTAATTATTGGCCCAACAACAGGTTTTCAAACTCACCAAGAGTAACAGGAAAATATTTTAAAAAAATCAGGATCAATTTCTCGCATTTCTTGAATTAAATCATTAGTATGTCCAAGCCTTTCTCAAAAACAGATCGGACCTAGTAGCGACGACTTTTCCGTTTTTTTAATAAAGAATATATTAATAATATCCTTATCTTTTGTAATTTTTCCTTTAGTTTTCTTTTTATACATAACAACATTGCTGCAATTATTTTTCTTATTTTCTTTCATTTTAATTTATACATAAATAAATATTATCAAAAAATCAGAAAAAAGTTAGGTTACCACAAAAAAAAAACATTATGACTGCACGATAAAAGTTCCCCGTGTGGACGAGACATTTTTAACATAAATGGGCGTAATACGCCTACGCCGAAATTTATGGTATCGTGTGGACTCACTCCCACTGACAAGGCTTGAATCAATTTGCATACCTTTCCGAAATTTCATCGACATAAGTAGTTGAACGAAACGAATGGTAGAAAGAGATAAAATGACAGTATTATGTTATAACCTTACCCAGCTTATCCAATTCGTGTCAATTGATTGTTATGTGTGGACGTCTGCCATACTATTGGTCGGTCGTAAAAATAAATTAAAAATTTTTATATTTTTGGTTGTTAAAAATAACTAGTCTTTAAAAAAAAGCAATATGTTGACGAACCGTTTCAAAACGATTTATTTTTTGAAAAATCAGTTGAAATGTTAATTAGGTAGTACCCCGTTATTTTCAGTATTTTCTAATTAAAATTTCCTTAGAAAGTTGAATGTTTCGCAAATTTCAAGTAAATTTGAGATTATAGACATACAAAATTATTACACTAAATTCTGTTCATATCTCAATAGTAAAAGCGTGCTGATAATTTTGTGGTCTATATTTACACCTAAATATTTGACTGATGGCGTGGTGCATATTACTTGGTTATTAAGTTATTTAAAATAAATTTAATCCAAGGAAAAGCAAAGATTATTTCACAATAATAACAACAATGACACTATTTTTTGACTTTTGACGGTTAATATGACGTGCCAAAACGTCACTTTTACCCAAAATGGCGCAGAGCATACTCCGGACATTTTTCGTTTGACAGCCCCATTACCACCTGTCATCCATTTATTTTCGGAAATCCGTGGGTATTAATGAAAACTTACTTCTCCAAAGATGAACTAAACTAGTAAAAATATAAAATAAAGAAAAACAATGTTTTACAAAAAGAAGCATTTTATTGTGTATGAGCATTGACGAAATATACAATTTTCTTTGGTACAACGTTACACAAAATGCATAAAACAGTAAAACCAAAAATAAATTATTGTCAAAATGAAAAGTGTTCAGTCAATGTCAAAAATACACTTTCACCATTATAATAAAAACTTAAGGAATTCATTGTTGCCAAACCAATTATTTGCACGTAATGGCACGGTGGGGTCATTTTTAGTATAGGGAGGTATTATACTGAACAGTCCAGTTTTATTAAACATGTTCGTGGCAGTAATTAAATGCTCCCTCGTGTTACACGACAGAAAGAGAGAGTGAGAGAATAACAGTATATGTTATCTCTCTCTCCCTCCGAACTTTTTGAACAGCGACAACATATAACGCTATTCGCTTTCTCTCTCTCTCTGTTTCTTTTTGTCGTGTAACGCTCGCTAAACATATTTATTTTAGTAAATACGTGGAACGCATTCTATATTCGACTTAACTAACCTAAGCTTGTATTGCTGCGGTGCAAATGATCAATTATCAAGCAATGTATGTTTTTGTATAACTTTTTTTTCGAGGTAATTTTATTTGTTATGAATTATCTTATTATTTATCTTTTTTCTGCGAGTTTACGATAGAAATATTTTATAGTATTCTCTTAAATACACATTTGGTTGTTATTTTGTAGAGGATATCATAATAAATTTAAAATGATGGTGCTGATCATAGGTTCGATCAGGCTTATTCTCACTATAGGGCCGCTCTAGATACGCTCTTGATGCGCTCTCGATCTGGTAAAATATCATTATAAGAAACAATGAACTTATTCACACTATCGGTTTTGAGATTTCGATATCGTAAACTCTTTTTCATTCTAACCGAGAGCGGCACTATAATGAGAATCAAACTAAATACTGATAGAACTAAATGGTAGCAAACAAAAGTTATTATTACACTGTGAGAGTGAGTCCACACGATAAGAAAAATCTGGGCGTAAGCGTAGCGTAATTACTGCCCTCGATTCATTGGCATGAACAGCTCGGAGCTGTACAGGTGCAAGAAACGCTTGCTTTATTCAAGTAGTGCATTATGCCTCGGTGCTTGTCAGATCTGCTTTCCCCTTACCCCTCAAGCACCAATAAAAATATTTGGTGTATAAAGCCCTTGCAGCTATCGGTTATCATTTCTAGATGCTATTTTTTAGGTAAAAAACATTTTATACACGAAATGGAGACACAAAAATAAGATTATTTCACAAGATATCGGACTTACCTTCATAGTTTTTTTAGCGAATTGCGAAATATTTATGGCCGAAAATGCCATGACACCCGACAAAACTCAAAACTAATAAGTAATAAAATAATAGTTTTACCTTTTTGTCTTCAATTTGTTTTGCTATGCATATTAAAAACACTAATTCCGAAAAAAAAATAATTTGCAGGTTATTTACTGTTCAAATTAACACTTTAACCGCTTTATTCAGATTTGCTCGGAGCTACTCATAGTTTGATGCTCCTGAGCTTGAGACTCTTGAATCGAGGGCAGTAAATGAGACATATGTCAAATTTCAAGCATTGTGATTTGTTGGATTTAAAAAAAGACAAAGACCGAAGATTTCCCGCCTAAATCCGCCTTTTCCAAGGTCATTACGCCAAATGATGTTGAAATTTTCAGCGGACTGCTTTAAAAATGATGGAAACTGTTTATTTTCAATATTTTGTATGAAAACATAACTTATGTTTTTTTAAACTTTGTTGTTTTATTTATTTATTTTATTTAGCGCGTTTTGAAATAATGGATATTTATGAACTATGTTAAATTGTTTTAATTTATTAAAAATGCTTGTTACCGAAGATCATTACTGCTTGGTCCTCAAAAAAAAAAACGATTTTTGTTCATTTTTTTATTAATTTTATAACAATTGCAATAACACAGGTGTTCGTTATATAAATTAAAGCTTATGAAATAAAGGCAATTATATAATACAATTTCTATTCAATGATGATCTGTGATATTGAGACGCTAATCCACAGACATGCCCTTAGCTATGGTTACCAGATCAAATAATTACTGCCCTCGATTCAAGAGTTTTAAGCTCAGGTGCATGAAACCCTGAGTAGCTCCGAGCAAATCTGAATAAAGCGGTAAAAATATTAATTGGAACAGTATATAACCTACAAATTATTTTTTTTTCAGAATTTGTGTTTTTAATACACATAGCGTATCATATTGAAGATAAAAAGTTAAAAATATTACATTATTACTTATTAGTATTGAATTTTGTCGGGTATCATGGCATATTAGGCCATAAATATTTCGCAATTCGTTAAAAAAACTATGTAGGTAAGTTCGATATTTTGTGAAATAATCTTATTTTTGTGTCTCCATTTCATGTATAAAATGTTTTTTTACCCAAAAATAGCATCTAAAAATGATAACTGATAGCCGTTAGGGCTTTATACATCAAAAATTTTTTTTTTGTGCTTGAGGGGTAAGGGGAAAGCAGATCTGACAAGCACCGAGGCATAATGCACTACTTGAATAAAGCGAGGGCTTCTTGCACCTGTACAGCTCCGAGCTGTTCATGCTAATGAGTCGAGGGCAGTAAATGAGATTCCCTGACAATATCCCTAACGTTTCTGTAAATATCCGGACATTTTATCTGAATGTTGTATGTTAAGGCAGTGAGATTTTCAAAATTTTTGCAATCAAAGCATCAAATGCCATATCGAGTGAATATTCTCATTAATGGGAGCGTAGTGGACTAAGGAGAGACATAGACTGTCTATATTGTTATAAGCTTTGCCTTTCGCTGCCACCAATGTTATAACTTTGCTAGTTCTGCTTTTAGTTTATCACTGGTTTCGATGAATTCAAATAAGTCTTCTAATATTACTTTTTTAATATTTTATTATAATGTTCACTAAATCATGAGGTAACAACAGTTTTTGTTCTTACTTACTAATTTAATGTTACCATTGCAGTTTTTTGATTTTAGTTCCTCTCGTCTCAATGTTTATGTCCTAGTTATATTCTATTCTGTATCTAAATTATATATTTTACAGTCATAGGCGTACTAACAAATATAACATAACTATTTATTTACATGATTACTGAAATGAAAAAGTGTGTATTTATGGGACGATGACAATATGAACAAAACTAATGGTCTCTGTAAAAAGTAAAGTTTTAGAGTTTCGGAGATTAAGGCATGCTTTTGTTTGAGCCTATTAGAACATAAATTTACTTAAGATATAACTGTTTCTTAAGGGAGTATTAAATATTAGACTATAATTATCTATTAATCCATAAGAGTAACTTAAAAATATATATAGTAATTTAATAATTAATAATTTGTAGTAATAGTTGGTTTACAACATTGTCTTCTGTTAAGGTTCTACTCTAGACACAATTTAACTTAAAGAACATATCACGTGAAGAATGCCATGAAATGGTTATAAAAGTCCAGCAATTGCCAAAAGAAACATCAAGTAATAAAAAGTATGAAATTAAATTTATTAATATACTAAATTAACAATTCACTCATTCTGTTAACGTTTAATCAATTTATTTTTCTCACTAGAATGATTAATAAATATTTTTTCATTACTTATATTTTCCTCTTTTAATTTCAAAAAAATACTGACAATTGCAGTTTTTTCCTGTTTCTTCCTAACCAGGGGCTAAAATTTCAGACATGTCAGGAAAATTCCTGTTGTCAGGTAACCCTATCCTTAGCAAATTTTATATAAACCTATTATAAACAATTAAAAAGTAAAAATTAACGTTGATGGAAATTTAATAACAGAAATCCAGTTAGTGTCATACGTAATGTTTTCTTCTAAAAACTACAAACAATTGTAATTATTAAAACGATTGTTAAAATGACACTTTATATTGAAACTCTCGTCTTTGAACTCCTTGGCAATTCTTTACCAGGTAGAAGTGGCAAACTTCGGAAATAAAACTTGCTTTAAAGAGTCTCATTATCGCACAAGTAACATGACTAATTTCATCAGCTAAATATCACAATGTTTTTTCAAACCTAGTAATAAGGGTATAGCTGTACACACTTCCATAGCGTGTTTCCTATTTATTGGCCCAACAACAGCTTTTCAAACTCACCAAGAGTAACAGGAAAATATTTTTAAAAAATCAGTATCATTTTCTCGCATTTCTTGAATTAAATCATTATAGTATGTCTAAGCCTTTCTCCAATGTTTTTCTCAAAAACAGACTGGACCTAGTAGCGACGACTTTTCCGTTTTTTTAATAAAGAATATATTAATAATGTCCTTATCTTTTGTAATTTTTTCTTTAGTTTTCTTTTTCTACATAACAACATTGCTGCAATTATTTTTTTATTTTCTTTCATTTTAATTTATACATAAATAAATATTATCAAAAAAATCAGAAAAAAGTTAGGTTACCACAAAAAAAACATACACAACACTTTACGACTGCACGATTGCAGGATAAAAGTTGCCCGTGTGGACGAGACATTTTTAACATAAATGGGCGAAATACGCCTACGCCGAAATTTTTGTTATCGTGTGGACTCACTCTTATTCCTAACCTTTTTTGTTCTAGGGTATATTCAGAATATCATTCTATCGTATTCGCTGATGAAACTTGACATAATACGGCATTTATCCTTGACAAACAAATTGATACTAGCAGTAGGTAAACACATAACGGATTTTCTATTCATTGTTAATTTCATTGCAAATAAGGATGATCAGTGTGAAAAATTTGTAGAGTTCTTCCATTTTAAGAGATTTATTCACAAAAATTTTTTACTTGTAATCATATGGCTGAAATCATAGACGTAGAAGAAGTTAATTATTACTTAATAAACATTAATTTTATTTAATTTCTTCTATGTCTATGGTTGAAATATATTGAGGTTATGTTTTAGGCATAGACATAAAAATTATGTGTAGACTGCGGATCTTATAGAAGAAAGTTAAAACTAAATATTTTTATTGATGCTTTAGGGGCACGACTTGACTTATAAAACTAGACTGCTCATGAAAATAATTTTTGACCCCCCCCCTTATTGGTCGCCTTTAGGTGCAATGATTTGTATGGCAACATTGAATTCCCTGCTAGTTTCTTACATTGGCGTGAATGTGTCGTGTATGAATGTCAATTATATTATCTTAACTAACAGGATTAGACAATAACTATCTCTTTCTATGCTATGTCTAAGAGCCGTTTTACACACACAAGAATTATAGCCAAAATTCATCTCAAAATTATGTCGAAAATTTTCATAAAACTAATTTGCTGTTTTACACATCAAAGAATTCTTGTTAAAATTTTGGTGAAAATTTTCGGCAGAAAGTGCGCGAAAATCGACGCAGAATAAAATTTGTGAATTGACAGCCCACGTCTGGTAATTAACCTAAACTTAATATTAACTCATTGTTTCTTCAACAAAATATCCCTTATTTTGTAGTTTCTTGATTATATATGTTCGGAAACTTTCATATTTACGACATTTTAAGGTTATTCCCAGAGCAAATTAACTTTTTAACTGCTGGAACGTCACATGTGATGAAAATGCGCATGAGCATCGACAAAATTATCACCAAAATTATATTCAAATTTCTTGTACGTATCAAACAGAATCGTATTTTATTGTAAAAATTATCTCTAGAATTTTCGGAAAAAATTTTTGTTAGAATTTTCGGAATAATTCTTGTGTGTGTAAAACGGCTCTAAAACAATAAATCGCTCTTCCTTGTTTTACTTGACAGGTTAACTGAGTATATTCAAAAAAAAAGATCAGAGGCCCGATTCTGTAAACTTATTTTTGACATTCCCTTTCCTTTTCTCTTTTAGAACAGTGTTACTACAGATTAAACAAAGATGGAAGATCCTTATTCCCTTTATTTTTATAGAATCGCAGCCCAGGATAATTGTTTCTGTAAAACAATAGTTAACTTGAATTTCTACTTTGTTTCCTCAAAATTATAATTTTTCTGTTTAAAGCAACTCCAATAAAGCTAATTTTTTTAACTTCTTTGGAACAGCGTAAATATGTAACAATTTTATTATTTTTAGATAACAAGCATGAAATGTCAGTTCTTATAAATAAATGAAAACGCTTTTTCTATGACTGTTTACATATTTTATTTTTACAATAAAACTGTTATTTAGCAAAATAGCTAAAATGTGAAATATGCACCAAAAACAAATCGAGACTAATTTTTTTTTAAATATCTGTTTTAGAAAAGATTGTGGGTATTTTTGTAAATAACTAGTATAATCTACATCCTTATTCGGACGTAGAGTCTAAGAAGTTAACGAAAAAAAGTATTAAGCCATTTATTTTTAAAAATTTTATATCATCAATATAGTATATTGTTTAATGTAATGTATCGAAATGTCCACATAATCTATTGCAAAGTAAGATAGTTTCATCATGTAAAAATAGCTTCGATTAGGTCTTTGTTAAAATTATTTTCTCCTCGATGCTTTTAGGGAACTGATATGTTAGGTATTTATACAGGATTAACAACATTCATAATAATGTTGACATTTCCTTCAGAATAACAGAGCTTTAATTTAAAGGAAGTAAAGTAACATTATGTACTAAACCATTTTCATAAAAAAAAAAATTAAACTCCAAAGGAGATAGTGTTAAAGCAGTTTATATTTAATTTTAAACAAAACAATATTTATTAAGACACTTTAAATATAAAAAAGCTTGTAAATACAAGAGAATTCTTACATTAATACAATCATTTTTAATCTAAATATATACATAAAGATTTACTAGCAACTTTTAATTTTTACACTAGGTCGAGCTTTCCATTTACTTAACTGTTTAAGGATCTGGAATTGACCTTACTTAGAGTTGAATTTTTGAAATGGTAATCAATTGCAGCTTCTCACTACTTTGACAAAGGATTTTCATGACATAAATTTCCTATCTGAGCTAAAATCAAGAATTTCCAAACATGCTTTATAATATTGAAAAATTTCATATTATATGCAATCATTTTAAAATTTAATACCATACCAGTTTCGATGTTCAGCTTTATATGTCAGTGGAACATTAACTTTACGGTAAAACAATATTGTTCTTGGTTAATGCACACCTAATTCAGGACTTTTTTTTGTAGAGCCAGTGTATGTTATTAAGTCCAAGTTTAATTGCTTCAAGATATTTACATCAAACAGTGCTTCATAGTTTTTTTTAGGCAGTTTATTTGTAAGAAGCACACTACAAACTTTTTGCTCATCTTGTATAAACTTATTTCCTGAAAAATGCTCTGAACAGAGTTACTCATCTGGTGTATAAAAGAATTATGATCATGACCAATTTGCTTCACCCCTTGAATTTGAGGATTCTTTTCTCTTAGAAAACTAAAATATTGATAGCATTTAAAAATTGTTACCCTTAGATTTACAATTTGATTCCAAGGTAAAATTTTATATAATTATTATCGAATGCTTTATAACTTACCAATTAAATAACTTCCAATTTACCAGATGAGGTATTTGTACGTCTTACGATGAAGAATCACATTTTTTAAAATACCATAAAAAAACCTTAAAGTTCACGTTCCTGTTTGAAATTTTCAGTAAAACGTTACATAAAAAGTGATAAAATGCATAAAAACAGCAAAATCAAAAATAAATTCTTGTCAAAATGAAAAGTATTCAGACAATGTCAAAAATAAACTTTCACCAATAAAATAAAAACTTAGGGAATTCATTGTTGCCAACGCAATTATTTGCACGTAATTGCACGGAGCATGGAGGCGTTATTTTTATTATAAGGGAGGTATTATACATGATCAGTCCAGTTTTATATGTCAGGTTCGTGTTTAGGGGTAAAGGGAAAGCCGATCTGACAAGCGCCGAGCCATAATGCACTACTTGAATAAAGTAAGGACTTCTTGCACTTGAGCAGCTCTGAGCTGCTCCTGCCCACGAATCGAGGGCAGTAATGGATGGGTGCCCACCACGCATATATATATATATATATATATATATATATATATATATATATATATATATATATATATATATATATATATATATATATATATATATATATACATATACAGGGTGATTCAAAAATCGATCACGAAACTTAAGGGGGTGATTCTACTTGACAAAATAAGAGTAGAGCGTCATATAATTTTTTTTCAAAATGTCATTCGTTTTCGAGTTACAAGCCGTCCAAGTTCAAGTTTTTATTTTTTGTTTTTTGAATTACTCGCTTACAGGAAAACCGATTTGACTAATATTTGAAAGATAGGCTAAGTCTTCTGCGCTTCATCATTTTAGTAACAATTCACATTGATTGTTTGCCGCTAGAGGGCACTTTACCTACATTGAAGATTGTTTTTTTGTCATAATTTTTTAGTGTTGACAGCTACAGTAGTTTTTGGCATAATTTCTGAAAGACTGATGCCAGGCCTTTAAAAAAGGTGCTCTTTATTTACATCGCTAAACCCAACGGTTTAGACGTAAATCACCCTTAAAAATTAAGTGGTAAATTTACTTTTCTCATTTCATTACCACCAGCTACCAGGTAAATAGCTATCAAAGTATACTAGAGCTGTCAGTTTAACATCAAATAAATTCGCTTTTTAAACTATTTAATTTATAATCTTAAAATAACTAATAATCAGTAAATATTCATATTATGGATTATTGCGATATACATTTAATTGATAAAAATTAATGAAACAGTACTAAACAAACTAAAAAAGATTCTCAAAATGTCCCCCATTTTCTTCAATACATTTCCTAACACTCTTCAAAAAATGTCGCCTAACTCGATGAAAAATTTCTGGTGTTTCTTTAATAATTTGGCACTTTTCGATTATCCTGAAGCGAAGATCCTCGACGTTGATTACTAGAATATCGTACACCAATTGTTTCAAATGACCCCAAAAGAAAAAATCCATAGGATTAAGGTCTGGTGACCTCGCTGCCCATGCCAATGGTCCACTTCGTCCTATCCATCGCTCAGGATACGTTGCATTCAAATACTGTCGGACACGTATACTAAAGTGGGGCGGAGCTCCGTCTTGGAGGATCCACATGTTGGCCCTTACTTCCAATGGCACATCTTCCAGATACAATGGGAGACGATTTTGGATAAAATCTAAGTATACGTCACCAGTTAATGGGCCATCAAAGAAATGAGGACCAATAAGGTAATCTCCTATTATCCCTGCCCACACATTTAGTGAAAATCTACGCTGATGTTTCGTTTCTACCACATTGTTTGGGTTCTCGTAAGCATATGTGTGGATGTTGTGTAGATTTGTTATGCCATCACGAGTGAAACCAGCTTCGTCAGTGAATAATATGACGCCAATTAATCGATTATCGTGTTCATACTTAGCTAGGATCTGATTGCACATTTCCAACCGTCTCGGCCGATCATCGTCATAAAGAGCCTGCACCTTTTTTGAATGAAACAGAGCCGCACTTCATTCCCAATTTTTCTAGTACTAATACCTGGATTATCTTCAATAATTTCAAGCACTCTTTCTTCTTGTTGCACGTTTCTAGCAGTTCTAGGTCTTCCCCTATTTCCATTATAACTTTTAAAGGAACCACATTCCGCAAGCCTCCTGTGCACACTGGAAAATGTTTGAGCATGAGGGATATTTCTTTCCGGATAACTCTCCATATAATATCTTCTTGCCAACTCTGCATTACCATTTGCTTTTCCATAACAAAAATGGATATCACAATATTCGATATTTGAATATTGGTGATTAGCCATTATTAGTTATTTTAAGATTATAAATTAAATAGTTTAAAAAGCGAATTTATTTGATGTTAAACTGACAGCTCTAGTATACTTTGATAGCTATTTACCTGGTAGCTGGTGGTAATGAAATGAGAAAAGTAAATTTACCACTTAATTTTTAAGGGTGATTTACGTCTAAACCGTTGGGTTTAGCGATGTAAATAAAGAGCACCTTTTTTAAAGGCCTGGCATCAGTCTTTCAGAAATTATGCCAAAAACTACTGTAGCTGTCAACACTAAAAAATTATGACAAAAAAACAATTTTCAATGTAGGTAAAGTGCGCTCTAGCGGCAAACAATCAATGTGAATTGTTACTAAAATGATGAAGCGCAGAAGACTTAGCCTATCTTTCAAATATTAATCAAAT
The DNA here is from genome assembly GCA_034092305.1 of Diaprepes abbreviatus. Classification (NCBI taxonomy): domain Eukaryota; kingdom Metazoa; phylum Arthropoda; class Insecta; order Coleoptera; family Curculionidae; genus Diaprepes; species Diaprepes abbreviatus. Next base: position 20,021,031 of record JASJET010000055.1, on the reverse strand, counting down.
CGGTTTTCCTGTAAGCGAGTAATTCAAAAAACAAAAAATAAAAACTTGAACTTGGACGGCTTGTAACTCGAAAACGAATGACATTTTGAAAAAAAATTATATGACGATCTACCCTTATTTTGTCAAGTAGAATCACCCCCTTAAGTTTCGTGATCGATTTTTGAATCACCCTGTATATATATTTATATGTCAAATTGTATAGGTAAACCATAGACATATGAAGGTATAGACCGCAGTTTCTATAGCAGCGCGTTGGCTCTCTCTTAGAAGGAGACAGAGCAAATAAGTCCGTAGTCCTCTCTTTCTATGGTCAATAGCTCCATTTTGGTTGGTTGTGGCGGTTAGGGACAGGGGTATCGCCGAAGAAGAGTTGGAGGGGCTAAAAGGAAGGAGAAGACCCGAAAATAAATTCGGTTGGGCATGTAAAGCCGAGAGGCTATGCTGTACTTGCGCAAGGTCAGGGGACTGGACTTGAGCAACCTCTTATTACGTTATTATATTGGAAAATTACAATTTAGTTTGAATGATTAATAAAATAAATACTGACATAAATTAGATTTAAATATAATTCCCTGGGTAAAATTTGCATTATAGAAAATTTAGGAAACGACGTTTTTTGGAAAAAATTTCGTTATTTCCCCCTATTTCAAGGTTGAAGAAGTCGATGAAAAACACTTTTCACTTTAGGTTTAATTTTTTGTACTAAATCGTTAAAATTTTCGACAAATTTCACACTGCTAAGAAGCCTTTCTATTATATAAAAATTCATAAATTTGCCCATCTTTGTCGGAAAAATCAAGAAAAATATCAAAAAACAAATCAAAACAAAATGGCTTACGTCATTAAATAATGGTGTGATTCGTTCCTAATCCCCGAAAAATTAGTTCTGTGGCCAGATTGCGAATACGATTGTGAAATTCACATATATTCTTTTCTTTCACAGATTGTGCCGCCTTTACATGGTCTCTGCTAGACACTAAAATTTTTAGTTAATAAATCTAGGTTAGTTAAGTTTAATTTCTCAAACTAACCAAACCAAGATAAACCTGAACTAACCAGAACTGACCCAAAATTTTGGGTGAATAAGATTAATTTTACCCTTTTTTTATATATTACAATAATTAAACTGTTGTTAACTCTTATGGCTAAATTTTATAGTTTATATTACGAAAGTATAAGTCTAGGTCAATTTAGATTAGTTCAGGTTAGTTTCAGTTTTACAAATTAGCCAATATCAAGGTAAACGTGAACTAACCTAAAATGTTGGGTAGTTAAGATTAATTTTTTCCCGAGATTATAAAACATTATAAAAATTAAACTATATTGTTGCCTGAGATGGACAAATTTTATTATAACACGAAAGTATTTTACATCTGGCAACGTGCAAATGAATATTAGTCATTTTCGTGAGTCTGATGGTCGATGGCCTTTCCAGAACATATTTTTGGTTTTTCCTTGAAAATACAATTGGTAACTATTTACATTATGGTAAATCTAGGAAAAGACGTTTCTTGGAAAAAATTCGATTTTGGCTTTGATGTTTCACTATTTTTTCGTGTTTACTGGAAAAACGTCAAGCGTTACTCCACCAAGCCCTTTTAATTCTGAAGAAAACAACGAACTTACCTATTTCTTTTCAATACTAGTGGTAATAATTCGGATTAGGGTAAATCTAGAGGTAAGTGTCATTTTGGTTTTGATTTGTTTTTGACAATTTTCTTGATTTCCCGATAAGAAAAAGTGCACACTAATAGAAGTATCGGTATTATATAAAATTCCATTAATTTGCATTTTTTTATTGGAAAAATCAACAAAATGATCATAAATAAATCAAAATATTTAAAACCAGAATGGCATCCACCTCTAGATTTACTCTAATCCGAATTATTACCAAATTAATTATTACTATAATTAATTTGTTCTACGTCTATGGTTGGAGAGAATTATTAGTGAGGTTAAATTTTTCCAACCTTAAAAATAAATACCTTTTAGGTTGTAATTTTCAGTTTTTATTTCCTTAAGATTTTTTAAGTTTCATGGGTAAACTATAATTCTATAAAGTTTTATTGCTCCGATTACAAAGCTTAAAATGGCTTTAGGATTGAATGTAGCAAGTAGAACTAGCATTGCTATTAAAATTTTAGAAGAAAAATTGGGAATGCTAAGGTAAGATATGCCCTGTACAAAATAGATCTGACTGATATTTTGAATAAAATAGTTCTGGAAAGCAGTGTCAATATGATTATTTTATAATATACAATATGTTGTGATTCGGATTTTTATATCTTTATAATAAAAATGTCCTTCACAAAATCAATCTGCCTATTTTATATGTTGCATTTATCCTGGGACCAACTGAATTTTAAAACCATTACTGTTTACTATCCAGTTTATCTGTTAATGTGGGTCGACAGTAATGATTCATGTGCCATTGCGTTTTTTTAAATATAAAAGGGTTTTATTTTTTTTGGGATTCACTGCCGATTTCTAGTTTCGAGCAAGAGACAACAATTTTATCCATAAGACCTTACCTTTATTTATAAAAGTCATTTACATCTTGCAAAAAAGTTTGAATAGTAAAAATTTGCTTTTTGGTTTACACATAGGGTGAATGCATCAGTAGTCACAGTTTGGATGAAATTCAATTTTAAAAATTCATTAAAAAAAATGGTTTTATATTAGAAAATTAGTTTTGTTTAAAATGCACTTCTGCAAGTGTTTATTAAATATAAACTAGTTTAAAATAAACAATTTCCTATTAGTTTTTTTTTATATTACAGTTTATTTATGAAAAGTAAAATTTCACTAACAGTTAAACAAGACCTGATTGGTCTATTCGAAACAGTTCTGGATTAAGGTTTAATTTTATGGTAATATTTACATCTAGTAATAAGGACCATCTTTCATTCTTAAAATATGTTATACAAAAACAAGAAAAACAAATTATTTTTAACGTCTCTTATTTCAGAACATTCAGAATTCAGATTCTCATAAGTTATTCATTACAATAATCACATACAAAATACATTTCTGCAACTTCAAAAAAACTAGCTCCTGCATATTTTGTGCAACCTAAATGAAACCATTTGGAACAATGATCACTTCCTACGTTTTTTTCATGCTTGTCCACGTTATCGCTTATTAGACTTCATTAAATGCCGTACACCATTTTCTTTTCTGAACGTCAACATTCCCTTCTTCTGTTTTAGTTCTTTAGGCCAACTTTTATATGCTTTTGTTGTTTTTTATTATTAAAATGGTCCCTCTAAGTTTTGGATGAAATAGCAGTTGGTACTTCTTCTTTATATTATTTTTTTCCAGTAGGTGAGGATACATAAGATGCTTTTCAAATAAGGAATAAGTTATTTAACCTGAATTACATATCTTTAAACTAGTAGATTGAATACTTTTTTTTGATTCAACAGTCCCTTTTGAAATAATACCTGTTTTTTTCTTCAGAAAATGATGGTAGTGAATTATGATCTTCGACTGGCTGATTTGGTAAAGTGGGTGCCTCTTCATGTTTTTTCCCAAATTTTATTTCTGTTATGGATTGTTTTTTTTGGGTCATAATATTTGTTTTCTATATATGGTTCATCAAAAATCTCAATTTTCTCTTCAACTTGCTCTGTAGTTTCTTTTAAATTTGTTGACCTTTCTTCCTGTTTTTTTCTTTTCCATTAATATTTTAATGGAATGGCCGTGTACTGGATGAATTGATCCAAACCCATGTTTAAGCGATAGCTGCAGTAACAGTTCTATTAATTTAAAAAAAGATATAGAAAGTTAAGCTGTAAGTTATAGTACTGTAACTGTCAATCGCGTTTTTCTGCAAACTACTTTTCTCGATCTAGCCCGAAATATAACTCTAACTATAATTGTCCAATTTTAAATTTAAAAAAAAAAACAATATTTTTATATTTACAGTAGCTAAAGTTATACGTAGCCTTTTTTTAAAATTAGTATTTTGTCGGCATCCCAATATAAGTAAAGTGTACGTAAAAATCTTGTAAAAATTAAATTTTAACTTATATTTGTCATTTTATTATTATTTTCGAAAACTAGATTTAAAACTTTTTTTCCTTATCTTACTAAGTATTCTCAAATAAGCGATCCGGCGTTAGGCCACCATTATTATACAGAGGCTCAATTATAATTTAAGAACTTTGTTACTTTTGATTATTTTAGATAAAAATGTATTTAATATAAGTTTATTTTATGCTTAATAACATATGTTTTTCATAAATTTTACCAAAAAAAAAAATTTAGAAAGAGGACGTTTTTTCATCTTTTCACAGTGGTGTTTTAGAAATTGTTTTGATAATATTATATTTGTAAACCCATAGCATATTGATATTTCTTCCTCCAACCCGTAAACTTTCTGCAATCCATAATTTTTTAATTTGGGAATTTATAAATAAATAAATTAATAAATGTTTAATTATTTATTATTTATAGTTCTCATATTAAGATACTGTGAAAATAAGCCAGAGGCTCACTAGAATAAACAACTCCCTGTTAGTTCACTGTTTCGTAGACTGCTAAATTTCCTAAATTTATTTTTAATAATACAATCCTCCATTATGCTTATTTGATTTAACATCAGTAAATCGGCATTTAAATTTTACTATTAAAATTATGCAATGGAATATCTTGTATATGCCTTTTGTTAAAAACATATCAAATGGTTATTGTCTATTTCACTAATGTAATATACACAAATTGCTGTTTAAATGGATAGTAATAAATCATATGTTTATATTGCAATATTGAGTAACTAATTGTGCTAATCTATATTGTGGATTCCTTTAAATCTTTTCAATATAAATAATACTTCTTAAAACTACAACTTCTGGTAAAACAAAATTATAATATTATTATTATCAGAGTTTTACTTTTGTTACATTATAGACAAACGTTTGTCTATGATTAGAATAAAGGGGTAACGCCTGATAAAATTAGGCGTTTTTTGCGAATTTTTTTAAAGGAAAACTAAGATACCAAATTGAGAGTAACATGATTTTATTATGTATAAACCAAAATGTACTAAAAAGTTTTTTCTATTTTATTTATAAAATAGTGACCTTAGACACAGACATGCAACAGGACCTTTTTTACAGGGCTACAATGGTGATTATTTCTTCGCTGACGAGTTCATGTTCTAGAACATAAATTCAAAAAGTTTTTGATTTTATATATCAAAATCTAGGAAACTACATAAGGAAATTAGAAAAAATTCAAAATTGTTTATAATTTTTTTTTGCATTAATCGTAAAATCCGTAAGTAGTTCCCTGAGTTATGTTGTTTTAAAATTCTACACCAAATTTAAAATAGATCGCTTAAAAATTCAAGCAGTTAGATTGAAAAAATGCGCGTTCGAGAAAAATTTGTGGTTCGATATAATAAATATTCAATATACATACATTTAATCAGTTCTTCGTACATTGGCTTAACAGCCTTAAAAAATTCATCTTCTATGGGATGTTTATGTGTGTATCTAGATGAAGGGTTGGTAGCTTTCGTCCTTCGACAGGTCATGTGGCGGTTTTGCCTCTGTCACGTTTGTTCACAAAAAAATATAAACTTTTTTTGTCACACTTTTGACATCATAAAGCACCTTTCGAGTCAAGAAAAAAATCAAAAATTTTAGAATTCTAAAGTGGTGTTACCCTTAAATATTGTATTCCAATTATAGGTTTTTTTAAAGCATAAAATTGAAAAGAAAGAAAATATTCCTAAACATGTGGACATTAATTTCTTTGGAAAAAGTATACACCATATTTTTTTCTATAACATATGGAGTGATTAACTCCCATTTATTTTCAGTGGGATTTTTTGAGCGTTCCAGATATTTGCATAGTTTCAGCATTACAATGTCACAAATCTAGGTTCAGATGTTTTTTAACTTTTAGCATACAAAAATTTTCCACATTTTGCCAATATTTAATGCAATAAAAGTTATGTTTTTTACAAAATTTTGAGAGCCTCACGTGACCAAAATCTCTAAAGATATGTATTAATTTTAGTTTAATCAACTTTGACTGTAAGAGAGAGGCGCATTTGGGTCCTCCACCTCGTCTTAGAAATCCCACGTGGCTTACAAAGAAGATTAAAGCGGTAAGTAGTAAATAACTAAAATGTTCCTAAACTGAAATAATGGTAAATGCTTTTTGACTTTCATTTGTAGTTAGTAAAATCTATAAATGATTTTTCAACTTGTGGATTATTTTTTATGATCAATAAAAGGTGAGCTCATTTTAATAAACGTTATTTGTCATTTGTCATTTCGTACAGCCAAAGTAGTACTTAATGACTTTTTGAAAACTTCAGATCACTTCATTAGGCGGTTCTGTAAATACAGGACTTTTATGATGCAAATTAGAAATGTGCTGCATCATTGCCTGGTAGGAAACGGAGCTATTGCGTCTATTATATCATCCATCCATGAATTTAGCTTGATTTTCTTAATATTGTCGATTTTTTTTTTTAAATTTCTGTGCTCGAAGTACAAGACTATAAAAGGTAAAAAAAAAGAAAAACTTACACGTTAAATGACATATCTCTGACTTTAAGAACATCCAATGTACTTCAATAAATTTTCAATGACGAGTACCACCCAAAATTATAAAAAAATTAGTTTGGTAAATGCTAGGTTAAAGCTCTAGACCATCTGATGTTCAGGAACCCTGAGTTAAGCATTAAATCCAGGATAATAAGAGATCAAATTAAGACAATTGGATGATGTCGATCTTCCTAACCCTAATTAGACACGATTTAGTGATATCATTTAGGGTACTTTGTCGATGCGCGGTGAATAATGCAAGTTGATGTATTGTTGACTTGATGGTTGCTATTTACAAAGATATGCCATACTTATGGATTTAAAATTATAAAGATAATGTGAACAAAAATATTAGATCAGATGGTTATAGGTTGTTTCATTTTCATACAGCCGCTATGATTTGGACAGGGCTTATTATTACGTGCTTAGAAAGCGCGGGTGGCATTTCTCCCTCTCCTATATCTTTGTTAGGAACCCTGAATATTGTGGTCTCCTAGCCCTTTTAGTTTTACTACCATTTTTTTCCGTAATGATATGAACTAATAATTTTGTTACAAAGAAATAGATTCTGATCACCAGTAAAGAAAACTATAAATTATATTTTTTAATTTAACCATTTAACACTTCAAATACAAATACAGATGAGGTTCGCGAGATATCTCATGTTGCATCCATACGTGTTACTAGACCTTGTAACTTAACATCATACAGAGTCTTCAAGTACGAATTCGCGGGACAAAAATATTTTTTTTAAAATTATTTTAATTGTTTATGTATATTGGAGGTATATTAAGCTATTTTAAGAGAAAATAACTGGAAATATGGTAGGTACTGTAATGTGTGCAGTGGTGATGGTCTCACCATTTAACGTTGCCCTGTAATTTGCTATGTTTATCTACTCGTTATGCCTGTAAGACACGAGCGTTGTGTTTTTATTTATAAAAACGGCTTAGAAAGAATAAAAATCATCAATATGCAAAGAATTATTTGGTATGTATTTATTTACAATTTCTATATTTACCCAAATAAAATCAATCAACAATACAATAACAATTATTTACAATATTAAATGTACATTAACTAAAGCAATTAAAATGACGACTATAACTACAACTACATAATAAAATAAGGTATATTGAATTAATTATAATAAAGAAGTTAACTACAAAAAAATTAATTATCATCATCAGATGATTCCTCCTTATTACAATCCCATAATCGGTAGAGTCTGATAACATATAAGCCTCTTCATTAAGTTTGAGAACTGATGATTGGGATGGTAATTAAGGTGACACAATCAACTGCACAACCTCCTTTGGCACTGCAGTTATCTTATTTCGCGGTAATTCTCTAAAAGTGTTTATTACATAATCGAACGTAATCAAAAGCATTATTAAAAGAGCTGTATTCCTGGCAAAGCGTGACCGCTTCTTGGTGTGTCGTTCACGGAATCTACGACAATCTTTACTTCTTGCCTCCTGGGCTTCTTCGGAAAGCTGCCCAATTGGAAGAGAAGATGTAATAACTTTCGCACTGTGTACAGGGATCTTATGCACAGTAACGGACATGCGGTAGCGACGGTGTTACTATACAGTGCTTTGTTACGAGTTTATACCCACCTTAACAACGATTAATAATAACTGTACTAAAATGCAGTAGTTGGTAGACGGCGGCATCAGGTGCGAGAACTTGGCCATCTGATCCATCATATCAGAGATGTTCAAATAAAAAAATGTGTTAAATGATATCTGTTTATCTATAAAATATTGTTTCCTTCTCAGACTTAAGGACTGTACTATGGTACAACCATTAGACATAGTAATTTTCATTATTTTGGCGTCTAAATGACCCTTCAATATTTTTTTTCTAATGGTAGGTTATAAATAGGCTATTAATAAATTATTGCATGTAAATAAACTATGAAACAAAAAAGGATATTTATTTTTAGCGCCGTGATGAATGTATTACTGCAGAAAACGAAGATTTTCTAAAAGAAATAGTTCAAGATAAAATAGTAGAAAGTAGTGCGCGGGCAAAAGAAATATCGATAGACGCTGTTCCGTGGAGTCCACAATTACAGCGAACTGGAGTTATTGCAAAAAAAATTGGCATTTATCCATTGTGGTTTAAAAATGGTACTAAAATACAGACGACATTATTACAGGTATGTTTTAAATTAAAAATATAAAAAGGTTATTAAATTAAACGGTTAAATGGCAGCATTTAGCCCAAAAACGACTGCACATGTTCATTTCCATAAATGTCAAACTTATTAATCTCTTATAACGTACCCTTTAAATGCATGAAATGTATAACAAATAAAAATGGAAAAATTACGAAAGACTGATGAAACTAAATAAAATTTATGGCAGCACAAGGTTTGGTAAAAAATTGCCAGCTATAAATATATTCTTCTTTTAATTAGTTTAGGCTAAAAAAATCCTGAACGAAATTTTGTTAAAATTACAAGAATTTGAAATCTATTTTTAGTTCCAAGACCAAACCAATAATTTTCTATCCAATTATGATCGCTTCAGACTTCCAAAAATTAACAACTAACACTAGGAATTTCCACTAAATTTATACTTACACTTCAAAATAGAAATGAGTTATTCCTAATTAAAAGTTTAACAATTAGAAAAATTAAGGATGACCAGCTAAAATCGTCCATTGATACTTTAACCCAAAAGTAAAACATAAAACCCGAATTCATTAACCTGCTAAATTGATAGCAGAGGGTTTAAATGTACAAGATCAACTATAAGTCGAGCAAGTTTAAACCTAAATATAAAAGCATAAAAAATCATTTTCTTTTATTACTGAGCCAGCAAAACGAGGATTTTATTTATTTTCATTATACAACTATTTCTCTTGCATATTTCAAGGCTTTATCGCTAGGTTCTCATCATATCCCTATATAAGCGTTTATTTGTTGACATATGTGATATAAGTTATGACAGTTTCATAAACAACACAAAACTGAGTTACTAGATCTATTTTTCGTGGCTACTAGATCCGCTCTAAGCCTTAAACCTTCTTAATGAATTTGGCTGTAAATGTTTTGCTTTTCAATTGTGATTGTTAAACTAATTTTATTTTAAAATGTTTCGATTATTTTATGACACATTTTCATTGAGCTATTGGTTTATTTATTTATTTATTTATTCATTGTATCAACCACTTTTACAAAGCCAATAACAGATATAACTAAACTTAATATACTAAGACTACAACCTAAATTAGAACCTAAATAAAAAGGCACTACAATTGCCTACATAAATTATCTCTCACTTCCCTTCTAAACCTGTTACAACTTAGGTTAAAAATGTCAATGGCACCACAATACTTATTAAAATATGAACATAATCTTATTAATGGGGAATTTTTATATAGGTTAGTCCTAGGGGCATTAATATAAAATGTTCAACCATTAGGGTTAGTTGGTTAATTTTTGAAATATTAATCGACTATTAATATATTCCAATATATAAACAAATGTTTAAATTTAAGAAGAAAAAATCAATTCCGCTTTGGTCAACTTTGAGCAAGGGCGTCGGGAGGGGGGTTCACTTGCACCCCTCTTGCTCTGGTCTATAAAGTTTTGGGTACAGGGACTTACAAAAAAAAAGGACAAAGGTTTAACTCGGTGCTCATCGAGTGTGGTTTTGGGGCTCAAGTTTTTTAAAAAAAGAGGTCAACGGTGAATCCGCTGCCCCTCAATATGTGGTTTTTTGCACCCGCCTGGCATTTTTTCTGACAACTCAACTTTGAGTATATGAAATTTCAAGGTATCATTTTGTGCTCTTCGGTACTAAACCAAATAATTATCCGTACGTTTTTTAGGTTATCGGTATTTTTCAGAGTTTTTAGATTTCTTGAAGGAACTTTGCAAAGTAAGAAAAAGCCTCATATGAGAGAAAAAGCACTGCATTTTCAATATAAAACGTGTTTATAATTAGTTTATTAAATACAAAAAACGGTTCCCAAACATCCATTGGTGTAAATATTCCTTTTATAATGAATAAAAAAAAATTATATATTTACCAAATCCTCTCTTTATCATGATATCTATATAGAGGTGCAAATATTACTAATGTCGATAAAAATTATAACATTGTAATTTCATTTTGTTTTTTGTTTAAACGTACCGGTGACAGTATTGTAAATTTCAGATGTGCTTCAAAAATTTCCCATTCTCCTGCACTTACAAGCAAAAATATATAAAAATTGTATGAATATGATCATAATTTTTCCATTAATCGACTATATATATTTTGTTTCGTATTTTTGAGTATAATTATTTATTAATATTGATTTTTAGGTTTTAGAGAATCACGTTGTAAAATATTACTCACCTGAAAGTTATAAATCTCAATTACAAATTAGGCCCAACGTTTACAACAAAAAAGGGTGCGTTATAATAGGAGCGGAAACGGCAGATCCCTCTACATTTACCAAAGAATATTGTGGAATTTTTAAAGATTCAGGTGTAATACCTACAAAATACTTGGGAAGATTTTTCATTAGTCCCGATGCAGCTTTACCGATTGGAACGGTTATCACAGCTCAACATTTTCAAGTTGGGAATTATGTTGACGTTAGGGGAAAGACGTAAGTACCCAATTTTTATTTAGATATTTCTTAGTAATAAAATTTGCCAAGTCTTATGATCTTTAGTAGAAAAAAATTAAAATGACTCTTTAAAAACCAATATAGCAAGGAAAAACTTTTTCTTTCAATAATTATTTTACATGGTTTTAACCAACTAGCATGTTTATAAACCTGAAATTTTTTGTACGTTTTTTTAGCAAACGTCGTTTGTGATTTTTTTTTTACGCTGAAGGTACTGGCCAATTCCATCATAGTTTAACTGCGTAATCAAAAACGATTTTAATTCTCAAATAACTTCAAACATAAATATTCTTCACTATATTCAGATATTAACCAATAAAGATAATCTAATAGAGCACCGTCACACCAAATATCATAAGATTTGCTAGGGCGCGTCAAAGTTATCCTATGTTGAACTTCTAAAATCCGACACCTTATGTTAAAAAGGTGATTAAAAATATTAATATACATATAATGTTGACTTTTGCGGTTTTGCATTGTTAAATATAGTTAAAAATGTAATAAAAACACAAATGTGGGCAATGTTTTCTTAATTTAATATCACAAAAAACGGTTTTCCAGTTACTGGAATAAGAAATATTTGAATTTATCAGTAGACGGACTAGTATCCGGCTACTGATAACTTAAAGCCAAGTTTTTTGCTTTTTTTTTTTTTAATAAATAACTAGTAGTGCAGCTATTTCCTTTTAATAGCATTCAACTATGTGCTTGGATCAATTCATCCAATAAACGGCCATTTCTTAAAGGTTACGGCTTTCAAAAATCAAGTCAAAATATGTCCAATTATTAACCCTTGCTTAAATTTGGAACATTTCAGTAGTCGGTCAGGTATTATCAGATCTATTTCAAAATTCAAGTTTTTTTGTTGTAGAATATGAATTCTGAAACAAAACATAATTCTTGTAATATTCTCAAGAAAATATCAATATATCTGTTGAATAAGTAAATGAGGGGATACTTTAAGGGAAACTTGCCGAGTTTACGGGCTTTCAAAATTAATTGTTTAGGAACCGTATTAGGGGAAAAGTAAAATCTTCTCGAAAACGAGAAAAAAAACTGTGAAATGGCTAACAAATTTAATAGAATGTGGCTTTCCGAGAAAGAAAAATGAACTTTTCGATACTGTACAAAAAAATGTTACCAAGGAAAATTTAACACCTTCTAAACACAATCGACCTGGTCAAAAGTGGTTTCAATCTTTTCTAAAAATACATCCTAAATTAAGCCCACAGAAGGGGTTTCAAGATACGAGTGGCTGACTGCACAAAATATTGTTAAACCTATTATTTTTTCTTGTTGATGGGTATAGGTCACATATGTCGCTAAAGTTGAGAAATGTTTGTCAATAACGGTATCGATTTATACGCCCTACCTCCTAACACACCCTACTTGCTACAACCTACTGATGTTTCCGTTTTCAAACCTATCAAAGAATATCGGAATCAAATCATTAGAAAATGGCAAAGTGAAGTTCAAAACATAAATAAAATTGCTACGAAAACCAATTTTCGTCAAATTCTAGAAGAAGTTTTTCTAATATGGCAACCAACATAAAAAATGGATTTAAGGCTTGTGAACTATCTATCTGGTCCAAACTTCGTGGATTATAACAAATGTGTGCAGCCCAAATTGAAAATTTTAGAAGCATTAAAACATGGAATCGATAAAGAAATTCCCTTAGATGAAATAAACATCGCCAAAAAGGTTATATCACATCTTAAACTTAGTTTACTTAAACATAATATGGTTTTGATCTATTAATGTCTCTCGTCAACGACGCACATTCTCAAAATGACAAAGAAAGTGAGAGTACCGTAATTACGGAATCTGAAATTGTTGAGAATAACACATTGAGCTTCCTATAAAATACGACGATGCTATTCAGTTAACACATCTGTTATTATTTTAGAAAATGTTATTCAAAACTTACGTACCAAGTCAAAAAAAAAATATTAGAAAGGAAGAAAACAAAAAAGATAGATCGACCGATTTAACACAAACTACAGAGCAGCTTTAAGAGAAAATTCAGATTTTTATTGAACCAGAAATAGAAAACAAATATTATGACCAAAAACAAAAACAAGACATGACAGTAGTAAAATTTGAGAAAAAACATAGAGAACCATCATTAAACATATCTTATTTAAAACGGGACCGCTGAATCGAAAAATAGTATTCCCTCTCTTGGTTTAAAGATATGTATGTATCCACAGCCATTGGAAAAAAGTAAAAATCATATAAAAAGTACCGAGTGCCATTTCATCAAAAGCTTGGAGCGAGTATTTTAATATTAAAGAAAAGCAGAAGATTTAAAAGTTGCATCAAATAGAAAAAAGGTACTAAATGACACAAAAAAATGTATTAGAGAAAATAATTAAAACAGAACAAGTGAATGTTGATGTCCATAAAAGACAACAGTACAGGATATGTAATGAAAATCTAATAAGTGATACCAAGGAAGAGCTTGAATGCGATCAATGTCTTCAATGGTTTCATGTAGGCTGCACAAAATATGCACGCGCTAGTTTTTCCGAATTGGTAGGAATGGACTATTGTTATGAGTAACCTATGAGATTTACCAATATAGCCAATTCAATGTAAAAGTTAGTATAGATAGTCCTTGCATATTTGAGTTATTAATATTTTAAACATAAGAAACTAAAAATAATATGTGCCTCTTGTTTTTGTAGAACGTGTTTTAGAAATGAAAGATCGATCATTCATATTAGGAGCTCTAAATATTACTATAAAACTTAAACCTTATTTAATCCTGAACTGTTCCAAATAGGTCAATCATGTCTTGTCCGACTATGGGTTTTCTTATGTCTTATTAGGTACAAGTGTCCGAATATTAGCGAAATTGTATTGTTCTTAAATAAATGATAAAAAAACTATTAGGAAATCTTTTATTTTTTTTTTATATATTTAAGAGGGTCGTCCACCACTTTTTGGTAAGGCTTTGGCCATCTGAGTTGTCAAAAACCAAAAAAAATGAAATACCTCTTTATTTTATGTTAAGTTGGCTATGACGATTTTTTTTATATTGAAATTTGTTAAAATTTTTACTGAATAACTGAATAAAAAAAGATCAAATTCGATAAGTCTTGGCAAAAAATTGAAAAAATGTAACTTTTGAGAAATCGCCTTTAAAGATAAATGATAGTGTAAAACGTGATTGTAGAAACTTATGATCTAATCGGCTATACCAAGGCCGTAGAGCTCTCTCCTCGTCACGGAGACGTTCTTGGTCTGCCACATGTATCTCCCTTTGTTGGATTCCGGCCCTTTTTGCCACGTCACTCACTCTCCATTCCATAGACTTCCATAGTTAGTAGAATCAATGAAAATCCCTCATTGAAAATCATGATTACCAAATGAATTGCAGTTTCGACTACCTGCTTGCCTAAATGCATTTTTTTGGCGCCAATATTCAAATGTAGCTGTTCAGACTCGTAATTTTGAGTATGGGCGCCCAAATATCTTTCCAATAAACTTTGAGATTACAAGCTTTCGTATATTGGTTTCATTAATTCGACGATCGAGGAAACGAGATTAATTCTGTCATGTTGAAAAGTCGCCAAAGTCCCGTTGGCCTCGGCCTGACGCCACTTGCACCAACTATCCTTACCGAGGGGATACTTTGAGTGTAGGGATTTCCGTCTGATGAACTGAAGTGCTCCAGGGATGCCCAAATCGCAGTTTTCATTGTTTCTACAGAATCACTGTTTCAGCGAATCGTCAGTCCGTAAAATTTTGTAATCTTCCCGATCATTTTTATCGGTTAGTTTCCCTTACCATCAATACCGTGATTTTGTATTTTCAGCTGTCTAAGTCTCGTTCCCAGTGTCGACAAACGATCGCTATACCCTTCCGAAAAAGAATTTATACCTGAAAGAGAGACGGAGCGGCCACGCGCGTTAGAGGTGGCCATGTTACAGATTCCATACGGTGGAAAGTGTATCTCACAAAATCCTTCATATGGCGTGTTTCTGATTATATCTAGATTCGAAATATGCAAAAAAAAAAGATTTTTCAAAACCGCAAAGGTGGACGACCCCCTTAATAAACACTTGCGGAAATGCAGTTTCATCAAAATCAATTTTCTAATATAAAAACAATTTTTAATAATGAATTTTTAAAATTGAATATTATCTAAACTATTCTACTATTCGCGCATTCACCCTATGTATATAAACTAAAAATTGGACTAATAACGGTTTAAATAAAGTGGAAAAATAGCCTACTGACTGATGGAAGTCAGAGCACTTCGAAGCATTTTGAATTTGTTGCACATAATTATTTATGGTAAGAGATGTTTTTGTACGTTCTTTTAGCAAACGTTTGTGATTTTTATTATTATTCAGAAGGTAATCATCAACTCAATGATAGTTTAACTGCGTACTAAATGAATAAATAATATGTGGACATATGCTAAAATTCCTTTTAATGATTTAAATGGAGTGGAAAAATAGCCAACTGTCTGGTGAGGTCGGACGGGCGCTCTTCTAATCATTTTTAAATCTATTATACAGAATTATTCATAAGAGGTAGACTAAAAGTACCTTTGCTATGACAATATTTTTTTTTCGTAAATTTTGTTGATATGCTTTGTTATAAATCATTCTTCCTATCTAAAGAAAACATTTGGGCCTTACAATTCACTTCTAGGTATATCAGATAATGAGCTCATTATATATTTTTTTATCGTTATATATTTTGATTTTTGTTTACAGTTGTCACCTTAGCATTGTTAAAAAAAAAACTTTTGAGTTTGATACTAAAAGTATATTGTATTCTTGTGTTTTAGAATCGACCGAGGTTTTCAAGGAGTAATGAAGCGTCATGGTTTTAAAGGTATGCCAGCTTCTCATGGTGTAACTAAAACTCACAGACGTGGTGGAAATATAGGAGGAGGGGGTGAAAAAGGACGTGTATGGCCAGGAACTAAAATGCCGGGACACATGGGAAATAGATACAGGGTTGCAAGGGGTCTTAAAATATTAAGGATGAATACCAAGTACAATGTACTTTGGGTATCTGGTCAAGCAATTCCTGGAGAAACAAATTCATTAGTATATATTTTTGATACAAAGTTACCCTTAAGGAAACCCAAAAATCCTTTACCTGTTCCAACACTTTTAAAAAATGAAACTGAAAATTCTGAAGAAAATATTTATGATGAAGAAGTTCATGTATTTTCAGATCCTACGATATTGTTTAATGAGAAATAGCCAATGTTATAAAAGATTCTTATTATATAGGGATTATAGATTACTTTGTAATAACAAAAATAAAATTTTTAACTTAGTCTTATATTAATGTTATTATTTTTATCATAAATTTTTAATTAGTATATTCAATGATGATTGTACTTTACTATACTTACAATTAGGTGCGTCAAATAATAGATATAAATTGTTTTATACTTATATATAAGACAATACTTGATATGGGGGAATAAAACTATTTCAAATACATTTATATGAAGGTATAATATAAAGATTAAAAAAACTGTAAATCCATAAATAAGAATTAAAATTAAACCTTTCGTTTTATATTAATGACTGCAGTAAATAAAACAAAAAAATATATTTAAACAATATTGTAGTAATGTAGGAAATCTTCTAATAAACTAATAGTTACATTAAAAATTATGCTAAAAGGAATTTGATATGGGTGATTAGATATAACAAACAGTATATTTTAGTTACATTATACATGAAAAGGAAATTCATATTAAAAATTTATAAATAGCAATTAAAAATTAAAAAATAAATTACAGAATTAAGAAATTTTAACTTTGCGGTGGGGTAAAAATCCCTGATTATGACACAGTTTAAGCACTCTAACCTCAAGAACACTCAAAGTTTAAACTACTTCGGTAATTATTTTTTTTGTGGAAAATTTTTTTTTGTACTATATATATTTATATGGGTAATATATGGATTTTAAACATCACACGTAAGTATACTTGCATCCTACAAGTTCAGAACGACAGTGTGGTGTAGTAGCAGAATTATATCATGATGAAGATTCAGAATGTCATATACGTGTCACCAACATATCAGATCATTTTGGTCAAATACTTAAATTTGTCATTCCCAAAAATATTTCTTTACCAATTTATATACAAAAACGATTTTTCACTGATCAGAATGTATGCAAATTTAGGGGTTTCTTGCGGGACGAATCGTGGACGGAGGTGTATAGAGTTGCTGGAGTGAACAGTAAATATACGACTTTCTTTAACATAATTTTTTTTACCATTTTGACATGAGCTTCCCTGTAAATAAGTCTAGAATCAAAAATAATTTCAGCTGGGTTAATGCTGAAAAAAAAAAATTATTCTAATTACTTAAAAGATTTCTATGTTTGATACAAAATTACAAAATCAACAATACAAAATGGAACAAAAAAATTACAAAACTTTTTTATCTGATTATAAAAAATCAATGAATGAAAATAAGGTAATTAACTTAAAATATAAAATGAAAACAGCTTGGCAAATATTTAATTTTGAAACAAATAAGAAGGGAAACTCAAATGTCTCAAGTCTGCAAATGGAATGATTGATGATCCTAATGGGATTGTGAGAATGTTTTGCGAACAGTTTGATTTGCCCAAAACTCCTGGTGGAGGGACATGTCAGAGTATGCAATTCCAATATCCCACATTATTTTTAAAATCTGTAAATTTGCAGGAAATACTGACAATAATAATGAGCCTACCAAATAAATTTTCAGCAGATCTTCTATTTTGCATGAATACAATTATTAACTAATTATAGTATATTATTCTGGGGATCATCCTCTGTGGCAAAGAACATGTTTAGAGCCCAAAAACGCATTGTAAGATATATTTTAAAATTACATCAAAGAATGTCTTGCAAACCTTTTTTTAAGTATCTTTAAATTCTTACTGATCCTTCATTATATTTTCTATTTCTTTTTATGTTTGTTAAGAATAATCCTAATTTATTCCAAAATAATTTCCATCTTCTACTTTGTATGAAAAAGGCCCTTCTTTCAGGGCGATAAAGGCTTACAGAATGTTACCACTACATATTAGTAATATAGATAACAGGCACAAATTTAGAAAGGCAGTGGAGCTTTTCTTAAGAGAAAAATGTTTCTATTCTTTTAAATTGTATTTGTTTTCAATTGTTTTAAAATATTTTGTAAGTTCTTTAAATCTAATTGTAATTATGATTTTATATGCTGATTTTAATTTGTTTTATATGAAAATTTTAATGGGCTTAGTTATTCTAGCTTTACTCATCATTATTTACTACCAAGAACTAACTAGCTACTAGAACTGAATTGTTCTCTGTTACTTTGTGACGTTGCTTGTTTCATTTTCAATGGTTTGGTTGGCAATAAAGGATATTATTATTATTATTATCAGATTTACAAGCCAAACGGCTTCGCACTCCCTCCAGGAATTATTGACTCATACCATGGATACAAAGATATCAAAAGTATGAAGCTCTGTGGGGACCCTTTCCATGTTATCGGGTCCTAGGTGACGTGATCTTCTGTATTTCCTATAAACTTTAGGACGGTCCGCTCGGTTGCAAGGACAATTGCTTTCTGCATCGGTTTATACAGATGCTCACTAAGGCCCAGTCCCTTGATGTTTTTTGGTATCACTCCAGTTGTATTATGGGAATCGTGTGGACGCTGTTCATTGCCCATTGTCTGCGGATTTGCACCTCCAAATTTTTGTATTTGAAAGTCTTCTAATTGTATTTTGGTCTTAGATTGTTGTTATTAGGTATAGCAATGTCAATCAGTGTGGTTCGCCTAGAAATTTTATCTATTACTATAATGTCTGGCTTATTATGAGCAACTGTTTGATCTGTTAGAACCGTTTGGTCCCAATACAACTTGTATTCGTTGTTTTCAAGAATAGGCTCAGGATTGTACTTGTAATAAGGCACTTTTCCTACCTGTAATAGGTTTAACTTTTCTGCTAACTCTTAGCGGCCGAGTTGTGTTTTCCCTTATACTCGGTTACGACAAACGCTTGGCATCCTCCAGTTATGTGCTGGATTGTCTCTGATGTTTGACAGCCATATCCACATTGGTCAATTTCTTTTTAGGGATCTCTAATAATGAACTTCCAATAGTTCTTCGTCAGAATAACTTGATCTTGGATAGCTAACAAGAAGCCCTCCGTTTTTAGAAACATCTGTCCTGAAATCAACAAGTAGTTCGACGCTGAGTTGTCAACACTGTTCTGATTGACCTCATTTGGATGCCATTCGTGAAGTGGCTTCTGTAGCCAGGTTTGTAACTTCTCTTATTATTATTATATCATGTACCCAGGGATTAATTTGATTAAATATGGTCATGTGACAGTTGATTTGAGATTTGCAACAAGAACATTAGATTTTGTTTTTATATTAGTGATGTTTCTATGAGCAAATTATGAGATGAAAAAAGCAAATAGTTATAACAGCAATTTTATACCTTTTCAAAAAATTATTAACTTGTCTTTTTAAAAGAATGAAATATTGTTAATTCATTGGTTGTAATTAATTGTGAACTGCATTAAAAAGTGAAAAACTTACATACTATCTTTAAACACCAGTAATAAAAAAGTGTGATAAAAATGCATTTATTTAAATTTAATGAGTTTCTATTATAATTTTGACACTGGCAAGATAAAATTTATTATAAAATCACCTCACATATACGTAGCTAAAAGACCTGTTTTAAAATTAAACAGTTTTATATTCTCTGAAATTTACTGACAGTTCAAAAACATCATTTTGTTTTTAAAATCACAATAGGTGTAAAACATTCTCTTTCAAAATTCCTTTTATATGTTTTCAAAATCATATGGAAGTAACAAAAATAAATAATTTTACAGAAAAACTAAAAATTGTAATATTTCTAAAAATTTAATAGCTGATCACAGAATATTATTTAAATTGTCCAGGTGCTGGCCCAAATAAACTATTTCCTTGTTTGGAAGCTGCTCTGGATGGGGCAAAACCTAAAAGTTTTTGAATGTTCTGTCTAATGGACATCGTACACAAAATATATAGAAATATAAAGGAGCAGTCATAGTAATCATCTCCTGGTAAATTTCGATGACTCAGTCCTTGGATCCAAGCCAAAGGCTGAAATGGTAACTTGGCCACGACTCTACCATCAAAACTAAAAAAATATACACATTACACATATATCTTATAGCAACTTTAAGTAATGATTATTTAAGATGCATATATGACTAGTAATGACATTCTTATTCCTGTTAGTAATAAGTCTTGGCAAAATTGCTGACTACCATTGATCTATCTGATTAAGTAGCTTTCTTTTGCAATGAACTTGATATAGACTTTTATTTAGGATTTTTTAAATAGTTATAGACTGTAATTCACAATTAAAATTCCTTGGTGAATAGTGTGGGATTAAAAATTCCACATACTAATCCTGAACAAATTTACATAAAAAAGGATCACTTCTGTAACATAATTTCAACTTACATGCTATTAAACATACTCAGCAAAGCAGTAAATGCAAAGCCAATAGCAAACATGGATTTCATTTTAACAAATGATAGGTCTCTGTTATTGTGTTTCAATTTATCTTCTTCTCTTTCAATTTTCTTTTTTTGTTGCTTGTCCAGAGTATCTCCATGAGTTTCCTTCCGTTTTTCTACTATAAAATAGGTATTTTAGAGGATAAAAACTAAGTTGGAATTACTTTATTCATTTTATAACTTAATAACGAATTAACCTTTAAAAATTTCTCTTCCTAAAAATTAGGTTGCACAATTAATTTTTTTGGACAAATACCAGGCAGGTACTTTAAGTTCTTCATTAGATCTGTGGTAACTAATTGTAATGTCTATTAATTATATATAACTATATAAGGTGTGTACTACAGAAGAAATACGCATGCGCCAAGGGCAAATGACCAATAGCTGTGTAGCGTGAAGCCTTCTATTTCGAATGCGACACCTCCCATGTCTGTAGACACATCTGTCTGGCTTTGGCCTTCGTTCATATAGAAGTAAAAATAAACCAATGAAGTGTTGTGAAATTTTACATCAAACTTAGAAAACCGCTACTGAAACATATTTTTATTAAAAGAAGTATATGGCAATGACTGTTTATCACGTGCTCAAGTTCCAGAGTGGCTTAAGCATTTCCAAAATGGTCGAGGAGACGTTAAAGATGATTCACGCTCGGGTCGCCCTTCCATGTCAAAAATGGATGATAATATTGGTAAAGTCGGTAATCTGATTCAATCTGACCATGGGTTAACTATTTCTGCGATTGCTGAAATTGTAGGAATTGATAAAGAATGTGTAAGGCAAATTTAAAAAATATTTTAACATACAAAAAGTGTGTGTGAAAATGCTGTCTAAAATTCTCACAATCTAACAAAAAGAAGTTCGCAAAAATATTTGTACGGACTCTTTGAATGACACTGAAAATAACCTGAACTTGTTGGAAAGAGTGATAACATGCAACTTCTCCTAGAGCTAAAAAATCTCAAATGAGCAAATCAAGATCCAAAGCGAAGATGATTATTTTTTTGATATTCATGGAATTGTGTACCTTTACTGGGTTCTTGAAGGTCAAACAATTAATCAACTGAGATTCTTGCTCAAGTCTGTGAAAAAATAAGGAAAAAAGATCTGAAATGTGGAAGAACAATGTACCAGCTCATTTCTGCATTGTCTGTCAAGACATTTCTAGCCAAGTACAATATCCCAATGTTAGACCATCCATCTTATTCACCTAACCTTGCACATGGTGACTTTTATCTGTTCCCCAAGATCAAGTCTGCATTAAAAGGAACAAGATTTCTGGGCACTGAAGCTATGAAAGAAAAAGTAGACGCGTCATGAAGGAGCTCACAGAAGATTTCCAGCAGTTTTAAACAAAGGAAAATTTGCATGGAGTATTGTAGAGATAGAGAAGAGGTGTATATTGAAGGTGATAAGTGAATATGTATCAATTAAAAATAAAATGTTTTACAGCAATAGTCTCATTATACCACACCTAGTGTAGTATATAGTTTGAATGCGTTTATGATCATTTAACTACTTGTCACATAAGCCGTGTTGAAGTAATCATGACACAACTTAATGTGTATTCAAAATAACAGGAAGTTATCACTTTGAACATGAATAATTGACTGTAAAGAATATTATTAATAAAAATTAGAAAATTCAATCATTAAGCTAACAACTTAAACGAATAATAAAAAAAAATTAAACTTTTACTTGAATCTTACATCTTTTACTTTGTTTTTCCACTTCTGCTTTTAATTTCTGATATCGTTCAGTTCTGTATACCATTAACCAGGTTAGCCCTTCACCTAAAAAAGCAGTGCAAATGGATATAAAAACTATTAATAAAGTGTCTGCCCACATTTTTAATATTTTTCGAATATACTTTATCCCCTGTTTAACTAGATGAGTTTCCAAAAGATCTTTTTAGTGATTTGTCGGTTGTCGACATAACCACACTTAAAGATGTATTTCAGTATCACCAATAGAATAGAATTGAATTCTTTCTAAGGATAGGTCCAGATCACGAAATTATTTTAAAATGTGAGTAGCTCGGATTGAATTGAACGGAATTTATTTAAAATTCCGAAACTTCGAATTGTTATCCGCAGCTCTCTTATTTAACAAAAAATTAAGTTTGAGGTTATTTGTTCTTGTTGTTATTCTTGGATGTTGAGAAAATTGCAAATCGGTGTTAAAGACCATGTTTTTGCCAAGAACGAACTGTATTTTATGCGGAGAGTATATTGCAAAAATTAAATACAACTTAAAAACTACATACTCGGAAGCATCTAATTTGTTATTAATAAAATTCGTCGAAAAGCTTTACCATAACGTATTTTTAATGCATTGTAATATATGTTCCTCATGTTTTGAATTATTAAATGAATTAGATGATTTACAAGCCAGAGAAAAGAAATTGTATACCAAACTCAAAAATTATATTACAAAAATGCAAGATTCATCTTCAAAATCAAATTCACTGAGCAAGGAAGAAGACATACTTGAGGATATTCCAATTTTTTCTGAATTAACTAATGATGATGTTGAACAGAAAGCAGCATCATCTTTTTCTGAAACGGATATTATTAAATTAGATGATATTGACTTAAAAAAGCTACCTATAAAAGTAAAACGGGTAACATCAAGTAAACCTCTTAATAAGGAAAGTGTTTATGAAATAGTATTGGATTCCAAAGAAAAATCTCCAAGTGCTCAAGAAATAACTGAAAATCGAGAGGCATTTGAAAAGGTAATTAAAGATTATATAGGTACATTTGAACTAATATAGTTTATATCTAAAGTGGGTGGCTCATACTTTAAAGTACTACAATTTAATGGTTAATATATTAACAAAAGCCAATTTATTAATTAAAAGCAATTCAAATTATAAAGAAGTTGCAAATTTATTTTTCAGAAAATTTAAATGCTGCAAAAGTTATTGTTCCTTGCTAAGTTTATTCATTAATAATTTCCAATTAAATATAAATCATAGCTTTACCGCACTTAAGGGATATTTTATTAAAAATAATTAAATAAATAAAATATTTTCTACATAAAAGTTTTTAGATACAATCTTCAATTCAGATGGATCTATCTAAACATGTTCAAGAACATATGAATAAATACAAGCCCGCAAAAGATGTGTTATGTGAAATTTGTGGCCATAACTTTAAAACAAAAATGGGGTTTGAAAACCACATGAAAAAGCATGGTGATGCTGAAGATGATATGAAGATCTTAATTATGAATAAAAGGGATGAAAATTGGTCATGCAACATTTGTGGCAAGATTTTTAACCAGAAAGCAGCTTTATCTAGGCATATGTTTATACATACAGGTAAGTATGTTTATTATAAAAATAGGGGATTTACCTTTAAAAAAATTGACTTTCAACGATTTTTTCAAGTTAATATTTAATGTTAGTTTAGGTTAGAATCTAAAAATGAAATAACATATATTGTGTGATTTTTCAAGTACTACTTTCCTTGATTTTTTCCTCTGTATGACTTTCTTGAAGAACTTTTTCTGGCATCGTTCTTCTGTCATGTTTTCAGTTTTTGTTTGTTTTGTGGGTTTGATGATGGGTACCTAGTACCGAACATCATATATTTAGTTTCTAGGATGTCAGATAAACTTTATTGTACTGTTTGCATTTTGCTTCATATATATATATATATATACTAGACGCCATACAGTGAGCTTTGAAAATGGTGAATGAGATTTCACTGAAACGTCAGCTGCCTTACAGGCCTGAGAGGGACCGAAAACCTTCGATTACACATCACACTCGTGAGAATATCCAAAATAACATATATATATATATATATATATATATATATATATATATATACATATATATATATATATATATATACCTACATATATATATATATATATATATATATATATATATATATATATATATATATAAACTAAATTTACTTTAAAAAATTCAAATATTTTTTTTATGAATAGAAAATTTTCCATCTCCATGTGTTCAGAACCAAACAAAACAAATTTAAAGTAATAATGTGTATAAGAACTTTAAATTGATTTTATTACTCAAGCCTTATCCATTAATGAATATTTGACGTAAACCAGAGTATCCTTGACATATAATTTAAGTAATTGCTAATAATAAAGGCATATTAAATTCGATTTATATTCTTGATTTTACATGTACATTTATTAGCACTTGCTACAAATAATTTAACTTTCATACTTCATAAAAATAACTTATGTATAGTTTTCTAAATATATCAGTACAAAAATTCTTATAAAGTGGCCTATTTTCTCCTCACACCAATGTTGATTTTTAGGAAAACCCACCTATATTTAGTATATAAATAAGTCCTTTTAGTTGCTTTCCCACAGCATGTCATGCTAATGAACCTGTACCAAAAATTTGGTTCTTAGACATTACCTGTAAGGTAAAAGATATGCAAGTAAGCTGACATTTATTTATCCTGTGCAGTATTTCCCTGGTAATAAAGTACGGTTTAGTCAACCTAAGGTGCAAAGTCTGCCTAGCAATTACACAGCCCCACAAAAAAAAATGTTCAGACCAGCGAACTAGACCCACGGATTCTTATGTATTTTTAGTCGCTGAATTCGAGGTGGAAAAAAATCGTACACCCACAATAACATTAGCTCGAGCAAGAAACACCCTTGGAATGGGGTAAAAATGAGATTAAGCTACAAGAGTAGTTGTTCCATTTTAGTAAATCAAACTGTACACAATTTTATTGTGAATTATATGCAGCGTCCATACATTGGATTTGCAATACACCCTCAAGAAGCAGTGATAACTACTCCTCATATAAAAAAAAAATTGAACCAAAATAGCAAAGACTGCTGAAAAAGCTTGAAAAGCATGAGTTTTGTTAGTGAAACTGCATTGGGTCCGACGTAATACTTATGAATTACCCCTATACAGTTGAGATAAACTACCCCTAGGCTTAAAAGACATGAAGAAACAAGACAAAACCTTAAATCTTGCAGGATTCTAATTTTCGTGGATGTCATGATTGGCTGAAATTGCATAGTACCTTCAAATAGATTTAGAATTTCACATACTCAGAGCGGAAATTGACCGCAAAGAAAGGCCCTTCAGCCCGAGAGAAAGGGCTCTGAGCGATTTCTTAAGAACGGCAGGGATATTTAAAACACGGCAGAAGAAAACAAAAAAACGAAATTATTTTAATATTATGTAGGATTTTACTCGGGTGGAGTTTTTACCCCCTAGGGAAGTAGAATTTAGTAATATTGTTTGATGTGAAGTCCTAAGCCTAACTCGAAGTATCACGCAAATTTAACCAATCATTGTATCCGGAAAAGTAAAAATACTTTTAGATCAATGTTTTTTTCTTATTTTTTCTGTGTCATCGAAGATACAGGGTGGTTTTTGGCAGCACTGTAACAGTTGTTTTCAGAAATTAAGCCAAAACTACTGCAGACTCTCTTCACCTTTACAAACCTCTGAAATTTCGAGCTTTTTTAAAAGTTCCTGCAACATTCTTTCTGTTAAATATTGAATGGGGGTCGTTTTTTAGCCTTTTGGGGTTACACTGCAGGACAATGATTGTATGTGAGAAAGTACTACGTAATTTCAGCCAATTATAACATCTATGAAAATTAGTATCTTACTAGATTTAAGGTTTTTTCTTGTTTTTCCGAGTTTTTTTAGGCCTACCTGTAGTTTATCTCAACTGTATACGGGTAGTTTATAAGAATTACGTCGGGCCCAGTGTAGTTCCTTATCACTAACAAAACTTGAGCGTTTCGAATTCTTTCAGCAGTCACTACTATTTTGGTTCAAATATTTTACATATGAGGGGTAGTTTTCACCCGTTTTTGGGGGTGTATGGCAATCCAGTATATGGACGCTGCTATTTAACATATAATACACTTTAAAATTTTATATAGTTTGATTCATTAAGATGGAACAACTATTCTCGTAGCTTAATCTCCCCATTCCAAGGGTGTTTTTGACTCTAGCTAATGACTTTGGGAGTGTACGATTTTTTTCGACCTCGGATTTGGATTCAAAGATCAAAAATAAATAAGAATACGTGGGTCTGGTTCGTTGGTTCGAACACTCACTGGTGTATAGCCATTAACCATCTTCTGAGAAAGACCCCGCACAAATTTCTAACAGTCAAATGGGTTGTTTCAGATTTTCTTGTTATTTTTTCCATGTGGTTGTTCCAGGTCAGTCTAGGGCTCAAGATTACCTCTAGATATTTAACCTCTTGGGAGAGTGGTATTGTGTTTCTTGGTAGGATAATGGGACCGAGCTCCTTTAATTTTCTACATTTTCTAAAGGAGATTAAGGTAGTCTTTTGGGAGCAAATATTAAGTTCTGCTTATCCTACCCATCTTTCTATAACCCTGAGAGCCTGTTGCATTCTCTCTCCCACAGTTGTATTAAATTTACCTTTGGTTAAAACTACCACATCGTCAGCATATCCTAAAACTGAGGGTCCCTTCCTGCTCAGAGTTCGCAAAAGCCCATTCATTTTGTTCCAGAGCAGTGGAGAGTGAATTCCCTCCTGCGGAAATCCTCCGGCTATCCGCGCCATTAGCGTCTCTCCAAGTAGTTCTATATAGAGAACCCTGTCGTCTAACATGTTTTCTATCTACCTGCAACAGCTCTCTTCTAAATTGATGTTCCTTATTAGCGTGGTAATTTATTGAAATGATGTGTTTTCAAACGCCCCTTCTATGCCTAGAAATGCCCTTAGAAGCACTTCTCCATTTTCCAGCGTGTTGTGTTATTAATTTTTTGTTTGTATCTAAATTGTAAAAGTTCGATTTTTAGATATGTTCTCTTTTCCAAATTAAAAATTAATATTGATAAATTATTTATTTTATTCCGTGGATTGTTTTCTGTAGAGTATAAAATTACTAGAAAGCCTCTTATTTTATCATGTAATATATAACTGTCTCAAATAAATATCTGTAAAGGTTCACCCACTGGTATTTATATTTTCAAAAATGTAGGTTTTCATTTGTTAAGAATTAGCAGCAAGCAACTAAATTAATTCATCTTTCCTGCACCTTGTATTTTCCAATATATATCTTTAAATTTAAGGTGAAACTAGATACCAATGTGAAGAATGTGGTAAGAAGTTTGTTCATCACAGCTCATTTAATATGCACAAGAAGATTCACGCTGGTCAGAGAAATTTTGTTTGTGTGGAGTGTAATAAAACTTTTCTTACTAGATCTCACCTAAAGAGGCATTTGCGAGCAGCCCACAGTTTCGAAAAACA
Organism: Diaprepes abbreviatus; assembly: GCA_034092305.1. Classification (NCBI taxonomy): domain Eukaryota; kingdom Metazoa; phylum Arthropoda; class Insecta; order Coleoptera; family Curculionidae; genus Diaprepes; species Diaprepes abbreviatus. Next base: position 19,993,028 of record JASJET010000055.1, on the reverse strand, counting down.
ACATTCCTGTGAAATTTGTGGAAAGAAGTTCACTGAAAATTATAATCTTATTGCACATGTGAAGGTTGTTCATAAGCCACAAGTAGATCTGTATTTTGAAGATAAAGTAGAAGATCATGTGATTTATGATATATAAGTATCTGTGTAGTGTTCGTGTCCTTTTTTTTTGTAATATAGCCTAGTTATATTAAAAAATAATGTTTTATTTCTTGATAATACCTGGCATATGTCTAGGGAAAAAGATTTATGTCAAAATTTAACAATACTTTTTTTCTAGAATCTTGAGATGAGCTAGCGCTAAAAATTTCTCTATAAATTGTAGCTACGTAAACATTCAGATGGAGAAAGTATTTAATTGATTTATGACCAACTTTATTAAATAAAGGGTGTCTCAGAATGTGTTTCGTTTTTGTTTTGACTGTTACGCGTCAAATAACAATACTGGGGGGAGGGGAGTGGAGTCAAACGTTTGATTGACTTTTCAAGTTTAGTAGCGATGGAATTTTTCACGGGACCACATTTTGTGTGCGAGCGTTTTATAAAAACTAGGATTTGACGTTTGTACAAGGCACATTTCAATTTAACGAACATGAGAAATTTGCCAAGTGCTAATATGATCAAGCATTGGGTACGCAAGTTTGAAGAGACTGGAAATACAATGCTGGAAAATTCATCTGGACAACAAATACATCAAGAACGAACATGATTGTTGACCGCGTTCGCCAGTCTGTTAGAGACGATTCACGACAGTCTCTACGGCTTCACGCAGCTTCTCTAAATTTGCACAGATTCACGATACATCGCATTATTCTCAAAGATTTACATTTTCATCCCTACAAAATTGTTATTGTGCAGGAAATGAAGCCCGATGGTCCAGCTGAACGACTTGAATTCTGCAGGACAATGACGACCCGTTTTAGGAGCTTCTATAACAAATGGGTCTCTGATGAATCGAATTTCCACGTACGGCCACGTAAACAAACAAAATCGCAGATATCGGGCTCCTGACAATCCGTTGGAACTGCATCAGAAACCCTTACACTCGCCGAAGGTTGTCGTTTGGGTTGCCTTATCAAGCGCTAAGGAATAATCGGTCCCTATTATTTTGACGATAGCCGTGGTCGCACTCAGACTGTTAATTCCAATCATTATTGCCATATAATCCAGACTTTTTAGGTTCCAGAAATGCAAAATCAGATTGGCTGCAACCGGAGTATATTTTTCCAAGAGGATGGACCAACTTCCCATGTTACGAATGATTTTTTGGCAGCGCTTCATGATTTATTCCCTGAAAGTGATAAGTCGCCAAGAGAACATCAACTGGCCATCGCGGAGTCCAGATTTAACACATGCTGATTTTTTTCTATGGGGCTACTTAAAAAGTAAGATTTTTAATCTATTACGCGATTCCAAGAGCGATGTTCCAGCGAGTCATTGAAAATTTCAATGCGAGGCTAAATGATCGTGAAGAAGCGGATGGCGCCCATTTAAGGATGCTTATTTTTTCATAAATAAAAACTATAATTTAACAGCAATTAAACAAGTCTGAATTTATTCTAATGTTTTATTTTTTAAGAATCAAAAACGAAAAACTTTCTGAGACACTCCTTACCTTTCCTTCTCTTTAGATTACTTTTATACCTCATTTAAGGAGGCCCAATCACTGTCTATATTAAATAAAAAATATTAGATCATAATGAAACAATTTTTTTTTAATAGTTTAAGTGGTAATCTATACTATTGCGGAATTTCGATTAAACTTGTGGTGTAAATTTTCGAGAATTAAATTTTCAAAAATGTAAAAGTTTATACAGGGTCTTATGGGATATCAGGATTTCGGCATGTTCCTTTGAATTATACTACCATTTGTTGATTAGATGCGGTTGAAAAAAATTAAAAATTAGCTATTTGGAATATACAATTTTTTTTGCAATGAAATATTTAGCTTACCACAGTGTTTACTGAGATATCAGTTAAAAGAAATGTCATAAAGTTTAAGATTAACATGCATTAATATAGAGTCGAAACGTTTGGCAACGTTGCATGAGCGCGCACTTTAGATCTTTGAATACATTCGATATCAAAACTTTCACCCACTGATCTTTTGAAAAAATACAAATTAACTATTGGGATATATATATATATATATATATATATATATATATATATATATATATATATATATATATATATATATATATATATATATATATATATATTTATACATAAAATTAATACTTACCACAGGCTGATCTAAAGTTTATGTCGTAACGTTTATAATGTATTGAATTTGTGGTTGCCTAAATTAGTATCATTGTTATTTTCAATATGTAAACAATATCTAACAATATTTACCAACAAAAATAAGTTTTTAAATCATCTTTTTATTGATATAAATTGCCAACTGTGCATTTACAGGAATTTCTAACAATTAAAACACTGAAAAGAGTCACGACAAGCAGTAAAACTGAAAGCAAAAATAAGTAAACATATTTATGTCTGTCAAACATCAAAAAAGCCTCTCCCTCACCGACCATAAACAGCCTTCAAATACATATATTGTTTAAATCTACTGGTATGATCGAAGTAAAAACACTATATCAAATGTAATTATGTTGTATCAAGAGCTGTTTTCAAAAATTAAAAGGAATCATATCAATGGATGGATTTGGTTTGTTGTTTCAAACAGTAAATAAGAGGTCTTACAGAAATCATTTATTTATAAAAGATAATTTTATCAAAATAGCTTATTTCTATTTTTTTCCTAAAGTGTTAAATATATATTTACATATTTTTTATATTTATAAGTGTAATATTATATAATTTATTATAAAATTTCAAGATTTTAATTAAATATTTACAAATATTATATTGTGAGGTTTAGTTGGATTAGATGGATGGATAAATAATTTAATATATTAAGGTGACTTTTAGACTGTTTTTATTTTAAAGACTTTATCAGATTATAGGTTTTTCAAATGTTCAGCTGCCACAAACTAAGAGTTACTGTCATAACTTAAATTTAAACTGCATATTAATGTTTAATCTCCAATCTTACCAATGGCAACCGTTATTCACTGTTTAAAGCTGTCTCGTTGCTATTAAATAGTATGTTTTTAAAATAGTCGTTCAAACAATTTGGAAATGGTATCGGGAGTGCCACAGTGATCTTTTGTTTTTGTTGTATATCAATGATTAAATGACAATACCTGTGAAGTGCAAATTTACTATGTTTGCCGATGAGACGGCAATTTTTTGGCATTCCGATATGTTGAATAGAAATATTAAAAGCGAATTAATGAATATTCAAGAATGGTGTAGAGTAAACTTAATGCCCTTAATGTATCTAAAACGAGCATTATTTCCTTTAAATGCCAAATGGGTGAAGTATTCTTTAAATTCCCCATCATACCGAAGCCGGGTATCAATAAATTTTTGGATTTGTTGTGGATGATGCATCGAAATTTGTATGTCCTGTTACGCCCCGAGAGTTGTAGTGAGGAATGTATATTTTACGTAGATAGGATCGCGGTTGCAGTACGGTACGGTATTTGTTGTTGGGGCTCTTGCTTAGAATATCTATTTGACTATTTTTTTTTTTTGATAGAAAAGGAAGTTCTGGGTTTTGTATTTGGTATCGGATGTACGGCGTCCTGTAGCCCTTTATGTGTTTAAGAGTTTAACAGAAACAGCCTGCCTAATTCGTTCCAAGTATCAAGTTATAGTGGAGGCTTTTACTTGGTAAAAATCCACTACAAACTAGTAGTGGTAAACAAAAAACTTTATTTGTCGACATTTCTACAATGTTAAAATTTAAACCTTATAATTTACAAAGGTAGTGACGCATTTCGCTAGACAATGTAGCTTCGTCAGACTTGTTTATTGACTTACGTTGAGTTGGGAGATATTGTGAGAGTAGTGAATATTAAATTTAATTTATTGGTTTGGTTTGTAAATGTAAAAAATCTTGTTAACTTGTAAAAACAAGTTCTAAATAATTAAATAGAAATACAAAGTCAAAATGTGAAATCTATTGTAGGACAGTCAAAACTTTAACCAATGACAGATATTTTTCTAGAAACGTTGAGTTTAGAATTCAACGCTGTAACAGATGATATCAAAGATATTTTAGAACATATATGATTGTAGATTAATCCTTGTTTGCAACTTTAGGACCTTTAGAGTTTAGATATGCGTGGTACAATTTTTGTCGAAATGGTAGTATGAAACAAAAATAAAATATCCTCAAAATATAAAATATTTATTAAACTAAATAAAAACAAAACGGTAACACTAGCACAAATGCCTATAAAAATGATCAAAGATCAAGTCATTTTCCTTAAGATCTCAAAATAAAAATTAACGCTATTATTAGATTTTATGTCTAATTTATTATTTCAGTCTCAGAATATCAACATTTTTAGCTACCTTTGGTATAAAAATTATTTATAAAAAATTATACAAGAATTAAATGCACAATTAAATTACAATGAAAATTTGGTATCAGAAATATAGCTACTTTAGAACAGTAACAATGCAATACTGAATACACTTAACAAATTTGTGCTTACTGCCTAAAGTTTAACCTCGAAACATATTTTGAAGATCTTCTCATGAATGTGACTGTCCTTGAGACTGTGTTATAGGAGAGATTGAAAATAGTCTATTTAGGCAAGATTCATCCATCCTAAAATGATGCCATTTATCGTGCACAGTCATATCAACTGCTCCCAGTCTCTTGTAAAAATCGCCAGCTGGATTCCAAGAAAGTACGTGAAAGTCCATTCGTTTACTAGGGGTTTCATGTGCAATTTTTGCTACGGCCAAAAAAAGCTGTGTTCCAATACCATTCTTTCTGTATGCTGGTTGAACATACAAGTCCTCCAGAAATATTGATCGACCTAGCCATGTTGAATAAGATGTGTAATATAAAGCATATCCAATAATATATCCATCTGATAATTCAGCTACTAAACAAGTGAAAGAAGGATTTTCACTTTCAAATCCATCTTTTTCTAAAGTTGTTGCGTTGATGGTCATTGTGTGTTCTAATCTTTCAAATTCCGCCAAGGCCTGAAATAAAAATTGACAGGTAATTAACAAATTTAAGGTACATTAATATAGGAGCAAAGAAACGTATTAGAGGCCCAATTCTGTAATTCTTTTTAACCCTTTCTACCAGTGGCGGGTGGTGCATTATAAAGCATGGGTTGCAATTCCAATGGTACATTAAAAAATAGATATGTATAAAACCTACCTAATGGATAAAAAAGTAACACTCTTTAAAAACTGAGTAAGTATGAAACAAAGCAGTGTCTTTTAAACATCTAAACATAGAGAATGTAGTAAATTTTAAAAATATAGCAGTCAAAACAAAATGCACGTATAATTTACTGTGTGAATTATTTGGTAAAGAAAATCCATACGCCGATCTTTGGCATGAGCAAACGTATTAATAACCCGCTGATTGAAATCAGGTATGCTTTCGATAAGATCCCTTTCTTTAAACTGCATTGCCAAAGCAGAAAGCCTTTCTGTGCTCATAGTATTCCGTAAAAACTTTTTTATCCGTTTGAGGGTAGAAAAGCACCGTTCTGCTTCAGCCTATGCCGTTGGAATAGTAATTAAAGTTTTTAAAAGTATTAGAACTTCTGCTTGACAAATAATTATATCACAAACTTCTTTTGCTTCTCGAGAAAAATCCGTGTTATCATCGAGCTTTATCGCTTTGAAGTGGATGGATATGGCTCAACGTCGTTTGAAGTAATATTATTTTTAATTTCTGTTAATATTGATTTAAATGATAATATATTTTTATTTGCGATAACAGCGTCAATTTGTCTGGTTTGAAACTTACCAAATAGCAAATCAACTTGAGGCATTATTTTTGTAAAATAGATTAACCATGAAAGGAAACTTTTGCTTTTGAGAATTTTGATATACCTTGATGATTGGTTCGTGGTACTAACGTTTCTAGTGTCATCTAAAATTTTTTCCATTGTGTCTAGAATGATGTCTTTGTATTCGAATATGGTACAAACAACGCTAGAATTAAAATTGCATCTTGTTGGGGCTGAACGAGGTAAGTGTTTGTTAACAATTTGATCTAGTATTGCGGTTCTTTAAGGACTGTTTGAAAAGAACAAATTCCTTGTAAATTGGAAAAAAATATGCGGACATTTTTATTGGCGGATGCAACGTTTAACATACTGCATAGCAATGCACGTAAGCAGTATGTTCTTAGGTTTTTTTTTATAATTGCTTGCATCCCATTCGACGAACCGCTCATGTTTACTAGAAAATCAAAAAGCGCTTACTTGGTTTTACTTACACGTAGAGGAAGATAGAGAGTTGGGACTGCATTATATTTAATGGCTTTTCTAGAATCTCTTACAAGAGATTCTTAAAAATGTCTAACACATACACTATGGTTTTTATAAATTCCTTCGCAACTCGGAATCTTTTGAATTTGGAAATCGAAATCGGCCACTGTCTTTGTCTGCACACTTTAGGACAGAACACTCAATTTTGGATGGTTTTTTTCTCGCCAAACATTTTTAACCGCTTTCAAACGTAATAAAATATCTTGATCAAAGTAAAAACATAGCCACTTTCACAAAATTTAAAATATCGATACAGTAGACATCACTCATAGAAATACCGGCACTGTAGACACCACGATTGTATTCTAACCTGAGCTAAAGGAATGGTTTAACTGCTGAAAAAACCTTTACTTGATACTGGCAGCGCCACGCGCGATTGGAAGCAAAAGTTCAAATACTCGTCCAGTGCATTGCATAAGGGAAATTTCTCTAGTAGAGGGATATTTTGTGGGGCAAACTAAATACACGTTTGCAGGTCGACTTGCAACCCACATGAAGTTTACGAGACGAAATTAATTTCCACGTCTTAGATAGGCAACTCCATATACGCTCCCATTAATTAGCTTGGATTACATTAAAATCGCACAGCGGCAAAGCGATTACGTTTCCAGGCATACTACTGTAATACAGACAAATTATTCTTGATATTTAGGCGAAGTAAGTTAAATTATTTCAGTAATTGACTGCTGTTCGCGTATAATCTAGGTAAAAGATTGATTTAAATTTAATCATTAAATTATCAGTAGAAATTTAAAAAAATATTTGTACTTATATTTATTAGTATGTTGTATTTAATTTACAATTTTTAGGGGAGTTACGGAAACCTGCAAATCTAAGAAAAAGCCGCCACTGGTTCCGAGTCTCATATAATAAACTGGCGCGATTTAGAAACTTTCTTTTGCACGAGGTAGACAAAAGCCTTGATGTTGTTGTGGAACTTAACATCTTGCCACCGCTTTCCGGCAAAACTGGACTTAAATAGAAGTCCAAGATTGTGGAAAGTACAAGAATGTCTGGGAAAGATACCGGTGGATCCCACTGATGAGTCCACCACCGGTATCGGGACGAAACATCCATACATTTACTACGGTGGTCGAAAATAGATCGCTAGCTACATGTCCCTACCACCAGGGGCATTGCTAATTGCGACATGGCGCCCGAGCAGGGACGGCGGCAGACGAGGGTCTTAACCGCCGTTGGCTTTGATTAAGCCTGACCCGGCCATTGGAAGACCACCGAGGATTCCGTTCCACTTTCTTTTCAGGCCTGTTTTCTAACAGCTTGGACTGTCCGACAGTTTAAGCCGGAGAGCAAATGCCTTAGGGGGGGTGGGGCATGTTGTGGAACTTAACATCTTGCCACCGCTTTCCGGCAAAACTGGACTTAAATAGAAGTCCAAGTTTGTGGAAAGTACAAGGATGTCTGGGAAAGATACCGGTGGATCCCACTGATGAGTCCACCACCGGTATCGGGACGAAACATCCATACATTTACTACGGTGGTCGAAAATAGATCGCTAGCTACATGTCCCTACCACCAGGGACATTGCTAATTGCATGCAAAGTTTTAACTCGCTGCGTTAACTGGCTTTAATTTATCGCTGCTAGAAAAAAAAATAGTCAAAATAATTTTTAAAAATGACTCAAATTGAATATTGGGCCATGATAAGATTTTTAATTAAAGGTTTAACACCAACGCAAATAAAGACATGAGTGGAAGCTTTTTATGGCAGCTTTTATCCTTCATTTGTAATTATAAAAAATTGATCCAAGTGGTTTCGTAGGGTACGAATGTCTAGAAGAAAACCTACGTGAAGGAGAGCTTGTAACAGTGATTACCACTGAAAACGTGAAATTGGTTTTAACCAATCGAAGGTTTAAGGGTAAAAAATTGCAACAAAAATTGGTATTTCGAAAACAAGGTTTATTTTGATCCTTCTTAAGCATTTGAATCGAGTCAGGCTGTCCGGTTGCTTCACGACAATGCTCAGTTTATACAGGTCGGTAACCAAAGGTCATGGTCGCGAACGCGATTTCACTGAAATCGATCATCTTCCTTATAGCTCGGTTTATTTTTTTTTTTTTCAAAAGAGCAATGATGAAATTAAACAAGCTGTCTGGCACAAAAGATTCAAAATACTATCATAGTGAGTTATCTTGAAAAATAATAAGAATTTCTGGATCGCACTACACGCCTGCTAGGCGGATTTTTGTATTAAAAGTTTTTCTTTGTAACTTTTATGGTTTTTAGATAAAGCCGGGGTCACCTTGTGTGGACCGCCCTGTAGAATACGTCTAGCTAGTTACGAAAACTGTTAACTCATTATCATATCAGTATAAGACAGTCAACTCTCTCTGATAAGCATTTGCTCTTTGAAATAAATGTTATCAGTGACGTAACTGATAAGAACTTTTAGGAACTCCTGTACTAATTACAGTAGTGCATCTAAAAAACCACTGATATGCAGACGAAAAATTTTAGACTTATTTTCTTTCGAGGCCACTGATATTAGCGATAATTTTAAAATATAATCATATATAACTAAATATCATTAATCAATAAAATATGTACGTTTGAAAACAAAAATAATAAACTTTATCATTTATTAAATAAAGAACAAGACAATTGTTTAAAGTTTGACCTTTGCAAAACGATATTGCAAAAGAAAATATGTGAAACAATTTAGTTAACCAAATAAACATACACAATTTATTTTTATGTTTCAGATTTTCATTTCAAATAGATGTTTAATAGATTAATCTTTAAAAAATTACTTTGTTAATAGTTCCAGTTTTTTTTTGCTTCTAAAACAAACCACTTAAGTTACAAAATATGTATTTGTGACATTTAATTAAGTTACTGATTTTGTTTGTAACACAGTGTTACTACGGGAATTTCTAAATGATAACAGATTTAGATACGGTAAAGTTAACAGATACGATAGCATTGATGGTGCTTTTGAAATTGATGGGTCAAATTTTCGTGACCTTGCTTATCTCGCGAACCGCTATATTACACTGGGAAAAAGTGTTAATATTAGAAAGAATACCGCGATAACACTGATGGTAATGATTAAAATTTTAAAAAAAGTACAAGACATAGTTCTCCATTGACAAAAAATAGAAGCCCAAATAAGTATTAATTCTTCTATTTTGTGTAAAAAGTACTTACTCTAGTCTGTGGACAAGAAATAGACCCTTTTATGAAGTTAATTTTCCGAAAAACCATCAAGAATTGCTGGTTTTTGCAATGTTAATAATTATTGCAAAAATAACTCATTATTGCTTTAAATTGAAGCTTTCTTAATTCTAAATCGAGTGAGCTTTTGTAAAAGTTGGTCGGTTAATTTGTTACTGAGATATGTTAATTTGTTTTTCGCGTTTAATGTTGAACGCCATAATCTATTTGTTTATGAATATTTCGACTTATTTACACGCTTAGGACTTATATTTTAATATTTTCAGTCCAATAAAAAAAATTAGTGTTAACCCCTTTGTTTGTTGCCTTAAAAAGGGGTGTTTATCTAAACATATAGAGCTAGGGGGCCTCCTGATCTCGCATAAACAAAGGGGGTAAACATTTTTTTTATTGGATTCAGAATATTAAAACATAAATCTTAAGGAAAAAATAAGCGCTTAAATGAGTTGAAATATTCATAAACAAATACGTAATAGCGTTCGACATTAAGCGCCTCGGGATAAACAAATTGACATATCTCAGCAACAAAGGCTCAATCGATTCAGAATTAAGAAAGCTTCAATGTAAGGCAAAAATAATATTAAAAAAAGTTATTTTTGCAATAATTATTAACATTGCAAAAAACAACCATTTTTGACTGATTTTCAACATTTTTGCAAGAACTAATTGACCAAATGAAACCGACGATAGCTTAAATTAAATGTCACGTTAATTGCTACAAAAAAGTATAAGGAACTTATGCTCTGAAAATAATATTGTAATTTACACGAACGAAAAACATTTTTTCACCAACTTTGAAACACCCACCATTTGTTAATTCCGATTATTTTAGTGCCCAAAACTATATAGGCATTCTTGTATTGACCCTGCCTACAACTTAAAAAATGTCCCATCCTGTGGCAGATTAACGTCACTTCTTTCGCTGCAGGACACCTGAGGGCTATGATGGCTACAGTATATCGAATATAACGTCAATGCAAGCTCTGTTTCGTGGGCTCTGCATGAATCTAACTATATATAACGTTCTATTTTTCGTGCTTGTTTCTCTGATGGATTTGAGCTTTAACCAGTAAGAAAGTCGGGTCTTGTCACGACAGCCAATTAATTACGAGGGCTCCCGACAAGGAATGGCGCCTTATTTAAGGTCGATTGTGATTATTTAAAAACAATTTTTAATGAATTCATAGTGGTTCTCATAAATTTATAGAATTACCTATTGTTATAAAACTCTGAAACTGATTGTAAATTTTGATAAAAAAATTTGCTACAGTTGCATCTTATTTTCCAAACTGTGACTGTGACTCGCGTTGAAATCATCTACAAACCCACCACAGGAACGAGAGGCGGATCCAGCATCTCTCTTTTTTAGGGGAGAAGGGGGGGGGGCGGTGATGTTACAAGAGTACAGTATGGCAATCGAAAACAAGTCGACGACAGCAAACTGGGACCAATCTATTTTTCCGAATTCGGAGTTCTTGGGGGGAGGGGATCGCAAGCAAAAGCGAGTTGTCGACGGGGGGGGGGGGGGCGTGCCAGCAGCTTTCCCACTTCTAGTGTAGACGGCAGATGCGAGTCTATTTTTTCAATTCGAAGCTGTTGGGTGGGGGGTGATCGCTCCCTCTCCCCCTGGATCCGTCCCTTCCAGTAACGTATAAGTGTGAAGCCAATAATGCAGAGAACCTATTATAACGTCCAGCATTACAAGTAAATGTTAAATTTTATTAGGTTGCACATCGTTTTTTTTTGGTTCTTATCATTTCTGACAATATTTTAATGCCAATCTTAAGGGGTTTTCAGAGAATTTAAAAGGGACCATATTTTCGTCAATTTTCGACGTCAAGCATAAGCAATTCCTCATACCATTTTTGACCAAAAATATTTTATTTATAATAATTTCACATCTATACATATAAATACAATTTAAGTGTTTGTCTGTCTGTAAGTACGGGCTAATCTACGAAACGGCTGAATTGATTTCAATAAAACTTTACAGACATGAAGAGGAGGTTCTCAGAGGTGATACAGACTGCTTGTTTTTAATTTATTGTTTATAGTAATTCTATTTATTATTAACAATGAAATTTCGGTGCTGCCGATTAGATAGAAGAAGTAATCACTGGATATTATTAACATGGCCGGAAAATGATTGTAAATGATTTATCATTAGTTTCGACAATTAAGTAATATTTATAATAGGTGTATTTATTATAAACAATTCAAAATAGTTTCTACCGATTAGATGACAAAAATTATCACTACATATGATTAGCATTGCCGGAATATGATTGTAAACGATTATGCATTAATTTTAACAATTAAATATTGTTTAAAAAGTTAGAATCTCTGAAATGGCAAAATCGGACCATAAGAGTTTTACTTTCAGGTACAATAACATCAATTAACTATATGTTGAGGGAAAAGCAATGGTTGTCAGCAGATGACTTCTTTCACTATCAAACATTGATCTTTATTTTTAAAATCAGATCGGGTAGTTCTCCTACATATTTGCAAGATCAAAGTAATTATAATGGAAATTTACATGCATATGACATTAGATCGAGGGATAATTTTCATATTCCCCCAGTATTAAAGTAACAGACACAAACCTCTGTATTCTTTATAGGTCTAAATAGTTTTAATCAATGGTCCATAAATAGTAAATCTTTAAAATTCCTATACAAGTTTAAACAATGTATGAAGCAATATTATTTTTAATAGGGTCTGCCCTTGCGGGACCCGTACTTTATATATGTATATATATATATATATATATATATATATATATATATATATATATATATATATATATATATACAATTCTTGTACCTACTAAAATTCATTTTTCTTTTTCGGAGGTGACTTTTAATGAAGCCAATGTATTTCTTGTAAAGCTAAAAGAAGCTGTTGTGGTCCCTATTTTCAAAAACGGTGATAGGGAAGATGTTGCAAATTATAGACCAATATCTCTTTTACCAATTTTCTCAAAACTATTCGAAATAACATACTATCTGGAATCAAATAATCAGCTTAGCGGTAGACCGTACGAGTTTAGAGGGGGGAAAGGTGCAGTTCAGAGGGTTTGGACCTTATAATTGGTGTGTATGATTCATCCCAGGAACAAAAATACAGTTGCGCCTTGTACACTGTGATCTGAACCAGGTATCTCTCATACCATTTTACTGCAGAAACTTAAATTTTATTGGTTCAATGAAGACAATACCCAAATGATCCCATTCTACCTATAGAATCGCCGACAAACAGTAAGGGTGAGTGGTGTGGCAGCAGCTAAGAGAGTAGTTAATATAAATGTGTCCCAGGGCTCAGTTCTGGGCCAGTTCTATTTCTCCTTTACATCAATGATCCGCCTGATCGAGAACAAAAAGCAAGATAGACTTTCTTTGCTGATGACACAATAATCTCTTTTGCTGGCAATGTACTTTAATATGTATTTGGGGTAATGGGAAGAGGCAAGGTTAAGGGCTAAGCTATGGTTTAATGCAAATCAGCTTCATCGTAACGCTGATTTGTGACTAATCAAGCAGTGTTTCTGGAGAATCTGTTCAAAATTAATAACAATTTTTCTCCTCATAAACTTTAGGCATATTGTGAGCATGGAAACAATGAAATCTGCCTACTTTGCACTCTTTCATTCTAATACGTCATATGTCATAATAGTCTGGGGTATGCAGTGGGTTAAATATATTGCTTTTTCCATCAGTTTTTATCCTAGAACGCTGAACACACATACATATATCATAGTGACCTACATGACTGTAACACCTGAAGGGGAAATAACATTCTAACATCCTATTGCAGACTCAGATGTCAGAATAAACCTGAGTTTTTAGCTATGAGTTATATAACAAAGTACCTCTATTTGGTTGTTGGACTTCAATTGTCTTTATTTTTATTTATTTTTACGACGTTTCGATTAGGTTGTATCTCTAATCGTTATCAAGTATAAACTGTTATACTTGATAACGATTAGAGATAAAACCTAATCGAAACGTCGTAAAAATAAATAAAAATAAAGACAATGCAAGTCCGACAACCACATTTTGTCAATCTTCAATATTGGCTACAACCTTCAAACAAAGTCAATCTTCAACATTGTCTACAACCTTCAAATAAAGTTAATCTTCAACATTGTCTACAACCTTCAACATTGTCTAAAACCTTCAAACAAAGCCAATCTTCGACATTGTCTACAACCTTCAAACAAACGTTGGAAACCCGGTACGGACCCGGTATCAGCGACAAAACCAAAGCCTACGAGAAAATTAGGATCAAACTTGCCAAGGAGGAAGCCCACTCTTCATTTTTGCTACAAGCACGAGACAGCAACGTTATTCTGTCGATCTTCAACATTGTCTACAACGTTCAAACAAAAGTCCCTCTATATATGAGAGAGTTGAACGCTAAAAGTTTCAAAAAAACACTGAAAAATTTTTTATATAAGAATGGGTTTTATAGTGTGGATGAGTTTCTGAACTAAAGCCCAGATTTTAATGTGAAGTTGTGTTTGTTATTTTAGATATTTTTTTATAATTAAATTCAAATTTTATATTTAGTATCATTTTGGACTATTCTTATTTACAGAAATTGTACAAATTTTGTAATGATTTTCTTTTGACTTGTATATATACTGTCTTGTGTTTGACACCAATAAATGCCGATTATGATAATTGTTATAAATAATTAAAAATAGTTTAAACCGATAAGATGGAAGAGACTTTCACTGAATTTGATTAAGGCGGTAGAAGATTCTTTTTTTAGTTTTAACGATTAAATATTGTTTACAACAATTTAATTTGTTATAAACAATGAAAAATTGTTTACAACAGTTCAGTTTGTTATAAACAATGGAAAACGGATCCTATCGATAAGATAAAAATAGAGAACTCCCATAATTCAACTAACTTTTATTTCCCAAGTTTCACGCAGATGAAGTCACAGGTAAAACCTAGTAAAAAATATAAAATACGAATAGCAAACAACACGACGAAACGTACACAGTAGTTTTTCTTTTGGCGGAAACGCTTTTTTTCGCATCTTAAGATGAAGTAATCTGTGGTAAAGTTGATAAGAAATTGATGTATTTTGTGTTTAATTGTAGAATATATCGTTAGAAAATTTTTAATTTTATTGTCGCAATTTTTAAAGATATGTTAATAATGTTTTAACACAAAGTGTTTATAGTGCTAAGGAGTTACACCATCCTGAAATTTTCAAGAAATCTACTTTTTTCGCCTTATTTTTTTTTTTTTTTCATTTAAACTTTTAAGGCTGATTTAAGCTATTCCATATTCAGAAATTTCAAAAATTGTCAGAGTTATAGTTGTAGAAAATATTTTTTTTCATACTGGGGGAACAAATATCTCGAAAACTATCCAGAAGATTTTATTAACATTTTGATCAAATCTTTTTAATAATATTGTCTGTAATGTAGTACAGGGTCTTCTTTACTAGGAAAAGTTTTTGATATTGTATACATTCTCTGACTTATAGTTCTTTGGCTATGCTATATTATAGATAATACGTTTTTTAACAATAAAACAATTGCGCTTTCTTTTAACGAACCCCTAGCGTTATAACTTATTGCACCAGTTGCGCCCATCACGGCAGAGGTGGTCCGCGAGACTCCGTATAACAGAGGCATTTTGAAATATTGTTAAACAATATTTATAAAAAATATTAATCAATTTTTATATATAAAAAAAAGGTATAATAATAAGATAATTTTTTTATGTTTCACCAAAATAATTTTTTTAGTTATCCTGTGTTTTTCGTCGTCTCAGTGTGGGGTAGTCACTTAAATAAAACTGACACGATAATTATAAATGGTAACTAGAAGAAAAAGTTTCATTTTATATAAAAATGTTTGGAGACGAAAAGTTACGCAATGTTTTACTGCTATGTGAAATGGTATAATTGATCTAAAAATAATAAACTTTAGACAAGAATGTTTACTTACAATGTACTACAAAAAAAATATTTGCAGACAAAAATATTGTGCAATTTTAGAATTAAGATGAAACAATAACATTACGTAAAACTGAAGTATATATATATATATATATATATATATATATATATATATATATATATATATATATATATATATATATATATATACCGGGTGTCAACGAATCTATTAGACAAGTCATAATTTCTAGAGTATTATGTGTATCAAAATGAGAATTGGTACAGGTAAATGTTATGTGAAGAGGAGAGTTTTCGCATATTTTCCACTTTCCGGTCACTTCCGGTTTCACCGGAAATGGTCCCGGTTTCGAATTTTTAAATGGAACACCCTGTATATTTTAACATTTTTAGATTTCTGAGACAATTCTAGATCAGAATGTGACATTTTAAAAACTTTTTACGTCTACTTCATTTTTTTAGAATCACTTTTAAAATTGCATCTAGGTGGCCATGATCGGACGCAAACTAATCTAAGGGCCTTAGGTGATGTCAAAAAAACACAATCGCAAAGTTTTAGTTACTAGTATGAAAGACAGGAATAAGACAAGTTGACAAAATTACGTTTTCATTTCTAACTATTAACTTTCAAATGGCGACTCCTTTTTGACAACTACTTTTCGAAAAAAGCATTCTTTGACGAATCTAACGGTACTAATTTATTTGCGATTGGATTAGACATAAGAACAGAAATTAAATATTATTAAGCAAAATACTGGATAATTTATTTACTTATGACAAGTGCGCCATGGACAGCCATGATGCATAATAATTTGCAACTGTTTTTATCAAGTCTTCTTTGGAAAACAAAGCACTCACTTAAGTAGATAATGACAGTGACATACGCTCTAAGAACAGACGTAAAAGTTTTTTTCACTTTGAGTATACATTATTTTAACGAAAATTTAAACTAAACTTAACGAAAATTAAGAAACTTTTACGTCTGTTCTTAGAGCGTATGTCACTGTCATTATCTACTTAAGTGAGTGCTTTGTTTTCCACAGAAGACTTGATAAAAA
Organism: Diaprepes abbreviatus; assembly: GCA_034092305.1. Lineage (NCBI taxonomy): Eukaryota > Metazoa > Arthropoda > Insecta > Coleoptera > Curculionidae > Diaprepes > Diaprepes abbreviatus. The sequence continues at coordinate 19,976,446 of JASJET010000055.1, read as the reverse complement.
CAGTTGCAAATTATTATGCATCATGGCTGTCCATGGCGCACTTGTCATAAGTAAATAAATTATCCAGTATTTTGCTTAATAATATTTAATTTCTGTTCTCATGTCTAATCCAATCACAAATAAATTAGTATCGTTAGATTCGTCAAAGAATGCTTTTTTCGAAAAGTAGTTGTCAAAAAGGGGTCGCCATTTGAAAATTAATAGTTAGAAATGAAAACGTAATTTTGTCAACTTGTCTTATTCCTGTCTTTCATACTAGTAACTAAAACTTTGCGATTGTATTTTTTTGACATCACCTAAGGCTCTTAGATTAGTTTGCGTCCAATCATGGCCACCTAGATGCAAAAAGTGGCTCTAAAAAAATGAAGTAGACGTAAAAAGTTTTTAAAATGTCACATTTTGATCTAGAATTGTCTCAGAAATCCAAAAATGTTAAAATATATAGGGTGTTCTATTTAAAAATTCAAAACCGGGGCCATTTCCGGTGAAACCGGAAGGGGCCGGAAAGTGAAAAATATGCGAAAACTCTCCCCTTCACATACCATTTACCTGTACCAATTCTCATTTTGATACACATAATACTCTAGAAATTATGACTTGTCTAATAGATTCGTTGACACCCGGTATATATATATATATATATATATATATATATATATATATATATATATATATATATATATATATATATATATATATATACATACAGGGTGAGCCATATTAATCTGTGCACCCAAATTTGTCCGTAAGTAAGCCAGACAGAAAAATAGTTCAAAGAGAAGTTGTTTAGGGCAATGCGGGTCACGTATCTGTTAGCTACTTTGACCTCGAGGTCAATTTCATTCGAAGTTCAAATTGAGTAAGGGTGCTGGACCCGATGAAATTCCATCTGTTCTCATAAGAATTGTAGCCCAACTTTAGCGTTGCCGCTTAGTTATCTTTATCAGCTCTCATTGAATTCAGTCCAGTTTCCTAGCATATGGAAAACCGCCTATGTCACAGTAATTCATAAAGGTGGATATTGGTAACTATCGCCCGATATCTGGTCTTGACTGTATGGGCAAGGTTCTGGAATCCATAATCGTTGATCAATTGTTATTAAATTTCCACAGAATTTTATCAGAACATCAACATGGCTTTCTGCCAGGACGCTCATGCCAAACCAATTTGCCTCTAAACTCTAATTAACAACTACAGTTGTGGACTTGGGCGTTCAGGTGGACTCAGTTTACTTTGATTTTAAAAAAGCATTTGATAAGTATATCACTCTATATTGCTCAACAAATTATACTCACTCGGTGTTACAGATCCTCTACTGTCGTGGATTTCTAGTTATCTCATCAATCGAACACAAGTAGTTATATTCAATAATAGTTTATCTAAATTGATAAATGTATCATCCGGTGTACCTCAAGGGTCGCACCTGGGACCTATTTTCTTTCTCATTTTATAAATGATCTTGGCAGTGTATTTGAAAACTGTTATTTCTCTTCTACGCAGACGACTTGACGATATTTAAGAGAGTAAACAATACTGATGACTGCCTGCTCCTACAATCTGAAATTAACAAATTAATGGAATGGTGTAAGGCAAACCAAATGCAACTCAACAACTCAAAATGCAAGATAATTTCATTTTCTAAGAAGAAATCTCCAATTTTACATCCTTACATCATCTCTAATGTCCTCCTGAGATTCCTTAATTGATGACTTAGGCGTTATTTTTGACACCGAATTACAATTTGATAACCACATTAATTATATTTTTGCAAAGTCCTATAAAATGGCAGGATTTATAATGAGAAGCTGCAGGGATTTTTCAAGTATTCAAGTTTTAAAATCTTTATATTATTCACTTGTGCGTAGCCACCTAGAATATTGCTGTGTTGTTTGGAGCCCTTGTTATATAATACATATTAAGCGGATTGAACTCGTACAGTTAAAGTTTGTGAATTTTATGCTCTATAAGCTCGGCGTCGACTGAAATCTTTTTTCCCATTCTCGGAGATGGCAGCTGATAGGTATGGAAAGCCTGGAATTGTGTAGAACTTATTTAACTATTCTTTTTGGATTTAATATAATCAGGAATATCATTGATTGCTCTGGTCTTCTTGAACTGATTAACTTCCACGTTCCTTCACGCGACTCTTGCCTATTCCAAATGTTCTCGGCCGAACTGATGTTGGTAAAAATAATATAATGAATCGTATTATGCAACATTTCAACACATATATTGCCCTTAATTTCGATCTTGAATGCTCCCTGCCGAAGTTCAAAAAGAAACTAAAATCACTCTTATATAATACCTGAATATTTGTGTGTTGCAACTTCGACGGTTCGTTTCATTTGGTATATAGAGTGTATTACCGCCGAACTATTTTTGTTTTTTTGTTTTTCTTCCTGATTGTGTATTCTTTGTTAAAGGTTTGTATCACCGTTAGGCATTAGATAAGTTATTTTATTTTATTTGTGTAACATACAGAGAATGTACTATTTGGATTTTATTCTGTGATGTACTGTTTGAGATAAATAAATAAATAAATAATCACCATTTTTCATTGCACAAATGGAAAGCGAAGAAAATTTCCTATTCAACAATAGAAATAATATAGGGGTAGAATTGCATCTAGAGATCATTTAAAGAACAATATCTAAAAAATAATTTCTTGGTTTTTTGATATTCGCATTTTAAAAGGGGAAAAAGGAGTAAGGCGTCGATTTTACGACTTCTCACTAAAAAATCACGATATGAACATCATTTTTGGCGTCACATATTCGGCATACCATTATCTAAAAAGTAATTTCTGTATTTTTGGAATTACTTTTAGTAAGCCTAAAAAAGTGTAAATGTGTTTTTACTATTTTTCATAGGTTTTGGTCAAAGTTCATTTGCATTAGCCTTCCAAAACCGTTCCTCTCATCACCCCTGCGGGCGAAAACGCAACGGGTAACTACTAGTTTTAAATAAAATTGTTGATACCAGAAAAATGTATGCAATTTTTTACCGTAAATATGAAATATGACGAGAAATTAGGTAACCGTAGTGGAAAATATTGAAGTGCGCCCCAGCCCATTTGTTTTTCCTACCACCTAAAATAAGAGTATTCACCGATTATAAAAAAAGCCTGATTTTATTTTCTTGAAAATGGCTTTAACGAATTTGCTAAGTTTTTCTATTACTACTCAACTCTATTTGATTCACTGTTTTGAAAACTGTTATATATTTATTAATTTGTCGAAATCGGGTAAATCTGCGCAGTAGCGTAACAAATTTTTTTGCGTTTTAAATATAATCATCTATGACACCATCAATTAATTTTGCAAAAGGTGCTTGCTCCATTTACTTCTTACACAGTGGAATTTATCAATTAAAGGACTCTAAAAGATGAAATGCAAAATACAGGTTTGCATTAAAAAATGGGACTGGCATTTACAAAACGAGAGATCCAAGTAAAAGCCTTTGCTTGACAGTCCTTTAAAATGTGTAGATTGTATAAGAGAAAAGCTGTGGAAGCCAAAGAGAGCGGTTATTTTCCAAAATTTAACCATTTTTCATTATTTTCGGTTTGACGTTTAAAAAATTTTTCTCAATCTATGATGAATAAATTAAAAATTTATTTGTGTTATCATTACATTTGTTAATTTAAGCCTGTCATTGTCAGATTAGTATGGTTTTAAATTTAAACCACTATAGTGAAATAGATGAATCCAATGCGAACATCTGGGTTTGCTTTTGAAATCTCGAGTGATTGAGAAGCAATTAAATAATCCTCAATGTGTAATCCAAGTAAGAAGCAACAAAAATTCTCAAATAATTCAGTTTTATTTCAGTTATAGTAGACACCAGGTGCAAGATGCTTTTTGTTAAAATAATGATTTATATTTGATGTCTTAATATTAAATAAAATACGATTAATATAAAAAAAATAAATGTAAGTATGGCAAAATATTTTGATTATCTCTTTTTAAAAATGCTATTTAATCTTTCAAATGATATATGTATTAAATAAATAGAACTGTATTAAAGATTTATTATTCTGTGGATACTGAAACATTAGAATGTGACTCACTTTTTTATAATTCATTTATTTGATTTCATTTGAAATGATATTTATTCAAAAAAGATATAACTATTTTCTTGAGATATTTTTATTATTATTCAGTTGCCTACGTACTAAATAAATAATTAATTTTATAAACAAAATTTCATTTTAAATTTATGTAGTAGTTGGAAAAGGATCCGAGCACTTTTTATTACAATAATGTTGGGTTAAAAATTTTCATTTAGAAAAGTGCAAGCTTAGTTAAAAAAATTAAAATATTTTTATTTATTATTTCTAATACGTAAGTATTTTTCCATTACTTAAGAATGTTTAATTAGTCCACATTCAGTAAATATTGCATAAGGTTTTTATTAATACTTACTCTAATTAATTTATAAACCTGTGCCATATCTTCCTTTTTGGCTTTTCTTATGGTAACTTTTATCTCACGGAGTTTCAGCATTTCTATCTATATTCGTTGCACTTAACACTGACTTTAGAACTATTTTTAAAACTGATAAGATTAATCACAGAACACAGAAATTAATTTCAAATTTACAAAGCGAGATTTAATCGGAGGTCACGTGATGTTAAGGATTTATTCTATTGGTTGAAAAGATAAGGATTCCATGGGAAGATTTGCTGTTCTTAGACTTCTCTAAACCTTTGGTTTAATAAATACAAGGTTAAATAGTGAATGGTTTTCTTTATATAATTAAAATCAAATTAAACTGAAAAAAAAATATATGAAAACTTAGAGTTGGCGACACTGTTTATTAAGTCCCTGAAAATAATGGAGCCATGGACACCAACATGATAAAATATTTGTCTTGCCACACTAGGAGAAAAAAATCCAAAGTCCCCAAAATCAGATGATATTTGACAGATCAATAATGTGAGACGTAAGGGAGACGGTCAAAGTGTCAAAGTTTAATCATTCGTCGAGCAAGTGTTATTTTCTGAGGTTGAGTAGTTAGTAGCTATAAATTTTTCAATTTTTTTCCGAAATTTGGATCTGATTTCTAAGTAATAATGGCCACATTGCTTAGAACTTTAGCCTTAACCGAAAATATGGCACTTAAAAGTAGTCCGAAGGTATTTCAATTAATTAACTAGCTCTTATTTTATAAGACCCTATTTTTGTACTTAACCTTGAATACAAGTGAATAGGAAATAAAACATGTTACATAAAATAACATTCTACAAGATATATTTAGATTTTAGGTTCAATAGCAAATGGCAGATGGAATCCACAAACACAGCAAAAAAGGAATTTAAATGTTCATGAACATATCAGCTACACTCTTTTGAAAGATGCTGGGATTACTGTACCTAAATTTGGTGTTGCTAAAACTAAGCAAGAAGCTCGGCAAATAGCTGAGAAGTTAAATACTAAAGATCTTGTTCTTAAGGCACAAGTCCTTGCTGGTGGACGTGGTAAAGGTTCCTTTAAAAATGGTCTTAAAGGAGGAGTTCGAATGGTTTATTCGTAAGTTATTGCAAGTTGCTAAAACTAAATTTTGAAGCTGAACTGTTAAGCTGTAGAGCTTTAAAAATGCTTGTGAGCCTTTTTTTCAATCTAGCCTTGGATCTAACTTACAATTTCAGACTCTAGAAATGGGAACAGGGAAAATTAAAAGGGTTGTGTTCAGGTCTAGTTGGTTAATAAATATAATAAATAAGAAGGTTTGTTTATAAATTTTATAAAATATCTTTTTTTGTTAATTGGGTTATTGTGTCTTGAATTTTATTAAGACCTTGTCTCTCTAGTTAATGTTTTATAATCCAATCATATTTTATGAATAATTTGATTTATCATTATTGAAGGCCAGTTTTTATTTTATGTCATCGCTGAATTTTTTTATTTTGATAAAATTACAGAAAAATTACTTTTGAGATACCAGTATTTTTTATTTTTTCTAGCAATTATAGCATTGAAATTGAACCCAAAATATCCTGTACTATGCATGTTGTGTTTTAAGTATAAATCCTTAACAATGAACAGTTCTTCGGGTTTTAGATATGGCTAAGTATATGCATTTAAGAAATAGAACCTTAATATCAAATATATTAGTATTGGTGGATTATTATGGAACTAAATTATTTTCTTGTGACCTCATATTTTTTCTGATTCCTAGATAGTGAATAAGACCATTGTCTTAGTCTAGAATATTTACATAAAATTAAAATAAAGGCTTAACTGACTAGTCATGTGGGACACTGAGTGATCAAAACACAATATTTGCTGCTGTAGAAACACCTAATAAAGACACTGTTTATCCAAGTTTATTAACAAATGACTATATTCTTTTATTTTTTATTTATCTAGCATATCTTTTAATGTTATACTACACTAGAATAGGCAAAAGATAAACATTTTATGCTCTTTATGAACCCTTTATTCCTATAGAACATACCCAGTAGGTTAATCGCACATCATATTAATTGTATTCTTGAAAATATGTTGTCTTATCTAATTCTTAAAAATTTTTTTTGGAATAAAGGCTTATACAGGCTAATTTTCTTTTGCAAATTTTCACTAATCTAATATGTAAGAACAGGAGAAATGGTTTCGATAAGACTTTCTGTTGTTAAAAAGCATTTATGCAAGTTAAATTAAATTTTTATGCAATAAAAACCTAGTCCACAAAATCGTGGAATTTGTACATTCCAAAAATTTTAAATGGGATGTGACTTAGTCAAAGCTAAATTGCCCGTTATGGATAAATGACTCTCAAATTTGTAATGTCTCTTTTTATTAAAAAGTAAATGCTGCTTTATCCATATCATGTCTACTTCTGGTTGACGTCAGTTTGCTATAACAATAATAAACATATGTATCTTTTTATCACAGGTATAACTTCCAGATTAAAAAAGTAAATATTTGTTTTGGATGTTATTATTTTGTTGAGAGCATAGGTCAAGAAGTTTTTTGACATAATAAATATATTTTTTTTATAAAATAATTCTAAGGATAGTTGTACTAGTATCACTGCAATGCTGAACTTCTTTACCTAGATTTACTCAAATTTAACTGCTTGTGACGTATCTACGCGGTAGGAAAATCATTAAATATAAACTGATTTCCATCAACATTACAGTTTACATAATTTAGGATTAAATAACTTTCCTTACTTTTTAGTAATTTTTTGGACTCAGATGGTGCTATCCATCTCTCTACCCTGTCCAAGTGTTTTTATTCAGTTATCCCCGCCCAGTGATTATTTAGAGTTAGAGCGACCCTTCTGCATAAAATACACAATCTTTTGATCTTCAATACCATTTGTGGGATCTTCTGGATAATTGGGCTTGTGCCTCGAGTATCTGACCAGGATTTTATTTCAAACCTTTAAAATTTCATAAAATTAGATCATATATCAATGTTTGAAACTGCCAAGTGCAGAGATAACCTATCGTAGATATTCTCGTCTCTTTCAATGTATAATATTTAGTTGCAGATAAAAAAATTTTACCAACTACAAGCGTTCCTACGTTACGCTCAACAGCCAGCCGGGAGCCCCGCTTACATCCTCAAAGGTTCATTCATTTTTCATAAAAGCGCACTCGCCCACGTTTTGGAACTTAAAGCTTATTGAAGGGGTTAAAGTCGAAAGACGATTAACTTTTAACTTGATCAATAAAGTACTGATATTTGTCGGCGAAATCTAGGTTTAGATCTCACCGTTAGTTAACAAGGCTCTTTTTTTACGAAATTTGTTTTTGCTGAAAAATATGAAACTTAAATTTAAAAACTTTATCAACAATGTTTGTTTGTTCAGATAGTCGACATTTTTGCTATAGATTACTTTAGTATTTTAGTATAGTAGAGACAATTGAGACATTTGTGCCTCCAGGATTGTATCCGGACCCTGGACCCTATCTTTTTAGCTTATCTTTATAACAAAAAATTGACTTACCTGGTTTAAAACCAAATCTTAATATTTTTTTTATTTTTTTTTTGATATTTTGGATGTTTTTAATTTTAGGCCTGATGAAGCAGAAGAAATTGCTGGTCAAATGTTGGGTCAATATCTTGTTACAAAGCAGACTGGTGAAAAAGGCAGGATATGTAATGCTGTTATGGTAGCTGAACGTAAATTTCCGAGAAAAGAATTTTATTTTGCAGTTATGATGGAAAGAGCTTTTTCAGTAAGTTTTTTTTATTTATCATGATATTTGAGAGGTATCAAAATAGATTTCAGGTTTTTCTCTTGTCTATATTTCTTTTTTAATCATCACCTTCTTTACCTTATCTTAACGAACTTTCCCCTAATTTCACTTTCTTTTAAACATCTGTTATGCATTTGTATAAAATTATTACTACTACCTATTTTGGAAAGAAATTTAAAATTTATAAATAAATAGTTGCAAATTATACTCATAAGGCTCTTTTAACCAAGAAAGAGATGGAACATTGTATGTAAAAAATGGAAATTGTTAATTTATTTTATAATTTTTAGGGCAATTTTTTAAAGTTAGTTTGTTTGTTAAGGAAATATTTTTTTTCTTTCTTCTTTAAGGCAAAATGTTATATCTTAAAATAGCTTCAATTTCCGACCCTTTTAGTTTGTTGACGGGACGGCTGATGTTACAGTTCCATAAAAACTTCTTTTTTTCAGAGGGTGTTTGGAAGTAATACTATTTTTTAAAATATATTCTTCAGCGATTTTAACATGGTCGTGGAAATGTTAGATGTAATTATAACAAAAAAAAGCCAATAATTTTTTTTGTTAGTCTATAGTTTTAGTATTTAGATTATTATAATTTTAGGGACCTGTTATCATTGCTTCATCTCAAGGTGGTGTAAACATTGAAGAAGTAGCAGCTGAAAATCCCGATGCCATATTATACGAGCCAATTGATGTAATTAAAGGCATAACTAAAGAACAAGCTGAAAAAGTTGCAGTAAAAGTAGGGCTAGAGTCGCAAAAAGAAAAAACGGCCGATATGTTATTAAGAATGTACGATTTGTTTGTTAAAAAGGATGCGCTTCTTATCGAAATTAATCCGTATGCGGAAGATGCTGGTGAAACATGTAAGTCATATCATAAATTCAGCATTTAATAGAATCTTATTAATAATATTAATACGCGTTTGAACGTTAAACTATCTGCGATCTTTAAAACAAACTAGCATCATTATGCTGTGTTACTCTGGGTCCAACTAATTAATTTCATTATTCATTAAAATATGAATACTAAATCACAGTAATTTACATATTGAAAGCTATCAAATTACCCACATTGTTATTTATAGATTTCTCACTTGATGCAAAATTTCGATTCGACGATAACGCTGCTTTTAGACAAAAGGAACTTTTTGCTCTTAGAGATTGGACACAGGAAGATGAAAAGGAAGTAGCTGCAGCCAAAGTAAGTTTCTCAAAAAAATAGTGGTATTTATAAAAATAAAATTCCCTGACATCTAAAATTAGTAAGATTAAAATATAATTATTTATTTTAAGTTTGATTTAAATTACATCGCCCTTGATGGCAATATTGGATGTATGGTAAATGGAGCTGGTCTTGCTATGGCCACTATGGATATCATTTCATTACATGGTGGTTCCCCAGCCAATTTCTTGGATGTAGGTGGTGGAGCAACTGCAACTGCTGTTAAAGAAGCTTTCAAAATTATCACATCTGACCCTAAGGTAATTTATGACAGGATTAAAACTATTCCTAAGGTGGTCCATTAATGAGTTGATCATCATCCCCTTTGTTAGGCAAAAAAGAAAAATTTATAATTGCACGCTAATTTTAAGTTTAAATTAATGTATGTATTTATCACTAGCGTTCGTGCTAGCGTGCTCGAATATTTTTAATCAAAATAATACTTACATAATTGCACTTTATTTCTTAGTAAAAATGTATTCTAGACTGATATTATTAATACAACATTAAAGGTCAACAACATTTTTTTATAACACTCGTCAACAAAGTTTAACTTTTTGTAACATGGAAACTTCCCTCTGATCCTGATAGTACACGCCTCTTAACAAAAAAATACCATAAAGATTTTTTGGTAGCATTCATTTTTATTTTAATAAAAATAAGATTACACTTTTACTTTAGAAGTTTCTACAACTATGATTTTCTTCTGTATATTGCTCGGGGGTGTCTCTGATGCGACTAATAAAAATCATGTGGACCTTACTTTTTTTTGTTATCGTTTTTTAATGGCTAAAATATCTTAATGGAACATTTCTCCACGTCCATCGCTAATAACTCTGAAATTTGCAGGAAAAAAGTATAAATCTAAAAAATGTATTTTCGCCTGTATTAACCGATTCTCAGGAACCTGTCGGCACCATTTTGATTAGTACTTTTACAGAGTTCTTTGGAAGTTGAAGTTTTATATGTCAAGATGGTTAAAGCACGTCATCAGGTTTTTTAGGGGGGTGAGTTTTGACATATTTTTGTCTTGAGGCGAGTCTCATTTAGGCCATTCATTTTTAATATAGTAATTTTTTGTTTTCGTGATTTTACTCGTAAATAAAAGAACAGCATTTTTACAAAGCTGCAATTTTAACAAAACCGTGCCCGTCTTGCTGAATTTTTTCTATCAATTTTTTTTCATATAACTTTTTAATGTTGGCATTGTAAACTATTGCCACAGAGGGAAGTTGGAATAGCAGCTCTTCTATCCAGTTAGAAGTCTTATACACGTTATACAATAGATTTGAGGAGCCCACATCTTGTCTTGGTATCCCCACAGTAAAATTGAAATTGTCTAGATTTAATTTTGTCCCTAATGGTGCGATATTTCTTTTTTGATTTTCAAGTCAATTCCCCACAAAATATGAATGTGTAACCAAAACGATTAGGATGATTTATTTACTGTTTCGGCCTATTTATGAAATCACAAGACCACAATAATATTAAAATAATACACTTTAACTAATAATTAAATTAGTACAATACAATAATCAACTCACTGACAGGACAATGGTAATGAGTAGTTTTCAAATTAATGACCTTTACAAAAAAACTAGAGCTGACCAAACCAAAACCAATATACTTTTGTAATTGCATTAGAATTAGTAATGATTTTCCTTGTTACAAGATTTTGTTGACTAGTGTAATTTCAGTTTTTTCTTCATTACAAAATTTTATAAGTAGTTTTTGAAGTATTGACTATTTATCATGGATATTAATATATGATTTTAAAAACAATATTATTACTTAGGTTCTGGCAATTCTTGTCAACATTTTCGGTGGAATTATGAGATGTGACGTGATTGCCGAAGGTATTATTGCCGCTGCCAAGGAATTAAACCTTAAAATGCCTATTATCTGTCGGTTACAAGGAACAAATGTCGATGATGCCAAAGTTTTAATTGCTAGTTCTGGATTAAAAATTTTGCCAGTTGATAACCTTGATGAAGCTGCAAGATTAGCTGTAAAACTATCGAATATTGTAAGCTTAGCAAGGGATGCTAAGCTGGATATCAATTTTGAAATGCCTCTGTAAATAAATGTATGAACATTATTAGTAGGTTGCTCAAAATATTTAATCACTGATTAGGTAACTAGACGGTTTGAGTGTGATAGAATAAAAACACAAGGCTGACTCAAAACGATTAAATTTATTATGTGATTAAACGTTTTGTGCAACCGACCGTATAACTAATATTTGTTGAAAAAAAACGTATTAATTCTGTTGAGTAAAATAAGTTCCAATCTTGGGAATCCAGTGAACATGTAATGTATTATTTTAGACTTCGTAAGTTATTGGCCTTTCATCACAAATCACTATTTAATTTAACAATCTTGCACGATTTATATAAACACTTTATAGTACTTGTAATATATTTATTCCATTTTTTTTTTGAAATTATATTTTTATTATGGTTTTAATACTGTGTAAAAAAATTGTTTTATATTTTGTTATAAATTATAATTATAAACTAACACTCAAATATAAAATATTTGAATTTTATCTTAAGATTAAAGAATGTTTTTAATAAACATATATAATACAAAATAGGCGTGGCATTAATTTTTAAAATGTTTTGTATTAAACAGAATTGTTACTTAGGTAAAATTAAAAATTAAATTAAAATTGTTTTTGAAACGAATTTGCTCTAATTATTTAATAATAAAAAATGTTATAGAAAACCAAATATGAGTTTTTAAAAATATATTTATTATGAACTACTTCAGAAAGTTTACGCTAACAAAATTACTTTTTACATTGTTTTTACTGATTTTGTAGCAGGCAACTTCTATTTAATCAGAAAAATATTAATTTACAGGATGTAAAGAAAGTGATGCAAATTACCGAAAATGATAGTGCCGATAAAATTTTGAAAAAATAATGTGCTTTAAAGATTTAAACAAACGGCTAAGAACAAGTTGGAAAAGAAAGGGATATCATATAAAAATTAAAAAGAACAGGTTATGTTGCTGTATTTACAAAATTTATTTATTTTTTGTATGAAAGAAAAATTCCATGGGTCTAAAAGTTAATTAGTTTCAAAAGATTGATTAATAATTTTAAATATTTCGAACCCTTGTCGATAAGAAGTACTTTTTTTATGTGGAATATTTGTCACTACTTTACAATAGCGCTTATATAAATAAGAAAAAGTAAAAATCCTTTTTCACTTTTTAGTATGCAGAATAAAATCCATAAAAATTTATAATTTTGATATCAAAATCTGACATTGAAATGTTTTAAAATTACGTTTGGTATTATTTTTAAACGATTATATTTCAAAAGCAATGTATTAGAGAACCTACTTTTCTATGGATTTTTTTCTTTTTTTAACATGATACAACTCAGTAGGATACCAAGATAGTAGATGATACAAAAGTATTATAATTGTTTTTTTGTATTTATCCTTTTTTGCTACTGGTCGCTAGTTTATAAAAAAAGCTTTGAGTGTTAATGACTAAGTCAGCTGTGCTTATCATAAGCGTGGTGCCAAGCTAAATTTTTTGATAAGGTCTAGAAAACAATAATTTAATCGCTTATTATTTTGTATATAATTTAATGGTGAGACTATAGTACTATCTCATTTTATAACTTGCAGCAAGTGAATAACTGGTGATTTTATGTATTCATATGTTTAAATAATTATACTTGTTATTTATAATAAACATTTGTTGTGGCCTTTCTTGGAGTTATTATTTTTATATAATTCAATGTATACTTAAGGAGGTTCATTCGCTACTATGAGTCAAATGAAGTGTAGTACCCAATATTTAACAAATTAAATTAAAATGTACATATCTTTGAGAGGGCCACTACATCAGTGGCCCTTTCCTGGATCTACCTTTGAAAAATAGTAAGCTTTTTATTTAGTAGTTGCATTATTCGCGAAATAGTTTTCAAACTTGCTTGCAATGTATTTCCACTCGAATTTCCTAAAGGTAGATTTTAAAAATCCAAAAATACCTACATATCTAATAGCGCTTAGTAAATTTTTCCTACGAAAATTAGCTTGGTTAAGTTGCGTTCTCAAATTTATGGGAAATACAAAAATTGTTAAAAATTCAATCTGCTATGTTTCAAATGTTCTTTTTTGATAAAAGTTTTATCTTTTGCTATGAAATTCTGAAGGCACATTTTTTTGCAAAAATAAGTATCAACCTCAACAACTACTACAGAACCTTAACGTAATGCGCTTTCGATACGAACTTGGTGGTTATTATTGTTCTAGCATGGTGCTCAAAGTGAATAAAAGTAAAAATAATTAGTTTTGTCAGTCTTATATATTTCTAAACATTTATATTAACTTACAATGGCACACATCTTAGACAATATCTAACAAAATAAATAAATAAATAAATAATTATTTATAAACCAATTAAATTGGTAATCATCCGTAATTATAGCTCTTTTTTTTGTTCTATTTGTTGTTTGTTCACGGTACCATAGAAGTGGACCCATTTATAATAAAATATTAACGTCACCCTGTTGCAGGAGAAAACTGTTCACTGCTCAATTAAAGCAGCAAATAATTTGTCGTATATCATAAAATTTTATATACATTCCGTCAGTATTTTATATTTATTAGTGACATATATATATATATATATATATATATATATATATATATATATATATATATATATATATATATAAATCGAGTTCTTGCGAGCTGCCATGAATGTATAAAATCTATACCCCGCTTACTTTTCATAAAGGCCTTTACTTGTTATTTTATAGTCACTGGATTTTAAAAATATCTCGCATATATTTTCTGTCTCTATTTATTGCTAATATATTGATGATTACCAATTTTGCATCTACAGTTATGTACTTACTCTTATAGCTGCAAATACCTAAAAACATATCACAATTCGTCATCAAATTGGTGAATATTATGTAAATGATCACCGTAATCAGTTACTTCACTGCCGACAAATGTTTCATGATGATCAAGGATTTCGTCGTAGCTCAGTAAGTCATCATGATCGTCATCGCTATGTGCAAATAAGTGAAGAACTTCTTCGTCCGCAATTTCTCTGAAAATTGTAAATTTAGCTTTATTGTTCAAACGCGGGAATATACTGTGGTGTGCACTTTTCATCATTCTACTCTTCCAGCTTAATTAATATGTATATATACAAGGTGGCCCAACGAAAACGTATTGTAGTTCATAACTACTGGAAGGATTTGTAAAAAAAAAGGTCAAGTTGCACATTATTAGAAAGCTCTTTTAATTTTCTATACAACCATGGGTCATTTTTGAAGTTAGTCAATTCTTTACAAAATTACAAGACGCTGAACACAAATTTTATTAATGATTTTACTACAGTAAATGCTGAAATTGTTGATCATCTACTTCCATATAATAATACAGATTTTGTTGAAATAGTTGTCGTTATATTCTGTAGCATTTGAAAGGTGACTTGGCGGCATTCGAAAATAATACGCTGACGTAGATCTTCCAGAGAGTTCGGTTGAGAAACCAGAATTTTGCTTTTTAAATGTCTCCACAAAAATAAATGTAAGGGGCTCAGGTTTGGAGATTAAGGAGGCCATTCTATGGTTCCTCTATCTATCCAATGACCCGGATATGTCTGGTCTAAGAATTCACACAAGTTCCGGTCATGAGGACTAGCTACCTCCAGATTGACTATCTGTCCTCGATAATGATGGTTAAAGCTGGATGAATAGTTTCTTGTATCAAATCCAAATACATACCACCAGCAAAAGTTACAAGATATAAAAAAAGGGACCTACAAGGAAGTCGCCTTAAATATCAGCCCCAACATTAATCTTTTCAGAATGTTGTGTATGCGCGGTTAGAGCCTGCCTAATAGCGACAACTATAGCGGTGAACAAAGCATGCATATATATATATATATATATATATATATATATATATATATATATATATATATATATATATATATATATATATATATAGAAAAAGGAGTATTAATCAGAAAAACAAATGTTCAAAAGGAAATTTGGATTGTTTTTCATAAGTTCCCTGATGATACCGCAGAATTATTGCCGGCGGTCAGTCATCTTCGTGCAGTTCTTGGACAAGTTATATCTTGTTTGGATGGAACTTGTAATGTTTTAAAATTCATTGTATACTGCTGCAACTCACATCACTTACAGAAGCAAACTGCCGTGTATTTAACGTAGGATTTACAGCAACGTGTTCCAGAACTGCTGCTTTCACAGCTTCGTTTCGCACAGGGCGTTCTCTGTTAGGCTACTGAATGGCTACAGATCCTTTCTCTAGGAATTTTTCTTTTAACTTTGCGGTAAAAGTGCTTATTGGAATGTCGTTCAGTGAATACAGTTGTTCTCGCAGCACATTCGTTACTTTTATAAAACAATAGCATCTTTTCCACTCTTTCTTGAATTAGAATAGAAAAAAATTATGTAATATGGTATACAATATTCAACTAAACATAAATATAATTCATTTATAACATTACTTAAACTGTTTAAATTTTAACAAAGAAAAACTATATATATATATATATATATATATATATATATATATATATATATATATATATATATATATATATATATATATATATATATATATATATAAATACCTAAAATATTGTTTGGTAGGTTGTTATAATAATTTAGTCCCTTATAATATAGATTATTTTGACTATAGTTACTATTTACTCTTTGTATGTAAAAATTATTTCAGGATCGTGTTTAATAGTCATAAATATCATTTACAAAAGTACAATGTTAGAGCAAATGTTGTGATACTACGGCATGTATAATTTTATATATAAAAATAAGTGTATTCTATAAAATCTGTTGGTTCACCCTTCACAAATTAGTTTTTAATACCACACTTTTTGCATTTGTATATCTATTTTCATTTAATATACATCGCTTTGCTTTATTTTGTATTACTTGCATGCTACGAACTTCAGATCTATTAAATAATAACAGTATTGATGAACAAAAATTATGACGTGGTTGAATAGTAGTCTTATAGATTGTCAGTTTGATATTTTTTGAGAAATCTTTATCTATTCTGTTCATTAAATTTACTTTTTTTTACCATTTTATTTGTAATATAGGTGGCGTACTTGCTAAAATCTAAAAACTTATCTATGATGACCCTTAAGTATTTTATTTTGATTACACAATCTCCAAAAACAACAGGCTATTGCTTTTATGCAGATTTAAAAATTGTTTAATTCTTTATTTAAAGTTTCAATAATTACTTTTATATCTGATCCAATAAAGTAAATTAGTGTCACCAGCAAACAATTGGATTTTACATTTTTTGCATATTTTAACTATATGATTAAGATAAATCAGAAACAAGTTTGGTCCTATTACACTGCCTAGTGGGACACCACAGACAGCTCTCCTATAAGCCGATTTTTTCTATTGAATTTTGTTGCTTGCATCCTACCACTCAAAAGGAATGACCCAAAATTCATATTTCTTCAAATTTAACCACAATTCTTGGTCAATGGTTTCAAATGCACAAGAGATTATTATTTTCTATATATTCTGCCATTTGCTTATTAATACCTGTTTCTAGTAATTTTTCATTGAATATACCATTTTTAATAATTTTGTATTGAAAAATGAAATACGTATAAAATTCGTCGACAAACTCTCCAGCTAATAAATGGTCTCTTATTAGGTCCGTTTTTTTCTAGAATGTTTAAAAAAGCAAGACAAAAACAAGACATTCAACTACATTACTATGAGGATGGTCTGAATAAAACCACTAATATTGTATGGAATTGAAGGTAAAGAAAATCTCTTTACCTTGAGAGGTTTTTATACCTCTTTACTTTGATTATTAAAATCATTCTTACTTCTTTACCTTGATTAACGAAATCAAAACTACTTTTAATCACATAATTTCGATAAGAAAATTTGTATGTTTCAAATACCTCACCCTGAATAATTGTATATAAATTGACTGAACCTCAAAAAAACCCACCATCGTATAGAGAATTGAAAGAGCTTTCCAATAATGTGTCACGTGACTATCCTTTCCATCTTAATTTTTAGAGATGATGCATCTCCTTCATAGGGGGTTGCAGCTAGAACTAATTAATGCACGCTGAAAGATGTCCCCCCTTTAAAGGAAATCGACGGGTTTTTGTGTTTAAAAAAAAACCTTCCAATAGTTACGGATTCCATTACTGTTTCGTTGAGCCATCATAATAT
Organism: Diaprepes abbreviatus; assembly: GCA_034092305.1. Lineage (NCBI taxonomy): Eukaryota > Metazoa > Arthropoda > Insecta > Coleoptera > Curculionidae > Diaprepes > Diaprepes abbreviatus. The sequence goes on along the minus strand of JASJET010000055.1, from coordinate 19,958,766 downwards.
ATATATATATATATATATATATATATATATATATATATATATATATATATATATATATATATATATATATATTATGGGTGCTGTTTTGACTCTTCATGGTTTTCAGTCTGATATCAAGTTCTACTGCCGACACATTACGGAATAGGTATTTTTTTTTTCTTGGAATTTCACTCTTCTTTTCTTGTGAAACCATTATATACTTACTCATTACTTGGTACAATCCACGACAATATTTCATTTCCAGTTAATTTTCCATCTTTATCCTTATCATATTCTTCATCAAATTTATATTTTTCAATTTGTAAAGCTTCCTTGTCTAAGTCAGTGCCTCTATCGCCGATAAATTCCTAAAAAATATATCAAATCATCAAAATAGATCAAAATCAATAGCAATCCGTAAAATGGTGCTTAAGGCACCTTGTTTAGTGTATTATATTAAGTTAAAAAAATATATATATGGGCAGCAAAGAAAGTCTTAATCTTGCTTTAAAATAATGAAGATGAATAGTCAACTGAGAGTCTAGGAATCATATAATCTTTATCAACTCACCTTATTTTTAAATAACTAAATATATTTCAGAGTACATGTTCTAGATATGGCTCAAGGTTTCATAGTCAAAAATGAAACGGACTGTTAAAATCCATGTCGTAGAGTAGTAGTTTTTTTTTTTTAATTATTTTGATGTATTATTATATTTTAATTTAAATGTGAAAGAACAAAGTAATAATTTTAAAAGACAGATTTAGTACCTTAATTTATCAATATGATATTAGTTGAAACTTAGGATAAGGTAAAAAAAATATAGTATATATTTATTAGACAACTGTTAATTAGAAAAGGTTAATTACCTGAAAACTGATAGTCCCATCATTGTCTTTATCTTTATTCTTGAGAGTTTGTTGAAGTATAATAGGAAGCACGTCTGGATGTTCTTCAGGGTTGGAAAACACCAGCCATTCTTGAAAATCCAAAAAACCATCTCCATTTTTGTCTGCTGCTTGCCACATTTCCTTATCTTCGCTTATTAACTGCAGACAATAATAATTATTATTCTATGAGAAAAGATATTCTTTACACAAATATTAAATCATTTAAAACAGTACAATGTAGTAGGCTGAATGATTATCCCAACTCTAACGATGGTAGTCAAGGTTTGTACTATACATGTATGTAGATGTTTGAATAATTCTGTTTCAAAATTTTCTACTAATTAGACATAATTGAATGTAGGAAAATATTAATATCATAGACTATTAATGATACAGACAGATTATCATGTACTAAAATTGGCAGAGGGGTCGCTTTGTTGATATCCTTGTTAATTTTGGCGGAAATTAGGGTACTAATAAATTCACTCAAAAGTAGATAAGATGGTCTGAAAGTCTATTTTCCTGCTCGAAATTTTAGCACAATAAATGCCATAAAATTCCATTATCCATCAATTCAGGTATGTGATTTTCAAAAAGGGTAAATTCATTTATAGTGAAATATTAATGAAAAGTAACTATTTCATTTATTTGAACAAAAGGCTAATAATCACACATTTGTTGGAATTGACTAATTAAGATACTGAATAAAGGTTAATTTTTATTTCCTTTCCAAAATTTTAAAACTAATTCATCACTAAGTATAATCCTGTGAAAATTGCTTTCTCGAGTATTAGTTGTTCGTTAACCGTTCATTCTCACACTACTAAGAGAATGCACACTATCATTTAAAATGTATATCTGTGTTATTCATAAGAAAAACAGGTTCTCTGGTTATAAACTCACTGCCATCCATAAGATTAAATTGCACATATCTAACAAGATATTTTTCCTTATATATTTTAGATGTGAGATATTATATTCCTTCAATCTTAAAATCCCTAGAACATTAAAATTTTTGGTTTATGTGTGAGATTTATAACAGAAAACTAACTTTGCTACCTCTAAGACATGATTATCAACCATTTGCTGAATTTTTATCTTTTATCTGGCATAGTAAAATAAATAAATATGTTCATAAAAAATTCATTCTCTAATTTACAAATTTGGATTAACTTTGAAACTTACCAAACTGATAAAAATGGGAAAAACGCATTTTTTCTATATCTTGCATTACTGTTTTGAAATTTTAGAGTACAGGAACTGATATATGTTTACTTTGAAAACATGACATATCTCTATTAAATTTACCAAGAATGATAATTTACTGTCCTCTGCTTTCTCTCTGTTACATGGGTTTATCTTTTTTGAATGTAAAGGCCATAAAATGAAGTTTGAATCATAAACGTGAAGTAACAACTCCAACACGTAAAAAGATAAGTAAATCATTATGCCCCCCTCACAAAATAGTTCTAAGAACAACAAATGAATCCTGAAAACACTTTTTGAAGAACTATTTTCTCTTCTAAATGAGTATGATGAAATTTTATTATTTAGTTATAGAATATTGGTTCTATCATACAATTCATTAAGATTTAAAATAACACAAAATTATACAGTTTCTGAACATTTAACAAATTCTTGAATATGTTAATAAATATTTATTTATGATGTGGAATTTTAAAAACTATTGTAAAAGTATCAAAAAACTAGAGAAAACTTACATGCAAGTTTTCCTCATGAAATTTGAGAGAGTCATCTTCATCAGAATCCACTCCATATGTATCAGCTAAATATTCAGCCCACGATATTTTTCCATCATGATTTTCATCAGCATTCTCTAATTTTTCAGTTGCTTCCTCCTCAGATAACATCCTAGATGGGCAAATAAAAATATTAAACATGTTTTAGTTAGAATGTAACCTAAGTATTCAGAGCAATTTATAATGAATTTATGGCTTTTTTTTATTTTTTTTTTAAAGATGGATAAATAATGACTTTACTACATATATTATAGAGCTCTTAGAATACCTGCCAATATTCCAAAGGCAAAATACTGAATAAAACTAAGTTTTATTTATTTGTTTAAATCATATTACAATTAATATTTTTGAGTTTTGTAAAATTAACTGGAGACTGATATCTGCATACCTAAATGAGCGAAGTATCCATGCTTTTAATTCTTCTCTGTCTATATATCCATCTTTTGATAGATCCATTTTTGTTATTAGGATGCCAAGCCTTTTTTTAGCCTCTTGAGGAGGTAAGTGATCATATTCTTCTGCTTCCTTAACACTTCCTAGTATAGCTTCATGATCAAAATCATCATGGTGGCCACCTATGTAGCACAAGACAATAAACAATATGCATTATCAATCTAATAAATTTGCCCAAAGGTTGCCATATTATTATTGTTATTAGAGTCAAAAATTGTATGGAATATTTCATATATATACCAATTACGTTGAAGAGGTTAACGGTAGCTCAAAATGTTTTTAAACTAAAATGCCCCATCATATATTTTCCATTTTATGAAACTACACCTAAACTGAGTGAAGGATTGTCAATAAAAAAATTTTAAGGATAAATCTCAAGATGCGATTTAATAATTTAGGCTCTACTACTTAGATTTTTTCTTACTCTATACTAGTTTGGTAGTTGCATAAAATAGTGAGTGAATCTGCAGATGAAAACAGTTTACTTCTGGTTTTTTTCAATAGATGCAGGGGCTAAAGGCCTTTAGATCCAGTTAAATAATTTCAATGTTCAACAAAAACCATCCCTAAGCATGACATACTAACTGTAATAATTATTTTCCAAATTGCATTCTTAAAACATCCCTTAACGTGAACTTACTCAAAAAATTAACAAAAAATGAAGGCACTTTCAGATATAATTTAACCCCGGGAAGAATATTCTTAAGTGCTTGAATACTGTAAAATGTAAAGCTAAAGGTATATAAGCTAACAAGAGTAATAGATCTATTACAATTGTAATAGACTGGCAACTCTGTCATTGTTGATATGGCAATGATGATTAATAAAATGTTATATCACTGTTTTTGTTTTATTCGGCATGTCCAGAGTATTTGACTCTGTGAACCATAATCAAGCTATGAAAGTCATCGCTCAATAATTTCAATAGAATCATCATTGCCTGGTTTCCTTGATCGTTCAAAGATATCACATTAGAGCTACTTTAACAATCCATGGGCTTTTTTTTCTCCAATATATGTACTTGCAATAAAATGAGTAACTTACTAAGTAGGTATATAGATAACGTTTAGGTTATTCATGACCATTAAGATGGGTCGCTTACTAAGTATGGATACAGATAATGTTCAATTGTATGACTATCTATTTGTAATTGCTGAAGACTACAAATATTAGGCAGGTTTGTGACCTGTTAATAAACCGAAGTAAATTGAAAACCCCTTCTTTATGATAAACCCACCTGCAGTTTTGATTAGATATTCTTTATGTGGATAAATATTGAACTTTTATTGGGTCATATTAACTGAATTTACCAAAACGATTTTTTTAAAGATCCTAATTAGTGCACCATTTTTATGACTGGTGCAAATGTGTATCTTTAAAAGAAATTTTAAAAAATATAATAAGCATAATTTATACTTGTCAAAGAAATAAGTTGAATGTAAATAGTGCAAGCAAAAGAATGGCTTGCCCATGTTAAAAATAATTATAACATATATGTTTAGCTTTTAAATGACAACTTCATAAAGTATATCTTTTTTTACTATTGTTAAGTCAGAAATATCTTTGTACGAGTTTTTTTTAGTTTTCATAAATTATAATATTTATTATGTATATCTATTTTTTATATGAATTGTTTATGGTGCTTTGTTTCTAACAAAGTCAAGTCAAAGTATAAATAGAAGTTTTTGTAAATGTGGAAAGTATAGACTGAAATGTATGTAATGTACTGACTGTAACTTTTGATAGTTAAAATAACAAAATACCTGTGGCGTCATAATGGCCATGATCATTTGGTGAATAGGCTCCATCACTTTCTCGTTCTTTATTTAAGTTTTTGTGGTCATGATGTCCATGATCATGACTCTTATGAACTACAGCTCCATAACAGAAGAGACAGCCGTACATGAAAATAACCAAACAAATATTACCAATATTTAAATTCCTCATGATGGTTGTGAACTAAAAATAAAATGTTACTGTCACTTAATTTGAAAAATGCTTTGCAATTCTATAAAATTATGTTTGTTTACAATTTTCTGACATGTGCGAGAATACTAAAAAAATTGACAAAAGCACAGAACGAAAAAGCTAGTTCAGGACAAAAAAGAACTTAATGAAGGGCTTGCCCAGACGAGGCGAAATACACGCGTATGCATTCGTGCGTTAACGCAATACTAGGCGCCAATTACTGCCCTCGATTCAAGAGTTTCAAGCTCAGGTGCATCAAACCCTGAGTAGCTCCGAGCAAATCTGAATAAAGCGGTTCAAGTGTTAATTTGAACAGTAAATAACCTCCAAATTATTTTTTTTTTGGAATTTGTGTTTTTAATATGCATAATAAAACATATTGAAGATAAAAAGGTAAAAATATTATTTTATTACTTATTAGTTTCGTTAAAAAAACTATGAACGTAAGTCCGATATCTTGTGAAATAATCTTATTTTTTGTGTCTCCATTTCATCTATAAAATGTTTTTTATCCAAAATTAGCATCTAGAAACGATAACTGATAGCTGCTAGGGCTTTATACTATACACCAAATATTTTTATTGGTGCTTGAGGGGTAAGGGGAAAGCAGATCTGACAAGCGCCGAGGCATAATGCACTACTTGAATAAAGCAAGCGTTTCTTGCACCTGTACAGCTCCGAGCTGTTCATGCCAATGAATCGAGGGCAGTAAATAAGTTAAATATTCGCGTATTACGTGCGAGTCTAGATATTAAAGACGTCTTGTTTCGTCCAGTATACGCGCGAACCTTGGCGTGTATAACGTATTGGACAAATTGGAGAATGATAATTTAGATATGAAATCATTTATTAATGAAGTAGGAAAAAGAACGGCGATATGGGATATGAAATCTTGATTATTCAAGTAAGAATTTAAAACGGAAATCTTGGGAAGAATTGGTATTAATATTTTCAGAAGTAATTATTTAAATTAAGTGAAATCTTGGAAAACGACGTTTTTTTTTTTGAAAAAATTTTGATACTTACCTCCTATTTCGAAACCGGAAAGCACGATTCTGGCCTTGGTTTTCCACTATTTTTCTTCACTTTTCCGAAAAGCTTAAAAAAGACCAAGCGTCACTTCACAAAGCACTTTTATTTCTGAAGAAAACACTGAACTTCGTATTTATTTTAAATGGTACTAGTTAAAATATATGGCATGTAATATGTCTCAACTATTTTTGCACAAATTTTAGCAAACAAATTTAGAAAAACGTGTATTTTCAAGGAAAAACTAAAAATACGTCTGGGAAATACTAACGACAAATATTCATTGCTAAATGTAAAATACTTTTGTGGTATAGTCTATAAAATTTGTTCATTTCCGCCAACAACACAGGATAAAAATAATCTTAATCACCCAAAATTTTTGGTTAGTTCAGTTTAGCTTGGTTTTAGTTAGTTTGGAAAACTAAAACTCACTTGAATTAACCTAAACTGACTTAGATTTATACTTCTCGGTCAAGTTTTGTAATGTTTTGTCTCAAGCCAAAAAAAATATAGAGCGTTTTCGAGCAGCAGGACCTCTCTTTCTAATGGTGAAGCTAAGCATGACACTTTAAATGTCATTGGATATACTTGTTACCTGGCCGAAATTAGAAAGAGAGCGAACTTTCTCCTAAAGGATCCACAGTTTATATTAAAGTAACATTAAATTTTCTTAGTTAGTTAGGAGAATTGAAATCAACCTGAACTAACCTAAACTGATCTAAATTTAAAAAATGTTATTGTTCAGCAGAGACAACATGGAAAAATGTTTTTCGGGTCCTTTTCTTTCCATTATTATTAGAAAGAAAAGAATACTATTTAATGCCGCCAGGTTATTCCATTTTTATTTATTTTGATTGGTTTTTTAATAATTTTCTTAATTTTTACAATGAAAAAGTGCAAACTTATGAATTTTTAAGTAATACAGAAGCTTCTAGTAGTGTGAAATTTGTGGTTGTAACAACATTTTAACGATTTGGTGCAAAAAATTGAACATAAAATGAAAAGTGGTTTTTCCCTGTTTCCCGCACAATTGAAGACAAATTATGGAAAAGTGAGGTCAAAATCGTGTTTTACGATCTTGAAATAGAGGACCAATTTTCAATTTTTTTCATTAAAACATTTTTCTGGATTTCACTTTATCTAAATAATTACTTTTTCTGATATTGATGAATCTGAAGAAAAGAAAAATAATCTTTGTAAGTTAAAAAAATTATGTTGTTGTCTCAATTTGGAGTACAAATAGACTATACTACATAATTTTTCTTCAGTGTTCCAGAAAACACAAGAAACGTCACAACGTCGCTTTATTTCTGGATACCTATTCTCGTTCTTGAGAGAACGATTATCTTGATGGAAAGTGGGCGTGGTTTTCACTTTTTCGTGAGAACCACGCCCACTTTCCATCAAGTGATCGTTCTCTCAAGAACGAGAATAGGTACCCTGGTAGAAACACCGAACTTTTATATTTTTTTCGAGCAGTAATAGTCAAAATACATTGTGTGTGTAATATATTTCAACTATTTTTGCACACATTTTTGCAAATAAATATAAAAAAGTTGCAATTCCAATGCAAAAGCAAAAATAAATTTCGTAAACTTTGTAGATCCTTCTATTATTGAAAACGTCAAATATTTGTTGCGACGTTGCCAGAGGTAACATATTTTTATGGTATAAAGCTTTATTTAAAAAAATATATAATTTGTTCATCTTAGTCAGCAGCATAGTTTAATTTTTGTAATGTAAAGACATACACGAATAAGTATTGATTGATTGAAATGGAATTGTAAAATTAATCTTAATCAAATGAAGTTTTTGATTAGTTTTAGTTAGTTCAGGTTTAGCTTGGTTTTAGTTAGTTTATAAAGCTGAACTAACCTAATCTGATCTAGATAGATTAATTTAAAATGTTGTGATCCAGCAGAGACCACGTGGAGACAGGACAATCTCTGACACGGCAATATATTGGGAAAGGTCTAAGTATAACATCTGCTGCAAAAAATAATTTGATTAGAAAAAGTATAAGGCCAAGATGTATAAAAATGGATTGTCCCATGTATTTAAAAAGTTCATGGTACATGCTCTTATGGTTGGAATATTTTTCCGAAACAAATATTTCGCTAAGTAGGCGTGGATTGTTTCTTCGCGTCAACCAAATATATTTTTCGGGGTTCATTTCCTTAGAAAGAAAATAATATGTGTATTTCATAGAAATCGTATTTATGCTATGGCAACAACGCAAATTATTTCCCTTTCGAGATGAGTGGTGTCGCTGACGGTTGTAGCCGGTGATTTTGTTTTTAAAGTTATTGGTAGTTTTTCCGATTAAAAAATCGCAAATTTATGAAAGTTCATATAATATAAAAGATTCTATTCGCGTGAAATGTGTGAATGAGACAAAATTTTAATGTTTTGGGACAAAAAATTAAGTTTAAAGTGAAAAGTGATTTTGTCTTTACCGGGACATTGAGAAAGAATTGCGGAAAAGTAAGGTCAGAATCATATTCCCAGATTTCGTAGTACGGGGTATGTAAAAAAATTTTTTTAACAAAAACATTGTTTTCCTAGATTTCATTTAATCGAAATTGTTATTCTTTCTTTTTCTTTGCGTCTTTTCCATTGTTCACTCCATATTGGATACTGATCCGATTTCTTCTCAAATGATAATTAGTTTAACACACAATGTAGATCGAACGTTCCTTAGTATAGACGCATATTTCGCCTAAGCTGTAAGTTCGTCCCCGTACATACTCAAAAGATTATTCACAATATGAATCAAAAAATACAGACAGATATGAATCCTCTTTGACATAGTTTTGATCTTTTGGTTTTGATGGCCATAACAAGGGGGTTCGTCTGCACCTTAAAATAATAGAACAACTAGATTAGTCATAACGTCGCGAAACGGCAGAGTAGTGAAATTGCGATGCTCATTTTACGGTACATTGCAGCGAAACAGTGGTCTTGCGGATTTATTATGAGACTAAAAATTAAATCTTATATTTGAATTATTCTTTAAATATTTTGGTAATTGTAAATATAATTAATTTCTGAACTATTTGTTTATGTCGAAAAAAATTCTCAGTATATATATTTTGTATTTTGCAAGACATTTAGGTACAAAAGTCGGTAGGATAGTATACAACTTTGACAAAACAAATCATGGTCAATTGTACTTAAAATTTCTTTTTAACTATATGCAATTCGTAATTTTGTTTATTTTTTAATACATTTTAAAATAAACTGCCATATAGTTGTGTTCTCTTTAGTAATTCGGCTGCTTTTACAGCGGAATTGCATTGGAAATTTTGATTCCACCATGTACCTATGAATAAAAAAAACATTTGGAAGATAATCAAATTAATTTTATTCTTTACGAGAATAATAATTCTTTATGTACACATCTTAAATGCTTAGCTCCACGCCGTGTAAGTAAATAAGTAAAATACAGATTAGTTAAAAACTGACATAAATCTTACATTGCCAAACTTCGCCAAATTCGCAGTAAACTTAAACTTGTTTTCAATTATGATTGGCTCAATATGATATCATATCTTCTATGATTGGACATGTTTAACCAAGTACGACTTATTTCCCTGTTGGTAGGCTTTATACTAATTAAATTCGTTTAGCTTAATCAAAGGCAACTATTTTGACTATTTTATTTGATAAGGTATAGTGAAGAAGGCGATAGTATAAGTATTTTAGCAGCAATATGAGATTTATCGTCTTCAAAGAGAAACATTAATCCCTGCTGGTATAGATTTGAGAAACAGCGAAATAGTAAAATATAGATTTCATGAATATGATGTCGATCGTCATGTATTTTCATTTTAAGAATAAATATAAGACAAATAGTACGCTCTTATCATGAACCATTCCATTATTTTTTTAAGCAATTTGATTTTCAGATCTATCACTTTTATTATTTTAAATTCAATCGCTGATGCTCTTAAATTTAATATGCTATTTATATTGCGATAGAACTTTGGTAGAATGTTAAATAGAAGTGACAATACAATCACAATTTACATGTAATTTTGGTTTAATCAAGTTGTAGCAATTTACCATTCGAGTATTTACGAGTTAGAGATAAATTACTAAATATTGGAAATCGACTTTACTTTTGAAAATAATGCTTGCCCTCTTTGGAAACGCAGTGATTTTTTGAAAATAATCAGAAATACCTTCTCAAAATATACATAAATTCCTTAATATTTTAAAATATAATCTAGTACAGAGTGCCGAAAATCTAGAATAAATTTCAGACTACTATTTCTAGCAAGAAAACAATTCCAAATACGCCGCTTTCATTGTTCCTAAATGGCTACCATATTTTTAGACACTTCGTAGAGTCTCTCTCTCAATCCGATTGAGCATATATGGGATGTATTGGACTGAAGAATTCAATGTCATGAAATAACAAGCAAAAATAAATTACGAGAAGTTTTAGTTGATGGATAGTAAAACATAAGAGTAGTGAACATAACCCGATTCTCTCAATCCCCCCACTCCTCGACCTTGACCTTGACCTTGCTTCACCCCTCTTTGGCCCCGCCCACATGTCCTTGTCATTGACCTTGAAAGTGCACGTGTGCTTTGACCTTGGCCTTGTGTTCAAGGTTGTGTGTGTGACCTTGACCTTGAACCTGGTCGAGACGACCTTGACTTTGTTGAAGGTCATCTTGGGTGTGTGACCTTGAAGATATGTTACGTGGTTGTGGGTGACCTTGAATGGTTTTATATAAGGTATGGGGCAGTTTCATTCATCAGTTGGCTCTGACTTGTATAGGTAGTACATGTGTTAATATTTGACAAATCATGGCATATGTTTGTGAAAATTGCGGTTCTAAGTTTACTAATATTTATAATATGAGACGTCATCAAAGAGAATCGTGTGCGGCGAGATTTAATGAAGTGCCTGGAGGAAAACGGCTCCGAATTGAAGAGTATACATCGACGATTCCGGTAATTAATTGCGCTACATGTAATGTAGATGTTCCAATAAATCATATGTCAGCGCATAAACGAACACAACAACATAAAAATAATTCATGTTTGCCGGTATGTCATGGTGTGCAACTCGTTGAATGTGCCTTCAAAAGGAGAATTGCAACCTATCGGGTTAGCAGTGATATGGAGCATTCCGATTACGTAATGTTCTTTGCAGACATTAAATCCAAGGTGGTGGAACTTGTTAATAATTTATTGCGTGTGCATCATGCTTTAAAAGTTAACATGACAGCTGTTGGCGAGTACATGCTTCCATCACAAGAAATATTCAGTGAAAAATCCTTCAACACTGCTAATCAAATAATTAGTGTAGAAAGTGATTTGGATGCCGTTTACCATTCTTTCACCGAATTAATAAAAACGCAGGTGACAGAGTTCCAGGAGAAAGATTCAGGTATGGAAAAATCAAAACCCGATATATTAAACTGATTTTTATATATTATTTGTTCTTGTTATAGGATGGGCTCTTGTGCGAATTTTATACTTGGAAGTTGGTATCAACAAGTATATGCCTATGGGTGGCTCATCATACATCAAGTTGCCGTGTTCTATTGAAAAGAAAGGAGCTGTCGTCAATGTGATTAACCAGGACGAATTTTGCTTTGCGTGGGCTGTAACATCAGCATTGTTTCCTCCAACAGCAGAGCCTTCACAGAAGACATCCTACCCCCATTTTTCTAGAGTGCTAAATGTAACAGGTATGGATTTTCCAGTAAAATTACGTGACATTAAAAAATTTGAGGAAATGAACAACATATCAATTAACGTATACGGTCTGGAATCTAAATATGAAAATAATGAAGTAATAGATGAAGTTATTGGTCCACTGAGGTATGCGTCAAAAAAGTTGGATAGGCATGTAAATTTATTGTTAATTACAAAAGACTGTAGTAGTAAAGATGGCGGTGAACATTTTTGTGATACGACTTGTTCAAAGAGTCATTATTGTTGGATTCGGGATTTATCACGTTTAGTTTCAAGTCAAATTAGTTGTCAACAACATAAAATATATTTCTGTGATGGTTGCCTCATTTATTTTAGTACACCGTCAGCTTTAACTTTACATCAAAGCTACGATTGTAACCACATTTTCACGCAAACACCTTCAGTGGATTTAAAAATCGATAAATTTGGAAAGAGTGTGCCGGAAAATATTTTAAAATTCGAGGGTATAGAAAAGCAAATGCGCGTTCCATTCGTGGTTTATGCAGATTTCGAATCTGTTTTAAAACCCGTTGAAACGGTACAACCAAACCCACAAAATTCTTACACTGTAAAAAGTTTTAAACATGAACCATATTCTTTTGCTTATTTAATTAAATGCTCTTTTGACGACTCACTTTCGAAATTTGAGCTATTTCGGGGGAATAATGCAGCTCAAGTCTTTGTGGATCGTATCGAGTGTGATTTAAGGGCTCTATACAACACATATTTAAAAGACATTAAGCCTATGAAACCGTTAACGCCTGAAGAAAAAAGGGAGTTTAATGATGCTAAAATATGTGGTATATGTGAAGGCCCTTTTGAAGAGGGTGAGATTAAAGTACGAGACCACTGTCACATAACTGGTGCAAAAAGATTTGGTGCTGCACATTCCGTTTGTAATTTAAATTATAAATTACCCTCTTTTATCCCTATCATATTTCATAACTTAAGCGGCTACGACAGCCATTTATTTATAAAAGAGTTATGTAAATATGGGGATAAAATTGGTGTTTTGGCTCAAAGTAAGGAAAAATATATATCATTTACCAAAAGCATTTATGTGCACGATTATTTTGATAGTAAATGTGGAAAAGTCAAGAGGAAATATTTAAAGTTGCGATTTATTGATAGTTTTAAATTTCTGTCAACGTCTTTGGAAAATTTAGGCAGCGGTTTAAACGGCGACGATTTTATTGAAACGCGGAAACATTTTTCAAATATCAACCAATTTAATTTGATGCGTCAAAAGGGTGTTTTTCCCTATAGCTTTATTGACTCTATAGAAAAAATGGAAAATACATGTCTTCCAAGTAAAAATGAATTTTATGATAATTTACGGGAAGAACATATTAGCGATGAAAGCTATAGAAGAGCAAAAGAAGTATGGCGCTTGTTTGGGTGTAAAACTTTGGGGGACTATTCGGACGTGTATTTAAAATCAGATGTGTTGCTATTGTGTGATGTTTTTGAGCAATTTCGGAATAATTGTTTAAAATTCGATAAACTTGATCCAGCACATTACTATACCCTTCCAAGTTTATCATTTGATTGTATGCTACGTATGACTAAGGTAGAGTTAGAGCTCTTAACTGATATAGACATGATACATTTTTTTAAGAAAGGTATACGCGGCGGCATAAGCCAGTGTACAGAAAGGAAGCACATCGCTAATAATATTTTTTTACCAGACTATGACCCAACAAAACCTTCTTCATTTATAACATACCTTGATGCTACAAATCTATATGGTCATAGTATGTCACAAGCATTACCATATGGTGGTTTTCGATGGTTAAGCGAGCGCGAAATTCTGGATTTAAATATTATGGCTGTTGGTGATGATAGTTTACATGGCTACGTTTTGGAAGTGGATGTGCATTATCCGACTGAGTTGCATGATGCACATTCTGATCTTCCATTTCTAGTAGAAAATATCATACCGCCAACAGAAAACGCTAAATTACCGAAATTAATTCCTAATTTACAAGATAAAAAAAAATACATTGTACACTATAGAACTTTAAAACAAGCCATCGCCAACGGCTTAGTGGTAATGCAAACCCATCGAGTATTACAGTTTAAGCAATCAAAATGGCTAAAATCGTATATTGATTTTAATACCAATTTACGTAACAAGGCCACCACAAAATTTGCGAAGGACACTTTTAAATTAAAAAATAACGCGATATTTGGTAAAACTATGGAAAATGTGGAAAATCGAAAGGATATAAAATTAGTAACACCTTGGGATAATAGTGTAGGCAGAAATGGAGCTAGAGCACTAATATCCCGCCCCAATTTCAATAGTAGCTCGATATTTACCGAGAACTTTGTTGCTATACATATGAATAAAGTTAAAATATTGTACAATAAACCAATTTATATCGGTTTTTCCATATTAGATATATCAAAGACTGTAATATACGATTTTTATTATAATTTTATTAAATCCAAGTTTGGTGATGATGCTTCGTTACTTTACACCGATACTGACTCGCTTATATTAAAAGTGTATACGGAAAACTTTTATCAAACTATATCAGAAAACCCCGAAAAATTTGATACATCAAATTACCCCGAAATTAATAATTTCAACATAATTAAAAGTAATTCTGTAGTTGGTAGAATGAAAGATGAGTTTCCTGGTGATCCGATAATAAGTTTTTATGGTACCGGCGCGAAGGCTTATTATGTAAAGTCCATTAATAATGAATTAAAAAAAGCCAAAGGTATCAAAAAATGTGTTATCGAGAAAGACCTTCATCAGGAAGACTACCAAAGAATTGTTGAACGGGGTGGTTTGATATTAAGAAAGATGAAGACATTTAGAAGTGAATTACATAACATTTATACCAACATAATAAATAAAGTAGCATTGTCACATAGCGATGATAAACGTTATGTGATTCCCAGTTCAACCAAAACTCTACCTTGGGGGCATGCAGACATAGATTTTTACAAAACAGACCCGGAAGAAAACAGCAAATTTAGTCACCGTGTTGGAATCATTTCTAAGTCAGGACAGCACGTAATCTGGAAAATCCATATTTCATTATTTGTATTGTTTTTATTATTTCTATTAAACATACAACATTAATATGTAACGATAGTATTGTATTTTTTTTTTTTTTTAAATAAAAAACATGTATTCATTACTTGATTGCTTTTTTATTGAACCTTTATTTTAAAATTATAAATATAATGAAGTGTCGACAAATAACAAACTGTAAAAGTTATTGTTGAAAAATTTGTCTAATAGTAAATTAAACGCACAGGTCTACGAGTAAGTGTTTAATGTGAAACAGGTTTGCTGACAAGATCCTCCATAGTCTTTTCAATTTTCAACATTCTAGAGTTAAGTTCATCACGCAGTTCGTCTTGCCTAAGTTCATATATTGCAATAACAGTATCATCAATGTATCCTCTAAGTTCTTGACCGGTTTCAATTAATTTCTTGCGTACGTAACCTTCAAGTTGGTTTCTGAATATATCTTTAATAACAATTGTTGAGTCATGTAAAGCTTTCTGCGTATCTTGCATACACTGAGCAAGGTTATTATCAACATAATTTCGTGTGGTCACATCGTCTCCTTCAAGAGGTTCTGCTAAATAGCACAATCTTTTGCTTCCCATGTCGTAATCTCCATTAGGTGTAAGTTTAAAACCTATTCCTGAAGGACCTCGCATAAAGTTAAAATCCTTAAATTTTCTTTTGCGACCGAACTTATCAATAGTGTTTACTTCTGACATTGTTATGTGAGACTGATTTGAAACCATTAGATTTCACCCTAATATATGGTTCTATTCCATTAATAAACGGACTCTGCAGAAAAATATGGATTGCAAAACGTATTTTAGGTGATGTTTAATAAATACACGTACAGATTCATTTTACTATTGTTTTATTGAAAAAAAAAATTAAAATATAACAAAAGATTGAGTTTACTTTTTATTAAAAAAAAAATAAAAAATATAACAAACAAAAAAATTAAAAATTAAGAAATAAAATACATGTTAATTTCTTCTGTACAGGTAAGCTTCTTCTATGACCCAATTTCTTCTCTGGATGGCGCGTTCATTAATGTCCTTGAACTGGTAGTAAACTAGTCCACAAAAGCCGCATTGTACAAATTTAACCCTGAAAAGGTCAATGTAGTTGAAGTCGTACGTAAGATCATTTCGCCAGCAGATACCTAGTCTTTTACAATGATGACAAGTTAAATAAAAAGCTTTTGGTATATGACTGTATGTTTTGGCTGCTTCACTAGGTTGTTCATCAGTTGGCAACATGATGTTTGAATATGTTGTACTTTTCAATCGCGGTACTCTAATTATGTATTACTTTTTAAAATAACCTTGACAGGACCAAAAAAAAAAAAATCCTTGAAAATTACAACCTCGAAAACGACCCTGACATTGACGGGTACTTTGACCTTGGCCTTGGCCTCGCATCTAACAAGTTTAGTACTATCTTTATATGCTTCTTTAAAATAACCTTGACAGGGACAAAAAAAATCCATGAAAATTACAACCTTGAAAACGACCCTGGTATTGCCGGTTACGTCGGCCTTGGCCTTGGCCTTGCATCTGACAAGTTTAAATATTATACTTAATGCATCGAACAAAAGGAATAAAGGCGGTGTAGTGGGGGAAATGGGCATAAAAGCAGACTTGCTGGCTCGAGCTCTTCACAGTTCGTCAGAACAGCAAACAGTACAGTGCTAAGAAAAAGTTAATTGTGTGAGTTTTAATATCGAAAATGTCGAGTGTACGGTCTCTTTTAGATGCTCTTGACGTGAGCTGCGGTTCGCAGCAAGGCATGCTGGATAACATGAGTGGTTTGGAAGTGTTAAGTCCGGGGGTGTTCGAGAACTGGAATGGTGTGGAGCATGAAGATGCCGAAGACCGAGCCCTCAACGATGGTCGCGACGAAGAGATAGTTCAGTCGGCAGCGCAATTCCTCGAATGCTGGACGGAGGAGAAGGAGCCAAAGATAAATGTGATTAGTGATGTGGTTGTGCGAAAAGCATCGCGGCCTAGGGAATCTTCTCCGAAAGCTTCGAAATTGAAAAAGCTCTTGACTATGCGGAAGTCGGAAATCGCCGATAAAAAAACATTTTATTCGGCGATTAAAGGTGTGGGACAAGGGAAGAAGAAAAAGTTTAACTTTAAGCGTCTCTCCACCCCTGTTCCATTACCCGACTTCCTAAAAACAGCACCAAAAGAGCCATTGTCAGTAGAAGTGGAAGTCATAGAAGGCCCCGATGGACCAACACCACCAACGCCACCAACACCGGCCAGCGTAGAGAAGGAAATAGTGTCGGAGGTGAAGTCTTCCCCAGCACCACTGTCGCCGATATTGGGGTGCCGGAAATCCATGAAGAAGCGGTTTAAGCGGTGTTTTGAAGGCGATGAAGTTTCCGCTGCTTCGTCGTCGTCGTCGTCATCGTCATCGTCTTCACCAAATAAAACCGCTTCTTCTTCGTTAATATATTCGGAGCCATCGCAACCGGAGTGGGCCGAAGACTTCACCAACTCTCAGAAGAGCAAATTGACAGACATTTACGAAATGAAAAAACGCTTAGTGAAAGAAGTGAACGAGTGTGACAGTGACATTTTAGAACTTGAAAGACAATTAGAGATAAAAAAGGTGAAATCTGCGCGGTTAAAAAGACAATTAGAGGACTTAAATTATGTAGTAGGTGTTAGGTAGTTGTAGATATTAGCTTTTAATTTATAGTATTAAGTTTGTAAATATATATATATATATATATATATATATATATATATATATATATATATATATATATATATATATATATATTTTGTAGTTAATAAAAAAAAGTGTTTGATCAAATTTTTATATTTTATAATGAGAATAAAAATGACTTGAAAATTTATTTTTGTGTGTTATTTCATATAGGCCCTGTCCCACATAATATTAGGTAATAAAAAAAAAGAGTGAATAATCCACTAAAACTACGCAATAGCAATAGTTGTAAATATTTTCTGATAATATTTACAAGTATGCTAAAACATGGTTCGGTTTATGAAGTTAAGGTTCTGTCGCCAGAACTTCTAATACTTTGTATCTCAATATTGTATGTTTTTATGAAAAAAACATAAAATATTGGTTACAAAGTATTATAACCAACTAAAACTACGATCAAATTATTTTGTGGTCCTGAAAAGGACCGTTTGGTTGTAAAACATGCGACTCTTTTATTGTGTTGTGGAGTCGCACGGCCCGTCATCATCAGCGGGGGTGGTGGTGTTGTCCTCTGTATATTCGATGATGAACCGCCAAAGTTCATCCCATCTGGGATCGTTCAACTCCCACTCCAGACAATTCTCTGTGGTAGAATCTACCACAGGGCATTGGATGGGTTGTTGTTGTTGTTGTTGTTGAGTCGCAGACATGTTGAACTAAAATGATTGTAATAAGTATTGGTGGTCGTATATATAGAGACAAATTAATGGTGGGGGGTGAAAACAAATGTCGTATTACGTATTGAGACCAAAAGTTGTTTGTGGTCTCAAATACGAACGAACGATTTAGCTGGGTTCCACCAGCACTTAAAGTTTTAATACTTTGTATCTAATATTGTATATTCTATACATACAATATTAGTAACAAAGTACTAATATGTACTAAAACTACGATCAAAGTATTTTGTGGTCCTGAAAAGGACCGTTGTTGTGTGCCCTTAAAAAGGGCCAGGGAGAATGTGGGGCTTATGGTGCCCCATCCTCGCTGGTCGACCACCAGCTTGACAAATCGCAGGGGCCTTGTGGGTCGTCGGGTGTTGGTGATGCTGGAATTTCCAGCACCGCATCTTCCGTCAAGTCCGGCTCTGGCTGCGGCGACGGAGTTTCGAGTCTTTGTAAGAGCCAATCGCCCGCATCGTCTAATTCCACTAGACCCGGATCATGGTCATATACTAGCGGAATCGGCTCATCCAAGTCGTCCCAACGTAGGACGTCAATTTCAAAATCCACCTCGTCGTCGTCGTCGTCGAAGACTTGCAGGTCTCCAACGTTGTCGGCTACGGTGTCATCACTAAAGATGGATGAGCCTCGGCTGGCGGGTCTTTCTTCCTCCATGTTCATCGTATGAGGGTTGATGAATATATGACTGTGTAACTGGCCCAGTCTCATATATATAGAACTACCCCCACCCCACCAACGGATTCTAAATGTTATGTATTGGTGAGAGCTTATAGAATTATTGATTTTTTCAAAAACTTTAAATAAGGAATTAGATTTGTTTAGACAATAAGACTTATTCTTAATATTTTGTGAAGAATACATTACAAAAAAAATAATAGAAACCTTGTTTGAACTGTTAACATTTTCATAGGTTCTCAAGCATATAACTTGGCACTTAAGCTACGAGACAAATCGTCGTTAAACGAATATCTCGCCCCATAAGTGACGATTACTAAACTACGATCAAAATATAATGTGGTCCTGAAAAGGACCGTTTTTGTGGCCCTAAAAGGGCCTGGGGGGAGGGTGAGGTGCCTACCGTGGAGTAATACCCACGCGTAGCGCGTCAGCGCGGAGCAGGGACACTAAAAAAAAAAAAAAAAAAAAAACCCTCCCCTACAACTTCCGCATACTCCCGTTCGGCGCTCTAGCCTCCTAACTCGAGAATTTCAATTTTTTCGTCTAAATTTTTTGTCATTTTTAAGATTTTCCAAATTTTTTTTTCACCATTGTATTCTACTCAAAATTCTAGGTAATTAAAGTGCTTTTCTTTTTTCTCTATCTTGAACGGTTCCCGAGCTACGGCGCCCATTTCTATGAAAGTTTCTTCAGTTCCAATTTCACGATTATTTTCTCGCCTTGAAAATTGATTAGATCACCGCTATCGTCCAAGATGCGAAGAGTAATGTTGTCGATAAACTGACGTCCTGCCGGCATTAACGGCATATAAATATTATTTTGTGGTTCTTTACTGATTTTGTAACCGGGCTCCACGTCGATATCGAATTCGAACAAGGTATGACCTTCCACCGAATTCATATATGCTCCGGAAATTATATTACAATCTACGCGTATGATACGTACTTTCATTATTTCCACCATCTCGGTTGATTCGTGCTTTTTGTCTCTTTTTAACACTGTATGATTAAATCCTAACATTTTACCGATACTCGCCTCTCCCCGGAAATCTATAGTATATTGGGATTTCAGTTCACATTTCAGCGTATTATTATTAGCGACCAAGTAAAAGATTCCATCGTTCTTTTCTTCAGTTGAAATCCTCAAAGCCTCCAACATAGCTTTACCTATCTCATCTATTTCATAGGCCCCAGGTGGAATCTGCAATTGTATCGACTCGGTGGTGTAACCCTCCTTCATGTAGGCAAACTTATTGTTGCTTTCGTCCACATTAAAAATTGAATTGTATGTGTAAAATCCCAGCAATGCCAGACCATATTTGTTCTCTCTATTTAATTCGACTGGTGGATAAAAATCGGCGCTTAAGACGCTCGAGTGTCCTGTTAGTGTGAACATGACTAACCATTAAAACATCACACATCTCGGTTTTATTCTTAGCGGCAACATTTAAAAAGATTCATCTTCACACCTTTTCTCACTGCATTAGATAGTGATGTTTTTATGCTATTTTCTGCTTTTATGCGCACATCGCTGATTTTGCAATAACAACAAAATATTTTTCTAGCCGTAAGATCCTCATCAGCCGTAACCTCGTTTAAATTGCTGCTGCTGCTGAAATAATTTTTGCAACCGCACTGATATTTTAATATATCGATATCGCTTTTAAGGTGCTCGGGCAACTTTTCCCAAACGAATGGAATTTCATTTGGGGCTAATGCAATCATTACTTCCTTGGGCATGTTTTCTAACTGTTTCACGGTCATTTTCCTTAATCCACCGGCTAGATGAAATGCTTTCAGTGATTGCAACATTTTAGTATAGTTATTGCGATCCATTTGCGGTGTTAATGGTGACGATGATGATGATGACATCTTTTACGCTGATGATTCGACAAGAAACTTTAAGCACAAATGTCCACACCAGACTGTTCCAAAATCCTGCTGACGATCGTATGTATAGTAAATAATTTTTGATGGTTCCGATCCCGTTTGTAGATATCGTACCAATTCGATCGGTGGGGGTAAATCGCCGAAGCTGTCATAATATGTTACTTTAGAATTATTTTTTCTATAAGCTACCCAATGAGTCCCTGCACCACGCGTACTATCCAAATTCACTATTGCTGCTTCGTAACGTCGAGGACCTTGTCTAGGTAATAAATCCCTCATATAAACGCCTCGAAAGTGTCCTATTCTTTTCTTTTTGGCATATTTTTCTATATCGATGTTAGATAGTGGTCTTCGAGGTAGGGATTCAATTAGTTTTTTGATCTACGATTTAAAAATAATTCCATACCTTTACGATATGGCTTTAGAAACAAACCATTTCCTTTCGATTTTAAATACAGGCCGGCACCGGTTTTATCTTCGCTGCTTTTTTTTACTGCTTTTATGGCGCGCACAATTCCCGCTGCCCCACCGGCTAATGAACCCAAAGCTGATAATCCGGCAAAAATTGGTATTAATGGTAATATTCCACCAGTTTTAGGAATCGGTATTATTCTCGGTGTACGAACCTTTCTTTTGCCACCTGCCGCTTTTACCGATCTACGTGCTGCCGACAGAGCTATTTTAGATGCATTCATGATATTTTTTTCCAACACATTTTTACTTCCGGCTTTTAATAATTCCCTTCGAACTGCTTGTCGAATAGCTGTTCCGAAACTTGCTTTCCGAACATGTCGATTTTTATTAACACCTTTCCTTTTTGTGTGACGCGTGCCTTTACTAGATGTTTTTTTTGTTGATAATGATGATGGTACACCCATACCAAAACGTTGTTTTCCTTTCATAATGTTTGTAACTAACCAAGCTGCTGTTTTTTCACCTAAACTGGAATCTTTCGATTTTATTCTATTCCAAGCACTTTGTTCGAGCTCGTAATCCGCTCGATGTCTCGCACTTATGTTGTCTTTATTATGTAAATAGGCTAAATCGTGTTTTTTGCATGCGGCATCCAAAAGATTAATGCCTGGATCACCTCTTGTTACACGTTTTATTACTTTTGTTCCGGGTCCGCAATATTGATAACCAGGAATGTGTACTTCGAATGGTAATTTATTTATTAACGAATTCACAATACCGTATCCAGTTTTGTTGGAAACGTGAGACCGTCCACTTCGTTTGACGCTCGGCATCTGAATGACAGTTTTTGTGAAAAATTGCCTATAAAATATCAAATTTTCCTAAGATGCGCGTTATCGATCTTAAACAAAAACTTCCTATTGACAATCTCGATGAAAAAGTCGGACTTGGATTTGAAAAGAAGATAATGAAGAGACACGGTCCTCTACTTCCTTCCTCTATTCGCGGCCTGTTAATTGGTCCATCCAATTGTGGAAAAACTAATGTCATGATTTCGCTGCTTACACACCCCCTTGGGCTACGTTTCGAAAATGTCTATATTTACTCGAAATCTCTGTATCAACCGAAATATGAGTATTTAAGGAAAATTTTAGCGCCCATCAAAGGTTTAGGCTACTATGCCTTTAGTGATTCCAGTAATATTGTGGAACCGTCCGATGCAAAACCAAACTCTATATTTATCTTTGATGATGTTATATGTGAAAAACAAGATGTTATAAGATCGTACTTTAGCATGGGACGTCATAAAAATATCGACTCCTTTTACCTAGCGCAAACATATTCGCGAGTGCCTAAACAGCTTGTGCGAGACAACGCCAATTTTATTATTATGTTTAAACAAGATGAGTTGAATATGAAACACATATTTTCCGACCACGTTTCACCGGATCTAACTTTTACTCAATTTCAAGAAATGTGCTCAAAATGTTGGGATAATAAGTATGGATTTTTAGTAATTGATAAAGACAGTGATGTGAAATCGGGAAGATACCGCAAAGGATTTGATAGCTATATATTACTGTAATAATAAGAGAAAACGCTCATTTGATTGTTGAAACGTCCTTTGTTAACATCATGAATAACGCGATCGACTTAAAACGTAAACTAGTGGAAGTTACCAATGCCGTCAGAAAAAAATTTAAACAAATTAAAGCGGCTAAAGAGTTTAATGTTGTGGAATTGGAAAAGTTTTACGAACCCATTTCTAAGCCGTTGACAACTATATCTGATGTGGTTAAGCAACGTCAGCAGCAGCAGCAGCAGCAACAACAACAGCAACAACATTATCCAGCTACAAAGTCACATAGTCTCAGTACATCAGTGCAGTCGACTCAAATATTAGGTTTTCCCCAACCTACACATTCCTTTCAAACCTCCACACCTATTCAGCAGCAGCAGCAGCATCGCATTTCAAAAGAAGATAGCCAGTCGGTGTTTGATACACCCTCGACATCAACTAATACATCTCTCGCATCCGCTGACACCACAACTTCCGATACTTTAAACGCACACCTGAAAGGATTACGTTCGAAACCATCTCTATACGATACTGTATATGGTGTACGTTTTGGTTCAAAAACAGATTATAACAAAAATTTTATTGGTAATTTAGAGGTGCGTTTTCGAAATGGAAATATTGTCTTATACAAAAAAGGGAAAAATATTGCAGAATATGGTGGATCACCGGCACTTTATGATTTGTTATTTCTTAAAACACCCCCAAGTGTAGGCAAGGAACAACAACAATTAAGTGATAATGTACTTTCAACGTACAAGGAAATTTTGGAATCAACGAGTGCTGTCTACAACAATTTTAAAAAAAGTGATGGTTTACGGGAGACCAGATGGAACAAATATTTACGAATTATTAAACCTCTGATAATGGGCACAAAATTAGGTGGTACTATTACAAGAAAAAATCTCTCGGAAAAACTACAGTTACCCACAAAAAAGAAATTATCTTCGAAAAAATTTCAATATGTCTACTGGAACAAAGCTAAAGAGTTGGTGGATCGTTTACGTTTGTTGTGGAGTTCCAAAATGGCCGGTCACACTGGACACGAAAATGAAATTATGTCAATCATAGAGGAATTACGAGAAGAAGATATAATATATTAAGCTCAATATTTAATGATATTATTCAGTTCTTCCTTCGATCTGAAACCTTTAGTATTACTAATAATATGGAGCCCAGTCTAGAAAAAATCAAGATTGTTAATGAACTACATAGAACGGCTAGAAAAAATTTTGTAAGACGGCGCACGATAATAAAAGGATACAGAGATTTGTGGCAAATTGATTTGGCTGAAATGCAACAGTATGCTGATGAAAACGATGGTTATCGTTATATTTTGGTCTGTATAAATTGTTACTCGAAATTTGTCTATACCAAAGCCATAAAAAACAAGACTGGTATAGAAGTTACTAATGCGATGAAAAGCATCATTGAAGAGGCATCATATACACCAACAAATCTGCAAAGTGATCAAGGAAAGGAGTTCTATAATACAAACTTTCAAGCCCTGATGAAAAAATATAATATAAATCATTATTCCACTTACAGCACAAAGAAAGCTGCAATTGTTGAGCGAGTCATAAGGACTTTAAAAAATAATTTATATAAACAATTCTCGACAAGAGGATCTTACAAATGGATACATATATTATCGGCAGTAACAAAAACCTATAACCATTCGAAACATCGCACCATTGGAATGAAGCCTGCAGACGTGCAAGAAAAAACACATATTAAAGCATATGATTATTTAAAAATTGTACCTAAAAAATTTAAGTTTTCCATGGGTGACATTGTGCGTATTAGCAAGTACAAAAGCTTATTCGAGAAAGGATATACGCCCTCTTGGTCAACCGAATTGTTTAAAGTTGTAAAAGTTAACGTTACAAATCCACCTACTTACTTGTTGGAAACGTTAGAAGGTCAGCCTATAAGAGGGTGTTTTTACGAATCAGAACTACAAAAAACAAGCAGTCCTGACGTTTATCTAGTAGAAAAGGTCCTTAGACAACGCAAGAAAAATCACATCGAACAATTATTTGTCAAATGGCTAGGATTTCCCAACCACTTCAACTCTTGGATAGATAAAGCTAATATTGTTTAAATAACATATTGTATGACTATATTTTTTATTTAAAATGTAAAATAAATAAACAATATATTGTAAAATAAAGTTTTTTATTTCAATCTTCATCATTAAAAACAATGACAATAAAACATCATACACATAAATAACATTTCAATATTCTTGGAGGGAAGGTCCAATTCACCGACGACTACGACGTTATCTTCAAGGCTATGCCACTCGGAGTGCGTTCTCCTATTCTTTAACCTGCTTTTTTTAGATTTTTTTTGAAGTCGAGTCGTACGACAGTGCGCTTAATGAGTGATTTAAAGGCTGATGATAGAGTATTTTCTGCATAACTTCAATTTTTGTTTTAAGCTCACTATTATTTTTGTATATCATGGGGAGGACATCCTTGTTAAATATGTCACATATTACAACTGCAAAATTGTAAAACTTTCTATTAACAAAGTGTTTTGTCACAGCATCGTCATCATCTTTAGGTTCGCCTAAGTTGGTTATGATTTTTCCACCCATATCATACTGCCCATCCGCTGTAAGTTTAAAACCAATCCCTTGTGGCCCAGATAATATATGATATTTTTCATTATATTTCTGACGACCAAATTTATCAATTGTGTTGTTTCCTCGACTCATTTTCAATCTTTACTAAACTATTTTATTTTTATTTGTCCTACTTATATTAAATATTTCAGCTGAGAAAAAGAAACACTGACTATGATCTACTGGGTTGGTATGTTTATAAAAGAAATAAAATAAAACTGTGATTGTAATAGATATTTATTTACAGTTATTTAATTGCACAAATACAAAAATTATAAAAAATTAATTTTCCATGTCTTCGTTTTCGTTGCTCAAAATTCTATCCCATCCGACACTATTTCGATCGCCAACGTCTTGGGCTGTTGCTGTTGCAGAAACCAATTCATATTTTGCAGCAAGCTCACCTGGTAAATGTGGAATATTGACGAGGTATTCTTTTAATTCTTCTTCAATCATTTCAGCACAAAATGTATCCATGTCTATGGAACCATATAAAAATTTGTCGCACAAGTGTGCCCCAGCCATAAAATTGATTGTATCCCTGATCTCGTTCTTATATTGATCTTTGGTTACATCAATATGCTACCAATCATTTACGCTATCTAACATATCGTGAGCCCTATTTCTTAATTCTCTCCCCAACCAAAATATGTATCTATCTACACATTCGTTGGCGGTCGTCGTCGCATCAGCAGACATCTTTAACAGAAATAATGAACACGCGTAAGTATTCTGACATGTGCAACTATATTTTAAATTTAATTACATCCTTTTTTTCAAACAATTTACATACAATTTACTCCAATGAGCCAAAACGTAATAATGTTCGAGTATTGTTTCCAAAAACTCTAGTGCCCTGCCCCAAATAAGTTAGAGTGTATTTATCTTTAGTTTTACTCATAATATCTACAATATCGTCAGATAGTGTTTCGGCCACACGTTTTGGTAAAAAAGTCTCAAATGTGCTATTATCACCGTCATCGTGTAAAGCCACTAAAAGAGTTTTACCAAATCGTGTAGTCATTGAAACCATCTTTACAATTTTATACACTTTGCCTACAATCATTTCGGTAACCTATTTTCTCTCTAAAACCTCGAAATCTTTGCTAAACATTTCATTAATTTCATCTAGAGTTTCTTTTGCAATACTCATTATTGAAAAAATGGTATATAAATCCAAAAATTACCGTGAATATAAAAGCACTTTCAGAACACTACACGAACACAATATTTGATGTTTATGCCACTGATATCTGCGACTGTTTGAAGTCACTTCTTTTCCCACGAACCTTTATAGCGGGGTTTCAAGGTCGAATTGTAACAATGGTGGGGGTAGCTTAACGATAGAAATAGTGGGAGGAGTATTCAAGGTCAAATGACGTCACACATTTAAATTGGTATAAGGATAACTTCAAGGACAAAATATAATGAAACAAATAACTACATTTTATGTACTTTATTCATTGATTTTTTTCTGCCATTCTTCTATGCGTGTAACATTATCACCTAAACCTAATTTCCTTAATTTGTTCAATAATAATTGTTTGTTTTTATTTCTTAGAAAATTCTTACAAACTATACTAGCTAAAAGACACACTTCGGCATGGTCCATATACTTAAAAAATACACTAAAGTCCTGAGCCTCCGAATCTTGCATTTCATATGCGTAAAATTCCGAACAGGCTGCAGAAATTAGAAATTCCTCGTACATTTCTCGCACTAAACTTTCCATATTAACTACTACTACGTTAAACTTAAGTCCTACACTCTAATTTCATCTAACACAACCGGATCTGCAATGAACCTAATCAGTTTTTCCAAACAGTCACCAAACCCCAACTTTTTTATCTCACGAACAAAGTCTTGTAAATTTATTGTTTTGCTGCAATATTTACGACATGCATTCGCAGCCTTTTCATATTCATAAGCCAAATCACAATAGCGCGACGCCCATTCTGCTCGACTTTTCATTGCATCATTGAAATAATTATTAACCGTTTCAGTGAACTCATCGCCCAATTTTTTTACTGTCTCTTGCAAAGCACTATTCATATTATTCACTCATTTTTACATTCACGACACTTTTTTATTGCTGGTGGTGGCCCATCTATATAATGACGATATATTTGTTCATAGTGAATGTAACAGGGTAAGCTTAACTGTAGTTCCTTGTTACACCGATATGACGCTGGCAGCTTATCCCAAATTTGCCGTAAACTCAGCGTATCAACGCAAGTTTTTAAATATTCGAGAGGAAAAAATGCTAGATCCTTCTCTTCAAAATCACACAAACTTTTTAAATTACTCTGATATAAACAAATTACTCTGCCGACTTGCTCTATAATTTTTTCTTTAGATAGTTCCGTATCTGACATTTCACACTGAATGAATGCAAATAGACTCACACAATTTATAGAACAATTTGCAAGGTCAAAATCATTTCAAGATCATCCCACACTATTAAAATGCACAAATAACTACTTCAAGGTCACACACCCAAGATGACCTTCAACAAAGTCAAGGTCGTCTCGACCAAGGTCAAGGTCAAGGTCACACACACACAACCTTGAACACAAGGCCAAGGCCAAAGCACACGTGCACTTTCAAGGTCAATGACAAGGACATGTGGGCGGGGCCAAAGAGGGGTGAAGCAAGGTCAAGGTTAAGGTCGAGGAGTGGGGGGGATTGAGAGAATCGGGTTATGTTCACTACTCATAAGGGAAGAAGTAACACAAAAGTTTGTGCAGACTACTTATGTCAAAGCGTCTTCAAGACATATTCGATATAAGGGGCTACCCTATCAAGTATTTTTATTTCATTTAAATTGCCTACTAGTCATTTAAAATAGAAGTTTTTAATATGTGCCTAGACTGCGAGTTAAAGAATATATAATTTTTCCTTATAATTTGTAACAATTCTGTAATGATTTTCGGAAAAATGTTTTTTGTTTGCCGTTATTAAACCATTGTAACGTTGAACTTTTAGTATAGTAATTTTCTTGATTTTGTCTGGAGGTTCATATATATACATAAACTGTTTTTTTTTTTGATAATAGTGCATTGTCTAGACTTTTGCTGGGTACTGTATATAATGCAAATAATCGATAAAACTAACCTCACTAACTAAAAAATTCATGGTATGTAGATCGACTCTAATTCTATGACCTTTTTAGTGATTCTAGATAAAAGGATCTAAATTGACAACGGGTGCGTACAATATCTTGAAACCTAGAAATAAATACACGAATAAACAAGCTGATTTTTTGTAATACCAAACGGGCAATAATGTAAAATTTTGTTTATTTTCGGGAGACAACTATTCATCTTATCGGGTCCAAGGCTCTATTTTATCTTTATGTTTTTGTCCTTGTTTTTTCCATATAAAGTTTCATTTTTTGACATATAATACAAAAAAACATAATCATATCATATTACAACTGGGTACCCATTCTCGTTCTTGAGAGAACGATCATTTTGATGGAAAGTGGCCGTGGTTCTCACGAAAAAGTATGAAACCGTATTCTGGGTAGCTATTCTCGTTCTCGAGAGAACGATCATTTTGATGGAAAGTGGCCGTGGCTCTCACGAAAAAGTACGAAAACGTATTCAGAATACGGTTTCTTACTTTTTCGTGAGAACCACGGCCACTTTCCATCAAGATGATCGTTCTCTCGAGAACGAGAAAAGCTACCCAGAATACGGTTTTATACTTTTTCGTGAGAACCACGCCCATTTTCCATCAAGTGATCGTTCTCTCAAGAACGAGAATAGGTACTCTGGAAGACCAGAAAACCTATTTTGAATGGTAAGTAGATCCGGTTTGAATTTTTTTTAGTGACTCTGGCTGAGATTTTGTTAATAAACCTAGTAGTGTGGATCATAGACGTAAGAGAAATTAATATTACAATTTCTCTTACATCTATGGTGTGGACTTAGCCTTATCCTAACCTATAAAAAAACAGGACATGATCTTAATTCCGGTCGATTTCCTGAGTTTCTTGTCTGGGGGTTGTTTTTATTAGTGTTATTCAAAAGGTTTGTATAACTATTTAATCGTTTCTACACATTTACTTAATTATTAATTTTAGGTCCTTTAGAGTTACTGGTCAATTTAAGACAACGTATATTATGGCTAGCCAAATTATATCAAAGACTGAAGAAGATTTTTACAGAGATGCCGCAAATTATTGGTCTGAAGTGCCGGCTACAATTGACGGTATGCTTGGAGGCTTTGGTCATATTTCTGAAATAGATATTCGAACATCTAAGGTTCTATTAAAGCAGTTATTCAATTCTAAAGAACCTCCAGGAAGAAAATATGCTCTGGATTGTGGGGCTGGTATTGGCCGAATAACAAGATTTTTACTATCCGATTTATTCGAAAAAGTTGACATGGTTGAACAGAACTCTGTTTTTCTTGAAAGAGCAAAAAATTATTTGGGTACAAGATTAATGGAAAGAAAAATTGGGCAGATGTATCCTGTAGGTTTGCAATGTTTTAAACCTGATCCCGGTAAATACGATCTTATTTGGATACAGTGGGTCCTTGGACACCTAACAGATGATGACTTAGTAAATTTTTTAAAATCTTGCCAGTAAGTATAAAATTTATATGATGTGTGTGTGTGGTTGTGGGCAAAAAGAGTTTATAATAGAAGGAATTCCATTGTACACCTGTAACTATTAAATTCCACAATAAAATGTTTATTTTACAAATAAGTGCTGGAATGCCAATTAGGGAATTTTTATTTTAACAAATATAGTTTAATAAGTAACTACTTTTCTTCTTTTTCAGGTCATTTCTTTATATCTTGCTGAAATTTTAATTTCTAAATATCTCTATATGACTTGATAATTGCATAAAATCCTTTTTTTTTATTTTTTTTTTACAGAAGAGGTTTAAAACCAAATGGAATTATTGTGGCCAAAGAAAATATTACTTCTTCTGATTTAGTAGAAGTTGATGAAACAGATTCATCTGTAACTCGGCCAATGTCTCTATTCAAGGATTTATTCGATCAAGCAAATCTAGATTGTTGTAGGATAGTCAAACAACCTAACTTCCCCAAAGGAATATATACAGTATATATTTTTGTTTTAAAACCTAAAAAATTAGAACAAAATGATGGTAAGGAAACTATTAAGGAGCCGTTTTATCTTCAAAGTGACTGTAATGAAGAACTCCATTTTTGAAAGTAAAGAAATAATTTTACCTTTAAAATTTTTTCTAATATTTACAAACGATGATCTGATAAATTGAACTGTTTAATAAAATTCAGATTTATTTTTGTAAAAATATTAGGTGGATTTACAGTTTTATATTTTTCTGTTTGATTCTATTTTGTGTACCTAATTTGTATTATGTAAATAAAAATATATTTATTTACTTAGTTTTGTACATACAATTTATAGTTTTAGGAATTGTTTGAATAAGTTAATATCAAATAAAATATTATTTGTTCTGAACTACCTTTAATTCACAGCATAGAAAGTAAAACAATTCTCACGTTAACATTTACGAGCTTTTTACAATTTTCAGGCCCTACCTTTTTGTCTAATTTTTACACTTTGCCCCAGTATATTTAATGGTAATTTGTAGAACTTTAGCCTATTATGGTTTAAAGGATTATAGTCTCTTAGTTACTTTGACAAAAGCATCTCTCTATGAGGTATCAATTTGAGACTTGATGAGTTTAATGTCCATTGGTTTGACTACTTTGATGTGGCTATATCAGCACACAAGTAAATTGAAGGAAATTAGGTAGAGGACAGCCTCGTAGAAGAAGGGAAAAGAGCTCTTTTTCTTAGCCCAGAGTATTTCTACGGATTACCAAAAAACTACATAGCGGAGGATCTCCAGAGCTCAAAACAAAATAAAAATAATACACTTTATTAGGCACTGTGAGCTAAAAGGACAATGATTAGTCTTCCAGACTTTTACATTTATAAATATTTGATACAAGTAAATAAATATATCGTAACAGAACTACTATTAAAAATATCTCGTGACAGAAATGGTCAAAAATGTGTATCAGATTACAAAAGTTCGAGGGTATCAATCAATCAATCAATTTTTATTAAAAAAGCCTATATTACATCAAATTTAAAATGTCAATAAAATATACAATACATTAAAAAAAGATAACAATACAAAAATCAGTCTTGTAGCTTTGAAAGCGATTCATATAGGATTTGAGTAGGATATTTGGCTTAGGGTGGATATTTGGATTTCTGATGAGAATGTGTGGATAAGTAGTGTTCAGGTTCTGGGGGGTTTTGGCAAATTTTTTATTTAAAGTCTGGAAATGATCGAGAATAAGTACAATATGAATTTGTTGACATAGGAGGTCATTGGAAGGATTATGAAGGGGGTTAGTTGTGTCTTATTCTTGTTATGGCTCTCAGGCTTTCTTCCACCTATTTCAAGATTACAGAGTGCTGATTTATGCGCGTTACATAGGAGTACATGACCGTATTCGAGTATCGACCTATAACTCATCGTATATATTCTGGTTCCTATAAGAGTATGAATTTCTTGGTTTCTGTAACTCTGCGATCGAACGTGTTTGGCCCTGATAAGCACCTTCTTGACATCTTGTAGTTTAAAATTAAGTTTTCAGTTTAGGACAGTGCCCAAGTATTTGCATGAGTTACTAAAATTGATGATGTGATTGAAAGTTGTAACTGTGGGAGAGGCATCAGAAATTTTGTGACGAAAAATGGGTAGTTTAGATTTTTGAGGATTAGGCATAATATGCCATTTCTGACTCCAGTCAGTAGTGGCATTGCAAAGAGTTAGAATATTGGATATGGTTTTCCCAAGATTTGTGGCATGGGATATAATAGTCGGGTCATCGGCGAATTGCAAGATGTATGATTTCAAGTTAGAAAGGTAGCAAGATATATAGGAGGGGGGTAAGGGGAAACTTTGCGGTTAACGTTGTTGAGAAACAAAATCAGATAAAATTAAACTGAGACAATACGCTTGGTTCCCGAGAAGTGAAAAAATTATAAACCCATTGCCAACGAAAGCAAGACGTGGTCTCGATCTCCTAAAAGAAGATATTCGAGGAATAATAAATCTCTTCATAGGACACTGTTCTCTGAAATACCATCTCAAGAAGACCTTGACACCTAAAATATAAAGGACTTGCCTCTTAGAAAAATAACAGACTTCGTGAGAACTCTAAATATCCCGAGTTTAGATTAGGGTAAGGTCGAGGCGTAGAGACGCAAAAAAGCCTTAACGACCCACTTAACCTACAATCTATATTTAATTATGATTAATATTTTTAACATTTTCAGTTATAAATATTAGTGTAGAAAAAATGTCTGTAATAAATATTTCATTGTTATGTATCTAGTCTTATAATGTTAACCAATTTTTTATTATTGTATCACTTAAAATCATTATTTTATGGAAGGGGGCTCTCTGCAAAAGTTACCCATAAATCGATTTATTAAAGAAAAATGGTGGCAGTATAAAAAGAAATGTCACATATTTTATTATTTGAAATATAGAAAAACCACTCGGGCCTGGGTCAGTTTAATATTTCTGACTTTAATTGCTCTCCAGAAAAAACCTAAACAAGTTGCAAACCATAAGTTATAAAATTATATAACTAATTAAATGTTTCGAATCGTCCTTGCCAATGCCTTTTGATTTTTCTGACTATTGAAATGTTTCGCTAAATAAACTACTGTTCATAGACTACCATTTTTCTTGAGGATTCTGGTAAATTCGCATAATTTATTCGTAGGATATTTGACTACTGTTGGTAAGGTATTTCATATTATTTTTTATTACATTTAAGAGGGCGGGACAGTTCTGAGGGCCTATTTTGAGGCGATATGTTGGCAATTTTTTACGGATAAATGAACAACTCTAATGAAAATCTGTTTTGAGGGCTTTATTATACACGTTTTGAAGTAAACAGTTTTTTTTTGATCGTTATGGTTGCAAAAATAAGCTGTTATTCAAGCGCTTCCGTGAAACACTTTTTTTTGAACGAAAATTTGTGGGCAGGATTCTAACAAAAAGCATGTTAAACTAGAGCACTTTAACTTTGGAAGTGCATAGGATTTTGACTATTTGAAAAAAAATGGCGCTGGTTTAAACGAAATTATCCCCTTTTCAGGTAAAAATTATGTATTAAATTATTGATAGTATTTGGAGCTATCGACCACATTGAGCTCGCATTGCTGTTCTGCGTGAATCCTCCGAGGGAGCATTTGAACAATTCGTCATTCTTCAAATTTTCGTAAACGGGCTTCACAGCTTTAAAAACTTCTTTCTTCATTTCTGAAAAACAAATAAAATTTTTAAAGATGACTGTCCTTAAAATAATATTTTGACTGAAGTCAAAAGAAAGTTTGTATTTATTCAACGAACTGACTCGTTAATCTCGGTTGTTTCTTTTTATTTTGCTGTACGCATAATGTCAGATTTTTTGCGATATATGGCTTGGATTAGAGGAAATATATTTTCTGTCCTTTCATTATTTATATTCAAATACGATGAACATGTTTCAGAACTGTCTTTGATATGCTCATAGATTGATGACGTATGGGTATATTTTTACTGGACCAAGTGTACCTAGATTTTTTTAAACGCAATTTAATTGAAAAAATTTGTGGTCACAATTAAAACATGCTCTACTAAATAATTATGATTTTCTACCGCCCTCGTTAAACATATTATGGGATCGAGTTCAAGAAGAGTGGAAAAAATTTCACCAGATGCCTGTGAGAATATTGTAAAAAATATGATAAAACGATTACAAACCGTTAAAAAAGTTAACCTGGTGCAAAAGTGATTCAACAATTTTTCATATTTTCCTATTTGTAATTCAGAATTTGTTGTCTTAGTACTTGATTATATATATATATATATATATATATATATATATATATATATATATATATATATATATATATATATATATATATATATATATATACACACACACACACATACAGGGGCGGATCCAGCCTCTCTCTTTGGGAGGGGGGCGGCAGTATGGCAAGCGAGAGCAATTTGTCGACGGGGGGGGGGGAGATACCAGCAACATTCCCATTTCTAGTGTAAAAGGCAGGGTTGGTTTTATTTTTCTGAATTTGAAGCTCTTGGAGAGGTGGGGGGCGATCACAAGAAAAAACAAGTAGCCGATGGGGGGGGGGGAGAATGCGAGCAGCATACACATTCCTAGTATAAGAGGCAGAATCGGGTCTATTTTCTTAAACTCAAAGCTCTTGGGGGGGGGCTATCTCAAGAAAAATAAATTGCCAATGGGGGGGGGGGGGGGAGTGCCAGCAGCAGACACATTCCTAATATAAAATACAGAATCGGTTCTATTTTCCTGAACTCAGAGCTCTTGGGAAGGGGAGGGGCGATCGCAATCGTACACGTTCCTATACTCATTTCAAGAACTAGAGAGAGTAATAAAATTGTTACCGAAACCTCTAACATACCTGCTTCAGTGCCGCAAGTAACTGAGGATTGCCGTAAATATTATAAGCTTTTATAAATTTACTGCAGCAATAAAATTTCTGATAGTTCAATTTAATTTCTGTCAGTGCGCAAAATACACCTTACAGTTTGTCCTTAGCGATTTATCTTGTTTGTACTTTTTTTATATATTATTTGAGATTAGTGAGATACCCAAAAGATATGGCTTCCACATCTATATTTATTCCAAAATTGCTAAACCATGGCATTTTTTCCTCAACGAAAAACTTATTACGATGAATGTTTATGATGTCTTAAGGTATCAATATCTAGATAATAATGTTAAAAGCTCTGTTGAGATGTGTTCCAACATGGCAGGAGTTGGAGAATCTACTATGTACCGAATTCTGAATGAGAAAAAAACGACTGGAATTGTTAGTACTCCCAAGCCACATTCGATCACAGGCAGACGAAAAACTTCGTTGGAAGAAGATATATAAACTGCAATAAAAGGAGTTGTACATACATTTTATTATGAGAAGCAGATCTCAACCGTCGACAAAATTCTAACGAAAATTAATGAATATCGGGATTTACCTGAAATTAAAAGAACTGAGCTCTCGAAATTGCTCAGGGAACTTAATTTTTGCTGGGAAAAGCCAGGTAGGAAATCTGTTCTTATAGATCGTCCGGAAAATGTCCGTTGGAGAAGGAAATATTTCTCTCACGTAAAAAGTAGAGTTGCTGGAAATAACACAACTTACAAAATTAGTAATTTAATTGATAAAGTTACTGCAGAAAATTGGAAAAAATCCATATAATAAGAGAATAAATGAAAAAGTGGAAACTTAATCTCATGATCGGTGAGATAGAGGAACCAATTATAATTAATTTGAGCCAGGATAGCTTCACTGACTTTCATTACGAATTAGATACGTAATGTTTACAGGCGTACACACAATTTATTATTTAAATTTTCTGTAACATATAAAAATTAATTACATTTGAATCCCTTTTTAATGTTTAATTGTAATTCTGCAGATGGTTTAAGAAATAAATAAACTGAAACGTCAAATGCCATAAAAATGTTTTTAATTAATAATAAAATGACCGATAACCCCAAAAAAAAAAATGTTTAACTTCTTGTATTACTGACAATGGGTATGTTTTAGTCTGAATGAGCCTAAAACGGTTTCTGTGCCAAAATTAAAAATAATAAAAATACAGTTGTGATTTGTGTTAAATATGTCAAAATTATCTATATTTTCTATGTATGTGAATTATTAAGAAATCATAAGAAATAAAATAATATTATAAAAACTTTTTATTTTAAGTTTATTACCGAAATAATTTTCTATGCCATTAATACTTAGTGATAAAATAAACCTCCTTGCGACGCCTATGACAAGGATTAAAATACTTTTTAACAATTCACACATCCAAATATCTATTGTTATCCAACCCAAATAGTCCATTATTATAGACCGGTATTTTTGATTATAAATATATATGTGCCTAACAGATTTTGCTAAAGACACCGGACTAAAGAACACAGGTAGTTTGCGAAGAAAAAAAAATGATTTATTACTCTCTCTAGTTCTTGAATAAACTATAGTATAAGAGGTAAAATCGGTGCTTTTTTCTGAACTCAAAGCTTTTTTTGGGGGGGGGGGCAATCGCCTCCACCGTCCCCCCTTGGATCCGCGCCTGTATATATATATATATATATATATATATATATATATATATATATATATATATATATATATATATAAATACCGATTCAAGCTCCTTAAAGAATTGTTATGGTCCACCCTTAAAAAATATTCGGGATCCGCATTTGAATATAGGTTCGTTTTTAGAAATAATAAAAAAACTTCATCTGGACAAGAGTTTTTGTGTCAATTCCATTACGGTCCTGCTTTCTGGTCAGATTATGTAATATAATAGGAAGTTAAACCAGAGCTATGTGCATATGCTCATCGCCATTTCCGTTTAATTGAAGTACGATGGTCTTTGGCAGATCGCTTACGAACACCTTCTGATAATTTTTTTCTTGCCAGCGAGATATAATCGGTTCACTTGTCGATGAGCGCAGATGTCCATTTTGCTTTTTATTTAACATTATTTTTTGTTTTACGTTTTGTTAATCAGATCTAAATATTTATAATTTTATTATGTTGATGGCCACGTGCATTCTACTCGTGACAATGTGGTTATAATCGTTAATTGGCAACTTTATTAAATGGATATACTTCCTTTTTATTTTTGTATGACCCACTTTAAATTCAGGAACTTTGATATTTAAGAGTCATTATGTACGCTCGAAATTTCGATCAAGAATTAACGTTTGATTGGTACATTTTTTTTTGTCGGTACCGAAATATTGATCTACAAATCATTGCACTGTATATTCCTTTGTGGTTCGTGGATCATCATAGTTGGTGAAATTGCAATAATTTGGCAACTTTTTAAACTTAATTAGTTGTCAAAGAACTGGTTGGTTAGATGGATTCTAAATTGTGCTGCTTATGAAAAACTGAAAATAATTTGTCAATCCTAACAAAAGAATTATGGGTTTTAATCAGTGGCGTAGTTATGTAACCAAAAAGAAATTCGGGCCCCATTTAAACTGGTTAAATTTTATCAAGTAAAAAATATAAATACATAGAAATACTTTAAAGGTGCCAAGTTACTTCATCGTCAGCTTTTTATCGCCAACTGCAGGGCTAACAAAGTAAAGTTACTTACCATATGTGTTACGCAGTAGATAAGATTTAATACAAAATAAAGTGAAAATGACGAAGTAGGTTACAGTTAATAATACAGGTATATAGGTAGGGAATAATATAAAGTAAGTAGTAAATACTTCCTGTTGCATTAGGAATGTGAATATCACTGTCACTCCCCCGTCCTCCGTCGACAACTCGCTTTCGCTTGCCGTACTCAACTCATGTGATGTGAACCTAAAGAGAGAGACTGGATCCGCCCCTGGAGAAATTGGAGTCTATTATATTAGAATTTACTTTGGAATTGATCAAACTTTTGTAATAAAGTTGTTTCATCTACACCTCGTAAAAATGTTGGTGTTAGAAAATTAAATATTTGACATACTGCAGCTATACGATTAAAACGCTATTATTGTGTCTAGTACAGGCGCGGATCTAAGGGGAGGGACGATGGGGGTGATGGCCCCCCCCCCCCCAAGAGGTTTGAGTTTAGGAAAATAGACCCGATTTTTCCTCTTATACTACAGTTTATTTAAGACCTAGAGAGAGCAATAAATCATTTTTTACCCTTTTTCTCTTCCCAAACTACCGTTCTTTAGTCCAGTGTCTTTAGCAAAATCTGTTAGACACACATATTTTTCATAGGAATGGGTTAGAAATTTTATAATCAAAAATAACGGGCTATAATAATGGACTAAAACGTAGCCTTATTCTCTCAAAAAGTTATAATTTAAATACTTACAAAATATCCATTGTCAAAAATACAAAAAGGTAAACATATATAAAAAAATAAATTCGTCCATATAATATCAAAATATTTTTGGGGCTATCGGTCATTTTATTATTAATTAAAAATATTTTTAGGTTATTTGACGTTTCAGTTTATTTATTTCTTAAACCATCTGCAGAATTACAATTAAACACTAAAAAGGGATTCAAATGTAATTACTTTTTTTATGTTGTAATTAAAATTAGACCTACTTATTTTTATTTATATCTTACTGATATCTTAATTTAATTTACTTTATTATATGGAAATACGATAGCCCCAAAAAAATAAGATAAACATGTTAATTTTACACGCTTACGAAAAAGACACAAATACAATAATAAAATAATAAAAAACTTACGGCTAATTAGAATTAAATATATATAAAATTAAAGAGTGAGACACACTAAAATAAAAATATATTAAAAAAAACATATAAACAACATTAAACAATAAAATACAACAAAAACAAAAATTTAAATAATAAATTGTGTTTACACTAGTAAACATTACGTATCTAATTCCTAATCAAAGTCAGTGAAACTATCTTCGCTCAAATGAATTATAATTGGTTCCTCTATCTCACCGATCATGAAATCGAGTTCTCCCATTTTGTTTTATTCTTTTATTATATGGATTTTTCTCAATTTTCCGCATTAACTTTATTCCAAAAAATCTTTCAAAAGTTTAGTTAAATTACTAATTTTTTTAATTGTGTTATTTCTTGCAACTCTATCTTTTACTTGAGAGAGATATTTACTTCTTCAACGGACAGTTTCCGGACGATCTATAAGAACAGATTTTCTATCTGGTTTTTCTCAGCAAAAATTAAGTTCTCTGAGCAATTTCCAGAGATCAGTTCTTTTAATTTCAGGTAAATCGCGATCATCATTGATTTTAGTTAGAATTTTGTAGACGGTTGGGATCTGCTTCTCATAATAAAATGTATATACAACCCCTTCAATTGCAGTTTTCATCTCTTCTTCCAACGAGGTTTTTCATCTGCCTGTGATCGAATGTGGCTTGGGAGTAATAACAATTCCAGTCGTTTTTTCTCCTTCAGTATTCTGTAGGTTTTCCAACTCCTGTCATGTTGGAACACATCTCAACAGAGCTTTTAACATTATTATCCAGATATTGATATCTTATGGCATCATAAACATTCATCGTAATAAGTTTTTCGTTGAGGAAAAAATGCCCTGGTTTAACGATTTTGGAATAAATATAGAGGTGAAAGCCATATCTTTTGGGTATCCCACTAATCTCAAATAATATATAAAAACAAGCGCAAACAAGATAAATCACTAAGAACAAAGTGTAAGGTGTACTTTGCTCACTGACAGAAATTAAATTAAACTATCAGACTTTTTATGTTGCAGTAAATTTATAAAATATATTTAAATGTAATGAAATATAATTAGATTTACTGCAGTTCTCAGTTACCAGCGGCACTGGAGCAGGTACGTTGGAGGTTTCGGTAACAGTTTTATTAATCTCTAGTTCTTGAATAGAGTATAGAAATGTGTATACTTGCGATCGCCCCCCCCCCCCCTCCCAAGAGCTTTGAGTTCAGGAAAATAGAACCCATTCTACCTTTTATATTAGGAATGAGTGGCAACTTGTTTTTCTTACCATACTGTACTTTTGTGATATCACCCCCCCCCCCCCCCCCAAAGAGAGAGACTGGATCCGCCCCTGGTCTAGTACATTATTGAAAATAGTAATTTTAAATATTTCTTCTCTGTTTCGAAATCGGTGGTCAGAAGATAATTCATCAAAATGTTTTTAACTTTTCTTTGTCGTTTTTCTTGAAAATGAGGCTCTATATCATATTTTCTTGCAGTTTCACTGGCTTTGCACTTGAATGATTCGAAGTCATTTTTATAAATTTTTAATTTTGCTTTAATCTCCACTCAAGCTCTATTTGCCTCGTCCGAATAAAAATAGCGTTTTTGTAAAGTTTTAGATGCTATTCAATGCATGAATTCGCAAAGCAACCTGAACTCGAAATTTAGCATTTTCGTTTCAATATTTCTGATAAAGCCTTGATTATATAAAAAAAAACGAAGTTTTATTGCAGATATCATATTGAAATTATTCGACCTTTTAGTCGGATTTAACTTTTTTAGAGTGGTTTGTGATTTGCCAGTGAATTTTGATAGTAGATTCCTAATGCTATTTCCGAAAAAATTATACAATTCTTGTATCACTTCGAAAAATTTTTGGATTTTCACACAACACATAACGGGTCATTTATCACTACATTTAGATTATGATTGGTGCAATGTACTTACTCCGCGTTAGGCTAAATATCCTTGATTTGTTTTTGTACACTATTAGACATACCACTCATCACACTGGCTCCATCATAACCTTGACCCGCACACTTTTTTAAATGAAAATTTTTGTCAAAAAACTTCTCTTACTTCCATATCGACTGGCTGTCCATTTTCTGATCTGGTTATTACTGCATACCTCACAACAATGCTGAGCTGATCTACCTTCGATATGTTCTATGTGGTATCCATTACGATGGCGAAAAACGGTGACGCCTTAATTTGTTCTAGCAGATAAGTTTGATGTCCAAGCACTCAGTCATTTAATTTTGAATTATTGGACTCAGATATCTTGAAGATCCTAAAAACAAGAAAAAAGTACCATTTTAAAAAAGTTTTGAAATATAAACAATTAAAAAAAATAAAATAAAATGCTAACAAAATTTCTTAGAAATGAAAACCATTACCTTTGAGCATATCCAAAACTTGCCGCAATATGTGATCATATCGGGCGACAAGCTTTATAACAATCAGAAAATTTTCGTGATATCTTTCCTGACTTAAGTTCTCTTGATGTCCTCTGAAAACTGGAGAACTCTTTGCTAAGGTAAGTATGATATCGAGTAACCTTTTGGGAACCAATTTACCAAAATTTCGTTTCTTTAAGAATTTCATTTTTAGCTTCCTTGTCGACAGTATAATTTTTATTTCAAAGTTCATACACAGAACATGCTCCCCGTATGGTCACTTGAGAGTGTGTTCTTTCATTCTTTCTGATAAATGCGTCCAATCCCGATTGCCTGTACATCATGTATTATTCCTTTGCGAATAAATAACTAGCAGGGTTAATAATAGGCAGTATCTTCTTCTTCTTCCTCTTGTTATAGGCTTACAGCCTGTTTTTTTCAACTCATTCATTCATTTCATTCGATGTTGAAATCCAGGACTCTCTCCACCTTTTAGGTGGTCTACCTATTGGTCTTCTGGTTTCCGGTGTTCCATCTCGGGCGATTCTCGCTATCCTATTTTGCGCCATTCTTCCTACGTGCTCATTCCAGGCTCTTCTGCGCTTCCGTCCCCATCTTACTATATCCTGCATTCCATGTTCCTCGCGTATTGTTGAATTGCGTATGTGATCTCTTAATGTGTATCCCGATATTCTTCTTAGTACTTTCATTTCGGCAGTTCTTAGAATTGATTTTGTTTTTGTGTTGTCAGCTCTCGTCTCTATTGCGTACGTCATTATCGGTCGAATACAGGTCTTGTAGATTTTTGTTTTTGCGTCCTTGCTCATGTATGTGTTGTGCCATATTATATCCGCCAGGCTTCCTGAGATTCTATTTGCCTTGTTTACTTGGTTTCTTACTTCTCTTATTCTGTCTTGGTTTGCGGATATCTCAACTCCTAAGTAATTAAAGGTCATGAGTTGTTCTATTGGTTTGTCATCCACTACTAGTTTGCATCTTAAGGCAGTATCTAGTATTTTGAAATAACATAACCAAAAACGATTAACTGGTCCTTATTCAGAAATTGAAAAACGGCACAATTTTGAAAAACAAGTGTTTTTTGGGGTGGGAATCTTTTGGAAAAGATCCCGAAGGCTCTAACGATGCCATATGAAGAATTCTTTATCACTCGATTTCTTGTTGGTGAAGTTTCTTATGTCATAAAGAGTTTTATTAACATTTTCGAAAAATATAGCGGTCGATGGTTCGTGTGCCATGCAGACGTCGTTGTCTACATATTCGGCGGTATCTTTATTGTCGAATCTTCTTTAGTAGGCTTCTCAACCGATACTGCAGTGATCACATTATCTGAGTCACTATCAATAAAAATATTTGGGACGGAAGTACTTGTAGAAGGCTGATTGAAAAATTTGTCCATTTTGTGCAATTTTTGTTTACTGTTTTCCCTTTCTTGCCATTGTTTTCTCTTAAACTTACCACTGGGGTTTTTTTTTATCCATGATTTTAGTTTTCTATTTTATTCAATAACACATAACACTATACCTACTTTACTTTGACAAAAACTTTCCAAAATAAAACAAACGGACCAAATGCTTAGTTTTTCGTGTGCGCTCTAATATTCGGTGCAGTGCACAGATAATGTTAATACAGGAGAAATGTAATTTACGTAATGTTAAATACTAAAAAACGTCGTTGGGGAATCTTTTGCAAATATGTACATTGAGATCAAGGATCGTTCGCTTCAGAAGATGTCAAAGATATACGTATGAAATTTGTCAAAAAAGGAGTCAATTACCAATATTGTGGTAGAGTTAGCTAGCTATTGGTAGCTCATTAAAGTGGCTAAACAGAAGAACTTATACAATACGACTGTAAAGCATGCTGTACAACCTGTTGTATTTAAGTTCTGATGGTGGGAGAAATTTGTCTTTTGAGTTGAAAGAAATTTATATTATATACTAGACTCCATATATTCCCAAAATACGAACAATGTCTAACTATATTATGGAAAAAAAAACCAGGTAAATTAACTAAATGGAACACTAGATGAAACGTTTTATTTTAAGTACTGTTGAAACTGGTTGCCATTTTTCTGATACAAAATTGGTACATTTTTGAATTTTTTTTAAGCCATTTAAAATAACAGGTTTGTTTTGCAAAAACTGAAAAGCCAAAATTGTTGTATTGCAAAGTTTTTCTACCGAACTGTATCGAGTCCTTTATATCAATTTTTAAAAAACTCCAAAAGAAAAAATCCAGAACAGAAAGATCTGGCGATCTGGATGTCCATCTAACAGACCCATTTTTGACGAAAATTTAATTGCAAAAAAGTTCTCACTACCTGAGAGTTGTGATTTGGTTCACCTTTTGCTGGAAATATATCGTTATACTTCGCCAAGGGAACATTTTATAGCAATTTAGGTATTACATCCTTTAAAATTTCTAGATAGCGATTTGCTGTGAGGTCTCTGTCATAAATTCGGTACTTAATCTGTGTTCGTAAGATAAAACAAGCGATATCAAATCCGAAGCGCCCTAGTTGCTCCCTAGACTTTCTGCCGATCAATATCTGATATCCTATCTGCTAAAAATATCAAGCACTTATAAAATAACATGACGTGTTTCAGATACCAATTTCAGAACATTACTAGGCGGCAAGGACGGATTTAGCCTTTTTCTTTGGGGGGCAGTGACCACAAGAGTATAATATCACAAGCGAAAATTGTCGACGGAGGGGGGGGGGAGGAGGAGCAACATTCACGTTCCTAATGCAGCAGGTTTATTTTCCTGAATTCGAAACTCTTAGGGGGGGGGGATGATTGCTTCCAATGCCCCTCTTAGATCCTCGCCTATTAGGCGGTCTGCATTATCGGTATGTAAATTTTGCACAATATCA
This sequence comes from Diaprepes abbreviatus, assembly GCA_034092305.1. Taxonomy (NCBI): domain Eukaryota; kingdom Metazoa; phylum Arthropoda; class Insecta; order Coleoptera; family Curculionidae; genus Diaprepes; species Diaprepes abbreviatus. The sequence continues at coordinate 19,914,751 of JASJET010000055.1, read as the reverse complement.
ATTTTATAGGGGTGGTATTTATATTTTTTTAATATTGTTTTAGCACGATTTTTGATGCCCCAGTTTCTATTTCTATCCCTCTACTTGAGACTGAAGGCGCTGCCAGAACATTACTTTCTCTCTCCCTCTCTGCTTTCCTTTTCATGCATTTTGGACAGTAGCTGCGTAAGGGTTCCATGTTCTATTCAGTTATTCTTTTTTTTTTTAGCAAATATATATGGATATGATTGCATTCTTTACCGATATCTATATTGCAAACGGAACTTTTCAGAAATGCATTGCCACTCTGAAAGATTTTTTGATAGCAATACATATGTATTAGACGTACCTATTAAGTAATTGGATCTCCTCTCACACAACGGTTCAGGCCCCTGAAATAGTGTCCCAGCCCCCTTTCTCGCGAGCTTCTCTACTATTCCAGTTCGCTCTACCCCGGTGTGCTCCGGTACCCACAGGAGAGTGACCTTATTATCCTTCGTTTGTTTGAAGGTTGTAGACAATGTTGAAGATTGACTAAAATGTGGTCGGACTTGCATTGTCTTTATTTTTATTTATTTTTATTTTTACGACCTTTCGATTAGATTGTATCTCTAATAGTTATCAAGTATAAACTGAATGTTTTGTCTTAAGACTGCGAGCTTATATAGGGACTGTGTCCATTGAAGTGCAAAGTTTAGCTTCACTGTACACACCTCAAAGATTTGATGTTACAAAGTAGTGGTTGCCAAAGATTAGGCAACTCAACACTCGGTTTACTGAAGATTCCATTATTGTTTTTAATGTAGTCTGCTTCTATAAATTTTCTTTTTTTCATATTGGGTTCCATATATATTGCCTCAGCCTCAGACCATTTTATATGGTGTTTATCTCAGGAGTGTTCTGCAATACCTGATCTCGACGTTTTCCCTTTTTGTGTATGAGTTTTATGTTCCTTAATTCTAACTTCTAGTGGTCGTTTGGTTTCTCCAATATACATTTCACCACATTCACATGGAACTTTGTAAACACATTCTTTCTTATCGGTAGTTTTAGGTTTTGTTTTTGTTAAATGAGCTCTAAGTGTATTTCCTGATTTAAAGGCTGTTTTAATATTATAACTGCTGGCAATTCGTCTTATTTTCTCCGACGTTCCCTTAATGTATGGAATTGTGAAGAAGGAATGTGTTTCTTGTTGTTCAGTGTTCGTTGTTCTAAAATTATTTATAACATCGTCAATTAGTTTTAAAGTATAAGTATTCTGTTGTAAATCGGATTTAATATTTGCTACCTCTTTTTCCAAAGATTCGGCATTATTGCATATAGATATACCGCGATTATAGAGGTTGCGTATAATTCCTCGTTTTGTTACAACAGAATGAGTTGAACTATGATTAAGATATTGTCCAGTATGTGTTGGCTTTCTGTATACTGAAGTTTTAATAGTTTCGTTTGAACGGTTCACCATGACATCTAGGAAGGGCAATTGATAATTTACCTTTTTTTCCATGGTAAACTTAATTGTAGGTCGAAGGGTATTTAGATGTTTCAGGAAATCATTAAGTTCTTGATCATTGCCCTTCCATACGATGGAAGTATCATCGACATATCTCAACCAGACTTTCGGTTTTACTGTTGCCGTTTCTATGGCATGAATTTCGAACCATTCCATGTAAATATTGGCGACGATTGGAAAGAGTGAAGAACCGATCGGAAGCTTGCCGTTCTGAGCGTAGAACTTGTCCTTTACTTGAAAGTAAGCACTACGCAGGCAACACTCCAAAAGGTCCATCATCCCGTCCAGTGGTAACGTGGTTCGATGTGATAAAGTAGTATCATTTGAAAGTCTAGTTTTGATTATGTCTAGTGATTCCCCTAATGGTACATTAGTATACAGACTTTCCACATCAAAGCTTATTAGTCTGTCGTCTGGTTCTAGATTAATGCTACTAATAATGTTCACGAAATGTGTGGAATTTTTAACATATGTTTGTCTTACCTTCTAAAGATTGTATGATTTTTAAGAGAAACTTCGCCAGTGCATTTGTTGGTTATCCTCTGGAGCTGGTTATTGGCCTCAATGGTATATTCGTTTTATGAATTTTTGGAAGTCCGTAAAGATGTGGTGGCTTACTGTAGTGTGGTATGAGTGCCGATCGTAGGTTGTCAGGTATATTGTTTTGGTATTTCCTGAGTGTTCTGTAGATTTTTGACTCTATGAATTTTGTGGGGTCACGGGCTAATTGTCTATATTTTCCTTTTTCCAGGATATCTCCGATTTTTTGGTCGTACGTTACGATGTCCATTATCACCGTTGAATTTCCCTTGTCCGCTGGTAAAATCTTTATGGCTTCATCCTTACGAAGTTCTTTTAAGGCTGATGCTTCTAGTTTGGAGAGATATAGAACTGGATTTTTCTTGTCTTCCAACGTTGATCTTATTTTCCACCTAAACTCGTTGGAATGGTTTTCGTCTACTTGTATAGATTCTACAGAGCTTATGATATCTAAAATGGGCATGCTTTTTGGTGTTACTTGCTTAATTTGTTTAGTTTCTCTAGACATTTTCAAACCATCTTGGAGCTGATTACATGAAAATTCAATGCATTGATGGCTGCTTGACTATACAACCTGATAATAATTTGTCCGCGATAGTTTTATTCTTTGCTGAATTGGATGCTTTCCCGATGGCGTGTATTTTCGCTCGGAAGATGTTTGGTGACACGCAAGCTTTCGTATCTGGTACTGGATCCATACACTCTTATTCCAGTTCCCTTCATTGTTTTGGAGTCATCCGTATACCATTTAATGAAATTTCTGTTACGTTTTTCAATGGTATTTCTGTTCCATTAACGTTTGCAAGCCCACTTTGTGTTGAAGTTTTTCACAAATTTCATCTTGGGGCATGTTCCACATTTGTTTATCAGCAATTTTAACTGATATGCTAGAGGAAAATGCATTGGCACTAGAACAGACTAAGTAAAAATACAGTTCAACTAAAAAAGGAAATACCACTAAGAAAGGAAAGATTACTAAGCAAAGTAAGAACACTCAGCCAAGAAAGGAAACTACAGAAAGAAACACAAGTAATTATGAAAAATCAGCTAAAAAAACGGCAAAGATAGTTGTGGATAGTAGAGGAAGGTGTTACAAGACTCTGATGAAGAATGTGTAGAAGATGATTATTTTTGTTTGATATGTTGTGAACTATTTGGTCAGAGATGAGCTGGTGAAGAATGAGTACAGTGTGTTGTTTGTAAGAAATGGTCACACTTGAGATGTGCTAAAGGAAATGTGGTCTCATACATAGGTTTAATTTGCGAAAGTGATTGTTCAGATTAGGTATGTGTTTAATTTTAATTTGATTGTTAATTATTTTACAAAAAGATGAGTATAATTTATGTTGAGTCGATTAAGTAAAATTTGTGCTTTGTTGACCCTTACTAAGTTGTTGTTTACGAAATGTAATTTTGTTTGAAGGTTAGTCAAGTTACCTATTTTCGATTTTATGAGACATAAGTTCAAAGTATTCCTAAGTTTCTGTTTAAGAAAAAAATTTATAATTGTGTCAGGTTTAGTAGTTACCTATTTTTTGTTTTTGTGAGGTACAAGGCCAAAAGACATAGAATGCCTAGGTTGTTGTTTCAGAAATAAGTTTATAATTTTCTTTACTGTCATGAGTTACCCAATTTTTATTTTGACGAGGCATAAGACCGCTCAATTACACTCTGCAGACATAAAATACTTTTTTTTATATCTAAGAAGTGTTAGATTAATTTTGTTTTTTGTTGTAACATTTTGTCCAAGTGGTGTATTAATTAGTTCCTAGCTCTCTGCGTTTATTTGTCACTTTAAATAACCTGATATCTAAAATTCTTCTTAAATTTGAAACCAAAATAGTTACGTATTTACTCAAACAAATCTATAAATACGTAAAATAATCGAACAAACAAAAAATAGTGACAATTTGTTTAGAAATGTCAAATCCCGCCTCAGTCTCCCCTACACTAATTTTTCTTGCAATTTCGTTTCACGTCTGTTTTTGAGTTAACTGGAAATAGCTGCTTGCAAAATGTCATGGTAAAAGAGGGCAAAATAAAGAAGTTACTAGGTTGTGACATACAGACGGACGGGCAGACCTGACAAAATTATAATGCTTCCTAGTGGCTATTAAATACTAAAAATTATTAAATTATAGAATTATAAAAAAGCATTCGACGTGTAGGTAATAGAGTTAATTAATGAAATAATATTAATTTAGTACTGATATTACCACAAAAATAACAAACGAAAATAATCTCTTTAATTAAGTATAAAGCATTCACTCTTCCTCCTGTTCACAAAGTATATTAAAAGACACATCTGTGGTTTTATTATTAAGCAAGGAAAGTCAATAATAAATTAAATTTCGATGGCGGAATCGTTTCAGTTACCAATTTAAATTTAGAGTAATGTATAATAGGGCCGGTGCTTCACGCAGATGCTCAACAAGTGGGCACGAGGCATTTTGTTAGCAGATTGCCTGTTGATCATTTTTTCGTACTTGCTTTATTTTTATATGAGTCCGTTAATCCATCGCAGGTACTAACAAGTTTTTGATTTAAATTAAATCTAATAAAAAGTCGTCAATAAAATTAAGTAAATAATTTGTTTTGTAGTAAAGTGAAAGTATTTTATTTCCAGGGTATAATTAAAGATCATATAGCTAACACTCTATTAAAATCTTTGGTATCATCAGACTTTGAAGGTTCGAAGTGTGGCAGTACGACTATGAACTTATATATTAAATTAAAATCCAAAATTTCTAATTGCTATTGAAAACTGCTGCTATCATCTTCCTGGTCATAGTTATATTCTCAGGGTTTGGAACTTTTAAATATAAACATGGTGCCGTTTTGTCAGAAAAGTATTTTGAATTTTGGTAAATAAACTTTTCCTTTCAAAAATCGAATCATAAACATTTTTTACTTTCTTAATTAATTTGTCGTAATTATAAAATTATTAATATGTTTTGAACACTTGGCTTCACCAATAAGTCAGGAACATATTTTAAATATAGAAAAAAAACGTAGTCTTTTTACTTAAAGGATTACACCACCTTGAGATTTTCAAAAAATCATTTTTTTTTGGCTTGATAAATTGTTTGTACGTTTAGGAATATTTTCAACTTTGAACTCTTTCACAAGTTAAATTATTTCCGAAGTTATTGCAATTAGGACTGAAGGCGACAGGGCGTCGACCCGCAACTCAGGTAGCGAGTGGACCCGTCAGAACCTTGACAGAGGATATTGTTAAATATTCTATTATTTTAAATATTTTGAATCAGTCTTTCATAATGAGAATTACTTGGAGAAATTTGAGAAGGTTAAAATAGTTCAGGTGCATAAAGTTGGAAGTAGTTTAGGCTCTCTGAATATTCAACGTCATAGAATCTGTTTGCTTTGTGACATAGCAGTGAACAGCTCGCAGTGTTTATCAAACATTATTAAATTTTGCATTTGGCTTAAGCGCGCTCCGATGATTCGAAAAGTTGGATTCTCTGCGAATATCTATAGCTAGCATGACAGCCCGACAAGAGACTTAAGAAGTCAAGAAATTGAAAAGAGCTGCTCAAAATTCTACTTCACTTTAAAAAATATTTGTTTGTAAGACATTTGCTTTTTCTCAAAACTGTGATTTTCAAAGTGGTGGACAAGATATTTCAAGATCTACTGAACCGATTTCGATAAAATTTAAACCACGTATTGTTTATATTATCATTTAAGATATAGCCCAGTATTTTTTTGATTAACGTTCATTTCTATAATTTTTTTTTCAAAAAGCTGTAATTTCTACGAAAACATTTTAAAAGAGTTTTCCCTTCGTTACATCAGCTTTTATTACCTTTCTAAATAAGATTGTTTAATATTTTTCAGGCAATGCCTGACATAAAATAAATTCGCCATCAGTAAGAATTTTCAACAGCTGGTTCTACTTGACGGTTCATATCTTCGTTATTTTTTAATGTTCTTTTTTCAAATTATTCATAAAAGTACTACTTATGTAAAATAAAAATTTATTTTTATTTTTAATAGCTGCACTAAAAAAAGGTTATTTTTCTACCCATTCTTTCGATTGGTACGGTGGTGTAAGATATATTTTTTGCTGCTTTTTATTTAACTGTATTGTCACTGGAATTAAGGTGCGGACCCAAATGGGGGACGATTTCTTCCCTCCTCCAAGAGCTTCGAATTCAGAAAAGTAGACTGGCCCCTGCCTGCTACATCAGGAAAGTTAATGTCGCTGATCTCCACCCCCGTCGACAACTCGCAACCCCCAAGGAGAGTGGCTGGATCCATCCCTAATTGGAACTGTATCTGTATATAAAATTTCAAGGTAATTAAACAACCGGAAGTGGGTGAAAAATCAATTACAATATTTGAAACATGTTAATTCAGGTTAGTTATTACAATATTTGACATATGTTAATTCAAAGTTCATATTTTGTGGTTAGCGAGGTATGAAGCTAAATAAAATCGTTTAAATAGGGTTAAGTATGGAAAATTTTCTTTATAAGCTTATTGCACGTCTATAACAAGTCTATATGGGTGGTAATTTAATACCAAATGACTATACTGCTGGATTCTGTAGATTTTTAGACATCTTTTCATGTACACGTAAAGTCAATGGCTCATATTTTAAGTTGGTGTGGTGTAATAAAGTTTCTTATTATTATTTTACGGAAAAAATATTGAAACTCATCGTCATCTACAAACTGACGGAAATATCATTCAGTCTTAAATAGATAATCTACTTTCGACTAGAAGAGTGTTAGATATTGTTGTGACTATACACTTATTTTACTACAAAATATTAAATTTCAGATTTAATATGTCCCAAGCTCCTTAAATAACTAAAATAAATTAAATAATACGGCATACAGTGCGAAAAACACAATTCTTCGATTGCCGAAGCGGTGAAACCCATATATTAAAACGCACGGTGGCGGAGCATTACGGGTTGTTCTTTTGGAGTCAATTCGTCCTTTTTCCGACTGAGCTTAGCTCTCGGGGGTCACGAGATTGTTTCCTTATTAGGACAAATCGTGGTTCTTAAAATATGTTGTCTTTGACAGCATAAACTCTTCTGACAATAAAGATCGTGCACCTGTCTTACATTACCAAAATTGAAATTAAAATGACCGTCGATAAAAAGATGAGGTTAGTGGCATGTACGAATTCTTACATTCACGGGAAAGGTAAATAATATGGGTTTTGGAGACTAAATCTTGTTTAGTAAGGGTCTTGCCAATAAATCGAAGCGATTGTATGTTCGGTTTAGGAAGATTTCTTGCCAGTCCGGAAGGGTTTAGTAATCCCGAAAAAATGCGTCCTGATTTAAACATAATTACCAGAACGTGACCAAGTGGAGATATCCTGATATTAACATTGCGACTAATAGTCAGCTTCGTGTTGGCTATAAAGTTATGAAAGTCCTGATTTGACAAATAAACCCGAACGTGCCAGTGGAGAGTAAAATAATCCTGAACTTGACTTGCAGAAAACAGTACTGAATAAAAAAGTAAATAAAAATTTAACGTCACAGACGAGTGTTACTTGATAACCTTTTCCTAAATAACTCATTCCCTAGGAGAGTTCTCAAACAAAATTAAAACTTAATTAATCTTCGTTAACTCTAAGCCTCACCCATTCCCCTTCTATCCCGGTGAGCGAGAAGAAAGGTGAGGCGGCTAAAATTTTCATTTTAGTCAGGAGGTTTGGCGGGACTTCACCAACAACCCCTGATTTGTGTTAAAAATTAGGTTTTACACAAATACTTGATAATCCGAAAATTCTTAAAATAAATTAATCTCGACGGAAACGAACTTCAACGTTTTTTTAAGGATAAGATTCATCCAATAAATCCGGCAAATGCGTAAATAGGTTCCTATCCTCGGAGATGAGTACAAAAATACTGAATAATGGCGAGGTACGTTGACGTCTCGCTAAACTCTAAACATAGTTAAAATTGCGAAAGATAGTTGAAAATGATTCTTGGAAAAAATTAACCAAAATTTGGTAATTAGAAGGATGTCCTTATATTCGAAATACAAGCGAATTGCAAAATTGTGCATTCACTGAAAATTATGCTTGCCACTTTTTACAATTACCCATCATTTACATTAGCAGTAGGTTTTATAGATACCTTGTTACCCTTGGGGAAGAAATTAATCCTTTAAAGACGTGTCCACGTGCCACAGCTGATGTTTTATATTAGCGTTTTTTGATTAAACATTAAACTAATCTCAAATAAATTAGAGGTAGCAACTTCAGTCCCGGCTCAGAGAAATGAAATGCTTATTGATGAAAAATTGCACAATATTTTGAATAAAAATTAAGTTTAAAGACTTTAAAAAAGAAAGTTATATTTAGAGAATTCTTGTATATTTCTTGGTTTATATAATGTGTCTTGGGCAGTATTTAATAAATGAAAAACTTTTTATTAGGTATAAATACCTCTACATAAAAAGTTCCGCTTTGTGAGAAAATAATTTTGAATTAATAAGACGGTTTTAAAAAAGTCAAAGTCATAGTTTAGTAAATAAATAGAGAAAAATTTTATTAAGTAAATTTTTACAGTAGATGTAACATGATTTTTGAAGAAAATAACCTTGCTATTTAAAAATAATTTGAAACGTATTGAGAGGTTCAAAAACGAAATTGTGAATACATCCTAACAACGCTATTGTCCAAACCATATTCAGTCTAAATTTACATGAAAAAACACTACGAAAACTATATATTTTATCTTTCATTCCCTAAAAGTAAAGAAAATATTACAAAAAAAATTGTACCACTTGGCATTGCACATCCTGATCATCGCATTGGTTTTCATCACAAATCCTGACTGCAATGTCCGGTGTTCTTAGCTTTACTCTGCTGTAGATTCCAGCAGCTCTGCCTCTCATTGGATTCTTTGGTTCCTAAGCCGGGACTGGTACTACTGTCTAAATTAAATCATAAATTTTCCACTGATGTGCTCTTTCCAATCTAGTTTTACGTCAACAAAATGGTTAGTTCGTCATTTAAAACCTGCTGTAAGCAATAAATAACTCATACTATTAATAACTCTAATAAAAATTGACTATAAGCGTTTAGCAGATGCCAAAATAATTAATATTTTCCGAGATGCAATTTAACTAAAAGAATTTTATTTGAAGAGTGTACAATAAAATTAAAAGAACAAACGTGTTTTAATGCTATTATAAAAAAAAACTTGTAATATTAGTTAGTGCAGGACTACAGCATGCGTTTAACAATTTTGTATTTAAACTTTAACCGACTTCTAAGAATGCGCTAAAAAGTAAAAAATAATATAAATTTTTATATGAAATTGAAATTTTTAAAGTCCACTCCAAATTATTTCTAACTGTAACAAATAACTACTAATACGAGATATATACAAATTATGCCAAGAAAGCAATTATAAATAAAGTATTTTTTAATCTCTTTATTTGAATCACATTTTGTCAGATAGCGCCGACTTTAAACATTGCAATTTCATATAAAAATTTATACTGTTTTTTTTTTTCACTTTTTAGAGAATTTTTAGAAGTCAGTTCAATTTTTTTATTAAAATTTTATTTATAAAAATTCAATTTTTCGATTTTTAGTTTTGAATTAATTATAATATCCATAAATTATTTGAACTTATTACTAATCGAGATTAGTGGACTTCATAATGACTTCAAGGTCGTAAAAAAGTACACATTTTATCCGAAGTTGTAAATCACCCTAAAATGAATAACTAAAAATTATTTAATTCTTTGAGTTGTCCAAATACCAGTTTTGAATGAAATTGTATTAAACAAATATTTAGTTTGTTATAGTAAAACCGCTATCTTAAATTTTAAATTAATTTTAGATTAGTAATATTGGCCCCCAAAACCTTCCAACATCGATACTTAAACAATTTGAGACATAAATTTCTTAGCACGACATATTTTATCCCGCATATTGAATTTGTTTATGTTCCAAGATCCCGTAGTATCAATTTTAGACAAAATAGAAAAAAATCTTAAATTTTCAGTCCCTCATATTGTACCTTCCATATTAAGTTGTGAAAAGTAACTTCATATTCGTAATATATGACCCCGAAAACCCCTAATACCAAATTTGAATGCGAATAAGATAAAATTTTAAATCCACCATATTGGATCCGTCATTTTGAATTAAAAAAAAATATTTCAACGTCTTAATCTAATCTAAATCTAAACCCTTGAAAACCTTCTAGTAATTTTAGATGAAGTCTGAAAATTTAAAATTAGACCGTCATATTGCATCTGACATGTTAGACCTTTTTAAAATAATTTTATGTTCGCTATTTACATCCTCAAAAACTGTCCACTTCCACCTTTGAACGAAATCGAAAAATGTAAAATTTTTGGTCCGCTAAATTGGATTCGCCATATTGAATCTTGAAGAACCCTTATATCAGTTTTGGAGAAAATCGAAAGATGTAAAATTTTTAGGACGTCATATTGGATCTGCCAGATTGAGTTTTTCAAACATAATTTTAAATTCGTAATTAACGCTAACAAAAATCACCCAAAAATGATTCGGGACAAAATAGAGAGATGTTTATGATTTTATATTTAATTTTTTAAAAATAATTTCAGATTCGTAATGTTCGATCCCAAAAACTCCCCCATATCAATTTTGGACAAAATCGAACAAAATATTTTTTTGTCCGCCGTATTGGATTAAAAAAAAAATCAGATTGTGTATGTCCGACCCCGAAAACTCCCCTATACCTATTTTGGAGAAAATCGGATTAAATTGAATTTTTAAAAAATAATTTTAGATTTCTTATGTGCGATTCCAAAAACTTCCCCATATTAATCTTGGAGCAAATTGGACAAAATTAATTTTTTTGTCCGTCATATTATCAGCGCCATCTTGGATTTTACTGCATCAATTCGTAATTTCGTGAACATAAAGAAAAACATTTCATCGATGTACATACACCGTAAAAAGGAAGTGCATTAAATTTAAGGTAAATGTACTGGAAGCAAATTTTTCCCATTGGTAGTGTACCGTCATCTGTACACCAGTTTCGAACTCATTGGTTTCCGTCAATACCGGCAGACATGTACACCTCATCATAAGAAAATTGATCCTTTAAACAACTTATATCATACTAAATAAAAAGGTCAATACAAGTTGCGCCATCTCCCGGAATTTCCTGTAGTGTACCATGAATATTAATGTAATTTCCTTTAATATTAAGGTACATGTTAATTAATTTTAATGTACAGAAAGTTGAAATATCTTTTCACTTACTTTCATCAAATTTAATGTACAACGACCTGATATCTCAATGGATTTGCTTTAAAGTCAAAGTAAATGTAAATTATTCGCGATTTAAAGTCCAAAATCATTAAATTTAATGTAGAAAGTACATTAAATTTGCATTAAATTTAAGGTTATTTTTAACAGTGTACATAAAAAAATACATAGCGGTCGAATTGAAAACTTCCTTCTTTTAGAAGTTGGTTAAAAATAATCTCCCTCTGCGAGATGTACGAGTCGAAAAAATATTGCAATATCTTTTTAACTGTAATATGAAACTTACTGGCTGTCTCAGCCAACTCAGTCTTCTGACAGAGCTTTCGTGGGACCGGCGTGTTGCAGAGATAGATACCACAATAACTTAGATATAGCTATGGTAAGCATCTGCGAAATGTCGAATATGTAATATTTTAATTGCAGTAAAGGAATTGATTAGCATTTATAAATAGGGTGTTCAGTTTTATGGAAAATATGGAAAAACCTGAAAATATCAAGAAACATTTTTTCATCATTGATTATCAGGAAATTTTTTCCTAACTTTTGAATTTTTAGACTTTATAAGTCAGTGGAAAAATATTTGTGGTGACTTCATTTATCACGAATTGAAGATATTAATGTAATCTGCCTTTCAAATTTTTAGCAACTAAATATTGTCCATGGATGACGCAGCGAATTGTCAACACCTCACATATATTTTATTTTAAATGGCTTATCAACCCACGGTAACACTTAACCATGGCAGGAGCTCCATCTTTTGCTACTTATATTACATTTGATAAAGAAATCGCTTTTTCTATGAAATAATCTTTCAAGACATTGAATTTTGAATTGTTTAAAGCGTCTGTTGTCAAAGCTTTTGCAAAAAATAGTTCTTCGTGGATTTCTTGGTCCATAACAAAACGAAAATATGCCACTTAGAGTGCTTCATTACCAAGTAAAGTTGACTTGTCTAAGTGTATCAAAAAATTAGTAGTAGATAATTACACAAGAGCCTTTCAACATCATAACTCATTTCATCAATACGTCTGTTGTTGCTTAAAAGAATTCTTTTGAGTATATCATATGCAGTTTCGTGTAGAATAGTTTTAACAACCTAATCAATAGCTGGAAAAATTACCTCTCACTTGTTATATTGATATTCAAAAAATCTGTAGTCGGATCAAGCATGAAAAATTGATAAAAGTCCTCAAAGAGATTGGATCTGATGGTAAAGATATTCGCTTTATTGCCTCTATTGAAATCAAAAGGTAGTCCATGGCATGAAGTAACAGCACGTGTTGAGTAAGACAAGGGTGTGTTTTGTTTCTGTACCTGCTTAACGGTTTCTCAAAAAGCATTATGCCTTAATGGGTAAAAATGGGGACATTATTGATAATTAAGCTTTTTTACCGTAGCTCCTATGTATATCGTGTTAGTAGTTATTTGTTTCATTTAGTAATAATTTGGCGCCGACTTCAAAAATTTTAATTTCATATAAAAATATATATTGTCATTTTTCGCTTTTTAGCGCTTTTTTTAGAAGTCGGTTTTATTTTTTATAAAGTTTATTGTTTAATTTTTAGTTTTGAATTAAGTTGAGTTGAGCACTTGACATTCATTAAAAATTGTTCATTAGTGGATATGGAGTGGTCTGAAGAAAATATGTTGAATTTCCAGGAGACCTGCAAATAATTCCAAAATTTGTCAGTTATGGACAAAAATTTTAGAAAAGAAAATAAGTGGATGTTTGAAATGAAATTGCGTCAGAAAATTTGCACAAACCAGCGAGAAGAAAATTTCGAGTGCGTTTGCCATATGGAAATGGGCTGTTGAAAATAAATTTCCTTTTTTTTTAACATATTTTCAAAATATAACGAAGAGGTTTTGATGAAATTTCTGTATTATCCGCTAATATATTGGAACTATGAATTTGCTAGAAATTTGAATCCTGAATATTTTTTTATACAAGGTACTGCGCTATTATCGCCCATATTTTCATTTTTTGTTTAATATATTTTTTTTTACGGTAAAACTTCACTGCATAAAACTAATAAAGCTGTCATTTGTTCTTCATTGTCAGACAAAGTATGACAATTATATGCACAAGACATTTATATACCTGTAAAGAGCCATAAACCAAAAGCATAGCAATTCTCGGAACATATTTCATAAATAATTCCGCTTTCGAAATCGGATAAAGTAAGGGGTAGATATTGTATGTGTCTGAAGTATGTATTTGAGGAGGGAGTAGTATACTTAAAAGATAATTACATTTAAAAGTATATATTTGAATTGGGCAATTAACAGTAATAACATTTTTAAGTATAATACAGATGTGTAAGTGTAAGGCCTTGCTATGTTATTGTCTTTCAACTATCAGTGCTAGCTGTTGAAAATGTCTACTTTTACTCCAAAACTTTGCATAGGTGTTTTGGATTTAAATTCCAAGACAATACTTTCAAATGTATAAAATGTCCAACCAAGAATTCTGATGAGGGTGCGTAGTTTCTTTTCGAAATGTGTTAGCATAACGGGCCTTAGCGAATCTACAGCTTACAGGCGAGTTAAGGAAAGGAAAAGTGGAACTATGTGCGAGCCTAAACCGTCTCCGAGAAGAAAAAAATTATACGAATGCTTCAAAAACATATTAAGAAGACACGTTCACGAATTATATCTTAGAAGATAAAAAGCAAGTATTGATAAAGTTTTGAAAGTTGTGAAACAAGACGAGAATGTGCCTCGCATGGGAAAAATCAATCTGTAGAAAGTGCTGACAAAAATGAATTTCTCTTAGGGATGGTTAAAATGGAGGTGATACAGAGGAAATACTATTTTAGAGAAGACTGTATTTGCGGTTCATTAAAAAATACCACAGAGAAGGCAAAAATATTTTTTATTTGGATGTAATCTGTCTCAGTGAAGGACATATAGTACAAAAAATGTATGAAGATAAGAATATGACAAGTTTTCGTGAAGCATTCTTAAAAAGGTTGTCGACAGGCTTAAAACCCTTACTGTTAATGGTTTTATAGGAGTTTTACTACAGTTCGAATTGAAATCTACCAAAGATTACCATGAATAAATGACGGCGGATATCTTTCAAAAATATTTTTCTCAAATGATACAGTTGATTCCGGAGAGGTCCGTTATAGTTTTGGATAACGTCAGTTATCATTCCAGACTGGTGGAAAAGTTGCTATAAACATAGTTGAAAAAAGTGATATTACAGATTGGTTATGAAAAGAACATATTTCCTTTACCAACGATTTGCTAAAGAAGGAGCTTTTAAAAAATACGAACGAGAAAGAAAGGTAATCTAAGAAACATGTGATAGACGAATAGGCTAAAAAACGGAAATGTTGTGCTTCGAGCACCACCATACTACTGTTAATTATAATTCATTGAATTTATGCTGGAAAAATGTTTCTTCTTTGGATATAACTGGTCCTATTTTGTTTAATAAGTATACAATCAAACAAAAAATCAGTAGGAGATATTCTGATAAAATTTTTATATTGTCCGCTACTATGTTGAAAATTTAAATCGGCTAAAAGTTCCGATCCTGACTGTACGCAGGATCGTCGAGGTTTTCGTTTTTTATTTAACAAACTTGATGATAACAAAACTCTACTGCATAAAATTAATATAGTTGCCGTTTGTGCTTCGTCGTCACATATGGCAGGGTAGGTTAACTTTCTTCGGTCACTTTCTATTAACTAAAACGTCCTTGAAAGATTTGCATGGTGTGCTGGATTTCAACCAAAACTTAAATATTTTTTTTCTTCACCCTTTATTGGTTTATACCGCCCAGACGCTATAAATCTCTTTTGGCGTCGGGTGTCGAACCGGTAAACATCAAAGAGGTTCGTCGTAAGCTCGTCGCATACTCGTCACGTGCTCGTCACGCGTTCGTCACACCATATTTATACGCACCTGATATAATAATAACAATGAAAACAAAAATGAAAAACATTCTGAGATACTCTTTATAAGAATAAAAAAAATCATTTTTATGTATTATTAAACCGGCAAAAATGGAAATGTTGTTTTAATGCGTCAAATATTCCTGTTGCTGTTATTCCTAAAACTCCAATATAAACATTTATTTGTTGATATATGCAACATAAATTATAACAATATCATAAGCAAAACATCTAGTTGCCATCTAGAAAATCTATCTTTCATAGCAACTATATCAGGTGTAAGTCTTAAACCTTCTTAGTGAATCTGGCTGTAAGTCTTCGGATTTCATGAGGCAAATATTTTTTAAGAGCCGTTTAATCATAAATACAACTCGTCTAGTGATTTTATTTTGTCAATATGTGATTTCAAAAACCACGACTTATTCAATGACAGTTATAATAAAAAATATTTTACTATTTTTAATACTTTATTGTAACATTTTAAAATTCATATTTTACTGCCTTCTCTTAGAAATATATTATATATGTGATATTAAATAAAAAAAAAACTTATCTTTTATGGTTAAATGATCTTTGCTAAAAAAAAAAACTAAAGAAAGAACTGTACCGTTCCTAATGGGTTGACATTAAGTTTTTTTTAAACCTCTAGAAACACAAACATCATAATTTCTAATCTATAAATCAGTATAAACATTTATTTCTGTATTTAACTTTCAAGCTATCGGATAAATTATGGTTTTTCTCTTCGATGAATTCGATTACTGCTCATCATTATTCTTAACCAGCATGAGCTTCTCAATTTTTAGCTGTGACCACTTTTTCTTCACTGCGTTATCACAGTCATCGCTCCATTTTATGGTCTATTATTTTATTGTTGGTCAAGTTCTCTTACGGTGGTCGATTTTTTTTATTGTATTTTATAGATTTTATATCTATAGAAGTAAATCTACAAGTTGATGTATAAAGAATTATTAATATCAGTGTTTTTATTTACCGTTTGTCAAGCAGGAGTTGGTTGATTAATTTCCTAAGAGAACGTAATACTCTCGAACATATCGGTGGAATTTTATAAGATTGTGGAGCGGTTATAAATAAAACGCTGATAGAATTTTAATAGCTTTATTATGAGCTTTAATACTGCTTGATATATTATTACTTTTTGTCTAAATGGAAGAGAAATAAGAGATGTTTTAAATTACCATAAATAAAAGAATAAAATAAAAATATTTTCTAATTTAGGATTTCCCTTTGAGGGGACGATGCACGAACTTGAGATATAAAACTGGACTGCTCATGAAAATAATTTTTGACCCCCCCTTATTGGTTGCCATTCGGTGCAATGATTTGTATGGCAACATTGAATTCCCTGCTAGTTTCTTACATTGGCGTGAATGAATGTCAATTCTATTATTCTAACCAACAGGTTTAAACAATAACTATCTCTTTCTATACTATATCTAAAACAATAAATCCTTCTTCCTTGTTTTACTTGACAGATTAATTTAGCATATTCAATAAAAAAGACCAGAGCTCCGATTCTGTAAGCATTTTTTTGACATTCTCTTTCCTTATCTCATTTAGGACAGTGATATACTTATGTCTTAATACAGACTGAACAAAGATAGAAGATCCTTATTATGACATTCTCTTTCCCATTACTCTTATAGAATCGCAGCCCAGGATAGTTGTGTCTGTAAAACAATATTTAACTTGAATTTCTACTTTTAGTTTCTTCAAAATTATGATTTTTCTGTTTAAAGCAACTCCAATAAAGCAAATTTTTTTAACTTCTTTGGAACAGCGTAAATATGTAACAATTTTATTATTTTTAGATAACAAGTATGAAATGTCAGTACTTATAAATAAATGAAAATGCTTTTTCTATGACTGTTAACTTATTTTATTTTTTACAATAACACTGTTATTTAGCAAAATAGCTAAAATGTGAAATATGCGCCAAAAACAAATCGAGACTAATTTTTTTTTTTGAAATATCTGTTTTAGAAACATCATTATTCGGACGTAAAGTATAAGAAGTTAACGAAAAAAAGTATTAAGGCATTTATTTTTAAAAATTTTATATCATGAATTAATATAGTATATCGTTTAATGTAAGGTATCGAAATGTCCACATGATCTATTGCAAAGTAAGATAGTTTCATCATTTAAAAATAGCTTCGATTAGGTCTTTGTTAAAATTATTTTTTTCTCGATGCTTTTAGGGAACTGATATGTTAGGTATTTATATAGGGTTAACGACATTCATAATAATGTTTACATTTCCTTCATAAAAACGGAGCTTTAATTTAAATGAAGTAAAGTAACATTATGTACTAAACCATTTTTATAAAAAAAAATTAAACTCCAAAGGGGATAGTGTTAAAGCAGTTTATATTTAATTGTAAACAAAACAATATTTATTAAGACACTTTAAATATAAAGAAGCTTGTAAATACAAGAGAATTCTTACATTAATACAATCATTTTTAATCTAAATACTACACTAGGTCAAACTTTCAATTTACTTAACTGTTTAAGGATCTGGAATTGACCTTTCCTAGAGTTGAATTTTTCAAATGGTAATCAATCGCAGCTTCTCACTACTTTGACAAAGGATTTTCATGACACATATTTCCTATCTGAGCTAAAATCAAGAATTTTTGTTTTATTAATTAATAACATATTGCAACAAACGGTTATTATTTTATTTTTAGACAAAACAAATACATAAAAGTAAAATTTATGTAATTTCCAAACATCATTAATAATATTGAAAAATTTCATATTATATGCAATCATTTATTCCTATTTTAATAGGGCATATTGGTTTTTAAATGTATAATCATTTTAAATTTTAACACCATACCAGTTTTGATATTCAGCTTTATATGTCAGTGGAACATTAGCTTTATGGTAAAACGATATTGTTGTTGGTTAATGCACACCTAATTCAGGACTTTTTTTTTGTAGAGCCAGTGTATGTTATTAAGTTCAAGTTTAGTTGCTTCAAGATGTTTACATCAAACAATGCTTCGTAGTTTTTTTCAGGCAGTTTATTTGTAAGAAGCACAACACAAACGTTTTGCTCATCTTCTTGTATAAAACAATTTCCAGAAAAATGCTCTGAACAGAGTTACTTATCTCATGTATAAAAGAATTATGATCATGACCAATTTGCTTCAGCTCTTGAATTTGAAGATTCTTTTCTCTTAGAAAACTAAAATATTGATATCATTTAATAATTATCATATGTCATATCCATAAGATTAAACTTGTTACCCTTATATTTACAATTTGATTCTAAGGTAAAATTTTATATAATTATTATTGAATGCTTTATAACTTACCAATTAAATAAATTCCAATTTACCAGATGAGGTATTTGCACGTCTTACGATGAAGAATCACACTTTTTAAAATACAAAAAAAAACCTTAAAGTTCATATTCCTGTTTGAAATTTTCAGTAAAATGTTACATAAAATGTGATAAAATCCATAAAACAGCAAAATCAAAAATAAATTTTCGTCAAAATGAAAAGTATTCAGTCAATGTCCGAAATACACTTTCACCAATATCATAAAAACTTAGGGAATTCATTGTTGCCAAAGCAATTATTTGCACCAAATGGCACGGAGCACGGTGGGGTCATTTTTTTTTATAAGGGAGATATGGAACACGAGCAGTCCAGTTTTATATCTCAAGCTCGTGGGACGATACGTTTATATTTTTATATTCACAGTTTCATATTCTTAAGGAATAATATCTTTCTCTTCTCTCTTTTTCAAAAAGTTATGTATCATTCGATTTCTTCTTCATATCCTTTTTACGTTTCTTATCACAAAAATTATAAAATATTCATATTCTAAATATAGATATTAGATAGTTGTTTATTTATTTTATTTTTATTTATTTATTTACACTGCCCTACAAGACCAGAGTCCCTATTATAAGGCAGGAAAAGAACAGTGTTACTTAAATCCAGTGGCGGCTGGTGGATTAAAAAAGTATGGGTTGCAATTCCAATGGTACATTAAAAACTTAGATATGTATATAACCTGCCACAAGCACCGGTGGATGAAAAATTTAAAGTCTTTAAAAGTTGAGTTAGTATGAAACAAAGCAGTGTATTTTAAATAAGTAAATATAAAGAAGGTAGTAAATTTTAAAAATATAGCAGTCAAAACAAAATGCAGTTATAACTGTGTGAATTATTTATAAAGAAAATCCATACGCCGATCTTTGGCGTTAGCAAACTTATCAATAACCAGCCGACTGAAATTAGGTATGTTTTCGATAAGATTCCTTTCTTTAGAATGCATTTCCAAAGCAGAAAGTCTTTCTTGGCTCACAGTATTCCGTAAAAACGTTTTTATCCGTTTGAGGGTAGAAAAGCACTGTTTTGATTCAGCCGATGCCATCGGAATAGTAATTAAAATTTTTAAACTTTTAGAACTTCACTAAATGTTTCACCTAGCTCGATGTTTTGCGAAAGATAGTCGTAAAATACAAGAAGTCCCGAAATTGATCTAAATTCTTCAGTTTCATATACGACGGTCAGTTCTGTACGGAGTTTTTGTTCGATAAACAAGGGGTAAATTTTAATTGTATCCTTAAATTTTTGTTCGGGGAAACATGTACTACATTTGGCATGCTGTTCCGAAAAAAAGTCTGCTATCAAGTGACCTGTCAAGCAAAATGTTTGATTTGCTTGATCAATAATTATATCACAAGTGCTTTCTGAGAAGACTTCGCGGAATCATCCAGCTTACGTCGTTTTGAAGTAGATGGAGATGGCTCAACGTCGTTTGAGGTAATATTATTTCTAATTTGTGTTAATTTTGATTCAAACATTAATATATTTTTATTTGCGATAACAGTGTCAATTTGTCTTGTTTGTAACTTATCAAATAACAAATCAGCTTGAGGCATTATTTTGTAAAATAAGTTTAATCATGAAAGGAAACTTTGGCTGTTGAGAGTTTTGACATGCACTGATGATTGGTTCGTGGTAATAACCTTTCTACTGTCATCTAAGGTTTTTTTCATTGTCTATAGGATGTTGTCTTTGTATTCGAATACGGTACCAACAACTCTAGAATTCCATCTTGTAGAGTCCGAACGAGGTAAGCGTTTGTTAACAATTTGATCTAGTATTGCGGTTCTTTGAGGACTATTTGAAAAAAAAACAAATCTCTTGTAAATTGAAAAAAAAATATGCTGACATTTTTTTGGCGGATGCAGCGTTTAACATTACCAAATTTAATTGATGTGCATAACAACACACGTAAAGAGCACGTTCATAGGTTTTTTATAACTGCTTGCACCCCATTCGACAAGCCGCTCATGACTGATGCGCCATCGTATGTTTGTAAAATGAGGTTTTTTTTTATTACCTTTGACATGCTTCTCAAGTTCTCTAAGTATGACAGAAGACAAAGCTTTTGCGTCATGTTCTAAAGGCATTAAAAAATTTCAAAATTGCTCAACTGACTTGCCTCATACAATGTATCTAAAGACAATTGCTATTTGAAAGATATTAAATTCGTCGTTAGTTTCGTCAGTTATTATAGACAAATAATCAGCTTTTTTCATTTCTTTACAAATTTCCTTTTGACATACAATCAACATTGCTGTAAAATTTCAATTGAATGGTTTTTGACGTACCTTTAAATACTGATGATTTTTCCAAATGTTGTTTTAGAGCACCATCTAACCCAGCACTAAAATCAATTAAACCTCGCAAAACCCCGGTATTAGAGGAAGACGTAGACTCATCACGTTCTCGTAACGAGAGTTCAAAAGCTCCACAGGAATGCACACAATTAATTATAATGTTTAAAATGTATCGATTATGTCTTACTTTTTCATTGTACAGTTCAATATCTCTTCGATAAGCGCTGCTTAGTTGAGCAGCTACGTTAACAGTCTCAAAAAATAAATATTGCAAAACATTTTTCATATATTTTGCCGACACCGTGTGCTTTTTAATGCAGTTCCACGAACGATTTAACTCGATAAAACCTAGTTTTGTCCAAGAAATTTCTTCTTCAAATAATCAACAAGGAAATCAAAATAGAGCATTTTTAATTTTACAACCACAAAGCCACGTATGTTTATTATAAAGCCCGGGTTAAACGTCCTAGTAAAAGTCCTTTTTTTTGCTAGACACGGATTATTCAAATTTTAAATTCTGAGTAGGCCTTCCAAGCCATTTTATTTCAGCCTTACACTTAATGATCGACCACAGAATGACTCTGCCATTAAACTTTGAACGGAATTCATTTTTGTTTTTGGTAAAACCAAAACGTAAAAATTGCAATTGCGTACCGCACAACAAACTAAAATACCTACGACTATGGAATCGACGAGCAAACTAAACACAGGTTTGCAGTCGACTTGCAACCACATGAAGCTTATGAGACGGAACTAATCTCGACGTCTTGATAGGCAAATCCATATACACTCCAATAGATTAACTTGGATTGCATTAAAATTGCAAACCAGTAAAGCGATAATGTTTCTAGGCATAATACTGTAATACAGACAAATTATTAATGATATTTAGGCGAAGTAAGTTAAAGTATTTCAGTAATTGACGGCTGTTCGCGTATAATCAAGGTAAAAATTGGTTTAAATTTAATAATTAAATTAGTAGTAGAAATTAAAAAATATTTGTACTTATGTTTATTAGTATGTTTTATTTTAATTTGCAATTTTTTGCGGGTTGCACCAACCTACAACCCTAAGGAAAAGCTGCCACTGTTTAAAACCTAATATTACATAGATAATGCAGACACTACAATAAGTATAACATAGTCTATAAATCAATCACAGATAACAGTAACAAATTGATTTGACAACAGAATAAATAACTACAGTGAAATATACCAGATTTGTCTTTCAGACGATCATAAAGGGAACGCACAGAATATAGTGATGAGAATTGTAACACATTAGTTCTTAGTTTCGGTAAATATAAATGAACTGGAGATCTAGTTATTCCTGGAACATGAAAGTGAACTCTCGCAAGCAAATCAGTTGTCCAAATCTTGTTATTAATTAGTTTATACAGAAAGAGTACTCGAGGCCCGTGACTCTGCTCATTTTGTAATATCAAAATCAGCTGCAATCGAAATAGACGTTTAAAAAATCCATAAAAGCATTATAAATTACTGTTGACTGGCGGATATAGCTGCACTTGCTGGCATATCGAAAGAAATTCTTCGATTAATTTCTTGAGGTTGAGAAAATTGCAGCACATGATCATATCGGAACACCATTTGACCCTCTACTAGTTTATTCTAATAGACAAGTCTGATCCATCACAATATGCCTGAAACCAAACAATAGTCCATACAGTGGATAGGTAAGAGAAAAAAAAGCAAAGAGTACCTCTCATCTTCATCTTGGTTACTGTTTTTTGGGACTCTGAAAGAATTTTATTAGTAAATTATCTAGGAAAAGGCAGGATGAATTATGCTGGACATTATGGTATCTATTGATGGCATCCACTACGTCAACGAACGCATTCTTACGATCACATTGAAAACAGGCTCAGAAAAAATTCATATCCTCAGTGTATATGCCCCAGACAGCAGCAGGAAAAAAGAAGAAACAGACATCTTTTATGAGACAATGCACACGGAAATCCACAAAATACCATCGGATGAAAAGACTCTAATATTGGGTGACCTAAATGCAAGAATAGGCAATGAAGTGATAGATGGGATCAAAAACAAATACAATGAAGACCATATTAACGAAAATGGTGAAATCTTGATTGATTTCTGCACAAGCAACAACATGAGAATAAATAATACATTCTTCCCCCATAACCTCAACACAAAATAACCTGGCAAAATACCAGAGGACAAAATTCAATAATAGATTATGTGATATCAAATAAAGTTTTACATCCAACACAAGTATTAGACGTCCGTAGCTTAACATCTGCAGAAACAGGATCCGACCACACAACATTGAATCGGTAAGTGATGAATCAACCAAAGACTTGTATAAAAAGAGACTTGCAGAAAAGATCAAAGACAACTCTATTAAAGATTCAGATGATGTTGAAGAAAGCTGGGGAAAAATCAGAGGAAATGTAGATAAATCGGCCGAGGAAGCATTGGAATACATAGAAGTCAACACAAATTCTAAGCCGTCAGCTAAGCACTGGTATACGCCTGAGGGGAAATCATTGACAGCAGAGAAACGACAGGCTTACCTTTGATACAGAAATAACAAGTTAGAAACAGAACACAATCGATACAAAGAAATAAGAAACAGAGTAAACGCCGACATAAGACAAATCAAAAATGAATATTGGCGAAGGTTCACAGTAGATATGGAACATGACTTGTACGGGGCACAAAAGAAGGTATGGTACATGATCAGAAGAAGGAAACAGGATATAAATATACACAATCTCAAAAAATTTCTGAGCACTAATGGGAAGAACACTTTAAAACACACCCGAAAATGCATCTGAATATGACGAATACAGCAAGGAAGTAAGCCTCCAAATGACGAAAGACACGATAGCCAAATTAAAAACGAGAAAAGCCCCAGAACCCGACAATATTCCCAACGAACTAATTAAATATGGTGGAAATGCATTACACGAAGAACTAACAAAACTTTTTAACAAAATAATTAAAGACCAAGAGATATCCCGAGATTGGAAGAAAAGTATAACAGTACCTATTTTCAAGAAGGGTGATAAGAAAATCACGGAAAACTATAGAGGAATAACTTTATTAAATTCAATAATGAAATTATTCACCAAAATCCTTTAAGGTATAATAACTGACTATTGCAGAATATCAGAAGAACAGCAAGGTTTCCGCAAAAACTGATCTAGAGTAGATGCCATATTCATCGTAAGACAGATAGCAGAGAAATCTATTGAATTTACTAAGCCTGCTTTTATGTGCTTTATAGATCTCACTAAAGCCTTTGATAGGGTGAGACTGGATGATATTTTGCAAATAATGCGAATTAAAGGCATCTCAAACAATTTAATTAACATAGTTGGACAGCTAAACTCCAACACCACAACATAAATCTCAGTAAGCGGCAACCTAACTAAGGATGTACCGATAGCGTCGGGCATACGACAGGGGGACTCTCTGAGTACATAGTAATGGACCAAATAATTGAGAACGTCAAAAGAGCGGCACCAGGGTACAGAATGAATTCCGGGGAAATAACAATAATATGTTACGCTGATGACGCCGTCATAGTCTCGGAAAATGAAGACGATCTCCAAAGACTTCTATTTGCATTCCACACCATAAGCAAGCAATTCAACATGAAAATATCCATCGATAAAACTAAGTCAATTGTAATAAGCAAAGTGCTCTTAATATGCAAACTAGTAGTGGATGACAAACCAATAGAACAACTTATGACCTTTAATTACTAAGAGTTGAGATATCCGCAAACCAAGACAGAGCAAGAGAAGTAAGAAACCAAGTAAACAAGGCAAATAGAATCTCAGGAAGCCTGGCGGATATAATATGGCACAACACATACATGAGCAAGGACGCAAAAACAAAAATCTACAAGACCTGTATTCGACCGATAATGACGTATGTAATAGAGACGAGAGCTGACAACACAAAAACAAAATCAATTCTAAGAACTGCCGAAATGAAAGTACTAAGAAGAATATCGGGATACACATTAAGAGATCACATACGCAATTCAACAATACGCGAGGAACATGGAATGCAGGATATAGTAAGATGGGGACGGAAGCGCAGAAGAGCCTGGAATGAGCACGTAGGAAGAATGGCGCAAAATAGGATAGCGAGAATCGCCCGAGATAGAACACCGAAAACCAGAAGACCAATAGGAAGACCACCTAAAAGATGGAGAGAGTCCTGGATTTCAACATCAAATGAGATGAATGATTGAGTTGGATAAAACAGACCTATAACAAGAGGAAGAAGAAGAAGAAGATTATGGTATCTCTCTGGAGCAGCTGGAGCAAATCAAAGAAAAAGGACAAGTTTGACAAAGAAGAAAGTCTTATTTCAGCAGGGCAATGCTTCATGCACTAAAGCTTGAAGTTGAGCGTATGTTATATCCTTTTGTACTTTAAACTTTTCTCAAATCTCAAAATTCTTTGCTGGGAAAAAGTATTGATTTAATTCTGAAGTCGTTGTAGGAATGAACGCCTATTCTGAAAACTGCACACAGAATAGATATAAGCAGTGGAGCATCGGTGAATACGAATTTTTCATCTTACCAAACAATGCTGAAAGTCTTCTTGTGTTTACAGTTTTAACGGACTGAAATCTTTTCACTTGATTTAGGGGAAAAAATAAAAGCCACATGGTGCAAGATCAAGCGAATAATGCAGATGGTTTAACACTGGGATATTGTTCTTGACTAGAACCGTCTTGACAGATAATTCATAATGAGCTGATGTGTAGTCTTGATGGAGAATACAATCTGAGTGATTTTTTGACGATCAGATCGAATCGGATTACCAACTTTTGCAATATTTTCACCCATTTTTGACGTGGAAAGACGACCCGGGCGCGAATCATAATCAACGTCTTCTCTGCTATAAACATTCACTGCCATATACTTCAGTAGCGTGTTTTCTAAGTTTCATGTGAAATTTCACGACAATTCGTTATTCTATTATTATTCTTATCATTTTTTCGGCAAACAAAAAACAGCGCGAAGGCCATGGCCAGACTGATTTGACTATAAATACGGGAAAGGCCGCATTCGAAAGAGAAGGCTTCACGCAACACAACTGTCGGTCGTTCGCATTTGGCGCATGCGTACTTCTTCTATAGAAGCATTAGTAGTTTTATTTTTTAGTCACACCTCGCATATTCGAAAACTATTAAAAATAAGGTAATAAAGAACGAAAGCGTTCACGGTTTTGGTCAAATTGAAAATCATGGTTCTTGGGTTTAGACCGTGTCAAATTGGAATTTTGGGAAAAACTTTGAAATATTTTAGAAATGGCAGCAGATTCATCAGATAATCTTCTCGTTACTCTAGTTGTATGACCATCAAACCTAAGATAAACAAGTAAAATAGCAAACCTCTCCTTGCTTATCACGCTTTGAAATAAACTTCGTCCAGTAACATCAGTTGCAAAAAGTGTGGAGATATTTTCTCGATTACTTTCAAAAACGGCAGTGAAGACAAGAAGTCCCAAAAACGCTTTCATTTTCAATATCAACGTCTTTTAGTTGTGAAAGGGTTTAATCCCTGAAGATGATTCGTGTAATCGTAGGCGAAACGTCAGATAATAATTCCAATTTGACACGGTCTAAACCCAAGAACCATGATTTTCAAAAACAAGGTAAGTTTATGACATAATTTTTGTTTTTTCCTATTAGCCCGGAAAATGTTCATCCCATTCTCGTAATTCATTCCCAAAACTTTCTTTTGCAAGATTAATAACTGAAAGATGTCAAGAATGGGTAAAAATATTATAGTTTTAAGATTGCGTTGTATGATATGTCATCTCGTAAAATATGTTGCTTTGAAATAAAAATAAAATTAAAGAAGGCAATGAAATATGACATTTTAAATGCTTGCTGGTAGAAGAACTGACATGAATTTTTATTATGCAAACCCTTTAACATGAACATAAAATCTGACTAGGACATAAAATGAAGAAGAGCGGCTGCATGGTTGAGCGGACGGACGGCGACCCTTCGTAAGAAGAAAAATCAGGGGCACGCGTCGCTTGAACGCAGCAGGGTAGCGCGAGGCGCTGCACCTTGGCCCGGTCCCCGGTCGACACCTGTACCAGTATGAATGTGGATGTGTGCGGCAGGTGTGGGGCCGGGAATGCATTCGATCAGGGACTGATTCAGGAAGGCACGTGCCTAAAAAGACACATCTTACTGAAAAGCTAGCATTTAAGTATACCTATCTAAATACGGAGTAAGTAAAAAAATAACAAACATACTAGTAATTTTGACTTTGGAAATATTCCTTTTATTGCAAGCTTTAGAGTCTTCATACGAAACGGTAAGATTGGTGTTTTTTTTGAGCATATTTTCTATTTACATGAACGTAAGCCGCCCTTAGTTGATGCTATGACAGTTTCTGGCTATTCTTCCCCACGTCATTTTAGCATATTGTTTTATATCGTCGCCAGATCTCATTTGTTATCTATTTGTTCTTCTTTTTATTTCTATCCATTTATTCCTTTTACGGTCTATGAGTGATATACCAAACATTTGGCATTTCGTTGCTCTTTCTGTTTTTCATATTTTATCCTGGTTGGCAGAAGTGAACATCCAGGTTTGAATTCTGTATGTTAGAGTAGTTAGTGGTTGAGATGAAAAATTTTGCTTTTCGGTGTAATTGTATCTCCCTGTTTCTCGAAACAAATGAATATGTACCTAATGCTGCCCATTCTATGCACATTCGTCTATTAATTTCTCTGCCCTGAGAGGTAAATGTATACATTGGTTTGTTCTATTCTATTTCCTTTCACTGGTATTTCTCCTTGCTCGTTTATATTGCTCATTTTTTTTGTTTTAGGCGGATGCTTCATTGTGAAAGCACAAAAAGTTCGTCCATTATAGAGTGGAGTTATTCTAAACCCTTAGGAATAAGTAGAACATCACCGGTGAATCTAAGGTTCTTCAGATATCTCCCAATGATACATATATCTTTGCCCTCCTTTTCTAGTTATGTGAAAATATCTTCTAGGGCAAGACTGAATACTTACGTTGTCCATCATACTATTCTTTTCAAATGGATTGGGTTAGTTTTAAAGTCTTCATTCAGTTTAGCTGACATGTTGCATTTTTATATATGCTGTAAATCGTCGTTTTATAACCTGGAATATATTTTAAAGTTTATTAAATCTTCTTCTTCTTCTATATATATTTGACTGGTATAATTGGATTAAATTTTTGTTTATATGGATGGATTACCAAACATTTGATGAGAATTTGCCATTAAATGATACGTCAGGTTATTGAGATACTCAGCGACTCTCGGCACAATAAAGATAAAGTTGTATAGTCCAAGCCATAGGTAAATACAGTAATTCGGAGACAGATGAGACCTACCAGGGGTGTTGGGGACAACGTAAAAACAAACCCTACATAAAATGTAACAGAAAAAAATAGGTTGGGGCCAAGAGGTAGTGGGTCAAAGTTGGCTAAAACAGGTTTTTTGAATCAAAGAGCCAAGGGACACATTTTGGAAAAAAAATTTCAAATAGAAGTTGTTGAGATTTTAAAAACCTACATTTGAGCTTTTTTGCGATCATTTTTGTTAATTCGTTATTGCAAAAAGGCACTTTTTGCTTTTAAAGGGAAGCCCTCGTCTTTATGAACAAAATAATATCTTATAATAGTAAATGGGAGAATTTGTTGCTGAGATATTGCTAATTGTTTATCTCAAGATGCAAAATGTGGATTGCTATAACTTTTTTTTGAGTGAACATTTTGATCTCCACAAATGTTCAATCTCTTCATGAAGGCCTAAACTTTCATAGTTTGTTAGGGGCAAATGAAAAAATTAATTTTCAATCCCTTAAATATCGCTTTAAAAAAGGGGTGTTTTGATATAAACAAATAGAGCTATCGCACGCGTGAGCAAACTGAACTCGTAGCTTCAAATCAGCAGCGCTCGGAAAAATTCGCCATATTTCTGCAACGAATAGACCAATTTCGGTGTTTTTATCTGGGGTAGCTTGAAAAATTATGAATATGGCATACCCTCTTTTCTAGAGCAATATTTAAGGGTTTGAAAATTAATTTTTTCATTTGCCCCTAACAAGATATGAAAATTCAGGCCTTCACGAAGAGATTGAGTCTTTGTGGAGGTCAAAATGTTCACTCAAAAAAAAGTCATGGCAATCAAAATCTTGTGTCTTGGGATAAACAAATTGCAATATCTCAGCAACAAATTATCCGATTTATTATTGTAAAATATCATTTTGTTCACAACGACGAGGGCTTACCTTTAAAATCGAAGAAGTGCCAAAAAAACTGAATTTTTCAATAAATAACTGATATACAAAAAATGGTCGATTTTAATTTTTTTTTGACATTTTTGCAATAATATAAATTGACGAAAATGATCACACAAAAGTTCAGGTTATAGATTTTTAAAATCTCTACAACTTTTATTTGAAACTTTTTTCCAAAATATGTTCCTTGGCTTGTAGATTCAAAAAACCTGTTTTAGCTAACTTTGACCCCCCTCCCTTTTGGCCCCAACCTATTTTTTTGTAAGTTTTGTTCTTACATTGCCCCCAACACCCCTGGTTAGATCTCATACATCTTGGAATTTACATCAAAAACAACACTAATTTTTACCTATGGCTTGGACTAGTAGGTATTTTACAAAAATTATGTTGCTCTCCCAGAATATTAATCTATGTTTGAGTTAAAAGGGAATACTTATTTACATTTTGATAAGCAGAAAAATCGACATTGCTGACTAACGAACTAAACCATATGGTATAAGAGAAAATGTGGACTCTATTGACATTAACAATACTTTTAATTATTGATATTCTCTTCTGAAAAACTATTAAACACACTTTTTAAACAACTTAGCTCTTGGCATTTTCTGTATCTAGGAAGATACGTCGAAGACTTTGTATAATTTCACTGACAAAAATTTAGAATGAAATGTGGCTAGGCCGAACACTGATTTAGATTTCAGTTGAGTATGAATGAAATTTATATAACTTAAACTGAATATAAGAAGGCCTACGGCTCTCGTAAATAGCAAAATTGGAGAATACGCGATTAAATAGAACATAAGAAAACCCTTAATGCATATAAAGACCAGAACTTATGTTGTTCCCCCAGAATATTAATCTATGTTTGAGTTAAAAGGGCATACTTATTTACATTTTGGTAAGCAGAAAAATCGACATTGCTGACTAATGAACTAAACCATATTGTATAAGAGAAAATGTGGCCTCTAATGACATTAACAATACTTTTAATTATTGATATTCTCTTCTGAAAAACTATTAAACACACTTTTTAAACAACTTAGCTCTTGGCATTCTCTGTATCTAGGAAGATACGTCGAAGATACGTTAGACTTTATATAATTTCACTGACAAAAATTTAGAATGAAATGTGGCTAGGCCGAACACTGATTTAGATTTCAGTTGAGTATGAATGAAATTTATATAACTTAAACTGAATATGAGAAGGCCTACGGCTCTCGTAAATAGCAAAATTGGAGAATACGCGATTAAATAGTAGATAAGAAAACCTTTAATGCATATAAAGACCACAACTTATGTTGTTCCCCCAGAATATTAATCTATGTTTGAGTTAAAAGGGCATACTTATTTACATTTTGGTAAGCAGAAAAATCGACATTGCTGACTAATGAACTAAACCATATGGTATAAGAGAAAATGTGGACTCTAATGACATTAACAATACTTTTAATTATTGATATTCTCTTCTGAAAAACTATTAAACACACTTTTTAAACAACTTAGCTCTTGGCATTCTCTGTATCTAGGAAGATACGTCGAAGATACGTTAGACTTTATATAATTTCACTGACAAAAATTTAGAATGAAATGTGGCTAGGCCGAACACTGACTTAGATTTCAGTTGAATACGAATGAAATTTATATAACTTACACTGAATATGAGAAGGCCTTCGGCTCTCGTAAATATCTAAAGTACAGAAAAATTGGAGAATACGCGATTAAATAGAACATGAGAAAACCTTTAATGCATATAAAGACCAGAACTTAAACTATTCGATAAATCAGAAGCATATTGAAGGTGCGGGTCAAAGGGCGGCGAGGTTAAGAATTGTACAGAACAATTAATAGCAAGGCTCCAAGTGGTCCGTTGTCATGGAGACGGAAACCATCGTGATTTCAGCAGGCATCTTAATTAAATGAAATTTTTGGATTTCGAAATCTTTTTGCGAGGTATTGGTACTTATTAATAAAATGATAAGAAATGCTAGTTTGTATGTTATTTTCTTATATTTAAGGAATTTTGAAGATTATTTAAATAAGAAATGAAAAAATGTATACCAAACTCTTGCAAAAATACCTCGAGCGACTTGAACCACGACTTTTAATGCTTTGCACTACAGTTTGATTAGGTAATTTGATAGAATGTATTTAATTGCATAAAAATCCTTTCTAGAGTCCCGAGACAAACTGTTATTCGATACTTTTTGTCATCAGGCTTTTAAAGAACATTTCTATCTACGATTTTTCTGAAGTTGCATAACTTGATGTCAGTAGCTATTTTCAGTTTTGTAATGAATTTTTTGTAGTGCTTATTCTGACTCGTAAAAAATACATATAATAATTACACTTTACACGGTACAAATGGAAAATGGCAGGTGGTTGATTTAGTTTGATAGTTTTGCTATTTACCTTTTTTTTTTGTTTCATAATTAAAGTCTCTACATGATATCACAAATTTTATATATTTAAGTCCGCCTCTGCCTCTCAGGGACTGTGTCTACGATGTTTAAGCGACTGACCCCGCAAAAGGTACTGTCACGGAGCTCAATGCGGAACTTCGGCCGCTGATGCCGTTGTCATTGCTCCCGATATGGACAGGTTTTCAGATTGCAATTTTTTCTTCCGTATAAATTTTGATTAATATTTTAGGGACAATTTAATATCCAATTAACTTGAACTTAATGCAGAGAAAAAAATTTTTGCTGTCCGGTCATATAAATAAAATTCTTTCTTTTATGACATCTATGACATACAATATTTAATGTAAGTTCTTGATGAAGATTATCTATCAACCGTGCAATTCTTTAGATGGATAATACTAAATCCTAAATATGCCTATTTATGTCTAACTTGAAAAAACTACTAAATGTAATGGGAACGTAGCAGAAAATTTGAACTTGTCATTTTTATTAAACTTACTACACTTTTAGAGCTTAATAGAAAATGTGATAAAAGCAAAACGTCGTAAAGAATATGTAGAAAATGTTTGACGACATCTATTGTTTGAATTCTTTTATTTAATAATCTTTTATCTATTTTTTTTTGTTGATCTTATTCAAACGGCTGATAAAAAGATGCAAGAGTATAACAAAGTCATTCATAATCCATTGAAACTGTCTCTTTGATCTGTAGACCTGCAGATTTATTGTCATGTTCTCCATTTATTCGATTCACATTTAAACGCAATTAACTCGTCATATGATCTATTTCATCTAATGAAATTGTTAAATTTGATGTTTAAAAAGAAATTTAATTAAACCCTTTTATTTGGACGAACATAAAATACTGCCATAAAGGCCATATTAGGTAATAAATATTTGGTTCAGCTAAGAAGAGCGCTAGTTAGCTGAAAGAGTTCGATAGGTTTCAATAAAACATAGCTAGCCTAATGATTAAACCCGATCAAAATACAGTGAGAAATATATCGTTGACATTGTATTTCATAAACTAAACTTTACAAAATTTAAGTAGCAGTCTTCTATATTGCAGACAAAGATGATCTCGAATATCCGTGTCAAGGTCACCTCTAGATGTCCCCTTCTAAACCCCACAGCTTTTGTCTGAATTATTTTTTTCAATGCTTTCAGAAAGAGTTAGTCTAGTGGAATTTTTACCTATACGAAATACGAAAGTAATAATACCTTTAAAACTATGATTTAAAAAAAAAATAAGGAAAGAAAATGAAGTATTTTAAATAAGGAAGAATCTCTACAAGAAATGTACAATCTTCCTTAAAAAAAGATAATAAATCCCTTTAAAAGTAAAAATTCAGAAAAAGTAACAAAGCAATAGTTTTTACACCAATAATTATAAAACTCTCTGTAGCTAATTTTAGTACTAGGAATTGTTACACCAAGTACTTATACTTAGTGTTAAATTTTTCAAATGGAAACATAAAAGCCACAAAACTAAGACACTAAATAATCACATTTAAACAAAGAATTTGGGTATACCTATGGTGTAGTTGTCATGTGTTCTCTCACCGGTAGTAAATTTTAAAAATATAGCAGTCAAAACAAATGCACTTATAACTTACTGTGTGAATTATTTATAAGGAAAATCCATATGCCGATCTTTGGCATTAGCAAACTTATCAATAACCCACTGATTGAAATCAGGTATGCTTTCGATAAGATCCCTTTCTTTAAAAAGCATTGTAAAAGCAGAAAGTCTTTCTTGGCTCATAGTATTCCGTAAAAACGTTTTTATCCATTTGAGGGTAGAAAAGCACTGTTCTGTTTCAGCCGATGTCATCGGAATAATAATTAAAATTCTTAAAAATTTTAGGAGATCTTGGTCGCCATAAAACAGGTCTGCTTCTAGCCATCCAACGATTTCCAAAACTATCTGTTACATGGCGATGCATTAAATTGTTAAAATGTGCATAAACCACATCTGAGCATAACTTGCAAGGGTACATCTTCTAATAGTGCCCCAGTTAATCTTGCTCCCAAAGCGAAAGAACCAGGCAAATAATTCCGAATGATCACCGTCCAAACCTTAACCATAAATATTAGTTGGTGCCAGGTTTGTATTACTGCATGGGGATATTCTTCATACCAAAAATCTAAATTATGATAATTTACAACGCCATCCCTTGTAAAGCCAACTTCGTCTATAAATAAAACAGTTCTAGAACTATGTGGATTTTTTATTTATCAACAGAAACTCCATTTACCAAGATACTATATACATAAATATACAGTTTAATGTACATTAGAAATTATGAGCTCAGATAACATCAAAACGGGTCTGGGACTGTCTTCAAAACCTTATTGCTCTAGGAAAATAAAACAGGGTCTCTCTTGAGTGGGTACCTGTGCACAAGAACGTCTTAGTCAATAAAAAAGCAGAACAACTTGTACCACTAAATGTTTCACTTAGCTCGATGTTTTGCGAAAGATAGTCATAAAGTCCCGAAATTTCCTTTTGACATAAAATAAACATTGCTTGTAAACTTTCATGTTGAATGGTTTTTGACGTAATTTTAAATACCAATGCTTTTTCAAAATGTTGTTTTAAAGCAATTAAACCTCGAAAAACCTCGGGATTAAAGGAAGACATATTGCTCATCATGTCCTCGTAACGCGAGTTCGAAAACGCCACAGAAACGCACACAATTAATTATAATGTTTAAAGTATATCAATTATATCCCACATTTTCATTGTGCAGTTCAACATCTCTTTGATAAGGCCTGATTAATTGAGTAGTTGCCTTAACAGTCCCAAAAAGTGAATATTGCAAAACATTTTCCATATGTTTTGCCGACAACGTATGCTTTTTAATGCGGCCCTCCGAATGATCGGTAAGACCTACGTTTGTCCAAGTAGTTTCTCCTTCAAATAATAAACAAGGAAAACAAAATAGAGCATTTTTAATTTCACAACCACAAACCTAAGTATGTTTATTATAAAAGTCCAGATTAAACGTCCTAGTAAAAGTCATTTTTTTTGCTAGACACGGATTATCCTATTTTTAAATTCGGAGTAGGCCTTCCAAGCCTTTTTATTTCGGCCTTATCACTTAATGACCGACCACAGAATGGCTCCGCAATTAAACTCTGAACGGAATTCATTTTTGTTTTTAGCAAAACCAAAATGCAAGACATAAAAAAAATACAATCTCTTTTGAAACATATTTGAAATGATGTTACTATTTTCGATCGCCCGAATACGATACGAACTGCGTATGTTTACTTATTTGAAGGCATATCTATAATTGTTTCAAAACACGAGCAAACAATTTTAATGTGATGTCACTATTTCATTGCCAGAAACTCTTTAAACTTAATACAGCTTAAACATAGGTGTGCAAGTAGACTCGTATCATCCATTAAGCTTATGAGACGAAATTAAACTCCACGTTTTAGTTAGGCAACTCCATATACGCTCCAATGTATTAGCTTGGATTGCACTAAAATTGTACACCAGCAAAGCGATAACGTTTCCCGCCGTAATACTGTAATACAGACAAATTATTCTTGACATTTAGGCAAAGTAAGTTTAATTATTTCAATAATTGACTGCTATTAGCCTATAACCTAGGTAAAAAATTGATTTAAATTCAATCATAAAATTATCAGTAGAAATAAAAAAATATTTGTACGTATATTTATTTTACACTACATGAAATTTAAAACCTTGAAAACATTTAGGTTTCTTGTAAAACAAAAAAATTGGGTTAGAAAAAATTCGGTAGTACTAAAAGTATTGTAGTTAAAATAGGAGTTGTCTCTATCTACATATTCAACATATATATATATATATATATATATATATATATATATATATATATATATATATATATATATATATATATATATATATATATATATATAATTAAATAAAATGCGAACAGTAAATGCAAACTTCCCTCCATCATATCCTTTCTGTGTTAGAGGTTGCACAGTTGGAATAAATTGCAATTCATTCTATTCCACCACCATCGAGATGATGGCCTACCTGTACCACCATACCGAGAAGAAAGTCAAAACTTACCCTCCCCGCCACAGTGATACGGCAGAGGTACATGTTTCGTCTCTACTAGACTCATCAGGGTACCGACATGCACCTGGCTGTGCAAAGGACAGATCAGAAGGAAGCATGCAAATACTGAACGCGGCTAATAATAATGTGGATATATCCACTGCTATTGCATCTCACACGGAGGAATCCGTGAAAGCCGCATAAACATTAATACGCCATCCGGCGAGAGGTCGGCGAAGCCGCGTTCAGTATTTGCATGCTTCCTTCTGATCTGTCCTTTGCACAGCCAGGTGCATGTCGGTACCCTGATGAGTCTAGTAGAGACGAAACATGTACCTCTGCCGTATCACTGTGTCGAGGAGGGTAAGTTTTGACTTTCTTCTCGGTATGGTGGTACAGGTAGGCCATCATCTCGATGGTGGTGGAATAGGATGAATTGCGTTTTATAACAATTTATTCCAACTGTGCAACCTCTAACACAGAAAGGATATGATGGAGGGAAGTTTGCATTTACTGTTCGCATTTTATTTCATTCATACGCGGAGCTGCATAGAGTTGTATGTTTGCTGAATGTGATTTCAGCACTACAACGGCATAATGTGGATATATCCACTGCTATTGCATCTCACACGGAGGAATCCGTGAAAGCCTAATAAACATATATATATATATATATATATATATATATATATATATATATATATATATATATATATATATATATATATATATATATATATATATTCCTGCTAATTAAAAAAAAAAAATGCGCTTTTCTTAAGTAAACGTCTATCATTGCTCGAAAAAATTGTCGTACCCATTTTTTTGTTAAATCTTTTCGGAAAAAAACTATTTTTTATCATTTGTTGCTAGTATAGACAAATGAATTATTCTTTGTTGTATTATACGGGTTTACAAAGAGAAATTTATGTAATGCCAAGTATTTTTGCAAACTGAAACCCAGTCTGAGGTCATAATTACAAGTAAACTCCTAAAATCATCCCCAACAGTCGAAAAAACATCGGAAGTCTGAAAATAAGATTGAGCTTTTACGATTACTGTTCCATTTCAGAGTCGAACTGATTATAAATTTGAAGATATGTGTGAAGTAATGAAGTACAAACGTACATACAATAGATTTAAAACAAACCCTCAAAATAGGGGAAAAGTAGCCTCAATCACCAAAAAGCCTACATAACTACTGAAAAAGCTCGGAACAAAATTTTTTTTTATCTACGAGAAACTGCATGAGGATGAATAAGTAGTAAAAAAACTGCCTCAAAAAAAAAACAACTAAGGAATAGATCAAAAGAATTAACAGTTTCTAATTTATCGCGGCGGCTTTCAACTCCAAACAACATTTTGGTAGTAGGAAATCCATCAGCATCTCGGAGTTTCCGTTGTTGTTGAAGACTATTCAATAGATTCTTTACATAGGTCAAATGACCTTGATAAGCAAGTAAGAAACGACTCCTCCAGTAAAATAATAATGATTGAGAAAAGTCCATCAGTACTTATAAGTCTTTTTTGACAAGCGATTTTTCTTTTTTTTTTAATACATGAGAAAGCGTTTAGATATCGTTAGTTTGTATAGTTATTGATTAAAACATCTTAAATACTGTACAGTTTATAGAATTAAGGGTTGATGACAAAAATAAATTCAAGTAAAATAATATACTTGTTTGAACGAATTATTTAATAAAGAATAAAGAAAATAATATAGTAATAAGTAACTCAGTGCAAACCCAGTAGGGATTTCCACACATTATTTGTAAAACAATGAAATCAGGGGCAGATTCAGCCTCTCTCTTTGGAGTGGTAGTATCGCAAGAGTGCAGTACGGCGAGTGAAAGCAAGTTATCGACGGGAGGAGGTAGATGCCAACAGCATAATGTAGGAAGCAGAGTCTCTCTTGGGGGGGGGGGAGGATCGCACACACAGCCCCTGAAATAAACAGTTTACAGTAGGTACATTATATATATATATATATATATATATATATATATATATATATATATATATATATATATATATATATATATATATATATATATATATACAGTTTCATAGCGTTCTACGCCTTCCGGTTCCCAGTCTCCATTGTTTTCGGTCTTCCCAATCCCCTGGAAGTAAGTTTCTTTCGGACATGGCTCGGTTAATGCCGTTAATCCAGGTAACTTTTGGTCTTCCTCTTTTTATTTTTTCATTTGGTGTCCATTTTAGGATTTGCTTCGGTAGACGTTCGTCCGTCATTCTCTCCACATGCCCATACCATACCAGCTAACGTTGTTCGATTTCATCGAGAATAGTTTTCTTTACGCTCATAATCTCTCTAATTCTCTCGTTGGTTATCCGTTCGATCCTTGACTTTCCGGCAGATCTTCGCCAAAAGTCCATTTCAAGAGCCAGCAGTTTACGGTCTAAAGTTTTATTTATCTGCCATGTTTCACATCCATACAATACAACGTTTTTAAATATTGCATTGTATAAAAGATGTTTTCTTTCCTTGGAGATGTCTGTTGACCATAATAGTGAGTTTAGGCATCCGATTGCTTTTTTCCCTTTAGTTATTCGCTTCAATATTTCTTCTTCAGTTCGTTCACTTTGATTGATCTTTGTTCCAAGGTAGGTATAATCAGAACAAGATTTTACTACGATATTGTCATCCACTTCCAAATCTGTTTCTTCTCCACCGATACACATATATTTAGTTTTACTGCAGTTGACGGTTAATACATTTTTTCATGATTTCTGTGCTAAAAAATGTGTTTTAGAAAATGAGTTACGTTATTTATTGCTATTCTCAATAAGGCACAGAATTTTTCAGTAAATAGGCACACTGTTCTAGTTCAGCTAGATTTTTTGTCATTTCAAGCATTTCACATTATAGAAATGAATTCACAATGGCAACTCAGTCATTTACAGGAGCTATATAAGTTACATAAAAAACGAAAATCGAGTACACATTGAATATCCTCATGAAATGTTCCAAAAACTAAAGGCACACTTATATACAAAATTTTTCGAAAATATAGAGCAGAATAAAGGGACAATATGAGTTTCAGACTCTTACAAAAATCATCTTTTAGCATATGAAGTAAAATAATTATTTTTTATATGTAGTACCCATTGCGGTAATGTGAAAAATCGGCATTTAATATAACTGTATTCAAAAGATTCATCTTAATATTGCTTCATAAAAAAGTTGTGAACCTTTTGAACCCTACGACTCTGGTCCTTTTTCAAAAGTGTGCTGTTTAAACAAGCTGAGCAATGCATCAGTACCTTGCATTCATATATTCAAAGTACTAAATAAACTTGGAAATGACATATGACATTAGTGATAGGTCTGAATGGTTCTGGTTATATAATTTTATCAGTTGTTATGACGCTGGAATAAACTTTGGGACCGGACTTTGAAATTTTTTCGCCATTTTATATAAAATCACTCTGACTAAGACATTAAATAGATAGCGTAAAAGATTAAAGTATAGGAAAAACCCTACATTATTTGTTTATCAAATCGATGAGTTCTTTTAGTACTCTGAACATATACACAATGAAAATTGGACGTTCGTTAGATATTATATGTACTTTGAAACGTGAATTAAAAATTTACAATATCTAAATCTAAATTACATGATAATTTTGATAAATGAAGTTATTAAAATACACCGTGACTTAAAAAAATAAAAATTTAATTGCCTTTTTTTCTCACTGTTCGTGTAAACTGACTACTTCATGAACATTAAACAAAATCATCATATAACGACGTAAAACTGGCTCTTAAAAGTAAAGAAAATAAAAATGCTACTATATTATTAAAATATCATCGTATAAAAACTATTCATAAGGGTGATAAGGCTGAACGTTGCGTGTCCAGGGAGTAAATTAACACAAGAGAATCTTTTAACGCGTGCCGCACAACAAACCAACTGTCGAGAAAAAGAAAGACAATCCCATTCCCACCTGGCTATTTCTATCCTTATTTGACATAT
The DNA here is from genome assembly GCA_034092305.1 of Diaprepes abbreviatus. Taxonomy (NCBI): domain Eukaryota; kingdom Metazoa; phylum Arthropoda; class Insecta; order Coleoptera; family Curculionidae; genus Diaprepes; species Diaprepes abbreviatus. Next base: position 19,875,084 of record JASJET010000055.1, on the reverse strand, counting down.
TCTGTTTTGCCTATATTCTCACTTCAAAATCCCGTGAAACTGATACATGCCTTGGGGCGTTTCAGTGGCGTGGCATCGTTCCTATTGAGTTAGGATATAGGATATATCCTGGTTTTCATGTCTAGTATAGGGGGTCAACAAAAGATGATTGCTCATATCTTTCTTTGTTTAATAACTTGTTTATAAATAGTTCTCTAGGTAGACTAATGTAATTTTAGGAATGAATAGTTCGATGCAGCTTAAGCTAATTGTTCATTTCGTTACTCCCTTTTTTTTTAACTATATCTTTTTGAATTTTTAAATTTTCCTTCTTTTGTGCTTTATTTACAACATATATTATATGCGGTTTGTGAGCGAACATTTCTGTTTTGGTAACAATTTAATAATTCGAAACAATTTTTGAGTCTCAACAGATGATCAAAACACAATACAACTGAATCTAGGCAGTATAAAACGTGTGTTTAAAATGAAGATATATCAAAACCTGGAAAGTATGTTTTACGTTTTGGCAGACCTTAAGGTGTAATTTGCAGAAAAATAATTTTCTTTTTTTAGTTATTCATGCTCTATCGGGGTCTGGTTGGAAGAAACACTTATCTTCAGTGATATCTAATTACAAGCAAACAGCCTACATTAAAAAAAATTAACTACGAAGAAAACGAAGATTCTATTGACTTCACTAATGAATTTTGAATATCAAAAATCCTGAAAAAATCACTCTGTTGTTGGTATGTGTAATAAATATGTTTATTTCTCACCTATGTATTTTTTAATAAGTAAATTGGATGATTTTTAAATGACTCGTTTCTAACTTAACCTTGGAGCTTTAAAATATTTAATTTCACAATGCGTGTCATAGCGTATTACTTAAACTATGAAGTTGAAATTTAAAAAAGAGGTCGAAACCACTATATTTCAAAAGTAGACAAATTTTCTGTCATATTTTATCTCCAAAAAATATTAAATTCCATTAAAAATAACGTTGAAAACGTAATGTTTCAAAACGTAGTATGTTTGATTTCCTCTAGATGGTTTCCGCCACAGCGTGGAGTACTATATTAGTGATCGTAGATCGAAATGACTTTTTATATTTGTCTCTCTCTTTCACGTACATTTGCGAAGCCCGCAGAGGTAGTCTAGCTAGAGAGGTACAGGTAAAATGCTTCTTCGTGATAAAATCCTGTTACAAGTAACTGATATCACATTATTATATAAAGAGGAAACGTATGTTTTTATGTTCACAAAAATCTCACGAACTACTAAACCAGTTATCATCAAATTTGAATTTTAGCTTTATTATACATTTTGAAATGTCATAGGCCTTATAAAGATGAACAATTAGCTGGAAATAATAAGCTATAATTAATTTTCATTCCGGCCGCTAAGCTCTTATAGTCCTTTATGGCAAGCCAGGGCTGTCAGATTATTAATTTTTTTTTCGAAATTTTGGAAAAACAAAATATTTTTGTTTTATCTGAATCTATCTATCTATCTATCTATCTATCTATACATATATATATATATATATATATATATATATATATATATATATATATATATATATATATATATATACCCATCCTCAATCTGACCATGAAGTGTATGAAGACCATAGCAGAATTGTTTTGAAGTTAGCTCATAATATTCCAATTAATGAGTTTGTGATCTATGGTGACGTTAATCTTCCTAACAGCTTTTGGGATAATTTTTTACAGCCTTATTGTACAGTGCTCTGTTTGTTTCCGGCTAACATTATTTGTGCAAGTTATAATGGCTTGAATTTGTTGCGGATTGATTAGTATCCTAATCTGAATGATCAATTTTTAAATTTGATATTTAATGATAGTCAGGGAATGATGACATCTTGTTGACTAAATCTCATCATCACTCAGTGTACGAAGCCCCAGCCCGTATTTTAATAATTACGATAATTTAAAATGGGACATTTTCTTTTATGACTTTAAAAGTTGTAGTTATTTGGAAATAAACGGTTCACGTTGAGTTGGGCCAGACAGTTCGGCGTATGGCGTACTTTGGCCTTCAATGGAGACAGACTGCGTGCAGTCTGGCTCAGATTTAGTTAATGCATGTATATTTTTTCCTCTTATTTCATTAAAGTACTCTGACATACATGGTTCCCTATTGTTTTGGTTTAAAAGCTATCTGGAATGGAGAAAGCAGATTGTGAAAATTAAAAACTTTAGCTCAAAGGAGATTCATGTCACCTCGGGAGTTCCTCAAGACTTGCATTTTGCCCACTGTTGTTCAACATCTTTATCAATGACCTTAGTAACTGCCTTAATGCTTCTTGTAAACTATTGTTTGTCGGTGACCTCAAGTTATCTATGAAAATTTGAAATCAGAATGTTTGTGCGGCTTTGCAGGGTGATCCGGATGGACTGGCCCTGTGGTGCGAGAGCAATTCTATGAAGTTAAACATAGATAAGTGTAAAGTTTTAATGATTTCTAAAAAACGTTACACTATGTTTTATAATTATGTTATCGGCAATGAACTACTTAAAAGAGTTAATGTTGTTAAGGATCTGGGAGTGTTTATTGATAGTGAACTAAGATTTGACTATCATATAAGTTTTATTAGAGCAATGACTCTAAAACTGTTAGGTTTTGTTATTCGAACACTGAGCAATTTCGATGACCTAAATTGTTTTAAATCTCTTTGTTGTGATTTTGTACAATCAGGATTGGAGTACGCTTGTTCATTTTGTTGCCCAGAATATAATATTTATAATAATAGTCTAGAAAAAGTCTAAAAAAAGTTTTTTATATTTGGCAGTTTTAAATTGAGAATTAGATCTGAAGATATTGATTATGATAGTTTGTATAAGTTGCTGAAGTTGCCTACCTAGAAGACTACAATATGATATATGTATTCTGTTTCAAATAGTCAATGGACTTTTACAGTTAGTAAATTCCCACATTCCACAAACCGTGTTACATGCCAAAATATTCAATCTGGAATTTCATCGTCCTATTTCTAAATTGTGCAGAGCTGCCAATGCTTTCTGCAAAGATTGGACTTTTTTGATATAAGTTTCTGGTCTTCAAAAAGAGGTTGGTAATTAAAATTGATTAGACTTATTTGTGAAATGGGACAATCGGACAATAATTTGTTATATTTGGCTGGATGATGCACTTTTGTTTTATTTATAAAAAAAATATATCTATGTGATCATTTTTGTTTTAAATATTTTTATAATTGTTGTTATATATATTTATGATCTGTGTTCATTTATAATGGTTTTATACCGGAAATATAGGCATTATTAAATAGAATATATTAAATAAACATGAGAGTAATTTAAGCATATATGTGGGTTATTTGAAATCGAACTAAACGATAATTTGTATTTTTATTTAAGTAGTTTTAAAAACCTACTTAATATTTCGTAAATACAAAATATATTTTTGATTAAGTTAAGGTCCGAATTTGTTCTAAAAAGTAATATTATTCATAACTCCATTCCATCACTGTCGGTATTCACCGGAGTTGAGTCGAGTCCAGTTAAGTTTTCTAATGAGTATTGCTATAAAAAATACCAAAGTTGCGTTTGGATGAAACTAAGAAATTGATACTTATAAGTCTTATAGGTTCATCATGTCCATCCATATGTCACCACACTTGTGTGAAAATTAGGGATGAAAATAATTTTTTTTTCGTTTATCCCATCCAGTGAGGTAACACTGGATAGGTGTTCAAAAATAGAAATTAATGTTCTATATTACATATTTTATTTAGTCACTTCATTCTCGAAATGTCAGCATCCAAAGTGGCTTTTTAAAAGCAATTTTGATTAAATATATGCAACGAAAATGATCACGGGTAGATTATGAGATATAAAAAAATGGTAAAAATTTAATTATGTCTTTTTTATTTATCTGACTAAGTGTCATACCGTTGAATAGATTTTCAAAAATACATTAAGTATGTCATTATATTTTTTATTTAGTCATCTCATTCACGAAATATAAGCCTCCGAAGTTGCACACACTCGTCTTATTTTTGGAGTTTTTGAAATTAGATTAAGTCAAAGCTATTTCAAACTATACAAATTGTTTACAACCAACATTATATGAATACGTGAAGAAAAAACTATACTTACCGTTTTATGTATCGCAACAAAGTCTGGTCTTCCGCAAATAGGTATGCCATAGACAAAAATAAAACTTGGATTTGGAAAATAAAAATATTTGAAAATAGTCTCAGGTATTTTATACTTTTTCTCTTTTAGGTGAATATAATAATAAAATTTTAGATTTAAGTATAAAAAAATATTTTTCATTTCATATCTGCTTTAATGTGAAGATTATTAAAAAGATTGTGATATAAGAAAACCTTCATTCCCTATGTCTTAGATGAAAAAGTAAAATTAATCAATTTGTAACTTTAAAAGGAAAATAAGGAAAGGAAGGGGGGAAATGAAATCAATACAAAATCTAATAGAAATTTTATTGTCTTTTAAAATTTTAACCAGTTACTGCAGTTTCACAAGTCAAAAAATGGGTTAATATTGAGTAGGTGGCATTAGTTAGCTAGTCTTTGCTATTTAAGAATTGCAATTTTATTGATCAATTCTCGATAAAGCATATTTATTGTTATTATTATCTATCTACTATCATAAATGTAAAATACAACAAATAAAAAAAAATAGGTCACTTGATATAGTTCTGTAACTACCGTACATTGCCATTTTGAAGTTATCTACATATGATAAAGTTGATTATTTGAGGGTTAAGCGAACTTTCGCAAGGTGTATATGCATTTTCCTGGATTTGAGAAATGTAAATATAAACTAAGTTCATACTTTAATATTTTTATGGAGGGAAGGGGTAGACAAAACGTAAACAGTCAGTATTAAAAATGCTGGGATAATAACAATTTTATGGCTAAAATCATAGGTAAGGTAATTAGGTTTTTCAGTGATAATTTTACTATACTTAGTTCGGGGTAGATTTTAAAAATCGGATAAAGTTACTTTTACTAATGTATGAAATACGAAAAAAATTGTTCGCTTCGCTTCCGATATAAAGTCCATTTTTTGTGATAAAATTCTGCGAGCACACGCTTTCGATTAACTCAAAGACGGACTACCAACGAAATTGCAGAAAAAAATTACAACACAATGACTACTACAGAATTCTAACATAATGCGTGTCTATGATTTCATCTTGATCTATTTTAAAAAAGTGCTTTTTAAAAATCATTAAAACTTTGATTGGTGGATGCAACGGTGTTTAAAAAGCATTTTCAAAATATCTATTTTAGATTTAATTAATAACCGGGATAGGAAATAGGAAAAACAATTTTGAAATTACCAACTTTCGTACGCCTCTGGGTAGCAAAACCCGACGCTAACTCAATTTTTCTTTGGCAAATTTCGATAATACCGTTAGACCATGCATCAGGTTGAACAACCCTTTTGAGCACACGCATGATTTTTTGTCTAATTTTGGACATTTGCCCTGCCTTCCGGGGTTATTATAGCGGTTAAAATAGGTCCTTTAATAGATTCTTTGACCATTTTTTTTGGATCACGGTTTTTAAAAGTGCAGATGTTTGATGTAATTAAAAGATGACGCAAAAAAGTTAAGGAAAAGATAACGGTAGAGGTAAAAGTGTCTGAAAAGGGAAATTAATTTTACTGCCTGATGGATACCAGATTATTAACCCTTTTTGAAACTGAAAGGAAGGAACAAAAATGAAATTTAAAAATATTAAAGTTATTTTGATTTTAATTAAAACCTGTATAATTGCTTTGAAAAATAGTAATTTTGAGAGAGAAAAAGGTAAGAATATATAGAAACAGTTTATTTCCTGCATATGCGTTATATATATACAGATATATATATATATATATATATATATATATATATATATATATATATATATATAAATAAGTAGATAAGTTTTTGTCCGTGTAATTTAAAATAAAATAGAATAAAATATTGGCCAAGCGGACGCTGTCGCCATCTGTCGGACCCGGAGTTTTTCCATATTTTGGAGTGCTCCGCACTTTTTAAACACGAGAATCATGTAGATTCACAAATTTTCACGTCCGCTTCGCCAATATATATATATATATATATATATATATATATATATATATATATATATATATATATATATACAGGTCCACTGGCGAGACCACAATATGGTCGAAACGCGTATGGGGAGAGGATCAGACCTGTATTTGCAGGAAATAAACTGTTTCTATATATGCTTTCCTTTTTCTCTGCTTGAAAAGAGCACAATATAAGCAACTATTATACAGTAGATAGATTTAATTTCTTTCTAGTTAAAATTTTAATTTTTTAAAAATTTTGTACTGCTCCGATGAATGTATAGATTTCGTTCGACTGGCGATAATTTTCAGTCTGACATCGAAGTTGGCACGTGCCTACATATTTCGGAATTTATATTTAATATAGGGTGTCCGGAAAAATGGGGGAAATCTCCCGGATATGAAAAAACAACACGTGAGTACTACAAGTTCATATAAGCTTTTTTCGTATAGACTTCCTCTTCGGATATATGGGCTCCCAAAAAGCTGCACTGGCAAGCTTTTATACATAATTATAGATCCATCAGGTATATTTTAATTTTTTTTTAATATGATGTATACCAGACACCTTTCAAACTACTATCCAAGAAAGTGTTGTGAATTACTCACAGCTGCAGAGACGGACTAGCTGTGACATTCAAAATCCCATTTTTTTACTCCCTGTATGATAAAAACTTTGAATAAAGTTTTTTACATACCTTTAACTATTGACTAAAAACTTAGTACTCTTCATCCATGTCGCTAATCCAAACCATTTTCGAAAAAACGTCATTTTATTTACATCATATATTTGGCGTATTTCGATAAAAGATACATCTTTGTTCCTATCAAATGTTCAACCTCCAATCTTAAGATAAAAAAATTCGATCTAAAATTAGAGTTTACCACTTTAGTTGAAAACGTCTAATTCTGTGAAATGCAGTTCGACCTAGGTTCGTTAGAAATGTGCGTTTTATTTTATTGACACCAAAAACAAAGTATTGTTGTTGCAAACGTTGCTCAACTTTCACGTCGCTGACACATTGATTCTTTACTTGGATATTAATTAACTGATTTTTGGATTTCGTGAAATAATTCGAAACATGGAATACACGTTTATTGAATATGCAGATATGCATCTGATGTATAATCTTGCATCTTGCAATGCTTTGGAAGCCAGGAGGTTATATCACGACAGCTATCCTAATCGTACGCTTCCCGATCAGAAAACATTTCAACGAGTTGACCAACGTCTAAGGGAGAATGGCAGGCGGTTCCATTTAATACGGTAATATTATTAAATATCTTGATAGTTTTAGGAAATTTTGGGAAAAGAAGTACTGACGCTAGTCGGGGAAGAACAGTACGTACGCCGTAATTAGAGGAAAATATTTTAAATGCTGTAGATGACACTCCTTCAACGAGCACTCGAAAATTGTCAGCGCAGTTTAATACGTCGAAAACAATAGTACATGAAGTTCTTCAAGAACAGCTGTTATATCCATATCATTTGAAAAAAGTGCATGGACTGATTCCTGAAGATTTCCCCCGTTGAACGCAGTTTGCAAACTGGCTATTGGATCAGCAACGAAATAATGCAAACTTCATTAGCACTATTCTCTTCACGGATAAAGCAGGGTTTACCAAAAATGGTATTATAAATTTACACAACTCACATGTATGGGCTGATGAAAATCCTCATGAACTATTGTTTCGCATCATCATCAGTTCCAATCAATTAATGTTTGGGCGGGAATCATTGGAAATTTTTTGATTGGACCATTGGATTTCCGACACGACTGAACGGAGAACTTTATTTCGAGTTCCTCCAGAACGCTTTTCACGACTTATTAGAGTATTTATCATTTGAAACCCGCCGAATCATGTACTACATGCACGATGGGGCCTACCTCATTTTACCGTTGCTGTGCGGGAGCACATGAATAACGTTTTTCCAAACCAATGGATAGGTAGAGGAGATTCTATTACCTGGTCTCCTCGACCTCCCGACCTGACACCGTTGGAATTTTACCTGTGGGGACCCCTCAAAACCTTGGTGTATTCTCCAGTCCATAGTAGGGAGGAACTTCTACGAATAATCACGTTTTATTGTGATCAAATAAGGAACAATGCTGAGTTAATGTGGCGGGTACAGTAGTCCTCAATTCGTCGTGTCCGCGAGTGTATCAGACTTCACGGAGCCCATGTTGAACCCTCTTATAAAGTTTTTAAGTAAGCAATTAGTTTAACTTTTAATTGAAACTTTGGTGATAGGGGAAAAATCCACTTTTTCATATTTAACCCGACAGAAGTTAGGGGACTAACAGTGTAAATAAAATTACGTTTTATTCGAAAAAGTAATAATTAGCGACATAAATGAAGAGTACTTTATTTTTAGTCAATAGTTAAAGGTATGTAAAAAACGCTGTCCAAAATTCTTATCATATGGGGGGTAAAAAAAATGGGATCATGAGTGTCACAGCTAGTCCGTTCCTGCAGCTGCGAGTAATTCACAACACTTTCTTGGATAGTAATTTGAAGGGTCTTACCTGGTGTACATCATATTAAAAAAAATATACCTGGTGGTTCAATAATTATATGTAAAAAACTTGATTTCATTGTAGTTTTTTGGGAGCCCATATCTCCGAGGAGGAGGCCTATATAAAAAAAAGCTTATACAAACTTGTATTCCTTTCATGTGTTTTTTCATATCTGGGAGATTTCTCACATTTTCCGTGACACCTTCTATAACAGTTGTTTCCTGCGAATGTTGCTCTCGGTTCGATACAGCTCTACTAATGATACCATAAGGTGGTCGCATGGAGAGAGGACCAGAGTTGTAACTGCAGGAAATAAACTAATACTACATGTTCTTTCCTTTTTCTCTGTTTGAAAGGAAAACATAAACAGGTAACTATTTAAACATGGCAGATAGATTTAAGTTACTGGAATTTCGATTTTTTTTTTTAATTTTATTACGCGGTTGTACAAAATGTTATACAGTGATCGCTGGAAGATTGACTTTGTAAACTCACACGAGGTCGTAGAATTTTGATAATGTTGAGATATAAGAATTGTACAAGAATACAAGTAAAAGTATACATAATTGGCCTAACATTTCTTAGTATACCTTGAGATGATGTGATATCTAACTGTATCATCCAGATATGTTCCATTAAATATGTTGCATGGTATCTTGCTTTAAATATTTTATTAACTGACTTATAAAAGAAGATTGTTCTAAATTCATCGAATTCTTCGGAATGGCGGCACCGATTTGAATGAAATTTCTTGCTTTATGTTCAGGAAGTTGTTGCGGTGATCCCATATTATTTTGGCCGAAATTAGGTAGGTAAAATCGAAAATAGCGCTGATAATATGTCGAATAAAAAGTCTCTCGATTGTATCCAAAATTGAAATAGGGGAGTTTTTGAGGGTGAAAGTTACGAATTTGAAATCATTTAAATAAAATTTAATATGGCGGACTAAAAATTTTACATTCCTCTATTTTGTCCAGCTTTTTTTGAGGGTGAAAACTACAAATTTAAAATTAGTTAAAAAAAAATTAGTAGAGCAGATCCAATATGGCGGATTAAAGATTTAACATCTTTCGATTTTGTTTAAAATTGGTACGGGGGGTTTCTGAAAGTGTAAATAACCTATTTAAAATTGTTTAAAAGAAATTCCATATGGCAGATGCATTATGGCGGTCTAAAAATTTTATATTTCCGGTTAATGTCCCAAATTGGTACTGGGGTGTTTTCGAAGGTGTTGATTGAGATTAGATGAAGTATAAAATTATTTTTTTTGAAATTCAATATGGCAGAATCAATATGGTGGGTTGAAAATTGTACGTTATTCACATTTTTTCAAAATTGGTATTAAATGATTTTCAAAATCGTAGGTTACGAACCTGAAGTTAATTTTTTACATTTAATATGGCATATACAATAAAAATTTTATATTTTTCAGATTTTGTAAAAATCAATATTGGGGAATTCCCGGAGAATATATTACGGATCTTAAATTAATTCCATCCAAATTCAATATGCAGGATTAAATATGTAAGACTAAAAAATTTACATGTCTCAAGTTCTTTTAATATCAGTGTTGAGGGGTTTTGGGGGCCTAGGTTACGAATCTAAAATTAATTTCTTAAAATTCAAGATAGCCGATTTATTATAGCAGACTAAATATTGTGTGGTCTACAACTTTGGATAAAATGGGTATTTTTTTGCTATCTTAGAAACTCATCTCAATTCAGAACTAAAAATTGCTCTAAAAAGTGAAAAATAACAATATACATTTTTACATGAAATTGAAATTTTTGTAGTCTGTGTCAAATTATTACTAAATCTAACAAATAACTTCTGACACGAGATACATACAAGATAGGTAAGAAAGCCATTACACATAAAGTCTTTCTTAATCTTTCTATGTACATTATATTTGGTTAGGTGTCAGTTTGGCGCATATTTCAAAAAATTTCAATTTCATGTAAAAATTAATATTGTTATTTTTCGGTTTTTAGCGCTTACTTGGAAGCCAGTTCATTCTTTTTATAAACCTTTTGTTGTAATCGCACGAAGAAAATGCCCCTGCACCCGGCGATATACAATCTAATTAAATATTTCACCCAAAAGTTACAGCGGTGTTTCGTTCATGACGTCGACGGTTGAACTCATCAGTGGGTCCGTCGACGCCTTTACCCAGACACCCTGTGTTGACGTACTTATATATAGTTGGAAGTTATATTTGTACTTATTTTCAGGCGAAACGTGTCGGTAGGATATTTGATTATTAGTGGTACTATTTTAATGCCCAGACGTTGTGATTTTAATTTTAACCGTAGTAATACAACACTTTTATTTGTCGTTTGAAAGTTGCCGTGTTTCTGGTAGTATCGGAAAGAAAATCGTGAACCAACAGAATGTTAGGTAGAAAAACTGTTTTTAGGTAAAATAAATCTTTAGAAAAATACAGAAAATGGATAGTTTGTAATAATATTTTTATTTTTACTTCTGTTTTTAAAATATAATCTAAATGTGTCAATTAATTTTACATTCTATAGTCTGAAAATGTGGACAAGCTTTGTAGCGGTTGCGTCAGAACAATAGACATTCCTTATATGAAGATTGTACGCCTTCTGCAATCAATTAAGTAAGGTCATGATCATTTTTGCAAGATTTCTTTAATAACTTTAGCAATTTTATGACTTTTTCTATGTGACTAGTCGAGCGAAAAGTGCTGTAAAATTGGAATATAAAAATCAAAGAAAATCTGTAATGAACTTTAGTAAAAATCCTTTATGTTTGTTAATTTAATGATTCGTTTAGAAAAATTAATCTTTATATTGATCGTGTATATCATTTTAATTTTTATTTCAGGGGCCAGTTCCAAGTGTACAATTTACAGTTTACGAAGCGCAAATTATAGTTTACAACTTGCAAATTATAATTTCCCATATGCAGCTCATAGATTTCAGTTCTCGGGTGTAATATGCATTCTGCAATTTTTAAACTCGCAATTTTTTACCTCGGCTAGTTGGTAATTGGCTGCTCACGTCATCCATTCCTCATGGATCTGTCTAGAGAAGCGCTGTGATAAATTTCATTTAATTTTAATCAAAAAGTGTAAATGTAGAAGTTAAATGCTGTAAAATCAAGTAACATATTAGTGTAAAGTATAAACATAAATTGGGTAATCGTAATATGAAGAAAACTGCTGTTTTTTACGGTGGCTTCAAATTTAGACGAATAATATTAATTATATTTTTGTGACGCTGAATACTCATAATAAATTATATTTATGACATTATTTTTAAATGACTAATTACAGTAGTAAACCTTAAAAAGTTGTTTCGTTTGGACGATTTGTATTTTGTAGTTTATCTGTGGAAATTAAGCTTTCCTAAATTTACTTCTATATCTTAAATGCTACGGATCGCGCCTAGAAATTGATTTTTTTTAGTTAGATAGATGCAGAAGGGTTTTTCTTGATCTTTAGAAGAAAATTTGCACCCGTCCCACTAAAACTTGCTCTAAAAATAAAGTTAAATGACAGGTGCTGTGAATTTCTTTTTAAATGGAAATTTGCAACTAAATGTAATTCACTTTGAATAATTCACTATTTAGTTATAATAAGAATAATTATAAGTTTTATGTCAAAAGCGCGATATTATCATACCTCAATGAATCCAATTCTGAATATTTACATGAACATGTAACTGTTTATTTTTAAAATAATATCTAAAGATTAATCTACTTTTCTTCGTCAATGTGTTGTAAAAGGACCAAACGGCCAATACTGGTCTACAATAAAACTGGATGGGATGAGAGCGGTTCAAATTTAATATATAATTTATTAACGTTTAGATCAGTATCGTGAATGATAATAATAGAGCTATACTTTCTTTAAACACTGATATATCCTGTTAGATGGCCGAGAGTGAACCCTTATTGACTACTATGTATGTATTGAGTTATAATAAAATTAAAAATATATCTCTATGTCAAATGAAACAAAAGTTCTTCAGAATTTCAAGTGAGAACCTTGACCACGACGTTAAGGTTAAATGTTAAGGCCAGGATAAAGTCAAATTAAACTACCCCAACAATATCGTAAATAGTTTCTTTAAGAAAAAATGCTGATACAAAGTTGTAGACTATCTAAAAATAACCTTGATCCTTAAGGGTACATTCAAGACAAGATCGGAAATACCACTAGTTAGGGTATGACCAAGATTTAGCCAGTTAAGATAAGATGTGCGATCCAGCCACTTAAGGCAAGATCCAATCCTACCACTAAAGGTAAGACTAAGATCCTGCTAGTTAAGACAATATCTGAGATTTAATGATAGTGTTGGGGGAGTTCTATTTAATCATAACCTCATGGCCAAGGTCATATTTGACTGTAGAAAATTCTACAATCGAATATGACCATGACGTCAAGGTCAAATTTTAAGGTCATGACAAGGTTAAATGGAACTTCCCCAACAAGATCGTTAAACCGCAGATTTCAGATCTTGCCTTAATTAGCCGGATCTTGGGCAACTGAAGTGCGGGAGGCCAAGGGCCCCTTAATCTCTTTCCTGAATTGCGGTATGGTCAGTTTAATAGTATTTGTAAGGAATAATTCAGGTTATTCTCCACTATACTTGGTCATTAGCAATTTATTAATACTTATAATTATTTGTAATATGTTTTTATAATACTGTATCTTTTAGTTCATGGTTCATGTTATTAAATATGCTAGACATTTCATGGTAATTGTACAAAATTGTAAGATATTTTATAATAAATATATATATATATATATATATATGTATATATATATATATATATATATATATATATCTGTAATCGCCTGTATTAATTAATCAAACTGTTATATTTTCCGGTATCGCAGTTCAGATACAGGTAAGCTGACCTGGTTGGAATGCGTGCCACAAATTGAGGATCTACTTATCAATTCTTGTAAAGAGTACCGCCGTTCGGGTTTGCCCGCTGAATCTTGGTTCAGCTTTAAATGGCTGGATCTTGGTCTTACCTTAGTAGGATTTCCGATCTTACCTTGAGTGGCCGTAGCTCTGATTAAATTCGCGTTAAGTGGCTGGATCGCAGATCTTGCTTTAACTGATTGGATCTTGGTCTTGCCTTAACTGGCTGAATCTTGGTTATACCCTAACTGGCAGGACTTTCAATCTTTAAGGGTATATTCAATATACCCTTAAAGGTCAAGGTGATTTTTAGATACCCTACAACTTTTATACCGGCATTTTTTCTTAAAGTAACTATTTACGGTATTCTTGGAGGAGTTCAATTACGTGTCGTCACAGATCTGTAACGTGAACAGTTAAAAATGTTTGCTAATGCTCTTAGTGTTCTTAAAGGAACATTTTGAAAAATTATTATAAAGTATAGGTGAAGTAAGTCTGTGTAGTTATTTAGACAAATTCTTCATCAGCTTTAAAGTACAACATAGTTCTTGCAGGAAAAAACTTCTCCATATTATTTACATTTTTCAATGAAAATAATTTTTTTTTTCATTTAGAAATTTTTCGTACAATTTCTTATGAGATATACTTATATATCAAAACGATTGAGCTCTATAGGGGCTCTTTCTACGTTGTTGAACTTTAGTTTTAGATAGTTCGGGAGGTCCCAAATTGCACTGCCTACTTGTTCCTCACTGTCTGTGTATTTGTACCTCCAGGTCTCTGTATTTAGCAACCTTCTCTTCCTTTGCCGCGTAAAACTGTTGTTAGGGATGGTGACTTCTACTGCTGTTGCTCGCTTGGATTTTTATGTACTAAAATAAGGTCTGGTTTATTAGGAGCAACTATATGGTCTGTAAGAACAGTTCGATGCTAGTACATCTTGAGCTCATTTTTTTCCAGTGTAGGTTCCGAGCTGTATTCATTATATGGCACTTTCAATACCTGTAAAAGTTTTAACGTTTCTGCCAACTCTTGAAGGACGATCTTTGCGGGTGAATCGTGTCTCTCCTTGTAGTCTAATTCGGCAAATACCTGGCATTTTCCAGTTATATGCTGGACTATTTCTAATATTTGGCATCTATATTGGTATTGGTAGTTCTAGAATGGGGGGTTTCTGATAATGAATTTCAGGTAATCTCTCGTTGGGATGATCTGGTCGAATAGAAAAACTTCGGTTTCTGGAAATATTTGCCTGGCATCAACCGGTAGTTTAACCTAATTTTCACTGATTAACCTCATATGGGTGCCGTCCATGAAGGGCCTTCTGTAGCAAGACTTGAAATTTTCCTTGCTATGTTTGGCGATGAGATACCATGTTCTCACAACAGTAGCGGTATCAAATTGCATACTGGTCAAGTCTGAATTAGAAGTGTGAATTCTTTTACTTGTAGAATATAATAAATACATAAAGATGATACTTTTACATCTTCATAGCAAAGAAAATATGACAAGTTTTTACTGTAGTAAGTTTCTCTCCAAATATTTAAATTAAATAATTTATATCGATAGCATGTCCGATCTCTCAAAATTCAACTTTGGAAAACACGCGTAAACTGCAACTATATAATTAAATTATCACTAAATACAATTTGTACAAATAATTTACTACATACTTTCTCGCAATTATAAAAATTGCCGTTTATTTGTAGAAATTAAATTAAATCACAATTAAAATAATTTCGTGTTATTGGTATTTTGTTGGTAAAAATTAAACAGTAAAACAAGTATAGCAAAATACCGGGTAAAACTTATAAATAGTTAAGAAAACACCGTAGGTGTGGTCGATAAGTAAGTTTAAAATATTCAAATTCTGATATTAAACAAAACAAATCAAATCATCTGTAATGAAACGACTATGCATGAACTTTCGACCCAAATGAGGTCAACCAGGAAAAATTATCGTCGAGGTACTGGTTGATGTCAGAGGCAATGTTTCTAGATTCCGAAGGCTTCCTATTAGTTATACAAGACTAAGAAATCTCAACAAGAAATTATCTGAAATACATTTTCAGAAACCTCTCAATCTAGAACCATGAATGCCGATATGAATGTCTAATATTAGAAACAGTCCAGCATATAACTGGAGAATGCCAAGAATTTGTCGCATCGGACTATAAGGAGAGAAGAAACTATGCAGCAGTCAAGATTATCCTTCAAGAGTTGGCAGAGAAGTTGAAACTTTGACAGGTAGTGAATATGCCATACTGTGAATACAGCCTGGAAACTATACAAGAAATTAATAAGTTCATTCTGTACTGGGATCGAATTGTTCTTACACACCATACTGTTACTCCTAATAAACTAGAGCTTTTTTAGTAAATAAAATATCCAAGAGAGCAACAGTAGTAGAAGTTACATCTCTAACAACAATAGTTTTAAATGGTAAGCGATAAAATAGTGGGGAATAAGCAGAGTCTAGAGGATTCCCATAATTATATCAATAGCCAGCGTAGTTTCGAAGAGTCTTCTACTTAATGTCACGGGAGTAGGCCTTAGCTATCAACTCTGTAAGGCTACTTAAAATGCAATACTATTTGGGATCTCTCGACTGTCCTGATCTACAGCCAAACAACATGGAAAGAATAGTAATTGAGCTCAAATGTCTTGAAGGAAGTGTGAAAACTATTTGGCTAAATCTGTGGATAATAATAAGTGATTAATTTACATACATTTACAATATTCATTTTTATATGACCTTAAGAAATTAATTTTAAAATGTTCAAGAAATAAGATATGGTGTGCAATACTCCACAAGAAGTTTTAAGAGAAATTTTTTTATGAACAAAAAATAATGATTTTTAAAAAATCAAAATTTCAGTAAGAAATAAAGAAATCTTTCTGCTGTATTTAAATAGTTTGTTATATAATTTTATTTTTATAGAAAAATGTGAAAAACATTACAACATGGATAAGTTTTTTCTTGGAAGAACTAGGTTGTACTTGTACTTCAAAGCTAATGAAGAGTTTGTGCAAATAATACATGGACTATTTACTTACTCGACTAATACTTTATAAGAACTTTTTGTGACATATATATATATATATATATATATATATATATATATATATATATAACAAAGTGAAGAGGGTAGCTTACTAATATGTCATGAAAAATATATTCTTCAAATATGAAATAGAATTTAACACAGTGTAAAATACAATTTTAGAGTCCAAATTTTATTTTATTTTTTCACGAAAGAATCGTCTTTTGTGAACGATTGCCACAACCTACGAAGGGAAGCTCTAATCTCTGTCACGTCCTCCGTGTTTACTCTTCGGAGAACTGACAAATTCAATGCTAATACAGTTTTATGTTGCTTGACTTATTACTTTTGACAGTATAAAATTTTCTTTACTAGCCATCAGGTGGAGCGACATTTGCTATGTTTATGACCAGTCAAACTTTCAATAATGACTAATGACATCTGCTATTTTTTAGTTTCGGTTTTTATAATATTGAAAATGGTAATTGAATTCTAAATATTTTAACTTGTTCTTAGATGTAGAATAATTCTCTAAAATCATCTATTATTTAGAATACTTTATCTGCAAATGGAACTGTAAATACATTGGATGTGTATATACGTCGGCTTAAGGACTTTGTCAATGTTCTTGAAATAGACAATGACCCGATTATTCTGATTTATAATAGTTAGTTGGCGTCTACATTGGAAATTATGAATGATACTCAGCGTTATCTGGTGGGCGGTGATTTAATTGAAATTCGTGTTGGAATTATCCAAGCTAAAAAAATGGTAGGATGTCTATATGGGATACTGTGAAGAAATATTAATAAAAATCGAAAATATAACATATACAACACAATGATAAAAAGCTGTTTAATTTACGGGGCTGAGATTTGAAGATTTACAACGAGGAATAAGAAACGAGTAGAAGTTGTAGAAATAGGTGCTTTGAGGAGATCAGCAGGAATATCACAGACACAGAGAATAAGAAACGAGGCGATATTATGACAGATGGGAATAGAAGATATGATCATATAGAAAAAAAAATAATATGGTACGGTCAAATACATGAATGGTTGATTTATGACTTCCCAAACAAACCATGATTTGGTATCTAAAATACCGTAGAATAAGAGGAGGCCTAGGATAAATTGCATTTAATATAATGCATTAAATTTAGTAATTTTTACATTAATGTCAGAGATTGATAATTAAGGTGATTATGTACATTAAATATACAGTCAGGGTTAATTGAATTTGAGATATGTTATCATAAATTTAATGCACCAACATTAATATGAGTTCAAGAAATTTTGAAGCTACCAAGAAAAGGAGAACATTTTTCCCATAGGTAGTGTCCGCCATCTAGTCCAGTTTCGAACTCATTGGTTCGCGTCAATACGGAGCAGATTTGTACACCTCACCATAAGAAAATTGAGTCCTTTAAACAACTTATATCATACTAAATAAAAAGTTCACTACAGGTAGCGCCGTCTCCTGGAATCTCATGCAATATATATTGAATAATAATGTAAATTCCTTTAGTGTGAATTAATTTTAATGTACAGAAGTTGAAATATTTTTTCAGTTACTTTATTGAAATTTAAGATACCAAAATTTAATGTATAACGAACTGATATTTCAATGAATTTGCTTCAAATTCAAAGTAAATGTAAATTATTCACGATTTAAAGTACACAATCATTAAATTTAATGTAGAATGGGCATTTAATTTGCATTTTTATGGTTATTTTTAACAGTGTAGCCATGAAGAAGCTATGTTCGCGTTAGATCCCGCACTTGATCGCCTGTTATTCGACCATTTCGCAACCGCACCTTCATAAAATCCTATAACAGTCAATTCTGAATGATACACAACTATTTATTTGCTGAAAGTCTTCGGTGAATTGACGAAAACAAGCCACATACGACGGATCATTCTCCACCATGACAATACGAGCTCTCTCATATCGATTAAAATAAGCGATTTGAGCACTCAAAACATGAAATTAAAGGGTCATCCGCAATATAGCCTCAATTTGGCACTCACGTATTTCTTTTTGTTCCTCACATGAAATACATCCTATTTTTTACCTCAGAACAGGCTGTTTATGCATTAAAAAAACCATGTTTTGAAGATACGAACTTTGCAGTGGTAAAAAGCTATTCAGGTTGGTTCAAAAACATGAAAAAGTGTATTGACCAGCATAGAGAATATTTTCAAATATAATATAAAGGGTTATCCTTCTTTAAATTTAAACTCAAGCTAGTCCGAGACGTGCATATATAATCCACTTCTCTTTGGTGAATGGAAACGTCATAGAACACCGCTACTCTTTCACCTCCGTTTCTTCGTGTTTTAGTGTAAATTCTGAATAATATTCAGCAAGCCTATTTAATTAACCATATAAATAAAATACACCGGAAAATATTTTTAGAAATCGGGATATTTTATTTGTCACCCGGTACGTAGGCAAAAAAATTCACCTGCGCCTGTGGCAGAACGACATCCCGGTTAATTTATATTTCTTGATGCTCATTATAAGCCGACAGTGGTAATTTTATTATAATTTTAAGAAAAATATATTTAATTTACTTGCTTGTTTTTTATCATCAACTTTAAAGCTGGATTTTCGAAGAAAGTATTTTTTGTCAGGTAAAATTAAAGCAACAGCTTGCGGATTTATTAGTTAACGCAACGACAACTGCAAATACTTTTTCCTTAAAAGTAATCAATAAATATTATTGTATGAAAGTACCAGTATTTTACTTTAATAAGGTGTACGATAATAATAACGTGGTCTAACACCACGTCTGTTGAAAAACAGGAGTTTTAGAATATTGTAACATAAACCATCTAAACTATTTTAAAAGAAATAAAGTATTTTTAGAAAATCAATTTCCATAAACTAGTCATTTTTTCGAAGAAATCAACATATAGTGTAAATAGAAAGGAGGAAAATTGTAATTTATTTCAATTAAAAACTAAACATGAACGTTCCAATTTTAAATGGAACAACACTAAGGTTTTACAAAAAGGTTAGATATCTCGGAGTAGTAGACCAGAAATTGACCTGGAAAAGCCAAATTGAAAAGATTCGCTAAAAACCTTAAAATATTGAAAAAAATTTAGGATGTGGGACCGAAAATGACTGTATGGTCATATGAAATGAGCATTAAACCTATGTTCAGCCATGCCTCCTTAGTATGGTGACCAAAAAGTTAGCAAGAACCAGCTCAGAGAAAACTGGAAAAAAACAGGTTAGCCTGTGTAGAAGCCACATCGGCAATGCCAACATGCCCCACAGCAGCAATAGAGGCAGTGCATAATCTGCATATTCAAGAAGAAAACGAAACGTTCTTTAAAATTAGGTGGGCGTGTCATAAATGGATCATCAAATGTGTGTTTCAACATTACTTCGAATATTTTTTATCTAAAATTGATCGCTTTTTAATAAATTATTTTTATTTATTTTTAAAATGAAATTTGTTTTTAAATAAACTATATTTTCTTAAATTATTCCTTCAAAGTATTTGTTTTTCGCAATTTATTTAATTTTGTATGCGACTTACTTAAAATTATTGTGTAAAGTACCTACTTGAATTATTTTAAAAGTTATTGGAAATAATCAATTTGGACTAACAAGGAGGTAGCTGAAGTGTCCAGCTTCGGTTTTAATGAAGCTTCAATATGTTATAGAGGGTACAAAAATAAGAAGTACGTATTTTTTCTATCTGCAGAGATTCATTTTAACGGGATGAAAACCGCCCCTATAGTTCACCCCTAAAAACAGTATTTTTGAAACATCTCACGTTCTAAGTGAGATAGCGTCATAAACCAAAATGAAAATTGCTTGTTGTTCGAAATGATGTTAAACTTTAGTTTTTCATCTCCAAGGATATCATCTTTATTTTTTATAAGGGTAAATCTTCTTATCGCGCACGAAATTTAATATGATCGTTTGAAAATATTTTTTTCACGAATACCATGAGTAACTTAAGGTGACGAGTTTCAGGGTTTCTAAAAATAACTATTAAAAGAGGGTGATCCTCTCCCAAATCCTTTTTTTTCTTAAATTTCAAGTTCTAATTGAGATATCTCTACAAGACAAAATGGAAATTACTTTTTACTTGAAATGATGTTGAACTAAGGTATTTTCATCCCCAAGAATATTACCTCTTATTTTTTTTAAGGGTAAACCATCTATTCGTGCACGTAACTTAATTCTAAAAATTACGAAATTTAATGGAATTGTTTGAAAATATTTTTCTCACGAATACTATGTCATTAAATTTGTCGTGTTTCGGGGTTTCTAAAAATAAACTAGTAAAAGAGGGTGAGCCACTCTCAATACTTTTTTTTCATCCCAAGTTTTAACTGAGATAACTTTACGAAACAAATTGGAAATTACTTGTTGCTTGAAATAAAGTTCAACTATATCATTTTCACCCTCAAGGATTTCATTCGAAGGATGTCATTTCATTCTTAAAATTGCAAAATTTTAGTTGATATGAACGTTATAGAGCTTCCTTAAATGTGTTCTTTTAATTAATAAGAAAATACAAACTTATTTCATTGGTCAAGTATTTAGGTCTGTAAATTATTATAATTCATGACAAATAGTAATTTCTAATTCTGTAACGACATTTCGAATAACAAGTAATTTTAATTTTGTTTTGTAGAGATATCTTAATTAGAACTGGATATATTAAAAAACGTATTTGGGTGTGGCTTAGTCTCTTTTACTAGTTTATTTTCGGAAACCCCGAAACACGGCAACTTGTTACTTATTGTATTCGTAAAGTAAGTATTATCAACAAATTTGTTTTAATTTCACAATGTCCAGAATTAAAATATGTAAATGAGTTACAAGATTAACCTTCATAAAAAGTAAGGGATGATATCGATAGAGTGAAAACAACGAGGTATAACATCACTTCAACTAACAAACAATTTCCACTTTGTTTTGTAAAGATATCTCAATTAGAATTTGAGATATGGAAAAATTGTATTTGGGGGTGACTCACCTTCTTTTACTACTTCATTATTTGGAATCCCGTAACATACCAACTTGAGTTAATTATCGTACTGGTGAAACAAATACTTTGAGACAATTTAATTAAATTTCATAATTTTTAGAGTTAAATTACGTGCGCTAATAGATGGTTTTGAGGGGCAAAAATACCATAATTCAACATCATTTCAAATAACAAGTAATTTTAATTGTGTTTTGTAAAGATATCTCAATTAGAACATGAAATTTATAAAAAAAACGTCTTTGAGGGTGGCTCAACTTCTTTTATTAGTTTTTTTTTAGAAATCCCGAAACCCTTCAACATTAGTTACTTGTGATATTCGTAAAAAAAATATTTTAAAACAATTATATTAAATTTCGTAATTTTTAGAATTAAATTACGTGCGTAAATATATGGTTTACCCTAATAAAAATAAAGCATGATATCCTTGGGGGTGAAAATATCACAGTTTAATATGGTTTCGAATAAAAAGCAATTCTTATTTTGTTTTGTAATGATATCTCACCTAGAACTAGAAATATTTCATAATACTGCATCTCCACAGATAAAAAAAATACATTCCTCTTATTTTTGTACCCTCTACAACATATTAAAATTTCATTAAAATCGGAATCTGATACTTCAGGTACATTCTTTGTAAGATAAGTTTGACTAAATTTTTATGTAAACCCCATCTACCGTTGCTCTATGTAAGGTTACATGCGGGACTACCAGTATAGAGCTGTTACTATTATTTTCCCTTAAATTATACTATGTTATGTTGCTCTACACCTGTCCACGAAACAAAGTTGTGGGGGCTCTAAACTGGATGTTTTTTGTCTCATCCATTATTATTTATTAAATATGCGTAGAATCATTAGAAATAGATATATAACCCACATCGTATAAAAGCCAAATGAAAATTAATTGCTTTTACAAGGAAATAAAAACAATGTGTACATTTACGTGGCCATCGAAATGATTTGCATTAATTAACAATTATTTATTGTTATAAAATACCTTTCAGAAGCGATGAGTCTGAACTGGCTCCTACATTACACATGCAGACAAGTGTATCTATTAATAAAAAGCTATTTATCAATGTATCTGCGTTTGGAAATATCAGCTACTATTAATAATCAGCTTTCTAAATGAGGAATAGATTGTAATATAGAAAAAGCAAAATAGAAAAAATATTCTGAAATGACAAATGGATCCTTTGAATGCCGTTTCAATTGTGTATTGCATTTAATATCCACTTATTAACATAAACTTATGTAATAACAATAGCGCATTTACATGTCCCAGTCATATTCTAAACCCTTATGATTTATGGCTAATTCAAAGATTCCTCGATAAAACGTATTCTGGTTTGTATTTTATTAAAATTTTGTTTCGTTCGGACACAGTGATGTTAATAATATTAACAAAAATCATTAACTTAACATATTTTATATCCGGTGGCAATAGGTTCATGACCTATGGAAGTTTACGGTTTTCGAGACTAACTGACAAGCTTGCGTTCAGTCTGGGTCTTGAAAAGACAAAATTTTCAAGAAATATTTTGAGCCCTAAAGCTCATAATCTTTTAGATCTGGGGTCTCCTGGATCTTAAATTTTTCAAATTCAGTCTAATAGAACATTTTCTCTTATATACATGTCTTTTGGACTCTAAAGTTCCTAGGCACATGTTTATCAACTTTAAGGACAGTCGAACCTCCAAACTCATTAGATCCCAAGTCTCTCAAGGGGTCTTTAACATCCATGCTTCTCAGATTTTAAGTTTTCCAGATTCAGGTGGCTCTTATGTAGCTCATTAAATTTCTTAGAGTAATTATAGTATCTGACCTCACTCAGTCACATGAGCTTTAGATTTTATGTCTGACAAGACTTTAGGTTTTGCAAACTAATCAAAGAATTATGTTAAGTAACGACAAGGTCGACAATGGTTGACTGTTGCTTAGTTCCGTTAATTAATATGTTTTTCTTTTTTTAAAAGCTATTACAAAGGGAGATAATATTACACTTCCCCAGTCTGGGCGATCCGGAATTGTATTTAACTAAGAACCTTTTTTGGCGGTAGTAACTTTTTAGTTAAAAGGGACAAAGTTAAGTAAGTTATTTAATTAATTGATTATTTGATTTTATTGATTAATCGCAGTAATTTAAAAAAAGATATTCACTATAACTTATTTGACGCCACTGAAATTCTTGGCGTTGAAATTGCAATTATAATAGTAAATGTACTAAAAAGGTCTAAAATCCTAGTATTTTAAAGTTTTTTTTTAGTTGTGCACTAACCCCGTTTGCACTATTTACATTTAAGCTCAGCTTATTTATAAACTGAGTTTTTCTCTAAAATTTTATTGCCCCATATTTAAATTTTTTCGAAGCATAGTTTAATGTAAGCCAAAAACTTTGACAGATTGAGCGGAGCTTATTTGATCTTCAGGTTGATTTATTTGTATTTATTCTCGTCTACACCGCTATTGTATGGTGGCGTAGTACAACAAAGCGCAAACATTCTTTAACTTGACAAAGTTCAGAGAATGGCTTGTGTGAGAGTATTGAGTGCTATGAGGACTACTCCCACCAGGGCTCTGGAAGTCCTGGTGATCCTGCCTCCCCTTCACTTATACATAGAGAACGAGGCCCTGAAGATTGTTTATTGTCTCAGTTGCCTGGGACATCTTGAAATTGAAACGGGCGGCGACTCAGATGTTTGGGAAAGCGCGGTGGAGAGGTGTCCATTACTCCCCATGCGGACAGACTACATGACGCCGCTTTTAAAACCCAACTTCTCCCTGGAGATATTTATACCAAATAGAGAGGATTGGGAGGGAGAATAAAATCTTCCGAAAAATGGATCCTAGTGGTATACCTATGGATCTCGATAAGATGAAAGAGCCGGAGCCGAAGTATTCGGCAGGAGCACAGGAGTCAGAAAGTACTACCTGCTCGGAGAATGTGCGACAATTTTCATACCGGAAATTTATGTTATTCTGCAGTGTGCCCATCTCTGTGAGAGGGACATAGACAGGAATAGAGTAATAAATATATTCTTAGACAGTAAGGCTGCGATATTGGCACTGAAGTCCAGTGTTGTGACTGGTGTCTGAGTGCAAGGGTGTACTAAATGGTATGACAAGAAAAGGCTGCACAGTCACACTCGTATGGGTCCTGGGTCACTCGGCCATATGCGGGAATGAGGAAGTAGACCGTCTGGCAAAGTTGGGTTCGGCGACCGAACCGTATGGACCCCCCAATATTACCTGTCCAAATTGCTATTGGCAAAAAGGAAATAAAATCGTTGTTGGAAAGCAAATTTATTGAATCTTGGAGGGGAGCTCCTGGAATGAGGTGTGCTAAGGAACATATAATTGGGCGTAGCGCACGCCGTACTAAGGAGATTCTCTCCTTGGGAAGGAAAGAGCTGCGTGGTGGAATTGTTGACAGAACATTGTCATCTCAGGGGCAATCAATGGCGACCCGACATGCAGATGGTGTATGGAGGAGGATGAAACTGTTGATCATGTTCTCAGAGAGTGCCCTGCACTCAATGGACTGAGACAGAGATATTTCGGAGATACAGTTTTGTTACTGGAAGCAGCTAGGCAAGTTCAACTAACGAGGCTGCTTGGACTCGCAAAGGCGATCGGCCTCGAATAATCTGCAGATATGGTGGGATGGAAAGGGCCCAATGGAGACCTAGGCATCGATGATCTAGTATCACCACCCCTTTTCCATTCATTTTCGTTTTTTAAAAGTTGTAGTAGACATTACGAGGCTAAAGTGAGTCAAATATATATTCGGTGAAACTTTTGATGACATATTCATTTAGGTGACCCAGATCTTTGGGAATCATGTAGCTAGATTTTCCGTGAAGAATTTACCATAAATCGTAATATTTTAATATATAGGCAATTTCGTTTAAGAAAACCCAAAGTTTTCAATGTGTTAAATGAAATAGAAAACCATTTAACAGAAAGTGGCGTGTAGATATAAAAAATAGATTACAGTTCTGTAAATAAACGCGATATGAAACCTTATTATACTAAAAAGAAATCATGCGTGTTTTTATTTTTAGGAATATCGGTTACTTTAAGATATTCTACGACAAATGGACATTTCTGCTTATTTTTGTAGTTTCCATATTTTTTAGGTGATGGAGGATATGCTTTACTGCTTTTAAGTTGAATAACATACTATTTTCTGCTGGAGCAAAATTAGGAGTCCTATTGGCTTTATCTTTGTTTTTGAATTCATATTTTGTAAGAGTTTTGCAGTCAAATGTTTTAAATAACAGATAAGTCCATGGATATAGAGGAAGGACGTAAAAAAATGTTAGGTTTAATTCACTAAAAAAATAAGAGATTTGAACGTTGTCAAGTTTATTCTTGGCTTAAGAAATCTAGTTTTTTCCTAGTGTAAAGAAAGACATTTTAAGTCGAGCTTTAGGTAAGCTAAGCTTGAGTTAAAAGTGGTGCAAATGGAAGTAAGTAGCTAAATAATAACAAATGTTTTCCATCCGTGGCACGTGAGAGCTAAAGTACAGTGTTTTGAATTTGTATTTTCGAAAAGGGTATTTTTAATATATTTTTTGATAGTCTAGATCAGCGACTTTCAAGCGGTGGTTCGTGAGATTTATAAAAGGGGTTCGCGAAAAAAATATTGTAATGTCGAAATTTTAAATTAAAATTCGCAACAGGCACCAATTTGTAACGTGACGAGTCGCTACGCCACTGGCGATCAGAGTATATTCTCAAACGAGTCGACAACTTCTACTTCGGCGAGCCAAGACTTTTCCCGAATGCGCACGAAAGAACGAGAATAACGTCTGTCTCTATAAAAACGCCGCAGTCACATATAAGGAAGCTTTGAGTCGAACTGAATCGTACGATGAGCTGAAGAACCTAGAATGATTTCAAAAGGATAAATGAATTAGTAGTTAATACATAGTGTATACATAAATATTAGTAGTGTAATCTAGTTTAGTGATTTCTTCTTGTGGAAATAAAATAAACAAATACCCAAGCTTTAAAAATCGCACGTGCATACGTCAAACGGGAAAGTAACTAATTATTGTACCGCAAACGTATGATGGATCGTTGGTTAAAAACGGATAGTTTTGTCAAGTTTGACGAAAAGCTGGAGGATCACTTTTACTTCAGTTCCTGATCTAACACAGGGTGGCAGTTGTAACGAGCTACCGTCACGCCAGTTTGAAAGCAAAGAAAAAATAGGTGAACAGAGTGAGAAAAAAGGAACGGAACGATAATATAACAATGACTATTTATATGGGTTTTTATTTTACCGAGGAGGAGTCAGAACCTACACCTCTTTGTATAATTTTTAATTAAATCCTGATTCTCAGCAAATTAAAACCATCTCTTCTTCGTAGACACCTTGAAACAAGACATCTGGATCACAAGGATAAACATGTTGAGTATTTTAATAGAAAATTAGCAATTAAGAAAAATCTAGTATTTCTTCTTTTCTAACAGATTTAAATGAAGATAGCAAAATGGTTCTCGAGGGATCATTTCAAAGTTAGCTACACAATTGCAAGATCTGAACAAGCACTTACAGTGGCAGAAAATTTGATTGGATCATGTGCTAAACATATCATGAAGCGTATGCTTGGAGAAAAATGGCAGAGAAAACAAGTTTTATTGCTCTTTTGTACAACATATCTATGTTAGAAAGAATTTTAAACATACACTTACTCGAAAGATAAGTTCGGAAAAATATTAAATGCGGAACCCAATCTAAGACTAAAACTTGCAGACATTGCACCATATTTAGAACTTCTTTGTTTCAACTGGCACAAATATCCCATTGAGGATATTTTTCAGGATCTGTATTATTGTATTCATTTTGTATTAATTCTTTTTTGTAGGTTAAGCATCATTTTAGTTATAATAATGTTTATCTGTAAATGTTTTATAATTATGTTTTAGTCTTTCATTATGAACTCTTATTCAACACGGAAAATAAATTTTAATAACCTACTTTACTATTTCATTTACTGTTCCTAATGACTATACCCAATTTATTTCGCTTTTTACAAGGGGTTCGCAAGAAGAAAAGCGTTGGGAGCCGCTGGTCTAGATCGACAACTGAAAATTTTTTATATCGATATAGGTATTTGTCTGAATGGGGTTTTTGATATTTACGAGATGTGAAGTGATACACATGATGCCAACCACTGACTCGGCACACAATAACAAAGCTACTGTAGTATTGATATATTACAACAAAATAATTAATTCATACACAAATGTATATCCATAATATCTGACAGGATACAGTTTCAGTTTATTAATATCAAGAAATTTTAATAGATTTTCTAGAAGGGAGCTACACACCTAGAAAACTGTATTAGGTATACGGGTGGAGCAAGTCATTATCATAGCTAATGGAACTTTTTCGCAACGCCAAATATTTACAGGTGCTTATGCGATATAGGTGCGTATATTATAAGAGGGTAAAATGAGCAAGTTTACAGCTTTAAGTTAACGACATAATTCTTTCAGTAGAAGA
The DNA here is from genome assembly GCA_034092305.1 of Diaprepes abbreviatus. Classification (NCBI taxonomy): domain Eukaryota; kingdom Metazoa; phylum Arthropoda; class Insecta; order Coleoptera; family Curculionidae; genus Diaprepes; species Diaprepes abbreviatus. The sequence continues at coordinate 19,847,002 of JASJET010000055.1, read as the reverse complement.
TCTTTTCAGTTTAATCCAGAAGGGAACGAAAATCTTTTATACTAGACAAAACTAAGGAAATATTTTTACACAACGTTATTGTTAATAATAAGATTTATTAGCACCAACAAAAACTTTTATGGACACAATTGCGATTTTTAAGGAAGTTAAGTGTCCTTAGGTATTTATTAATACTGTGGTACAAAAGTAATTTTGATTTTCTCGAAAAACCTATTTTTATTAAAGGGATACAAAGCCATCATGTGAAATGAATAAATGCCATTTAGAACTATATTTTAATTTATTTGATTTATGTTTAATATACAAAAGCAAAAAAGCAGTGGCGGCTTTTCCTTAGGTTTGCAGGTTTGCGCAACCCCCCCAAAAATTGTAAATTAAAATAAAACGTAGTAACGAATATAAGTACAAACATATTTTTTAATTTCTACTGATAATTTAATGATTAAATTTAAATCAAATTTTGAAATAATTTAACTTACTTCACCTAAATGTCAAGAATAATTCGTCTATATTACTGTGTTAGCCTGGAAACGTTATCGCTTTGCTGTTTTGCAATTTTAATGCAATCCAAGCTAATACATTGGAACGTATATGGAGTCTAACTAAAACGTGGAAATCAATTTCATCTCATAAGCTTAATGAATGTTGCAAGTCGACTTGCACACCTGTGCTGAAGCTGTATTTTCGCTGTCAATTATTTCGACCAGGTTCAAAGAGTTTCTGGCGATTAAATAGTGACGTCACATTAAAATTATTTGCACGTGTTTTAAAACAATTATATATATATATATATATATATATATATATATATATATATATATATCCTTTTAAATAAGTGAACATAAGCATTTCGTCATTATCGTGTTCGGGCGATCGGAAATACTAACGTCATTTCAAGTGTGTTTCAAAACAGATTTAAACATATATTAAACCGGGGTACACTGCGAGGAAACGCCTCTAGTTTGTTCGCCAATTTCTAGGTGGTAGGTGTTTGTTGTACGGTACGCTATTGTATTTCTTACTTTTTGCGTTTTGGTTTTGGTTGCAGAGCCATTCTGTGGTCAATCATTATCTGATAAGGCTGAAATAAAAAAAGGCTTGAAAGGCCTACTCCGAATTTAAAAATAGAACAAATCCTTCTTCTTCTTTTTCTTCTTAACACAGTTAACCATGCTAGTAGGCTATTGCCTGTTCATTGCCATCACGTCTTCCCCGGAAGATGAGGTCCAGCATTCTCGCCATCGTTTTGGTGGTCTTCCCTGTAATCTTTTTCCTACTGGGTTATTCATTTTTGCGCTTTTAACGAGTCTACCGTCTTCCATTCTCCCTATATGTTTGTTCCAGAATCTTCGCCTTTGTCTAACCCACCTTCCTATGTCCTGTATCCCACATTGTTGTCTGATATCTTCAATCCATATTCTGTCGTGTAGAGTTTTGGCTTGTATATTTCTTAATGTTTTCCTTTCGACTGTTCTCATCATTCGTAGAGTTCTGCTTGTATCTGGTCTTGTTTCTGCCTCGCATGTTATGATAGGTCTTAGAGCCCTTTTTGTTCTTCCACACAATTTCTTTTAGGCATCCCGAAATTCTGCCGCTTTCATCGTTTGCTCTCTTACTTCGTTAAAAAAGTTTCCATGGCTCGTTATTTCTGCTCCCAGATATTTGAAGTGATTTACCTGTTCGACAATTTTGGAGTCGATTTCCAACTTGCACCGTATTGGTTCTTTGGATGTTACTAAGCATTTGGTCTTCTCGGTGTTGATGAGCATATTTAATTCTTTCGCTTTAGTGTTAAAAGAGTGCAGTAGTCTTTGGAGGTTATCTTCAGAGTCTGCAATAAGAACAGCATCGTTCGCATAGCAGACGGTATGGAAGAATGTGTTTCCCGTTTTGTATCCAGCTGTTCTGGGGAGATTTTTTATTATTTTGTCCATTATTAGATTAAATATGAAGGGGCTGAGAGGATCGCCCTGTCTAATTCCTGTGTTTAAATATATGTCTTCCGTTGTTATATGTCTTACTCTGATTTTTGTTTTGCACTGGATGTTAATATCGTATATTAGGTCAATTAGCCTAATTAGAACAAATCCGTGTCTAGCAAAAAAAAGGACTGTTACTAGGACGTTCAATTCGAACCTTTATAATAAACATACGTGGCTTTGTGGTTGTGAAATTAAAAATATTTTATTTGGTTTTCCTTGTCTTTTTGGATAAAAGGGGTTTTTACCGACTTAAATCATGCGGCGAACCGCACTAAAAAGCATACGTTGTCGGCAAAACACATGAAAAATGTTTTGCAATATTCACTTCCTGGGACTGCTAACGTAGCTGATCAATTACGCAGTGCTTATCGAAGAGAGCTATTGAACTGAAGTGAGACAATCGATACATTTTAAACATTATAATTAATTGTGTGCGTTTCAGTGGAGCTTTCGCGATACGAGGACATAATGAGCCTACATCTCTCTCTAATCCCGGGGCTTTTCGAGGTTTAATTAGGGCTATTCTTTTGAGTCATTATCACTTTCATTTCTATCACTTGAAGTAATCATGATCACTTTAGCCCAGTGACAAGTAAATGCATATTCAAAAGAACATGAAGTTATCAGTTTCACTTTGTTCACTTTGATCAGTTGATAATTACTCAAAAGAATATAGCCATTGATTTTAATGCTGAGTTAGACGGTGCTCTGAAACAACATTTGGAAAAAGCATCAGTATTTAAAGCTACGCCAAACGCCATTCAAAATTAAATTTTAAGAGCAATGTTTATTGTATTTCAAGAGGAAATTTAGAGACTTCTTGTACTTTACGACTATCTTTCGCAAAATATCGAGCCAGGTGAGATATTTAGTAAAATTCTAAAACTTTTAAAAATTTTAATTACTATCTCGATGACATCGGCTGAAGCAGAACGGTGCTTTTCTACCCTCAAAGGATAAAAAGGTTTTTACGGAATACTATAAGCCAAGAAAGACTTCTGCTGGAAATGCTTTCTAAAGGAAGGTATCTTATCGAAAGCATACCTGATTTCAATCAGCGGGTTATTCATAATTTTGCTAATGCTAAAGATCGGCTTATGGATTTTCTTTATAAATAATTCACACAGTAATTATACGTGCATTTTGTTTTGACTGATATATTTTTAAAATTTACTACCTTCTTTATGTTTAGTTATTTCAAATACCCTGTTTTTTTTTATACTAACTCAATGTTTAAAGACTTTTATATTTTCATCCACCGGTGCCCATGGCAGGTTTTATACATATCTATATTTTTAATGTACCATTGGAATTGCGATCCCTAATTTTTTAATGCACCAGCCGTCACTGCTAAAAATGACCTAAAAGAAATACGTTATTTAAGAAAGTCATAATAAATGAATAATGGCTAAAAATTAAAAGGAAAAGGTCATAAAAAAGGTTAATAAAATGGCCTTAAACAATGTTAAAAAAATGTAAAAATTAAAATTACTGGGTTCCGAGATTCTTCCTTATGTGGGATGCACCTTTTAGTAAAATTGTTTATTGAATCCTTTTTAGGTTTACGTATTCGCAGCATAATAAACTCAATCTGGAAGATGATTACCTCGAAGATTGATTTATGTATTAATTCAAAATTCGGGGATTTTTTACAGTTATCGGTATAGTTATTTTGAGTGCACCTGCCTTTTGGCATACCGCTGCTCGTATATTTTCGAAATTCGGTTATGCCGATATTGCTTAATTAACCATTAAGGAAAAAGATTATGCGAAATACGACAAGATGAGGTGATAAAAGTAAATATTAAAATTGTGTTTCATTTACCAATTAACAAGAAGTTACCTTAAGTTTATAATGACATTCTGAATTTAAGGAAATAATTTTAATATGATTTATATTCTTTTTATTTCAAAAATTTATTTATTTGTCATTTAAAATTAGAATATATATACAGTGTGTCTCACGACGAATTGCTGCGATTGGTTTCTCGGAAAATAGACTGAAAAATTTTTGGAATTTGGCAGCTTACTAAAGTCGACGGGGGCAATTCGGTAAAATTATTTTCAAGATAGGAACACTTGCGGTGATACCGAAAATTCATACCTCCTTGCTTATTTTAAATGGAACGCCCTATATATCATTTCATTCCTAGATTTTATCCAAAATATAGACATATTTTATGTATAATGTCCTATACCCAAGTCTAACTGTTTTTGACATATTTTAAATTTTATGTCAGAAATGACCGTTGTAGGCCTAAATATAACTATCAGTTTCTCTTATAGGAAAGCCTTTATTATTTAATTGGGGTTGATTTCTTTCTAGAAGGGAATCTATTCTAGTGGACTGTGTTGATATTTTAATAATAAATAAATACACGGTGATCATAAACTAACATTAAATATTAACCTGAATAAATCGTTAGAAGTCAGTCTTTTTAAATGTAAACCCCTATTTTTATAATCTTATCTTATTTAGCACATTTACCTTCAATTTAATACACTTCCTTTTTACAGTGCAGGGATACAACTTATTTTAATAAACATTTAAAATTTCTACCCTAAACTTCCAAGGATTTTTCGCATCTCCAAGTTAGTTTGTCATGATTGGCGCTCTAATTGAATTTGGAGATAAATTTTTGAACGCATCCCTTACCCTTGCCGTATAGTTCTCCATTGTTGTCACTGGAATACAATAAATGAAATTTTTTTTATTGTTCCCCATATACAATAATCTAGTACAATCCAACTAGGAGAACGAGAAGGCCACAGGAAAAGTCCATTGTTGGCAATACACTTGTCATAAAATGTTGCTTGTAAGAAGTTGGTAACTGGAAAGGTTCCTGTGTGGTGGCGCGTCATAGTGTTGGTCAAAAATTTGCCTGTGATTCGCTAGAGTTAAATTGCTTAAATATTGATTGTTAAAATATTTAAATATCTTTCTCCTACAAAAGTTAATACATAATTTAAAATGGGGACTTAATTTGCTTTGTATTTTTAATGAGTTTCCGTTTAAGTTTTCTTCATAAGAATCAGTTTTATTATTCCATCATTTCTTACAGCACAAAATTGCTAGGTCTCTTGAAGATTCTGTAATCTTACTGCACGAGGATTTGAATCACTCTAAAAATGGGAACTGTGTCTGTTAAGAAGTCCATTTTTCGTAAACTTTGCTTCATCAGTCCAAATTATGTTGTCCCAAAATCGAGGGTCGTCTTGTATTATCGATAATATAAATTCATAAAATTGCATTCTTTTCGGCAAATCCGTATCTCTTAGGTGTTGAAATAAATATATTAAGAAGGGTGGATGTTGTGCTTCAAACTGCCGCAAAAGATTCAGTATTTGCAATTTCGATAATTTCATTATTAAGAATAGGTGTTCTTTTATGCATTTTTGCCTTAATGGTGCCAAAATTTTTGAAATTTTACAATATTCATTTAACAGTATTCAATGACGGTTTCTGTTTATCTGGGTATCTATCAGCAATACATGTTTTTGATAAAACTTTGTTACATTCCCTGTACACTGTTAAAAATAACCTTAAATTTTATGCAAACTTCATGTCTATTTTACATTAAATTTAATGATTTTGTACCAAAAATCGTGAATAATTTACATTTACTTTGAATTTAATCAAATAATGTTTATTCAAATATCAGTTCGTTGTAAATTAAATTTGATTAAATGGTATATTGAATTTCAAAAAGTAACTGAAAAGATATTTGAACTTCTACAAATTAAAATTGATTCACACATATCCTAATACTAAAGAAATTTACATTATTATTCAATATACATTGCATGGGATTCCGGGAGATGGCACAATTTGTATTGAACTTCTTGTTCAGTATGATATAAGTTGCTTAAAGGACTCAATTTTCTTATGGTGAGGTGTACACATCTGCCTTGGACTGATGGGAATCAATGAGTTCGAAACCGATCCAGATGGCGGACACTACTTATGAGCAAAATGTCTACATTTTCCTGGTAATTTCAGAATTTTTTGAACTCGTATTAATCTTGAAGCATTAAATATGTGATAACATATATCAAATTCAATGAACACTGGCTGTATATTTAATGTACATAGTCACCTTAAAAAGTTATGATTAAACCAAATTTAATGTATGATTAAATTAAATATAATGGAGTAAATTAATTTAGATTAACGTAAATTAAGAAATGTAATGCATTACATTAAATGCATTTAATAAAAGTTGTGAAATTTGCTTCCAACCCATTTACATTAAATTTAATTCATTTACTTTTTATAATGTAGATAATTTAATCGCCCCGACATGATTTGTATTAATAATTTTCAAATAGCAAGGAATAGTTACATTTGTGTAGTGCTCTATTATGGGAACTTTAGGAATGAACTAAAAGCCGTATTTCCATCCTAGGTTATGAGAAAACCGAAAACAGAATAAATTCGATTGGATGTATATTACGATAATGGTGTCGACACATTGCTAAAATAAAATGAACGTCGAAAATAGTGAAATTAACTTAATTTATTTCCTTTATATTACCACTATTTTTTTTCCGTCTTACTTATAAACTACTAATTTTACAACAAAAAAGTTTCATGAGAAATTTTTATTTTAAGCTCTACAGTAAAAAATTATAATTAATATAGAGATTTTCAGCAAAAATCTAAAAATTTTGCGGTACAAACACTAATTAAAAAAAATTTTAAGAGTAATGGTAATCTTTTTTCTATAAAAAAACTCTTTTTATAATTTTGCTTTAAACGTCAGCAGTTTGCCTATTTGCTGAGATATTGACCTCTGAACTAATAAAATCTATGTTACTGAATTTGTATTAAATAAAAAGTTATAAATATATCGGCATAATTCATAAAATTGAAAATTTCTTTGTTCCTATATATAAAAAATCAGTTACAATATTTGTATTAAATGAATTTGAGTGTTCAATCTGCATAGAAAAAAGTTCTGGTAAACATCAAATTACATCTATTAGTGTATCTGTCGTCAATAATCGGTTCTAAACTTAAGATTAACAGGTTATAATTTAAATTAGTCAAAGTCTTGCAGCTAATAATACTGCTATAGTTTTTCTGAAAATAATTATTGACTCCTCTAATTCACGTTCGAGTACCATTGTATCCTGTAGAGGCAATTTCGCCATCTGCGTTATTAAGCTTGGTAGTTCAGGGTTTATAATATTCCTTCTGTCTTGATCTTTCCGTATCCAATCATATACATCTAGTCTTTTTATGTCATAGGACTATTGTGTTTGTTGACGGCCTATACTTTTCTTATTTCGTTTTTCCATTGATCTTTGAACAGCTTTTAGTGTTTTCACTCTTTCTGTATATAGCGCTCAGATATCAGCTCATATACTAGTCAAACATTGATAATTTATTGTGTTTGGTAAGTGGTAATAGGATCTATGCTTAAATCTGTGAAATACCGCCCATTTTGAAGATATTCGTCTCCGCTGATCTACTTTTAAATAAATCATTTAGATCTATTGTCTGTTCAAAATATGTGTAAGCTTCCGTTTTTTTTTTTATTATGACTTCTCCTTCTATATTTGGTAAATTTCGTTTGTCTTCTTGTTTAAAGAGCAGAAATATCACAGTATCGCTCTAGTTACCAAGGATTTTACATTCTGATATATATCTATTATAGAGAGTCGCCAATAGTTTTAGCATTTCTACGTTATTTTTTTTTCTCCTGCTGTTTATCAGCGGACCCTTTTGTTTGTAGATGACCTGTATTTTTCCTTATTTTGTTTTTCTATTGATCTTTAAGCACCTTTTAGCGTTTTGACTCTTTCTCCATCTAGTGATCAAAGTCATATACCAGCAGTGATTGTAGGTAAATATTCGTAATTTAATGTGTTGGATAAATGGGAATTGGATGTATGCTAAGCCTGTCAAATGCTGTCAATTCTAAGGATATTCATCTCAGCTGATCTGCTTTTGAATTTATCTATGTAGTCCTATTGTCTGTTCTAAATATATTTAAACTCCGATTTTTAATTGTAGCTTATCAGTCTATATTTAATAATTCTCGTTTGTTCACTCAAGATTTCACATTGTTTTAGCATTTCTACCGTATTTCATCTTTTCCTGCTGCTTGTCATTTCAGTATTGTTTTTACTGAAATTTTTATTTCCTTTGTTGTTATTTCTGGACTCTCTGATCCGACATTGAGAATTTGAACGCTTTCCCTATCTCTCTTTCGCCGTATTGGGCTTATTTTACTTTGCTATAAAGAGCTGTAGAAATCTTCAGTTATTCTTTTGGTCTGCTCAAATTGTGTTTCGTCCTCAAGTTGGTGTCGAGGAGTCTTTTAAGTTCCTGATTAGATCAATCGTTTTTCTTCAAAGTTCCATTTTTTCGTGGCCTTCCCCGTTTATTTTTTTATGCTGGTGTCCAGTTTCAAACCTTTAATGGTATCCTTGCTTCGCTCATTCGTTGCAGGTGTCCATACTATTTTAACTACTTTTCAGTTATATCGTCCATTAACATATATTTTACTTAAATTCTTTCTCTGACAATCTCATTTTTTACATGATCAAGTAAAGTTAAACCGGAACATCTTCTCCAGTACATCATTTTGGTTGAAAGAAGTTTTTGTGACATATTTTTATCTGTGACTCACACTTCTGACCCATACGTCAGAACTGGCCGAATCATAGTCTGATATAACCTTCTTTTTGTTTTCTTCGTTAGGTTCTTACTCCACAGAATTGGATGTAGTGCTTTTTTCTTTTTCCTATCTTCTTTAGTATATCTTTATTACCTTTTCCGTCTTCCTCTATTGTAACTTCTAGATATTCGTATTGTCTAACTTTTTTTTTTATTATTCCGCTTTCTGTTTCGATGTCTTGTCTTATGCCTACTATAGTCATGTATTGTGTCTTTTGTATGTTTATCTCTAAACCCCATTTAGTGAATTCTTCTATGAGTTTATTTATCATGTAAGTCATGTCTTGTTGGTCTTTCGCAAGATCTACCTGATCATCTGCAAAGAGGATTTTATACATATCCCAATGGAGCTACTTTTTCTTATGTACTGTTTTAAAGTGTTACAGAGATAAATTTTAAACAGGGTTCGAGAGAGAGGAGCCCTGTTTAACCCCTTTTGTTTGTGAGAAAGCCTCAGAAGTTTGATTTACGACCTTAACAACCGCTTGGGTTTCGCTATACAGTGTTTTTACGGCGTTTATATAAAGGGTGTTTTTTATAGAGGTATAAAACTTTAAGTTGGCAACACTTTTTTAACTGGCGGCCATTTTATCAGCTGTTAAGTGATTTATGTTTAGTTTGGTTTGGCATTTCAACATGAATAGACTGACGCCTGAACAACGCTTCCAAATTGTGCAAATTTATTTTGAAAATCATGGTTCTGTTCGAAATACGTATCGCGCACTACGTCCATTTTACGGTCAACATAATCGTCCATCAGAGCAATTAATTCGATTAACTATGGAACGTTTTCGCACCACGTTTACTCTAAATGATAATACGCATCCACAGAGACGTCGTACAGTGCGTACAGAAGAAGTCATTGCTGCTGTAGAGCGTAGCGTAGAGGAAGACCCGAATCAGTCTATCCGCCATCGTGCACAGGAATTGGATATGTATCCATTCACTTTATGGAAGATTTTGCGGAAAGATCTTGGTTTGCGTGCTTACAAAAACCAACTCGTGCAAGAATTGAAGCCACACGATCACCTAGATTCGGTGAATGGGCCTAAAACAAGATTGCCGTTGTTCCTGATTTTCATAAGCGAATTTTGTTTAGCGATGAAGCTCACTTTTGTTTGAATGGATACGTCAATAAACAAAACTGCCATATTTGGAGTGATGATAATCCTTAAGTGTATGTTGAGACACTGTTACATCCAGAAAAACTGACTGTTTGGTGTGCTTTATGGGCTGGTGGAATCACTGGTCAGTACTTCTTTAAAAACGATGCTGGTCAGAACGTTACAGTCAATGGTGACCGCTATAGAGCCATGAATACTAACTTTTTCGTTCATAAATTGAACAACCATGATGTGCAGGAGCTGTGGTTTCAACAAGACGGCGCAACATGTCACGCAGCTCGTGCCACAATTGATTTATTGAAGGAAATGTTTGGTAACCGCATAGTTTCATGTTTCGGACCCGTGAATTGGCCTCCAAGATCGTGCGACTTAACGCCGCTAGACTATTTTCTGTGGGGATATGTGAAGTCGCTAGTCTACGCCGATAAGCCCGAAAAGATTGATCACTTGGAGGACAACATTCGCCGCGTTATTGCCGATATACGGCCACAAATGTTGGAAAAAGTCATCGAAAATTGGACCTCCAGGTTAGACTACGTCCGAGCCAGCCGTGGCGGTCATATGCCATAAGTCATATTTAAATTATAATGCCAGAAGGTTATCTTTCGAATAAAGTAAATTTCATGTCAACTTAAAAAATTCATCTTTGTTTTATTCAATTTAAAAGTTCTATACCTCTATAAAAAACACCCCTTATAAACTATTTATGCCTGCTTGTTTCATTGCGATCCATAATTTCTGCAAAGGGACGGAGTCAAATGCCTTACGAAGATCTATAAAAGTAGCGTGAAGCTCTATTTCTCTTGCTAGTCTCTTTTCTGCCAGTTGTTTTATTGTAAATATATTGTATACGCAAGATCGCCCAGCTCGAAATCCATTTTGTTTTTCCATTTCCGTGGTTTTCCCTTCTATTTGAGCTGTTGGGGCTCTTTTGTAAAGCTTTCCAATGGACGATGCAATACTGATACCCCGAGAATTACTGCAGTCGCTCCTATTTCCCTTTTTATAAATGGAATTTATGTAAGAGCTTCTCCAATCTGTTGGAATTATTTCCTCTTCGAGACACTTGTTAAAAATTTCACAAAGTAGCTTATACCTTCTTGTGGTGGAGTGTTTAATTAAATCGAGAGGTAAATCCCCTGATCTTGGTGCTTTATTATTTTTCATTTTTTGTAATACTGTTTTCATGCCTTCTAATTTAATAGTATCTACTCCGTTAACTCCTGTTTCGTCTATATCTAGTTGTGTGTCTAAATACTCTCCACGTTGTTCTTCCAATAGGTTATTATAGTAGTATTTTCACTTTTCTATCTCCATGGGATTTATTTTTTTTTATTCGTTTGTGTTTCTTTTAAGACTACCATTGTTGTTAACTGCGTAAGAATACTAGTCTGCATTAATGTCAACATATCTTCAATAGTTATTACATCGGCAATCGTAATTTTCGTATTTCATTTAATAAAGTGATCATACCTATAAAATAATCGAGACGCGTTCATGTGCGTGCTCTATCGGCTCTGGACCTACAATTAAAAACAACTAAGGGACTTCAAAAGGTTTTTGCAACAAAAAGTTCACAATGTCAACCATTCCTGATGCATTTTAGCTTAAACGTGAATACCTTAAATGTTGCTGGTCTTCAAATATTTGTACGGATCTTTCCGACCATTGATTTTTGTTCTATAAAATTACGCTAAAGTATTTTGACTGACCGTATTAACTGGAAAACGCTGACAAAGAAGGCAGGTTTTATTCTTTTTTTGGACAACCAGGTACACCAGCGAATAAACAAAACAAGTCCGTATTATACGTCAAACAATGAAACGACACGACGAATATGGGGAATTTTATGTATGTACTGCCAGTGATTATCTTTCTTTAATGGCTCAAGTAATTTACAATAAAAAGATTTGAAAGGTGTGTTTCCAAATAAGACTATGCATGCGTTTTAGGCTTAATTATTTTTACCACTAAAAAATATAAAAATTACCTCTAACGGTAAATTCTAAGACTTCTAAGAACAGATTCTGTACTGATAAAAAAAGGAAGGAATATTTTAGTGCTATTTATCTTGTAATAAGTTAAGATTTATTTCTGGGATTATATATCTTCTTAAGAAAAAATGAGAGTTAGTGCTTATTTTTTTGGTTATTTTTTGTTAAAAAACCGAAATTCAAAATATCCTATTATCTATGTTAATCCCGTTAAAATTTACTTTGTTGAAAATAGCTGTTCTAATATACACTCACGGACAAAAATATTGCATATTTTATTTTAAACATTTTATATACATATATATATACATATATATATATATATATATATATATATATATATATATATATATATATATATATATATATATATATATATATATATATATATATATTCCTTTAAATCGTACGTATTTTCATTGTTAAATTTCTTATGCTACGGCTTTTTACTTCTTCTTCTTCTTCTTCTTCTTCTTCTTCTAGGTAGAACCAAGTTCTGTTATCTACACAATGCCTCATCGATCCTCGTTTGACGTCGAAATCCAGCTGTCTCTCCATCTTTTGGGGGGCCGTCCAGGCGGCTGTTTGGTGTTTGGTTTCTCTCTCATCACGGTTTTTGCTAGTCTGTCATCGTCCATTCGTTCCACGTGATCTCTCCACTGCCTACGACGGTTTCGAACCCACTTCACAAAATCTCCCACTCCGCTGTCCTCGCGTATTTTTGCGTTTCTTATTCTATCTCTTAAACTTGTTCCCGTGATCATTCTCAGCGTTTTCATTTCTGTGGTTCTCATAATTTGTTTTGTCTTTGTTGTTTCATTTCTTGTTTCTGCGCCGTAGGTCAGTAGCGGTCTTACACAGACCTTGTAGATTCTTGCTTTGCTCTCAACCGTCATGTGTTTATTGTTCCAGATTATGTCTCTTAGTTGGCCTGATATCATGGCCGCTTTGTTGGCTTGTGTGCGTACTTCTTCCGTTACTGCCCTGTTACTTGTTATATGTGCTCCCAGGTATTTAAACTTTCCAACCTGTTCGATACGTTTGTCATCTACCATTAGTTTGCATCTTACCGGTTCTTTTACTATTACCATTGCTTTGGTTTTCTCCACAGATATTTTCATATTATACTGTTTGGCTGTTCGATTGAGATGGAAAAGCATTCTTTGTAAGTTGTCCTCGCTATCTGCTGTCAAGGCAACATCGTCTGCAAAGCATATAATCTGAGCGGTGTTGTGTCCCATTGGGTATCCAATATTTGTGCTTTTTACCTCATCAATGATTTTTACATTTATTGCAATTTATTACAGATAAAACAATACTTAAAAATAGGCTTTAGAGACGAAGAAGCTATAGTATAACCAATTACAAATATTGAATAGAATGCCTTGGCGACTAAAAATCGCTGCTATTTTGTTTGTAACTGTCAAAATGTCATTTCCATTGCTTTATTTGTCGATTCTGTAGTTGTCTTGCTAAGATGCCCTATTTAAGCGATTTAGTATGGGTAAAATTGTTACTTTAGCCTATCAGGGTAGCAGAGGGTGCGGAGAGTGCGTATCCATCAATCGACTTTTTCTTGTATAGTGAAGCCATACAGGGAAACTGGAGAATCCAAAGGCGCCCTGGTCAAGGACGAAAAAGATGTACAACGCCAAGAGATGACCAATATTTGAGAATTTAATCTTTGCGAAATTGCACACTTACAGTTCCGCACCTCAAAAATGAATAACTAATCACAGGATAACTGAATGTAGGTATCAAAACCGTAATAAGAAGATTTAAAGAGGTAGGTTTAAATTCAAAACGTCCTGCCAGACTTCCTAGGCTTCTCTCACGTCACAAAACTGAACAGTTACAATTTGCAAATTCTCATGCTAACTGAAATGAAGACCAATGTGGAAAAGTTCTTTTCACATATGAAACCAGGATACAATTACGGAAGCCAAACGGACGTAGTAAAATATACAGAAGGTCTGGAGAACGGTTTGCAAAATGTAATCTTGAACAAACCGTTAGTTTTTGTAGCAGTTCCATTGTGCTATGGGATGGCATTAGTTGGGAGAGTCGTACGGAACTTATTGAGTTGAATTTAAGAATGACTGCTGACTGGTATATACACAACATCCTTGAGGAGCCTGTTTTACCTTATGCCGGGTTCACTGGGTACGATGAATTCGTGCTAATGCATGACAATACCTGTGCACTTGAAGCAAGAACAGTAGTCCAGTATCTTGAAGCTGTTGCGATTGGCCACCAATAAGTCCTGATGTAAATCCCATAGAGCCTTTATAGGACATCCTAAAGCGACATGTACGGGCACAAAATCGAGCTCCTAACTCAACTGCAGAATTAAAAATTGCTGCACAGGAAGAATGAAATCGGATTTTACAAGAAACGACCAAAGACCTTGTGTGGAACATGCCTAGGAAGATGCAGGCTATCGGTAGAGCTAGAGGAGAAAATACTAACTATTGTAAGGCTTTAATATGTAAATTAATATACGTATAACACTCTGGCACAAGACATTTAACATATAAAAATACATAACTTTGTAAAGAAAAACAAATCAATTAAAGAATAAAATATGCAATATTTTTGTCCGTGAGTGTATTTAAATGTACTAAGTGCGTATCAGACACGCATTATGTTACCACTTAATACAAGTTGTTGACAATGTTAGATTCCTTTTTCTTTAATTTAGCTGCAATATATTTCACTGAAAATATTTACTGACAAGGAAGGTACTCGAAATGTCCGTCTCCGATTTTGATGAAACTATAATATGTTATGGAGAACCCGATAATAAGAGATATATATTTTTTTTGTTATCGGTGATGAAAACCGCACCTAAAGTTCACCCCTAAAAACAGTTTTTTAAAAATATCTCGTTCTAATTAAGATCTTGGTACAAAATAAAGCGGAAATTACTTGTTATTTGAAACTAAGTAAATCTCTGGTGGTTTCATCTCCATACATATCATCCCTTATTTTTTATAAGGTTAAATCAGCAATTTATTTACTTATTTTAATTCTAAAAATTATGAAATTAAACGTAATTCCTCGAAAATATTTTTTTTATGAATAACATAAGTGATTAAAGTTCATGTGTTTCAGGATTTCGACAAAAAAAAACTAATAAAAGGTAAGGGGATGAGTAACTTCATATACTTTTCTTTTATACCTCAAGTTCTATAGAGATATCTTTACAAATCAAAATTGAAGTAAGTTTTTTTTGAAACGACGCAAAATTATGGTGATTCCATCCCCACAGAAATGATCCCTTATTTTATAGGGGTAAGCCTACACTTTTATCACGTATTTTAATTTTAAAATAATGAAATTAAATGAATTTTTTTAAAAATATTTCTTTAATGATCTTATATGTGACTAAATTTGTCAGGTTTCAGAGTTTTCGAAAAACATTTATAAAAGGAGGTAAGTCACCCTAAACATATTTTTTTTTTAGATCTCAAATTCTTATCTTCGCCAAACTAAATGTAAATTACTTGTTATTTGAAATTAAGTAAAACTATGCTCACCTACACGGATTTCATCCCTTATTTTTTCAAGGCTAAGCCTGCATTTGAGTTCTACAAATTTCATAATTTAATGAAAATGAACGTTACGAAACCTAGTGGAAATTTCTAAAAATATTTTTATAGAAAATAATATAAATTAAACTTGACGCATTTCCGAGTTTTCAAAAAAATTGTAAGAAATAAGTAGTGCTTTTTAATACCCTACCATCTATTAGAGAAATATTCACAAAACATGCATACTGTAGCTTGTATGTATTGCGTGTCGTGTATTTGTTTCATTTGGAAAAAATTTGGCGCCTATTTCAAAAATTTAAATTTTATGTAAAAGTTTATATTGTTTTTTTCGCCTTTTTTAGAAGTCCAAATTAAAAAAAATATTTTTAGATTTTTAGTTTTGAACTGAGTTGAGTTTCTAAGGTTGCAAAAAAATACTCATTTTATCCAAAGTTGTAGACCACACTTAACTGAACAACAAAAATTCTGAGAAGTTTTCAAATACCAGTTTTGAATAAAATTGTACCAAACAAATATTTAGTTTGCTATAGAAAATTTGTTATCTTGAATTTTAAAAAATCATTTATAGATTCCTAACCTCCCCCAAAACCCTTCAACACCGATGTTACAAGAACTTGAGGTATGTAAATAGTTCAACATATTTTTTCCGGCATATTGAGTTTGAAGAAATTAATTTAAGATTCGTAATATATTCCCCAAGAACTCTCGGATACCAATTTTGAAAAAATGCATTTGATGTAAAATTTTCAACTTACTCTATTGAATCCGCCATATTAAATTTCAAATAAATAATTTTAAACGCTACATCTAATCTTAATCTACATCCTCGAATTTTGAATATGACTTGGAAATATAAAATTTTTAAACCGGCATATTGAATTTTTAAAAACAATTTATGTATATATCTACTATAGAGTTTTGACAGTTCCAAGGTGTTGCATTATTCCATTTTGCGCCGTTTTGATCCTATTATTTGAATCCGTTGTGTAGTAATCGTCACAACTTAATTATTTTTCCCCATATTCTAGTTTAATTTTCGCCTCTGTCAGTGTGTCTACTGACGTTATGATTTTCCCATTAATACACCAGCTATCGAGGAATTTCTTAACTTGTTCTATATGGGAATATTATAAATTTCGTTTCGTAACTTGCTTTACCATTGTCGATTCGGGGCGACATCTAGTCTGAAGGTTCCTCAAACTTCTCAACGAATGAAATAGACAAATTATTTTCTTTTGCTATACCTTTTAATCCTGAATTTGACAGGTGACTTATTCTTCACTTGGTCTGCGTCGGTAATAGTCGAAGGGAAAAATACTTCTTTAATTTAAAAATAGTTAAGTTACTTATTTAAGCCGAATGTTGTTATCCAGGAAGGAGATGTTGGAAGGAAGAAGCGTTGTGCCTACTCAAGGATCTTTCATATAAGGCCGATGCCATTTGCCTTGGCCTTATTTTTCCTTTTTAAAACAACTAATGTGGCTGTAAATTTTTCATCTCAATTTATGTGTTCTATCCTTTGGGATTTTGAGGTGAAAAGTAGTTGAAATTGTTCCAATAAATGAGTTTAGTTGTTTAGTTACCTTGTCTTTTACCTGCTTGCTATTTATTGAGTTATATTTACTGAAATAAGCCTGCACACAGGAATTTGAGCTGTTTAGCACGTTTCAATGAAGGACTTCTTTTAACCCCGCCTAAGAAAGAAGGCGTTCTTCTTCTGTTTTTCTCTTCTCCTTTTTTTTCTTATTTATCTTTTAGTAAAAACCTTCCAATTTACGAATACTTACGTTTAACTAGTTCTTACACATTACTACACGGTTTAGTAGTGTTGCAACCAGATTTGAAAGAGACAAAACATCTAGCAGTCTCATCTTTGGAATAATAGGGAAAATAAGTATTATTTTTATTTTCTATTTTGAACGGTATCAATTTAAATAATTTTGTTAAATAAAGTTTATTCTTCCTTTTTCCGTTGTTCTATCCTATGATGATGCAATTTACAGGGTTTGTGTTTTGATGCCAGTAGGTCCTACAGTTTGTAACATATCAAATTTTATTTAATCCTTTTATAGCATATCATCATTAATATTTATTGCAATTTTACCTTGACCTATTTCATCTTTTTCCCTCTGTTTTTGCTTTAATTAATTTCACAGTTTAATAATTATGAATTATTAAGTTTTACAGCAATAAATTAAATTGTAATTGTTTGAAAATAAAAATTTATGATTATTGATACTGAAAATTTTACCTATTATATATTTAGCTTTATGCTAGAAATACAGATAGATATTCAATTGGTATTATTTATTAGCGAGTTTTATAGAAATCCTGGAAGATCTACATGCAATTTAGCTGTAGATTTAGTGGCGCCTTGAATTACCCGTCTCTACTCTCCGGCATTGGTGTTAACTTAGCATATTTGCTTGTTGGTGCGGCTACTAACATTCTATTAGACTCTGGTGATTTTGCTTTATTATTTATTTTAGTAATACTTTTATTATTGAATTTCTTCTCACTTAACCGTGAGGTTTTGATGTAAACTACCAGCGTAGCATAACAATGGTAGGTAATTTGCTCTTTTTAAGTTTTTAATAGATATGTTTTTTTATAGTATAAATATAGCCTTTTTATAACAAGCATATAAACTATCTTTTCTAGTATCGCATAATATAACGATAATAATTAATTTCAAAAATCTGTGGTTATAATCACAGAAAAATCACCGACCCACAAACGGAAAAAATAAACATTACCTACATCTTGTTAAACTTCACCATCTCTATTAGATAACACGATCTGAAAGACGAACAATTAAGCATGCGGCCAGTAGTTATTGCCTTAGAAGTAATAACTACATTTTAAGAAAAGCAACGTAATTGCAAAGAATATAAAATAGATAGACTGTGATTGGTCGGCGGATCGCCGCACAGCCATGGTTCCATGAAATGATGTCCTTAGCTGCTAATGGGGCTAATTAGTCGACTCTGAGATTGTCGCAATGGGTGCTGCTTTCCATATAGAAGCGGTCGCGGGTCTGCACGTGCCAATTAAACGATATATTCCTGATTAGGTACACCACCGAGATCCGGTACCGGTATCGCTTTGATAAGTTTCATGGCACCGACTAGGCGATGCTCTATTCAAAAGGAATCTTTAATAAGATTGTGGCTTGTCTTACTATCAATCTAGAGTTTGAACGTTATATAGGTAATCTTGTACTAGGAATACTAGATAAAAATATCTACCTAATTATGCTAGAAGCCACTTGCTTTTCTTCTTAACGTTCAATTGTGTGATTATAATGAAAAATAAAATTTTCAAAAAAATCATCTTTTATTTTATTGTTAGGGAAAAAACTTTTCTAGTGGCCCTTGTAATATATAAATATACGATTAGTTGCCATTTTTGGTAATTGAGTCTTGATGGCTAGAGTCTATTTTTATAGTCTAGTATTCGACTACTCGGACCCAGTTCAAAAGTCTAGATCTTAAAATTAGAAGTTTACAAGATTTTACCAGTAACTCCGCCTACTTGGGAAACAATACTTAATGATACATATACAGGACTTGTCCTCCCTCGACTAGTGTCATTAGTAAGAGTGAAACCTAATTGAAAATTCCAAAGCCAGTCAAAATTCTCAAAATTACAAATGCATAGACGTTTATAAACAGAAGTATTTTTAATTATTTGCACTGTTAAAAATAACCTTAAATTTAATGCAAATTTAATGTCCATTCTACATTATATTTACTGATTTTATATCAAGAATCGTGAATGATTTACATTTACTTTGAATTTAAAGCAATTTATTGAAATATTAGTTCGTTGTATATTAAATTTGTTTAAATGGTATTTCAAATTTTAATAAAATAACTGAAAAGATATTTCAACTTCTGTACATTAAAATTAATTCACTTATAGCCTAATACTAAAGGAATTTACATTATTATTCAATATACATTGCATGAGATTTCAGGAGATGGCGCAATTTGTATTGACCTTTTTCTTTAGTATGATATAAGTTGCTTAAAGGACTCAATTTTCTAATGGTAAGGTGTATATGTCTACTCCGTACTGACGGGAATTAATGAGTTCGAAACCAGCCTAGATGGCAGACACTACCTATAGGAAAAATGTCCACCTTTTCCTGGTAGTTTCAGAAGTATTTGAACTCATCATAATGTTGGTGTATTAAATATATACATATCTCAAATTCAATGAACACTGGCTGTTAATGTACATAGTCACCTTGAAAAGTAAGGATCAAATTTTAATTTTAATTTATGAGTACATTAAATTTAATGGAATAAATTCAGATTAATATAAATTGTTAAATTTAATGCCTTACATTAAATGTATTTAATAAATGTTTATGAAATTTGCTTTTAGCACATTTACATTAAATTTAATACATTTTCTTTTTACAGTGTGTGCAAGTAAAACGAAGGAGTTTAACATGAATTTAAATATTATTCGACTTGCTAGCTGTCAAGTCGGTGCTCGGGTATTTGCATAGACTCGGTTTCTTCTGATTCAAGTAAAACGAATACTTTTGAAAATCGAGTGTGATTGTGAGGCCAATCGACGCGTCATATTACTAGATTTCTTGTTATAATCTACTAGCTGTTTGTCGTGGCTTCGTACGAGTTGATTTTGAGCCAATTCTTTTATTTTAACTTTTGTTTTATACCGATAACTTTAGTCGTTCTTTTATAGTTTATTCCCCAGGGGCAGAACTTGCAAATATACTGCAACCTCTACTTGTTTATTTGCAATTAAATAATCCTTTTTTAAGAATTTTAGAAGAAACATGCTAAAGAACTATATTATTTTAAAAAAAGCGCCACTAGAACTTGGCTCACTCGAATTTTTATTTTGTATGAATTTTTACGAGTTCACTTTTTCTTAAAGAATATATTATTAATGTTAGATTGTATTTAAGTATTATTATCCTTATTATAGCGGTTCGTTATTTATATTTATAAGTGGTAAAAATATAAACATACTACGTGAGAAAAGATAAACAACAAAAAATATGAATAACTTTGAAGAGAACACCGAGTTTCTTCTTTATCCTTGAGAGTTCCATTTTAGTACTATTTTTGAGAGTTTTGCACGGAGCCCGTTTACAATATTTCATTCAGTAGCTCTCAAGTATCTGTCAGTCTTTTGACTGCCGTACTTCACTGTATATTACAATACTTTTTATTATGGTGTTACGTATTCTTTATTTTTTTTAGATATGTTGCTCCCATAATATGTTATTCATTATTGGTGCATCTTTTTACTTTTATGTTTCTTTCTCAGATTTTCTTGTCTAATGCACCGTTATATGTATGGAATTTTTTCTAACACAAATTTCACAAAATTTTGTGCGTTGACTATTTTGTAGCATAAGGTCTTCTGGTTCGCTTGAAATAGACAGGTATTCGGTTTTTCGAATGTTTGCATCTAGTTCCCACTTTCTATACTTTTCCATCCGACTCCAGATCGACATACTTCAAAGCTACGTGGTATCTTGTAAGGGCAAGCCTTTTGTGTTACATTTTATTTTTTCATTACTTTAAGGCCTGTTTTCAATATGTTTTCATATTGTTGGCGAAAAACAACATTCCTGCTTCAAATTTTGTTTTTCATTAAATCCTTCGTAATATAATATGTTTCTGATTTTGACTCTCTGTGTCTTCGTATAGATTCTTTACAATTTTATTAGTATGATACTGATGTTTGTGCTTCAACGAGTAGTATGCTTTTTTTTTTGGGCACTATCATGCGCTTTTTTCAAATAGATACACTTGTTGATCTATCATATTCAAGATACCACATCACCAAAGCTACTTTAGCATTACATCCCACTGCTTTTGTTCCAACTTTACATTGGCATTATGAAGCCTATAAAGTTGAAGAATTATATTTAATGCAAAGAATACAAACCTTTGATAATGCGTGGCTTGATTTCAGTTTGATTCTTATTATGCTTGCAATATTTTTGCTCACCTATACAGAGTGTCCCGAAGTTCCGTTCGTATACTTTGAAGGGATGTTTTACATATGAAAATATGAAAACAATTTCATATGAACATAGGTCTGCGTCACAAGGGAGCTATGACCGTTTACATGTGGCTCTCGAATATGGGTTTTTATTTAATATTTTTAGAACTGCTTGAAGCACCAATGTGCCTTTTAGTATTCGAATTCACATAAATAAATGCTATTTTTTTATGTTAAAAGTGAGTGGTAAATTTAGGCGGGGGTGGTCTGATAGAAGGGCGGTTTGGTTAATTTATCCCCACTTTTCTACATGACACTTTTTTAAAATTCCACATGTAAATTATGAGTCCGTAAAACTCTTTATAAAGGGTGTTTTTTTTTTTATAGAGGTATAGAACTTTAAGTTGGCAACACTTTTTTAACTGGCGGCCATTTTGTCAGCTGTCAAGTGATTTATGTTTAGTTTGGTTTGGCATTTCAACATGAATAGACTGACGCCTGAACAACGCTTCCAAATTGTGCAAATTTATTTTGTAAATCAAGGTTCTGTTCGAAATACGTATCGTGCACTACGTCCATTTTACGGTCAACATAATCGTCCATCAGAGCAATTAATTCGATTAACTATGGAACGTTTTCGCACCACGTTTACTCTAAATGATAATACGCATCCACAGAGACGTCGTACAGTGCGTACAGAAGAAGTCATTGCTGCTGTAGAGCGTAGCGTAGAGGAAGACCCGAATCAGTCTATCCGCCATCGTGCACAGGACTTGGATATGTGTCAATTCATTTTATGGAATATTTTGCGGAAAGATCTTGGTTTGCATGCTTACAAAATCCAACTCGTGTAAGAATTGAAGCCACACGATCACCTAGCAAGGCGTAGATTCGGTGAATGGGCCCAAAATAAGATTGCCGTTGATCCCGATTTTCATCAGCGAATTTTGTTTAGCGATGAAGCTCACTTTTGTTTGAATGGATACGTCAATAAACAAAACTGCCGTATTTGGAGTGATGATAATCCTCAAGTGTATGTTGAGACACCGTTACATCCAGAAAAACTGACTGTTTGGTGTGCTTTATGGGCTGGTGGAATCATTGATCCGTACTTCTTTAAAAACGATGCTGGTCAGAACGTTACAGTCAATGGTGACCGCTATAGAGCCATGATTACTGACTTTTTCGTTCATCAATTGAACAACCATGATATGCAGGAGCTGTGGTTTCAACAAGACGGCGCAACATGTCACACAGCTCGTGCCACAATTGATTTATTGAAGGAAACGTTTGGTAACCGCATAGTTTCACGTTTCGGACCCGTGAATTGGCCTCCAAGATCGTGCGACTTAACGCCGCTAGACTATTTTCTGTGGGGATCAGGGCTGTCAATTTGCCAGTAATTCCTGGCATTTGCCAGGAATAATTAGCTGTGCCAGTAATTTTGCCAGGAATACTATCATGCCAGGGATTTGCCAGGAATAGATTTCTTGTACTCAGAAATTGATAAAATATTAAGGCCAAATGTACATACAATTGATAAGATGCCTCATCTTGAAAATTAAATCTCTCCACTATCTCTTTTTGCTTCTCACATGTAGTTATTTTTTTCTTTATTTTATTGTTTTGCAGTATAAAATTTAAAGGATGGACAATCTTATTATCATCTGTCTTTCTCTAATATTCAGTTTAATTGACCAATCTCAGCTTTTTCTCATCATACGCATTTTGCCAGGAATAAATATAAAACTTGCAAGTATTTTTCTGTGGAACATTTGACAGCACTGGTGGGGATATGTGAAGTCGCTAGTCTACGCCGATAGGTCCGAAACGATTGATCACTTGGAGGACAACATTCGCCGCGTTATTGCCGATATACGGCCACAAATGTTGGAAAAAGTCATCGAAAACTGGACCTCCAGATTAGACTACGTCCGAGCCAGCCGTGGCAGTCATATGCCAGAAGTCATATTAAAATTAAAATGCCAGAAGGTTATCTTTCGAATAAAGTAAATTTCATGTCAATTTAAAAAATTCATCTTTGTTTTATTCCATTTAAAAGTTCTATACCTCTATAAAAAACACCCTTTATTATTGCAAAATACTCACCATAATAATAGTTTAGGAGAAAACCGACTTTAATTAAATCAATGCATAAACTCTGACTTATTTGTGTATAAACAAAACATCACAGTAGGCTTATGACGATTAGAAATTTGAAGCGAAAAAACATCGCATCTTGTGGTTAACGTCAAAACAACAAACAGGCACAATTATCTGAGCTGTAGTCAAACAAATTTTTTGAAAATGTGTGTGTTTTAAGGTCTTTTAAAAGAACATTACCAGAATGTTCAATCTACTTATTAAAATGGAAATAAAAAAAAAGTTTTTTTTTTGTTTTTTATTAGCTGTAAACGTAAAATAAGTATAGAAGTTCAAAAATGTAAAAACGTCACTAGTAAGTCTACATGGTATTTAGCCTTTGTTATTTAAACATTGAAGTTAATTGTTGGTTGAGCAAAAAATAAGTACCTTACCTCAAAAAAGTTACAACAAATGTTGAAAATGATTTTCATTTATCTCAATTGAGGCGACTAGATGATCTCTCATTGAAGTTCTGACTTTGTTACTAACTTCTTGTCAACAATATATGATACGTTATCCTATTTGTTGTACATTTTAGACAGGTACTGAATTAACTAGGAACTTTAAATAACCCCAGAAAAATTTAGATTCGATGAACGAGGAAGCTAAGCAATGGGTCTACCTCTGCCTATTTATTGGTCTAGATTTTTTTGATATAAGTGCTCACGAAGCAAAACACTGATATGATTATACCAAACTTTTGACTTGTACATATCTGTTAATAGTCATAAGTATGATTAATTGTGTATTTTTAGGTATAAAAACGATTGATATTCAGAAAGTTTTCAGAAAAGGAGATTAAAAAAAAAAAAAAAATGAAGATGATGAAATAAATAAAATGTAACAAGATATATTATAAAAAAAATTAATTTAATAAAATACACCTGTTAATACGTAAATATAATTTAATGTCAACTTTCTCGTTTTTTTCCAATGATTTGCTCGTGTAGGATTAAATCGTTTACTGAACTAAATATATTGGCTTCATAAATTTATTTTTGTATTTATTGTGAATCGATTTCCGAAATTGTACCACACATATAAAAACTGGTGTTCAAGTTGTTTTTAATTTGTAGAAATGTTAATTTTTCTTATATTTGTTCATTAATATTTATTTCTCAACACCTGATATGAACCCGATATTTTATCGAAATTATTCAGAGCTCCATCAGGCTGACTGAACGGGATTAAAAATGCCAAGTACTAGTGAGTGTAAAACTGTATATTTTAATATTTCCTGTATTTTGATTTTTTTATCCTCAAGATTTTCGGCACATTATTTAAAAAAAATTAATAGGAATCAATGTGCTATACCAATGTCAATGTTAATAGGAATCGATGTGCTATCCTTTCACACCAATGTCAAAACTTTTTAAAGTATCTTATAGATTATACCTAACAGTTGCTGAACACATTTTAGCCTTGCACGTTTAACATAATTTCTTCCAAGTATATTTTCATACATATAAATTGTGTTTAAAAGTATACCCACCATACCTAGAGTCTTTTGCAAATGTCAATAAATAATCTCCTTAATTCTATTCGACATATATTTGAAAGGCAGGCCCATTCACTCATCCCAGATAAACTCATATATCATAAGGATGGAGCTCTATGGAGGCACTTTTCATGTTGCCGGGCACTATGCCATGTTATGGTTCTTTGCGTTTTCTATAAACTTCCGAAAAGTTCGAAAGATCTTAAGTAGCCTTGTTGTATACATGGCCTTATATAAATGTTCGTAAATTCCCAATCTGGACTGTTATGTGCAATTGTATGATCTATAAGCACAGTTCAATCCCTGTAGAGTTTAAAGGAGTTCTCCAATATAGGTTCCAGACTATTTTCACACTTTCCCTACCTGCAGCCGTTTGAATTTTTCTGTCGACTGGTGATGGATGATTTTGGCGGTTAAATCGTGTCAGTTCTTGTACTCTAATACAGTAAATGCTTGCCATCCTCCCGGATTGTCTCGGATGTTTGACATCCATATGGCATAGATCGTTCTTGTTCGAGGAGTCTCTAATTATGTATTTAAAATATTTTTTCTTATGATTTTCCTATAGACTCATTCAAACGGCTTTCGTATTCCCTTCAGGGGAACATTCACTCATTCCAGATATAATCAGATATCAAAAAGACGAAGCCCTGTGGGAACCCTTTTCTTGTTTTCGGGTCCTAAGTGATGTTACGGTCTCCTGAATTTCCCATAAATTTCTGGACAGTTCAAGCGGTCGTAAATAACACTGCCTCTTGCATAATCTTATACAAGTGTTGACTAAGGCCAAAAGGCCAAATCTTTTGATATTAAGCAGAAAA
Source organism: Diaprepes abbreviatus (assembly GCA_034092305.1). Classification (NCBI taxonomy): domain Eukaryota; kingdom Metazoa; phylum Arthropoda; class Insecta; order Coleoptera; family Curculionidae; genus Diaprepes; species Diaprepes abbreviatus. The sequence continues at coordinate 19,821,205 of JASJET010000055.1, read as the reverse complement.
TTCTTCGATAGTAAGCCGGTTGTTGATAGAACTATGGGGATCATCCGGACGCTATTGATTCCCCACTGTCTGCATAGTTGTACCTCCAGGTATCTATATTTCGCAATCTTCTTATTAGGCTTGTCCCTTAGATTGTTGCTGTTACAGATGGCGACTTCTAATAAAGTTGCTCGTTTAGATGTTTTATTCACTAAAATCAAGTCTAGTCTGTTATGTGCAACAGTATGATCCATAGCACAATTCAATCCCAGTATAGCTTGAACTCATTTTTCTCCAGTATAGGCTCCAGGCTGTATTTATAATATGGCATTTTCTCTACCTGCAACAGTTTGAATTTCTTTGCGAACCCTTGATGGATGATCTTGACGGCTGAATCGTTTCTCTCCCTATAAAGCGATGTAGCGAATACTTCGTATCCTACTGTTATGTAGTAGATTGTCTCTGATGTTCGATATTCATACCGACATTGGTTGTTCTAGATCGAGGGGTCTCTGATTTTGTATTTTAGATTACATAGTTTCTCGCTGAAATGACATGATCTTGGATAGCGAGTAAGAAGCCTTCCGTTTGAGGAAGCATTTTCTCTGGCGTCAATCAGTAGTTTGAAACAAATTTATCGACATTTTCCTGATTAATCTTATTTGGTTTTCGTCCATGTGGCCAGACCTGAAGCTTCTCTTAGTCTGATTGGTGATGAGAAGTCAGTTCAGGTTCCCTCGACCGCAGAGGTGTTGAATCATCTGCGTCGCATATTACCCGGTGTAGTACAGAAGACTCTGCCAGCATGTGAAAATATGAGCTTAGGTTGGTTAGTTGTTGATCCAATTGCTTATCAATTCTTTTTCTTCCTAGTATCTTGGCAGCATTGTCCGCTCAGTTGCATTACAATTTTTGTGTGTTTGTGTTAGGAGTGTTCTGACTTTCCGCTAGACTTTCTATGTCTATCCTGTTCCATTTCATAATTCCAAAAGAGAAACTGAGTGCAGAGCACTCACAAGTGTTAAGTGCCTTAAATAGATTTTTACTCTTCAGACTGGTTCGCAGTACCTGCCTTACCCGTTTTATGAACTGAGTTAAGCCGGTCTTTATAGTTCGTGGGTTAATTTTTTATATGTGTTTCTTGGCCATGTATAGGTCTGCCTTCATTCATATATAGAAAACGGTTTCGTCTTACCTCTGCGTCACGAATATTTTTAATTTAATTTTATTATTATCCCATAGGGGAACATTCACTCTATCCAAATATACTCAGATATCAAAAAGATGGGGCTCTGTGGGGGCCATTTCCATCTTGTCAGTCCCTAAGTGATTTTATGGTCCTCTGCTTTCCCCATAATCTTCCGAACAGTTCGAGCGGACTCAAGTAGCATTGCCTTTTTCATAGCCTAATACAGATGTTCACTAACGCCCAATTCCTTGATATTAAGTAGAAGATTTTTCGGTACTTCGATTGTTGACAGACGGTCTGCGTATTTGCTTACCTGTAGATCTTTGTTTTTGGCGATTTTCTAATTATGCTTTCCCTTAAATTCTTGTTTGGGACGGTAACTTCAAGTAATGTTGCTCGTTCAGATATTTTATCTATTAAATTGAGGTTTTGTCTTTTATGTGAAACAGTATGATTCGTAGACACAGTTTGATACCCGTACAGCTTGAAGTCGTTGTTCTCCAGTATAGGTTTCGGGATGTGTTCATAGTATGACACATTCTCTACTTGTACCAGTTTAAATTTCTCTGCCAACTTTTGATGGATGATCTTCGCAGCTGAATCCGTGTGTTCTGTTATATGTAGGATTATCTTTGATGTTCGGCATCCATATCTGGATCGAGGGATCACTGATTATGTGTTTCAGATAATTTTTAGAAAGTTAGTAGAAAGCCTTCTGTTTCAGGAAATATTTGCTCTGATGTCAAAGAGTAGTTCGACTCTCATTTGTTGATATTTTCTTTGTTGATTTAATTTGTGTGTCGTCTACGAAAGGGCTTTTGTAGCCAGGCTTGAAGCTTCTCTTTGTCAGGTTCGTGATGAGAAGTCAATTACGGTTTCTTAATCGTCCGCCTCGCACATTGCCCGGCGGTGTAGTACAGAAAACTCTGTCAGCCTGTGAAAATATTTGCATAGATTTTTTTCCAATATCCACCGATCCTCTTTCTCAATGAAATTTTGGAAGCATTTTCCGCTCAGTAGCATTACAATGGTGACATTTGTGTGCCTGTGTCAGGAGTATTCTGGCAGAGCACACATAGGTGTTGGGTATCTTAAACAGATATTTACATATTTTTACTGTTCAGATTATTCCTATTTACAACCATATCACAGTGGGATCTTTGAGTTCAGTTCTTCATGAATTGGGATACATTTTTTCTCAAATTTCATGAATATATACAATTTCGTGCTACACTGCGGAAATGGATATCCGAGGTCAACCCAACGTAATAAAGTCTTGTAATATAATACATATCGTGCGGAATTCATGGCTTGTTCTACTAAATTCGATTGTTCGCTTAATTCTTCATAGGTTTTGAAATACTTGTGAACATTTCCGTTTTTGAAAGACATGAAAATTATCGTTTGAGGTTAAGCTAATGTAAAAAAATGCCCATAGGTACAGAAATATTATAATACAGGGTTGATTTTTTTCAAAATCTAATATTCGGTTTTTATAAAACGTTTCCAGAATATTTGCATATTTTTCCATATTATTATGAAAATATCCGTAGTATCAGAAATAAAGGGAGAAAATATATTTTATGTAAAAGGTCATTTTGTGTAGTTTGAAATTATATAAAATGTCGATAGAGGATTAAAGTTTTTTACCTGTTATAGGGATTTTTGAATCGAAATCTTTTTTACTCTACGCGCAGTAATGTGTGAAAGGATAAATATTCTCGAGTATTTAAAAAAGTTTGTTCTTTACTGGGTGTCAAATAAGGGATTTACTGTGGATGACCAATCAATTTCACGTTTTGATTGCTCAAAAGGGCACTTGTTTGTGCCGATGTGTGAGAGTTCACATTATCATGGTGGAGAATGATTCATCGTGTTCGGATGGATGACCCATATGTATAGATCCAAGACTTGTCACCTGTCACGATCTTATAAATGTTTTATGAAGCACTGCGATCATATTATTTGAGCATTTCCTTACACCAACCGACACGAGCTTCTTTTGAGCCATTGTGTGGAATCCAACGTGAATATGGCCTCTTCACGGCCAAATGTTTATGCAATACCTTATATACGCTGGTATTATTAATGCCTTAACCTCACAATATGTCACATGATGATCTTGCATTATCAGTTTACGCATAACATCGATTTTTCTTACACGGCAACTGATTTAGTACGATCTTCATGTGACTCGTTCGTCAGCGAAACACCGCCACGATTGAATTCACTAAATCAGCAATATTCGAAGTGTGGTAATTAAGTTTCGGGAATTTGCCAATAAAAAACCAGCAAATTAAGTTTCGTGCAAAATTGATTATCCATATTCACAATAGTCTTCCTCTAACTCTACACAACGATTCCAACGTTACTCCCATGATTGGAAATACTCTTGGCGATCTTTCAAAGTTAATCCGTTCAGCACCACTGTTACAGCCTCTTTAACCTCCTGTAGGCCGCATGATGGGTTCCCTTAAAATGCGACTTCATCTTGGGAAACTAGATGGGTTTCAGGAAGCAATATTGGGGCTATAGGGTATGTGCTGCAACGTTGGAATGCCTTTTTTCGCCAAAAACTCTTGCACAATGAACCAGGAATGTGCTGGCGCGTTGTAGTGGTGCATGATCCAGCCGTTCTCGGCAAGTTCGGGTCGCACACGTACCCGCAGCTACTCCAGGATGCCAACATCGAACTGTCCAGTCACTGTCTGGCCGGCAGGAACATATTTACGATGAATGATGCCGCGGATATCGAAAAAAACGATAAACATTGCCTTCAGTCGCGACTTGGACATCCTCGCTTTCGTGGTCCGCTCCCTATCCTTTTCCACCCACTACTAACTTTGTTTACGAGTCTCGGGATAATACACAAATATCCAGGCCACATTTCCAGTGACTAACCGACTCATCCAGTCTCTGCCGTCGCTCCGAATGCGGGGCAACAAATCCTCGCAGATCGATTTTCGCATCATGAGTGAGAACTTTTGGCACCATCTTTGCGTAAATCTTTCACATGTTCAAATTTCAAATGTTTAACTCGTCAGACAACGCACGCATGCTTAGGTGCCGGTCAGACGTGATTAGCGCTCAAATGGTTGACATTCGCGTCGGTACGAGAAGTGATAGGAACTCCTTTACGTGGATCGTCTTTTACCGATTTACACCCCTCTTTGGACCCTTTCGCCCATTCAAATACGCGCATTTTCGACATGCACTCGTCTCCATACACCACCTGTAATATTCGAAGGATTTCTGAGGGTTTTTCGTCAGATTTCACACCAAACGTGCTATCGACTTCAACCTTAGACTGAAACCAAAATTAAGGTTTCCCCTCTCTAGACAGATATTGACGAACGACGCAGTGTTGCCAGTTTCTGAGTTATAACTAAATTCCCGGAACTTAATTGCCATATCTCGTACAGTGGTTTTTGAAGTGCTTTATCGCCATATAAAGAATTAGGTTTGTCAATGCACTATTGTTGAAATAAACCACCTGGAAAGTTATAAAAAAATCGCACGAAAACGTTTACTAGTTAATTCCATTTGTTGACAGATATTAAATTTTGAAGTTACTATAAGCAACACAAATAAATGAGTACCCGAACCGTCTAAAATGTTACACTTTACAATGAATGTGTCAGATGGTACCTACCAACGCCGGTGTTGCCAGTTCCGGAAATATAAACAGGTACTCGTATAATGATGTTATTTCAGATTTGTTGTAAATTAGAAAATATATTTTCCTTAACTTGTTTAATTTATCGCAACAGAAAATGATCAACGTTTGTTTGAAGGTTGTAGACAATGATGAAGATTGACTAAAATGTGGTTGTCGGACTTGCATTGTCTTTATTTTTGTTTATTTTTACGACGTTGTATAAACAGTTTATACTTGATGATGATTAGAGATACAACCTAATCGAAACATCGTAAAAACAAACAAAAATAAAGACAATGCAAGTCCGACAACCACATTTTAGAAAATGACCAGTTTTCACATTAATAAAAGATAAAAATAAAAAAGTTTTATGAAAAAACTGAAAAGAAATAAGTATCAGATTATTTTTTTTTCAAAACTAGATGGTCGTAAATAAACTAATATACAGATTTAAAAAAAAATTCTGCTTCGAATATAAATTTTTAGATCTTGATTTTACTTCAGCAATCACATGGAACGTACTATACATACAGTAAGTCATTCCTTTTCGTACTAATACTCAACGGACCGTCAGCGGACGTGATACTTGGGCATTTTGGTTGACTTTTGGTGGTCAAATTACGGAGAAATCAAAATTGCGATTGCCTTTGAAAAAGTGTTTAAAATGTTTAAATCCCATAAAAATACTCGTACATTATAGGTACTTAAGTGAACGCTGGTTAAAATTAGCGGAGCAATCGCTTAAAATTGTTCCAAGAAGAAATCGTTCAGTCTGTATCATTTTCTCCTTACTTTATCAACTTAAAATAACTTTAACAATTGATCTGAAGGGATTTTTAAACATAAATAAGATATTTGATATACCGTGAGTCTAAAGAAGTAAGCTATATTGAAAAATTTCCATTTAAAAATATTGGTAAAAATTATGAATATACTGAAATACAAAATTAATTTTCAATTTTTCAAAGATTTTTATTTAGGATTTGGGCGTGGTCGCAATTTATAACGTATCAACGTGTCTTTTGCAAAATATTTATCTCATTTTCCATAAGATCTGATGAGATACACTAATGTTTGTTAATGAGGTTAACAGAATTGTATTAATTCACTGTTCTGCATGAAAATCCTTTCAATAATTTCTGTAACCCTTACCCGGACATGTAAATTGTACGTAGCGATATATAAATTGTCATAGCGAAGTTGCTATATCTACATTTTCTCTAAGTTTAGGGATCTGTGCACAATCTAGCAACGTCGTATGGGGGCGGTTGGGATGATCCCCCCACCTACGAAGTTTCAACCGCGTAGCTTAAAATAACAGAGATAGCCATTAAACCCCATGGAATTATAAATTATCGAAGGGCCCCTGTATACAGGAATTGTCATTGCTTCTGGTACTCTCAGTTCCGGATGTTTCTAGAAAACACCAGATATACGAAACGAGTATATTAGCAGCCGGCCGGTCGTCGTAGGATCAGTATTGGATATACGAGCGAAGTGCCAAGAACTAGCGAATAGTAATAGTTTGCTATATTATTTTCACCTTGGCAGTGGCATAGCTATGGGCTGGCCGTGGAGGCGGCTGCTAGGGGCGCAGATCTCAAGGGGGCGTACTCACAAGCTTAAAATTTAAAGTAATTGTATTGTTTCTCTTTCTACAGAACAAGTAAGAACTAATTTTATATCTAATGCTTAAATGTGTAACTTAAATAGCACTTTAAAGTTATTTTATTGTTCCTCTTCCTATAAATTAAATTTTGGGGAGCGAATAATTCAAATCTTGCCCTGGGCGCTCATGACTTTAGCTACGATGCTGGGTGAAGTGACACTGAAAGCTCAACTAGACTTTGAGCTCACTTATAAGAAAAGCCAACAAGATATATTTTGGATGCGAAGTTGGTGATCACGATAAAACTTGGGCTCCAAAATTTGCTGCCACATGTGCTTAATAGGATGACTACTGGATATTCACAAGTCTATAAAGTTTGGAGTGCCAATAATTTGGCGGAAACCTGAGAATCATGTTCATGATTACTACTTTTGCTGAATCTTATCCTAGAGTTTCCTAGTAAAATGAAGCATAAAATTGAATATCTTAATATCCTTTTAGCCATGAGACCCGTACTTCGTAACGCTTCTAGTATACCTGTCCCTAAACCTCCAGAGAAATACGAAATGACTCGGAATAAGATGAACTGGAAGGTTTTGAATCAAAAGCCAACCCCAATTTTCACTAGAAAGACGACTATGCATGTACTCGTCGTAACAGTAAATTGTCCCATTTTATACAGGGTGTCTCAAAAGAAAGTTCACATTTAAAAAATCGATTTAAAAAAAAGTCAGGACTTTATTGAAAAAATGTTTATTACATATTAAAATACATTGTTTGGGAATTTATTTTCTTTTAATTGTGCCAGGGAAGTCGGTTTGTTGGCGTAAACTTTTGATTTGACATAACCCCATAGGAAAAAGTCCATAGGTGATAAATCAGGACTGTGTGGAGGCCAACTTATGTCACCTTTCTTTGAGATCAATTTGCCAGGAAAAATTTCAGGCACTCGTGGCAGAGACATGTTGGACGTGTGTGAAGTTGCTCCGTCTTGCTGGAACCATGTTCTTTGATTATAGCCAGGAAAATTTTGCAGTTCAGGCACGAAGAAGTCGTCTAACATCTCCACATACCGCTCTGAAGTCACTGTTACTGTGCGCTCCCTTTCATCTTCAAAAAAGTACGGGCCGATAATTCCTCGCGCCGACATCGCAGCCCATACAGTCACTTTCGGCGAATGTAGAGGTTTCTGATGTTTGTGTTTTGGATTGTTTGCACTCCAATAGCGGCAATTCTGCTTGTTTACATGACCATTAAGATGAAAATGGGCTTCATCCGAAAAGAAGATGTTGGTAAACGTTGAAAAGCGTTCAGTCATCTGGTTTACGAAGTCAAGCCTCTGACCAGCATCCTGAGACTTCAATTCTTGCACCAACTGATTTTTATAGGGGTTGAGCTTTAAATCTTTGTGTAAAATGCGGAATAATGATGACCTATGCACATTTAAAGCAACAGCACGCTTACGAATCGAAACGTTTGGGTCGTCACGAACAGACTGAGTAACACTCTACGTTTTCGACCATTCTCGAAGACCTTGGACGCCCGGATTTTGGTTTATCTAGTGTTGAACCGGTCTCTTCAAACTTCTGGACCCATTTTCCAATAAGTCGAGTGCTTGGCGCATCATTTAAGTGGCGAATATGTCGAAAATTGCAGAATTTTCTAGGCGCTACAGTCGCCGAATTACCTTTTTTGTAAAACTCACGTACGCACAAAGCACGGTCCGCTCCCGAGAAACACTCCATAGCGACTAAATTCCCAAGAGCCAGGCTACCGATTGACATACCCCCCGCGCCGCTCGGAATAATTGCGTTCACGCAATAAGCAAAACAAATGTGTACTTTCTTTTGAGACACCCTGTATCTCAGGAAGAGCTCACCGACCTAATTTGTAATTTGGATCTTCCTAAAACAAAGTCACAGCTGCTTGGAACTCTTTATAGCAATGGAATCTCTTACAAAAAGGAATGAAAATTTCCACGTTTCGGAAATGGCAGTCTATGCTGACAGTATTTTTCTCAAGGGCAAATGACTTAATTTACTCTCATGATATTTCGGGTTTAATCAACGAACTTGGTCTTTCCTATAAACCAATCGAGTGGCGATAGTTTATTGACTGTTTTGAAGGTTTTATTGTTTAATGGAAATGAACATGTCTTGAAAGAACGGTACGAGAACAAGCGTATCTTACTTCAAAACATAAAATGCGAAGATAATAAATGAAATATCGGTGCCAATCTAAAGTTATTGCATTACTTACAGCACTGTAAAGTAGCTACACCAAATATTGTTGTTTTTTTTTATGCGAATGGAACAGCAGAGCCAGAATCCCACATTCTTTCGTTAAGGAATGGCCGTTACGGAAAAGATTGGGCCCGGTCTGACAAACGTCATTAGTAACGCAGCAGAAAATCTATTTACTTCCTCCGCTCATAAAACTAGGGCTTTTACAAAATTTGGTTAAAGTCTTAAATATAGAAGGAAATGCTTTTCTTTATGAGGGAAAGCTCCAAGAAGGAATGTGTTCGTTGGACCACAAATATGAGAACTTTTTAAAGTAGAAAATTTGGAACTACACTTTTAGTCCAAGCCATAGGTAAAAATTGGTGCTGTAAATTCCGAGATGGATGTGGTCTATCCAGAGGTGATAGGGACAAAGTAAAAACAAACCTTACATAAAATATAACAGCAAAAAATTTTTTGAGGGGGGCAAGAGGGGAGGATCAAAGTGGACTAAAACAGATTTTTGCTCTAAATAAAATTTTTATAAAAAAAATTGAACCGACTTCTAAAAGTGCGCTAAAAAGTGAAAAATAACTGTAAATATTTATATGAAATTGAAATTTTTGAAGTCGGCGCCAAACTACTACCTGACAAAATGTGATTCGCATAAACCGTTATATTAGTAGTTATTTATTTCATTTAGAAATAATTTGGCGCCGACTTCAAAAGTTTCAATTTCATATAAAAATTTATAGTTATTTTTCACTGTTTAGCGCACTTTTAGAAGTCGGGTCAATTTTTTTATAAAAAATTTATTTTTCGATTTTTAGTTTTTAATTCATTATGATATTCATAATTATTCGAACTTAGTGCTAATCGAGATTAGTGTACCTCGGAATGACTCCAAGGTGGCAAAAAGTACCTCTTTTGTTCAGAATTGTAAATTACCCTAAAATGAACCACTAAAAATTCTTTGATTCTTATAGTTCTCCAAATACCAATGTGTCAAACAAATATTTAGTTTGTGATAGTAAATCCACCATTTTAAATTTCAAATTAATTTTAGATCGGTAATGTAGGCCCCAAGACCTTCCAATATCCATATTTAAAGAATTTGAGACGTAAATTTCTTAGCCCGATATATTTTATATTGTATATTGAGTTTGTATACGCTCCAAGAACCCCGCAATATCAATTATATAAATGTAAAATGTAAAATTTTTAGCCCCTCATATTGTATCTTATTATCCTAATAGATGTAAAAAATTAACTTTATATTGGTAATACACCACCCTCCAAAAAACCTAATTTGAAAAAATGCAGATAAGGTAAAATTTTCTTCCTACCATATTAGAGCAGCTATATTGAATTTGAAAAAAATAATTTTAACGTCTTAATCTAATCTACATCTACACGCTTCAAAGTTCCCTAGTACCAATTTTAGATGAAATTCAGAAATTTAAAATTTCTAAACGGTTATATTGCATCTGACGTATTAGATTTTCTTAAAATAATTTTATACTCAATTTTTACATCCTCAAAAACGATTTAGTTCCACATTTGAACAAAATCGAAAAATGTAAAATCTTTAGTCAGTTATATTGCATTCGACATATTGAATCCTGAAAAATACTATTAAACTCATAATTTACATCCTCAAAAACCCTCTATATCAGTTTTGGAGAAAGTGGAAAAATGTAAAATTTTTAGGACAGATTGAGTATTTCAAAAATTATTTTAATTTCGTAATTAATACTAACAAAAATCCCCCAATACTGACTTTAGACAAAATCGAGAGATGTAGAATCTTTAATCCGCCATCTTAGAACCGCCATATTTAATTTTTTCTAAATAATATCAGATTCGTAATATGCCATCTCAAAAACTCCCCCATATCAATTTTGAAAAAAATTGGACAAAATTAATTTTTAATCCACCATATTGGATACGCCATATTGAATTTTTTAAAAATATTTTGAATTCATTATGTGCGACCTCGAAAACTTCCCCACACCAATTTTGGAGAAAATCGAACAAAATTAAATTTTTTTGTCCGCCATATTGAATTTTTTAAAAATAATTTAAGATTTGTCATGTGCGACCCCGAAAACTCTTCCGTACCAATTTTGGAGAAAATTGGACAAAATTAAAATTTTTGGTCAGCCATATTGTATCCGCCATTTTGATTTTTTTACGGTACAACCCCGAAAATTCCTCCATGCCAATTTTGGAGAAAGTCGGAAAAAATGATTGTAAGCGCTATCTTGGATTTTACAGCACCAATTTCATCTAAAAAAATATGGGACCACAGCAGCACCTTTCTGAACGTAACGTAAAAAATTTCATTCAAATCGGTGCAGCCGTTCTGGAGTAATCGGTGTACATACATAAAAAAAAAATACATACGCGATGAATAGATGTCGGTTAAAAAGGGGGTTTGCCATATTCGGAATTTTTCGAGCTACCCCAGATTAAAAAAAAAAACACCGAATTTGGTCTATTCGTTGCTGAAATAAAGCGAATTTTTCCTAGCGCTGCTGATTTGAAGCTGCTAGTTCAATTTTCTTTCACGCGCGAGAGCTCTATTTCTTTATATAAAAACACTCCTTTTTTAAAGCAATATTTAAGGGGTTGAAAATTAATATTTTCATTTGCCTCTAACACGATATCAAAGTTTAGGCTTTCATGAGAAAATTGAACCTTTGTTAAGGTCAAAATGTTCACTCAATAAAAGTTATAGCAATCAACATTTTGCGTCTTGAGATAAAAAATTAGCAATATATCAGCAACAAATTATCCGATTTACTATTATAAAATATCATTTTATTCAGATAAACGAGGGCTTCTTCCCTTTAAAAGCAAAAAAGTGCAAAAAAAAATTTTGCAATCCATAATTGATGTGAAGAAAATGGTTGATTTTGAGGAGTTTTTGGCATTTTTGCAATAACAAATTAACAAAAATGATCGCACAGAAATTTAAATTATAGGTTTTTAAAATCTCTACAACTTTCATTTGAAACTTTTTTTCCAAATGTGTTTATTGGCTTGTCGATTCAAAAAACCTGTTTTAGCCAACTTTGACCCCCCGTCTTGACTCCCAACCAATTTTTTTCTGTTACATTTTATGTAGGGTTTGTTTTTACATTGCCCCCAGCATCTCCGGTTAGGACTCATCCATCTCGGAATTTTTGTCACTATTTTTACCTATATCTTGGACTATTTCGAGAAAAGAAATTAGGGCGTGGACTGTCTTGAAAAATGTATGAAGCAAATTCCTAGGTAACAAGAAATCGGAGAACTACAAAGATCTAGTTGAAGAATTTATCCAATCTTTTGACAAGATAAGTGAAGCGGACTATTGTTGGACTCTCAAACGTGAAACCCATCCTGGCGAATACAAGCGGAAAAGACAACAAAATAATTTATTTGATTGCATTACACTTTTTCAATACAAAAATGAAATATATTTTGTAAAAAAGTCATTTTTTTTTATTTTTGAAAATTCACTAGATTGCTTACGGTTGGGGTTTCTCATATTTTGTATTTTTCTTTTCTTTTCTAAAAACTTATGGGTGATAGGTAAAAACCAAGCTCATTTTTGAATGCAGTACATTACAGTAGACACCAAAAACCCAAAAAAAAGTCAAAGAGCGACAAAAATTTCAAAATGCATGTTACATTTAAAGAATATTTTAAAAATAACAACATAGAAGAAAGAAGATTGATGATTCAGTCTGAAAGTGAAACGTTAAAAAAAACTCTTACCATTTTCAATATTTTCAGATATATGGCATTAAGTGTGATATGGCATTAAGAAATCAAACTTGAAAAAATAAAGATATATCACCACAACCTGGAAAATCCGTATAATTACATGTCTTTTTTTGTCTCTGAAAACGACATTTTTAGACTGCTGGGCCCTGGCAGTTAGTTATTAAAGATTTTGAACGCAAACTGCACACAACAACTCGGATCACTTCCGGCTTGCATCGATAGTAATCTGGATTATTATCATTTCGTTAGTAATTATTATACTGTGAACACCTTTACAGCTGAGTCGAGCTTGACCTACATCAAGTGAAGCATGCGTTTTTATTCCTTTTATGGTGGTCGAAAATTGATGTTGAATAATTATTGATTAATAAATGCAGAAGACATGCAATGCGGAAAGACATAAGTAAAAACAGAGTGACTCGATCTACAGGGAGAATTAAGCTTTTTTGCTAAATATCTGTTATCTACGTCATCAATCACGTAAACGTCAAATAAATTATTTTTTAAAAAATTTTTTCAAGATTTTTTTGAATTATTGAATAACGTAGCCAAAATCCAAACATGTGATAATCTTAGTTTAACCTTATACTATGAAACTGGACTCCAATTGAGTATTTGATCAACATTTTAATACGGTAGGAGGTAGAAGAAAAGATAACAATAACGTTTAAGTTTACTCAGCCCCGCTGAAGCTTTTAGTGATCTCGAAATGAACCCTTGTTCTAATCTGATAATAGTTCAGTATTGTAGAGAAAGACTAGGATTTATTTGATTGATAATATTGTGAATTTTATACTTGATCGCTTTCCATTTCAAAATGAGAAAAAAAGCTATTTTTGCATTATCCTTAACATTAGTTTTAATAGTATTTTATATAAAACTACGGTAGCTATTTAGGCTAAAATTTACATTTTTTCTGAATGTTTTGTAGCGAAGGTTGTGGAAATAAAAATGTTTAGTTTTTAAATTTACTCACTTTACAGCTTAGCTTGTCAGTAGTCTCTTTTACACTTATTTTTATTTAGATTCAGCCAATAGAGTGTTGACAAATTAATCTACAATGTAGATTCAAATCAAAAACTAGATATTTTTGGCAAATTTCGTTTTCATTTTCCCGATCTCCACCTCAAAATAAATCTTTATATATATATATATATATATATATATATATATATATAAATATATATATATATATATATAAATATATATATATAAATATATATGTATGTATATATATATATATATATATATATATATATATATATATATATATATATATATATATATATATATATATATATATATAAGATTATTGGTAAACATTATTCTCGTGTTAAAAAATGCGGAGAACTCCAAGAAAATGAAAAAGCTCCGGGTTCAGAAAGTGACGATAGCGCTGTTTCATCCTCATAAGGGACTCATCAGCATCTTTCGTGTATCGAGTTTCGATATATTTCTTTTTTAATGTACTGTCGTGCCATCACATAACGATTTTATACAACACTGTTGGTTTGTGTTGCTCTTCTGTTATCTCCTGTAATCTTTCCTACAGCGGCTCGTGCTTTACGTTGTCTAAAGCTTTCTGATAGTCAGTAAAACAGACGAAAACATCTTGCATTTGGTCATAACACTTTTGCGCAAGTAATTTCATTGAGAAGAGTGCTTCTCTAGTGCCAAGTCCCTTGATAAAGCCAAACTGTGTGTCGCCACTCATGTCCTCACACTAAGAGCTTGGCTCATAAAGCTTATGAGTCTGTAGTCTTCGCAGTTCTTGGGGTATGTTTTCTTTGGGATAGCAATAAACGTAGACTTTAACCAATCCACTGGGATTTGCCCAGAGTCATATATCACGTTTAAGAGATATGTAAGTTGTTTAATGCCAACTTGCTTTAAAACTTCTGCATATATATCGTCGTGATCTGCACTTTTACCATTCTTCATACAGTTCATAGCATACCTGACTTCAGATTCAAGAATTTTAGGACCACTCATGTTTTCAGTGGGGGCATCTGTTCGTTGATCATTGAACAAAGTTTCAGCATAATTCTTCCAAGTTTCCTTTAATTTGTCGGTATCCATTATGGGTCTTCCTTGTCTATTTCTTATTGATGGCAATGTTGTTGTTCTATTTGTTCCAGTTATTTCCTTGATTTTTCTATGGAAATTAAAGGAGTCGTGCAGCTGATGAAGTCTTTCAGCCTCGTCACATTGTTCTTGAGTCCATTTCTCCTTAGCTTCTTTTATTTTTCTTTTGATAGTGCGATTCAGTTCCTTATATTTTTCATGCTGATTTTTAACAAGCCGACGTTCAGCCATCAAGTTAATATTTCGTCGGTCATCCATGGTTTGATTTTTTCCTGTTTCGATCGACCAAGAACAATTTCAGTAGCTGATAGGAATTTTGTTTTTAGCATAATCCAGATCTTATGAACCAATATAATCTTAATGCTCCTTTGCATTGCGGGTTGTTTTAATGCCTGAATATCGTATTTTCGGAGTCTACGTCGTTTTGACAGTAGCTTACATCGAAAATAGAAGTTCACAACAAGAGGGTTATGATCTGAGCTGATGTTTGTTCCTGGATAGGTGGCAACACGTCTAATGCTATTCTGATATCTTTTGTTGAATGAAGTCAATATGGTTGCGTACAACATTTTCCTGTCCATCTTGACGAGACTTCCAGGTGTATAGAGTCTTCTAGGGAGTTTCTGTCACCTAACCCCAATGTCCCTATTATACCTTCCTTAGTCCTGCTACCGACCTTTGCATTGAAATTACCCATCACTATATTGATATTTTGAGGCTTTAATGAGTGCAAAACTTTCCGGACTTGCCCATAAAATTGTTCAACTTAGGTTTCTGGCTTGTCCGCTGTAGGTGCATACACCTATATTACATTGACGTTAATGGGTCTGGCACTTATTTGCAGAAATATAACTCTGAGTATGCTACATTCCTCACAGACCCATCTAACTTCTTAGACACATTAAACTCACGCCATTTCTGTGATCTGGGTCATTGTTTCCGGAGTAATAAAATGTTGTTCCATCCTTCCATAACACTTTTATACTTTTTATTTATATATTATGTACATCATTAATTAAAAAATTTGAAAAAAAAATTTATATTAAAATATTATAACTTGATTTTCTATCCGAAATGTCACATTTTTTTCCTTAATCGTTTTTTGTTGAGTGCGTAGATTTTTAAATAGAGTATATTTTCAAAAAATGGTGATTTTTGCACAAAAACAGCAATAAGTTGATAAAAAAATTGAATAAAAATACGCTGTTTATCTCATTTTATAGCTTATACAATTACCTTTCAAATCGTGTTGAGTTTTTAACGACACGTTTATTTACGGCTGCTATTCAAGCGGTCAAAAATGCACTTAAAATTTTTCAAAATTTTACAATTTCAAGCAAGAGACAGTACTTATTCCAAAAAAAAATATTTCAGACTACTTTGAAATGGTATCACAACAGCTTTTAAATGAAAGATGCCAAAGTCTTTTATGATGTATAGTTTCTGAAATATCAAATTTTCATTTTTTTTTTGGAGGTGAGCTTTTGAGCGTTAGTGTAAGTTGGGATCATCTCAGCCTAACGTGTAGTTACTGTTTAATACTGCAAGGAAACTTAATACTAATTTTATTACAAATTCAATAAGATTTCTACAACTGTTTATTTCTTTTAATAGTTTAATTCTTCACTCTGTACAAAGAACATACAATAATCATGGATATTATGCGACACGTCCAGCTATTTTCAGCCTAATTGTATGATTATTGGTAAGTAAAAAGTTGCGTTTAGGGTATAGCGTGGTACACTTGCTGTTTTATGTATGCAGATGTCGTTCTTTGCCCCCTGGCCACTAATTCGTCTTGTTCGGCATATTCAACAAGTTGACGTCGCAAAACCGATTTAACAAAAAAAAGGCGGTTTTTTATCGATGTCTTTATTGCAGCTGTAGGTGGGTATATACTATATCCGCAGGTACCATCAGACGAGTAGAAAAGTAACGGTTATTTCTAATATAAAAGAAATACCTTTAATAAAGAAAATTTCTGATAGATATGCTTTACTAAAATACAGCGGAAGACAAAAGTATAGGCACAGGACACATTTTTTGAATTACAGCAAGCCTAGCTTACTAAAAGATATGTGTGAATCCAACAACAAGTCTTGTGAACTAGGCAGTGAAAAATATATTATTTAATGTAATATAGCGAGTCGC
Organism: Diaprepes abbreviatus; assembly: GCA_034092305.1. Lineage (NCBI taxonomy): Eukaryota > Metazoa > Arthropoda > Insecta > Coleoptera > Curculionidae > Diaprepes > Diaprepes abbreviatus. Next base: position 19,804,538 of record JASJET010000055.1, on the reverse strand, counting down.
GACGCAAAAAAGGTCACGAATTATGGTTTTGGCGGGACCGCCTTTATTAAATGCACTTAAGATTCTTTAAGTTTTCAATTATCATTACACTAGTTATATGATGTGATGCTTGAAACCACACTTCAACTCAGGGAGGGATCCAGCCTCTCTCGTTGGGGGGGGGGGGCGGTGATATCACAAAAGTGCAGTATGGCAAGCAAAAGTAAGTTGTCGACGGCGGGGGGGGAGGGGGAGATACCAGCAACATTCCCATTTCTAGTGTAAAAGGCAGGGTCAGGTCTAGTATAGGAGGCAGATTCGGGTCTATTTTCTTGAACTCAAAGCTCTTGCTGGGGGGGGGGGCTATCGCAAGAAAAACAAGTTGTCAACGGGGGAGGGGGAGTGCCAACAGCATATACATTCCTAATATAAAAGGCAGAATCGGCTCTATTTTCCTGAACTCAAAGCTCTTGGGAAGAGGAGGGGCGATCGCAAGCATACACATTCCTATACTCTATTCAACTAGAATTAGAAAGAGTAATAAAACTGTTACTGCAACCTCCAATGTACCTGCTCCAATACCGCAGGTAACTGAGGACAAATTTAATTATTTTTAAATGTTATAAGGTTTTATAAATTTACTGCAACAATATAATTTCTGATAGTTCAATTTAATTTCTGTCAGTGAGCAAAGTACACCTTACAGTGTGTCTTTAGTAATTTATCTTGTTTGTGCTTGTTTTTATATATTATTTGAGATTAGTGAGATACCCAAAAGATATGGCTTCCACCTCTATATTTACTCGAAAATCGTCAAACCAGGGCATTTTTTTTTCAACGAAAAACTTATTACGATGAATGTTTATGATGCCTTAAGATATCAATATCTAGATAGTAATGTTAAAAGCTCTGTTGAGATGGGTTCCACCATGACAGGAGTGGGAAAATCTACTACGTACTAAATACTGAAGGAGAAAAAAAAAACACTGGAATCGTTAGTACTCCCAAGCCATATTAGATCACAGGCAGACGAAAAACCTTGTTGGAAGAAGAGATGAAAATTGCAATAAAAGGAGTTGTACATACATTTTATTATGAGAAACAGATCACAACCGTCGACAAAATTCTAACTAAAATCAATGAAGATCGGGATTTACCTGAAATTAAAAGAACTGAGTTTTGGAAATTGCTCAGAAAACTTAATTTTTGCTGGGAAATACCAGATAGGAAATCTGTTCTTATAGATCGTCCGTAAACTGCCCGTTGGAGAAGGAAATATCCCTCTCAAGTAAAAGGTAGAGTTGCTAGAAATGCACAATTTACAAAATTAGTAATTTAACTGAACATTTGAAAGATTTTTTTGAATAAAGTTACTGCGAAAAATTGGGAAAAATATCCATATAATAAAAGAATAAAACAAAATGTGGAAATTCGATCTTATGATCAGTGAGATAGAAGAACCAATTATAGTTAATTTGAGCGAAGATAGCGTAACTGACTTTGATTACGAATTAGATACGTAATGTTTACCAGTATAAACATAATTTATTATTAAAATTTTTGATTTTGTTGTATTTTATTGTTTAATGTTGTTTATATATTTTTTTATTTTTTATATATTTTTATTTTAGTGTGTAACCGTAATTTTTTTTATTATTTATTATTGTATTTGTGTCTTTTTTTAAGCGTGTAGAATTAACACGTTTATTTTAGTTTTTGGGATTATGGAGTTTCCATATAATAAAGTACGTTAAATTAAGATGCCAGTGCAACAGAAATAAAAATAAGTAGGTCTAATTTTAACTGTAACATATAAAAATTAATTACATTTGAATTCCTTTTTAGTGTTTAATTGTAATTCTGCAGATGGTTTAAGAAATAAATAAACTGAAACATAAAATGTCCTAAAAATGTTTTTAATTAATAATAAAACGACCGATAGCCCCAAAAAAATTTGTATATTTTATGGACGAATTTATTTTTTTTATATGTTTAACTTCTTGTATTTTTGACAATTTTATTTTGTAAGTATTTAAATTATAACTTAGAATTTTTTGAGAGAAAAAGGCAACGTTTTAAAATCTTTTTTAACACTTCACACTTCCAAATATCTATTGTTATTCAACCCAAATAGTCCATTATTATAGACCGGTATTTTTGACTATAAAATTTCTAACCCATTCCTATGAAAAATATATGTGTATAACAGATTTTTCCAAAGACACCGAACTAAAGAACACACAAGTAGTTTGCGAAGAAAAAAAGGGTAAAAAATTATTAATTACTCTCTCTAGTTCTTGAATAAACTATAGTATAAGAGACAAAATCGGGTCTATTTTCCTGAACTCAAAACTCTTGGGGGGGGGGGGGGGTTTATCGCCTGCACTTAAGATTTTTCAAGTTTTCAATTATCATTTCACTAATTATATGATGTTATGTCCGAAGTTACACTTCAACTACAAATTTCTAAAAAATGAGGTTTTTCAAGATAGTAATAGTTTCATTCGATTTGGTGTTAAGTTTAGATACTTCATATTTTCTCTAGACTAGACTTAAGATTTGATGATTTGAAGATATGATTTTTTATGTGTATAGAATAATTAATGTTATTTTTATATGTATCATCAATATGTTTCATTAATATTTTTAAACCTCTTGTATACCTATTTTCTATTAATAAAACGTGTTACTTCTCTAACTATAGATTAGCTGTATATCTGCAAAACTTGCTACATTATTAAATCTGGCATAAAACTATATCCCAGTAAAGTGGGGATCTACCGAACCATATGAAATTTAAGGTGTATCATTTTTTTTGTAATATTCTTTAACTGATCTGAACCAAAAATTAAACTTGCAGCTCCTGTTGTGCTTATTATTTTAAGATAAGTTGGAGTTATTTTTATTTTAAAATTGTACTCTGAAATCATACTATATAAATATTTCATATTAAATTTATTAGAAGCTGAAAAGCAATATTTCAGTTAATATATATATATATATATATATATATATATATATATATATATATATATATATATATATATATATATATATATATATATATATATATGTTTATGCGACTTTTCACAGATCCCTCTGTTTCGCATTTTACTTCATATATATATATATATATATATATATATATATATATATATATATATATATATATATATATATATATATGAATAGTTTGGTTATTCCGGGTTTCAATCCGTTCGTTCAAAAAATCATTTTCACGACGTTTCGCCAAAATCTCATTTGGCATTTTCAAGTGCGGTTCGTCTCGTTACCCGCAGTTCTCAGCGTTGGACAATGTCCTAACCATGATTCTAATCATTCTGTTGGAACAAAATAAGGAATTATATGCAACCTAAATAATCGCGCTGTATCTATATGTAATAATGCCGATTCTGTCCTAAAATCAACCAGTAGTTCGATGCTAAGTTGTCGACATTGTTCTGATTTACCCCATTTGGATGCCGTCCATGAAGTGGCTTCCTTAGCCAGGCTTGTAACTTCTCTTGGTATGTTGGGTGGTGAGAAGCAATATCCTATTCCTACAGCTGTAGCGGTGTTGAATCGTCTGCCTCGTATATTGCTCGATGTAGAATGGAAGAGCCCGCTAACCTGTGGAAATAAGAACGTAAATTTATTATTTGTTGGTCGAGCTGTTTACCAATATCCACCAGTTCCCTTCTCCTTGACGTCTTGGAAATATTGTCCGTTCAATAGCTCTCCGAGGGTGGTGTTTGTGTGCTTTTGTTAAGAGTGTCCTTATTTTTCTTTGCAGGTATTGAATGTCCGTCCTGCTCCATTTTATAATTCCAAAAGAGTAGTTAAGCGAAGAGCATGCGTACGTGTTGATTACATTAAACAAATTTCTACTATTTAAACTAGTTCGTAATACCAGCCTTACCCTCCTAACAAGTTCGGTGGTCAGTTCGGATTTCATGTTGCGATTGTCAATTCTTTTAGCCTGTTTCATACCTAGGTATTTTTGTGTTTGTTCTGCTTCCATTGCAGGCTATAGTTTCACCGGTCTGCATCTCAAATGCTTCTGGTTGTATCTTTTCTTTAATGATGTTCAAGATACGGCATTTGTCAAGTCCAAACTGCTTTCCGATATCCCCGGAGAACTTCTCTACAATTTTAAGCATTTGTTCCAACTGGTTTCTGGTAGCAGCCATCTGTTTAAGATCATCCATGACTAGAAGATGATTCAATCTTACTACCTCTTCGTTGTTATTTCTATTACTGAAGCCGTATCTGGTGGAGTTCAAACGACGTGAAAGTGGGTTCATTGCAAGGCAGAACCACAATGGGCTTAGTGAATCGCACTAAAATATTCCCCTTCATATTGGGATTGTATTCGTTTCTATGTTATCGTTGAATGGCATTTGCAATTGGATCCTAGTTTTCTAAGTGAACATGAAACAAAATGAAGTATCAACCCTATACATTCTCAATATAGTTGTAAGCGAGTCATGTAGCACTGAATCGAAGGCCTTCTTATAATCCACATAAGCAGCAAAGAAGTTTCTTCATTTTTAATATTATTAGTATTATTAGCAAATGCTAAATATTAAGAACAATAGATTTAATTTATTTCAGTTAAAAGAAATATAAAAATAACTTATTTCATTAGTCTTTTGCTGTTAAGGTTTTCTTGTGAGCATGTAGGATTCCGAAAAATCCTTGTCAAACCTCGTATTTCCGAACTATAGAATTGCATACGTGGTGCATGAGTAGACATCCACATGTTCGTTACGATTCCGTTTGTGTGAAAGAAAATACACATTTCTATCCCTGTAATCAAAGCAGGTGGTTTCTATGAAGGGTATGGGCTAATAGTCGTCTAGGTTTTCATTATGTCGTAAATAATTCAGGTCTACGATAGAAGTAAAACGATAGCTTGTTGAAATGCCACCTTTCGAATAACTCATTTTCACTAATAAATTCGAACAATTATAACTTATATTCATTGTACTTTATTGTTAAATAAATATGTTAATCAATGAAAAGATTTTCTAAATATTGAAAGATATTGCTATTATAGTTAAAATTTCTCTGCTGTAATTAAATATTTAGAAAAAAATATAATTGAAATATTCTGAGATGGATTTTTCTATTTTTATGTTACTTTCAATATAAAAGAACAACAACAAATAGGAAAATACTTTTTATCAACCTACGCAAAAGGTTATTTTTAAGTATCATCATTTAGGTATTTATAATATCTATAATAATATTTGAATTTAATATTAACTAATAAAAACTTTATAAAAATGAACCTTGAAACATTATTTTTTCTTTATTTTTTCTGAAAGTTTAAGTCAGCCTAGGTGTATCCATTTCTACTTTATGGAACCTTAAGGTGCTCCTACACGGACAATCATTTGTCAATCATTGAAGAAAGTGATTAAAGGGTGTTTCAAGCAACCCCTGAAATATTGCATCAACACTCATTCGTAGTGGAGTTTCCCTCGTGAAAGGTACCAGAAGTGATTCCTTTTTTTATATATATCTAGTTTTCATTTGTTCTTTTTGTATGTGTGTATACCTACAATAGTGTGTTTGATACCAGCTATGGTTTTAAATACAGATTCGGTCTTTGTTGCCTAGACTTTGACAGTCTTTGGGCGAAAGAAAAATAAGAAGAAGAGACCACGACAATGATTAAAGGAATGGTTTAAACCGAGAAAACACTTCACTTATGAACATTTACTGAAAGTTCTGCTTGAACCAAATGACTACAAGTTTGGATAAGTTATTGGAGTTAGTACGGCCCAAAATAGAAAAATAGAATGCTACAATGTTTGCACTGATTCCTACAACTCAGAGACTTTCTGTCACATTGAGGTACCAAGCTTCTGGATGCTTGGCACACATGAATTTGGAAGATCCCAAACCATGTGTGTCATTGCTCCTTACACTATGAAATATATCATCATCGAAAGATAATATTCAGGATCATTTCCGCGTTTAATTACAAATTAATTAAATTTTAATTAATGGAATGACAAATTAACAAATTGCAGAGTAATGAGATACAATAAAATATATAATAAAATACACAATAAAGAGGTAAAATAAATGAATATAACAAAAGTACGCTAATTACGTAATTGAAAATGTAGTTACTTAAAAAAAAATTGTTCATAGGTACTTATAATGAATTGAATGGGGACAAATAGTTTTCAGCAGTTTGGCTCTCGCTCACCCCTTCCTCATTCTGACCAATGTTAGTTGCGGAGCATTGTTCCAGTGATTGGCCTAAAATAAAAGAAGAGGTTGGTGAACTGCTTATTAAACCATTTAATTGTTATGTGAACGTTGTAGAGGGGGGGATAGGATAGGAGTTTGTAATGGAGATGAAGTGGGTGGTGAGTGTGATATATATGGTGAGTTGGAGTAGGTTAACCAGTTATAGGTTGGTGGTACCAATGAGGATGGCGGTATAAAATACGAAGGTGACTATGCACGTTGCGCACAAGTAATAAAACGCTCTCCATCTCTTGTTAGATGTGTGCATTTCACCTCCAAAAAAGGTGTAATTAATAATTTCGTTAATTTCAGAGCCCTTTCCGTGGTAACTATATTAGCTTTTGATTCAGGTCGTTTGCAATATCCGGTAGCAAATCCCAATAGTTCCTCAGTCAAATCTTCATGACCTTTCTTTTTCTTATGAGAGGTAGTGTGAGGTTGGGAATTAGGTGATGACTGTGAGTCTTCATGCAATGGTGGCTTTAACAAGAAAAAAATAAACGAATTGATAACAATGTAAGCAAACAAGTAAATGTTACTACGCTGTAATTGCTCTAAATAATCTAATATTAGTAACAAGAACATAAAGATTTGTAAAATAGCTATGAAACTAATATTTGAGCTCCTAGAGTTTCCTCGTGTAGGAAAATTATTTGTACACATTAAAATTATATATATATATATATATATATATATATATATATATATATATATATATATATATATATATATATATATATATATATATATTATCGAAGGTGTATTCTTAACCGACAGTTGAATAGAATTAAACTTTGAATATCTTGGGGTAGCGGTCTAGGATTGAATTGAAACTCTATTTTCACTAACGCCGAGCTTTCGGAAAAATTTATTTTCCTTTTCCAAGGCTAAAATATGGAGCAAGATGTTGATGCTTAAACATGTATTAATATTTGACATTAACTTACGTGCAAACTGACTTATTACTAGATTGTTGTTAAAATTGCAAATCTTACATTTTCACATATTTTACATTGTTTACGCTGGCTAACCAAAGAGCACTGATAAGAGAATTCCAGTGTCAAGTTTTTTTGTATTGTTCAAAATGGAGTCAAGTAACGTTTGAAGGCGGTAAATCTATTATTTTAAAATTGGTACTGATTAAGTACTTCTTTTATGGTTCTATTCAAATATTTTTGTTATTGATTAAATTGTATTCTATTTAATAATTGGATCTGTTATTACATTAATTAATTAATTTAAAAATAAAATTTTAAAACTGTGTTTAGATTATGACATTCCTGAAATATTATTCAGATTATTCATTGCGTCTATTATATCATGTATTTTTTGACAATATGTATGCATAAATCACACTGATATCCTCAATATCTTTCCTTTTGTTTACACGATCTTTATCCAGGTGTATTATAACCATTTCAAGAATACATATATATATATATATATATATATATATATATATATATATATCACTACATAGTATAAAACAAAGTCGCTTTCTCTGTCCCTATGTCCCTTTGTATGCTTAAATCTTTAAAACTACGCACCGGATTTTGATGCGGTTTTTTTCAATAGATAGAGTGATTCAAGAGGAAGGTTTATATGTATAATAACATCCATTAAATAGTGGAGAAATACTGTTATTTTTGAGGTTTCTAATGTGATGTCGTTAATTATCATATTTTTTTCCGCTTACATTGCAAACGCAGGCTGAACCCTACGAGATTTATCAAAATAATGTACTAATTATTTGTACACATTGAAAAGGTCTACAGAAAACTCCGCGATGGTATATGTCTATCTCTCATGGATATCCCACAATAACATTTTTTTGTCATTTACTTTTTACGACAAATAATGGCAAATTTTGAAGCGATTTTAACCAATACAGCATTAATCCTTATCCAATTAAATAGCTTAAATACATTGTTGATTTAATATAGATCTATATGGTCCTTTACAGCACAAGATTTAAATGAATATTTTCGAAGATATTACAGATTTAAAATTGCGGGAAGTAGCGCTTGCGGCGGTACTGGCCGACCGGGGCGGCGGCAGCGTGCCTATAAATAGCGCGTCGGAGGCCGATGTAATAATTGTTGTAAAAATAAAATAAATAGTCACAGTTTTTCTGTAGTGTATTTAGTATCAGCATTGCACCCGTGCGAAGCCGGGGCGGGTCGCTAGTATATATATATATATATATATATATATATATATATATATATATATATATATATATATATATATATATATATATATATATATATATATAATAAAAAATAATTAAGTGGGCTGAAAATAGGTTTACACAGAGCTTTGAAGAATAACGGAGCTTCCACAACTGTGTAGGTAGTATTGATAATAAACACGTATTGAGTCAATAATCCGCCAATTTGGGGTCTTATTACTATAACTTTCAAGGTACTCTTAGTGCCGCGGTGATGGATATTGCTATCATGAATTGTGATTGAAACAAAGGTGATAACGGACAACTTTTGCGATTTTTGAACATATCTAGGTCTGTTCCATGGTAGAACAATTCCTTGAATGATTAGTGTAAACTAAAATTTTAATTTTTTATTTTGAAATTTTGTGCTTCCAAATTAATGTAACTGTACAAAATTGAAATAAATTTAAATCAGCATTCAGTAACTACTTATTTCTATCCTTTGCATCATTTCTGGGGATAGGTATTTTGTAAGTACAGAAATGGTTAATGATAAAAAAATTTTTGCCTCTGAGCTTTTAAATCGCTAATCATACTATGATATCTCAGAAGACATCCTCTGATGCTCCTAAAACTTTCCTTGCCTTGCCGTAATACATTAATTTTCTGTTTCACTTTCTCAACATTAAAATCAGGTTTATAAAATTTCAAAATCACAACAGTTTTCTCCCAAGCAGCAGTTTTTTTTTGTTTTTATTAAAATAACCTTTTGATTTCACTTTCCACAACTCTGGATAATTGAGATATAATTAACAGGGTAATAAACCCGCTGTCTGACTGAGAAACCTGCGTTCACTTTCCTACATGCTCAGTTACTACCTCTAAGCAAACAATTCCCTTCTTTCAATCAAATTTCCTCTCAATCTTCGAGCCTGTTCTTAAACATTCACAACAGTTCACTTCAATCATTTTCTTTAATAATTGACTCAAATGCTTGACCGTGTAGAGGCTCCTTTAAATAGTTTGGCAGTAAACAAAAAACCAATACAACACGTTAATTTCGTTCATATAGTTTCAATTTCTTACTGATTACTCAGGTCTACAGAAAATTAGCTCATGATTATTGTTGGACAGCTGGCGGTCATTTCCAAAGCAATTTGCTGCGTAGAAATCGAATCCGAGATCAGAATTGGCCTCTCACTTCAAGACTTCGTGTTATGTATTCGAACACTTGGTCCTTGACTACTTTTGAGATTATATGCAATGTGCACAAAATTTTGTTGGTCCTTTTGTCTAGTTACTGTATTTAATACTACTCTTAACACTCAAAATAAGCTTTAAACGGTCATCTACCATTTTTTCTTGTAAAGTTACTGTCAGTTTAGGTATAAGTTATTATTAAGTTTTTAGGGACCGATATTGTTTTTTGCAAATTTTGATCCGCCACTTTGAATCCACTATCTTAAAAATAAAAATTTTATTTTTTGATATAATACTCGAAATCAGCGATTCTGAAAACCCCCAAGTGAACGTTTTTGGATACCAATACAATTTTTTTTAAACTTTGATTCGCCGTTTTGAATCCGCATTTTGGAAATGAAAATTTCAATTTTTTAATCCATGTTCGTACTCAGTGACTCCAAAAATCCCTAAGTATATTTTTTCCAGAGAAAGGTATGCAGTAGAAAAATGTATGCCTTAAAAGATTATTGTGAATGCTTATGGTGTTGGGATATAACATAACTTAAAATGGCCCTAACTTTGTAAAAAAATGATAGGTGACCGCTCAACTGCTTATTTTGAAGGGTAAAGATAGTGTTAAATGATGCAACTAGAAAAAGAGATAAAAAAAATTGTACATCCTGTATATAACTATAACCTCTAATATTTCAAAATCCTGACGTGATGGGCCAATTCTAATATCGGATTCGGATTCTACGCAGCACATTACTTCGGAAATAACTCTCAGCTGCCACACAATAGAACTTTGTAGACCTATGTGATTAGTAAATAAATAATGCCTTTATTGTTATGAGTTTCATAGGTGAAACATTATAACGTCACAAGTTTAATTATAAATATAAACATTCACACCGTCACAATCATACACACAACACTCATGGATGTTCACACACCTTTACCTAATCCTACTATTAATATCTTTGATCATTTTAAAGTACTTAAATTTTAAAATTTGGCATAAAAAAACAAATATAAATCCAAAAAACACATTCTGTTGAAAAGGTCTTCAATTCCCATCCATTGCCCAAAATTATAATAATCGTCCAATGAATAAAAACATTTTCCATTCAAAACATCTTTAACCTTTTTTTGAACAATACTTCACCTGAAATTACTTCAACATGATTAGGTAATGCATTAAAAATTTGAAAATTTGATACAGTTAAAATAAGGGCTCTTCTCATAAATCCGGGTTCGATGTTGGGAAATGTTATTATAAAAAGGCTCATTCCTAAGAATTACCTGTGCATTTCTGTGCAAATAGTCAAAATATATAAACAAGGAACTACTAAAATTTGCATGTATTTAACATGTGATCTACAAGATTCTCTGCTGGAGAGATCCAATATTAACCTTATTACACGCTTTTGTGACACAAACATCTACAGAACCGAACCAAAACATTATGTTAAACTGAATTACCGGTTGAACAAAAAGTTTAAGACTCTCCAACCCTACCTGGTTATGTAGATATCTCATTACATAACATACTTTATTTCCTTTTTTAACACAGTATCAATCTGTCCCCCCCACGACAAAGACGAGTTCAATGTCATGCCTAAAAATTTTGTTATATCTACTTAGGGGATTGTTTGGCATTTCAACGAAACATATAATGATTGATTCTGATTTTTTAAGAATACGAAACAAGATTTTTCAGTATTTAATTTTAAATAATTTTTCACACACTAAGTATCCATCCTTGCTACAATTTCACTGGATTTTTTTGAGGCACCCGAGATATCAGCTTCTGCCACAATGCAGGAAGTGTCATGTGCAAATTGAAAAACATTGTCGGAGCTCAGTGATTCTCCTAGTTAATTTACAAAAATTAAAAACAACATTGACCCCTGAGATAAGCCTGTAGACACAGGAAGGGGCTTTGAGTAGAAACTGTTATACTATTAGTTGAGTTCTGCCATTTGCAATACCCGTAACTTCATACATCCTTAATGTTGAAAGTAACAAATTGCGATTAATCAAATCAAATGCCTTCGATAGATCAAAATAAAGGCCACTTACCTGCCTACTGCTGTTAAGCTCCTCTATAGCTTATTAAAAGACTTAAACATCTCGTTCTGTGTGGACTTTCCAGGCAAAAAAACATATTGTTTTGGAGCAAACACTTTTTCCTATTAAAATAATCCAACACTCTAATATAAATAGCACGTTCAATTACTTTAGAGAATACTGATAACAGTGAAACTGGTCTATAATTATTTAAATCCGTTCTGTCACCCTTCCTATGCATGGGAACTATTTTAGCACCCTTTAGTAGAGCAAGAAATCTACCTTGGAGAAAAGAATTATTAATGACATCAGTCAACGGATAACAGATTATATCACATACTTTTTTCAATACTATTGCTGGTATTTCATCAAGATCAGTAGAGTGCTTAGGTGGAATTTGCATAATAATATTTGTAATTTCATATGGTGTATAGGGAATCAAAAATATACTAGATGACCGACTTCTGCTGACGCCATCTTGACCCTCACATAATTTGTGTCCACTTGAAATTTGTCACCAAATAATCCTTAATGGCGTTTGGATTCGTAATCAAATCACCATCGCAAAATAAATTTATTTCTCGGTCAGGCTTACCAAAATTTTGACCATTCTTAAGTAAAATCTATGCTATTTTTATTTTATTTGAGCTATTTTGCATTGATTTACTTAATATTTGTAAGATGTCTTTTCCCGTCTATACTTCTCTAGAATAATCTTATTTTTAGTTCTTTTATACAAGTCATACCAGTCCCTTATATTTTGAGACCAATCATGCTTTTCATGGGTGACCCAGTTTTTACTTCTATTGACAGTTATATTTAATTTCAGAAGTGGAAAATTTGAGTCAAAATAAAAATAGAAAATTTAATATCAATGTCTTCAGCTTCATAGACAGGTTGCCATTTTCATCCTTCATTTGGTATCTGATATGCATTAAATTGGGTTCATAGTATTTGCGTTTTAAAAAAGCTGTCCTGAAAGTTTTTAACGGTAGATTTTTAATTGAAAATATTAGGACATAATGATAAGAAATATTACATTTATTAATAAAACAATTTATACTCTGTTCTTCTATGTTAGAACATATATTATTAATTTGAGAATCACTCTCTATGTTTATTCTATTTACTTCTTTTATATGAGTTTGAGTTCCGTAGGTGTACAGCAAGCCCTTGAAATTACTACTACTTGCAGACAAAAAGTCGATATTAAAATCTCCACACAGGACAATCTTCCTATTTAGGGAAAAGATTTCAGCCAGTAAACCATCAAGCACTTCATAAAAATAATTCTGAATTAGGAGACCCATACGTAGTAACCACTACAACTGAATTATTGTTCAAAATAATCTCTATAGCAAAATTCACAGTGTCTCTCTATGGGTCGAACACCCCTCACATTGAAAGCCTTAAGTATCCCAGTACGGCAAAGAAATAATTCATTTCGTCAGAATTATCGAGTCATTATACACCAACTTCATCATCCGATTACCATGTTTTATTCCGACATAATATATCTGGGCAGACATCATTCAAAAATACATTCAGTTCATTCAATTTATTTCTGATATTACGTACATTTAAACTTAGAAGTACAATATTCGTATTATCTTGCCGATGACATTCCTAGACGAAAAAACTGAGTTTTGTCATTACTTCGACGGCCATCATCATTATTTTTACAGTACATAGAGATTCGTCCACGACGACATTAATAACAGTAAGCCTCCACACTATGATGCATATTTTCAGCACCATTGCAGTCGAGCTCAGCACCTCAGTAACGTCTTCACTGAATTTTATATATTCTCATTCTAGTTTACGACTAGGAGTACTAATCTCTGTGGCCGGGTCGTCTCCTCTTCTTTTATTTAAAATATCTATATACAAAATTTAAAATACCAAGCCAATTGGCCCCGATTAATCGTCATGTTTCAGATTTGCTTAACATTTAGAGGGTCGACAAGAGTACTCAAATACTTTTGGTGCCTCTTTTTCAATTTCACAGCATAAACAATAAAAATAAACTAGCTTCTTTGTTGTCCAATATATTAAAAGTGAAATGGGACAAATTCTGAAAAAATTAACATATATTTTTTATGGAATTGTCTTTCGAATAAAGTTCTTTTTTTTTTAATATTGATCTCAATTATTCACATGCGCAAATATTGATAATTCAACTTCTGGGTGCGCACAATAATTGCAAAAATTATGAATTATTTGTAAAGCGATGTACAGGCTGAGTCAACGATGGGATGAAATAAGTTTGTGCCTTTTCGGTGAAATTTACAAAGAAACTATATTTATTGTTTGATACAGTTTATTTTTACGCAGATTTTAAAAATATTTAGGACTCTACAGGGTGAGCCAAAAAACTAGGACAGCATAAAGTTGTATTTTTTTAAATAGAACACCCTATATACGAATCGTATTTTCGATTTATCTTATAATTTTAAATCTTTTTTATTAAGGGTTTACTATAATAAAACTTTATAGTTTCTGAGATAATTAAGTTTAAAGAAAAAAAGTCACATTTTCAAGCATCAATTCAATCCTAAATAACGTTTTCAATTTTGTGACAAATATATTCAAATTTGGAATTTAGCAAGGCCAAGGACAAGTTAACATAATTTTTACCTAATATTTGCAATAAAAGCTACAGGGTGTTGAACACATCGGCTACTATGATAATGAAGATTATTTCTTTAAAAAAGTATGGAAAATAAGAAAAACTGAAATATCTCAAAAACTATTATAAATAGGTATAGGATATATTAAACAAAACTTTTAGGGTTTTTATTACTCTATTAAATAACAGGGTGTACCATTTAAAAAAAAAGATATTTATTCATTTAAACTTGTTCAAATTTGAGCCGATGTGTTCAACACCCTGTAGCTTTTATTGCAAATATTAGGTAAAAATTATGTTAACTTGTCCTTGACCTTGCTAAATTCCAAATTTGAATATATTTGTCACAAAATTGAAAACGTTATTTAGGATTGAATTGATGCTTGAAAATGTGACTTTTTTTTCTTTAAACTTATTTATCTCAGAAATTATAAAGTTTTGTTATAGTAAACCTTTAATAAAAAAGATTTAAAATTATAAGCTAAATAGAAAATACGATTCGAATATAGGTTGTTCTATTTAAAAAAATATAACTTTATGCTGTCCTAGTTTTTTGGCTCACCCTGTAGAGTCCTAAATATTTTTAAAATCTGCATAAAAATAAACTGTATCAAACAATAAATATAGTTTCTTTGTAAATTTCACCGAAAAGGCACAAACTTACTTCATCCAATCATTGACTCACCCTGTACGTGTAACTATATCACCTAACTGCTTACTTTTTGAGACTTAGCCTTTGGGAGGTAAAAATAATATGCCCTAAAAAATTGTGACTACCTAACTATCGATTAAATACAATATACAATCAAAAGAAATTTTATTTTAGATTTTAAATATTTTATTTCTTGATGTTTTATTCATGATTGAACAATTCAAAAATATACGCGCTGAGTGGCATGTAATTCCAAATGATATTTGTACCAAGAGCATAAGTACCGTCAATAATCTTCATTAACTTATCTATTGTTCCAAAAAAGTGTTAGTCTTTGTAAATAATAAATAATTCATAACTCATTTTAGGTATCCGCCTTCAGTCATGCGAAATACTTTGCGTTATGAATTGGAAAACATTTCATTTTAAATTTATTTATTTTATCATTGTGGAACATCAATTAAATTGTTATTTTTGTATATTTATAAATAAAAAAAATTCATAAATTTTGTAATTTGTCAGTGAACCCAAAAATAGCTTTGGGCTATTAGTATATTTTTTTCACATTTTTTAATAATGGAGTTTTTAAAAAATCAATTTGCTTATATAAAAATTTTTGGTTTTTTAATTTTCGAGATAAAAGTTGAAAAAATACATTGTCTTAAAAAATGTATGTGAATTTTCCTCGTTTCATTTTTTAACTATTCGAAAACAAAGAAGCTCGTAGACTTTCTCAAATTTTGAATTATTTCATTATTTAAATACCTTTATCGACATTCTAAATTTTAAGTAAATCTGAGACATAACCGTTAATCGGGGTCGATTTTTGGAACCAACATTTATTCATACAAGTTTAACGACTTCATCGTTAACAGCTTTTTAATACATAATATTTTCCTGTATAAAAAATTAAAGAAGAAATGGGGACCGAAATTACAGTATTCAACAGATTAGATCATGAAATGAGTGAAACTAATTTTAAATTGGATTGTTTCATTATTTAAAAACCTTTATCGACCTTCTAAATATGAAGAAAATCTGAGACATAGCCTTTAATCGTGCTCGATTTTTGTAACACTCCATTTATTCGTACACTAAGTTAGCGAATTTATCGTTAATCGCTTTTTATAATACATAATATTGTTACGAACTTTATAGCGTTGTACACTATGTTACGAACTTTATAGCGTTGTACATTTCATAGTATTAGTTTGTGTTCGTAGTTTGTAGGGTTTTAGGTATATATTTTTTAATGTAACGAACTTTGTAGCGTTTTATATTTCTTAGTATTACTTTGTGTTCGTAGTTTGTAGGGTTTTACGGATATTTTCTAATGTACCGAACTTTGTAGCATTTTATATTTCTTAGTATTAGTTTGTGTTTGTAGTTCGTAGTATTTTAGGTATATTTTCTACGAGTTCATAATTTATTTAAGTAATTTTATCTTTGTTAATTTCCTCAGGAGACGACTATGAAAGAAGGTCTGGAACTTTTTAGAGAATTCGATTTCCTTATTCTTCTAATTTTCTAACCTAAACTAACCTCCTCTGGATTTCATCCCACTTCTGAAACCAATTTGTTCCGGACGGCCGGTCTTCAAACAAATTATACATACTGTATTATTTTAATAACTTTTTATTGTCAACTTTACTTTTGTCACATATCAAGTTTATTCAACAAGCTCTCAAACAACACTGACCAAGAAAGCCGATATGGACCCTTTATATACCCTTGTGGTGGATACCGGAAGATTCCCTAATTCTCTAGAACGATTTTTATACTACATGGAGTAATCAAAATAAGAAAAAGGAATAATCCGGAGATTTCTAGACCTTACATTATAGCCGTTCCATGTCGCTCGTGGACGCCGTGCAGTGAGCTTTGAGGATGGTGAATGGGATTTCACCGAAACGTCAGCTGCCTTACAGTCCTGAGACGGACTCCGCACATACACGGGATGCCCGAAAATTTTCGATTACATATATATATATATATATATATATATATATATATATATATATATATATATATATATATATATATATAAATATATATATATATATATATATATATATATATATATATATATATATATATATATATATATATATATATATATATATATAGTACAGAAAAATAAGTTTGGTGAAAAATGAATAAAACAACTCTAAACTTTTAAAAATAATTTATTAAAAAATACAACTTTTATTGTGTACGTGTATTAAAATTGATTTAAAACTACTTTTTATAGTTTTATTCATGAAAAATTATTAAAATGGGTCCCAACATCCAGTACATACAAAACAATTTCTTCGTATTTATTTACATTATAGCTACATTTTTACAAACTCTTTGGTATTTCAGCTGTATGAAGTTTTACTAAAAAGATTCTGTACGAAAACTTGTTAGTAAAACCTTTGAGAAAGTGCAAATAAAAAGCAAACGTGCAGGCTTTTTAAAATTAAATTAAGAATAATTAAACTAAAAATCCAAAATAAAATTTTTGACACATAATTTTTTGGATAATGTATTTGCACTTTTTACAATATGGTAACAGTATAAAAATGTTTTTAATTCATTCAACAGAAACTCTACCTAGACTAGAATGATTTATTAATCTAACGATAAATTATTTACAAAACATGAATCGATATATACAAAATAAAATACATATTTGCATTATATCTAAATTTAAAAAGACACTGAAAATTTAGACTTTGGATATATTTGGACGGATTAGTTAATTAAAGTATCACTTATGGCCACTTCATTTAAACTACAAAGATGGCACCACAGTCACGGGCTTATGAATGGCACAAATCATGGCATTAAAAAATAACTATTATGATATATTAAAATACATTTGTCCGCCTGATAAAGAATTGCATTACTATTTTAATACATTAAAATCATAAATCAGTAGTTATGAGACCCTCCATATAAAATGGTGAATTTTAGTTTTAAAAAATGTCTCATTTCAAATAAATCTAGTATGGGAAACTTTATAAAAAAAAAATTCATAAGACTTGATGCCAACCAGATCAATTAAGTATAAATTTCCAGCCATTTTAATTGTTTTTGAGGTTTAATTGTCTGGAAGGATTCTTTTCACTTGTTTTCTTTTTATTTTAATTAAAAAAGACATTTAGTTACTATTTGGTAACGACACTTATTCACAGATGACTTGAATATTATCCATTTATTTAAAACAATTTTTAAATTATGTAAAAGACACGTAGGCTGAGAAATGTAAAGGGACTTCAATTATTTCGACAAAAAATTCAATTCATAAATCGAATAACTCACATCAAATTATTATATATATATATATATATATATATATATATATATATATATATATATATATATATATATATATATATATATGCAATCGAAGGTTTTAGGGCATTCCGTGTATGTGCTGAGTCCCTCTCAGGACTGGAAGGCAGCTGACGTTTCGGTGAAATCTCATTCACCATTTTCAACGCTTACTGTATGGCGTCTACGCGCTAACTGACGCCTGCGACTCCGGCGCTGTCGGTACCGTGTGCGCGTGGGACGCGTTCGTTTTCCGAATGGTTCCGGCCCATCAGGTTGCGAGACCTGCTGCGCGTCATCGACCCTGTTGCCAGTGTTTCTGGTTGCGTTGCCGAGTTGTAATCTGTTTCGTTACTAAGTGGTACTGGTTGATGTTTTGTAAGCAGATTTTTCCAAGTATTAGGCACACGTTGGCTATCATTTCTGCTATTTAAGTTGTTAGGCCTCTTTGCAATTTCAATGGCTTCCCTTATAACTCTTGTGGACAGGTTTTCACATCTCGATAGCATTTTTGTTCCCGAGAAATTTATCTTATGTCCTGTGTTTAACCAGTGTTGGGCCAGAGCAGAAGAAGTTGTTTTTTTGCTTGACAGCGTTCATATGTTCGTCTCTTCTGGCGCTTATTTTACGGTTGGTTTGGCCTACGTAAGATGAGCTGCATTCTCCGCATGAAATTTCGTACACTCCCTGGTTTTCTAGAGGGATTCTTTCTTTAGATGTTGGCAAGAGATCTTTTACTTTACGGTCTGTGGTGAAAATGGTTTCAATGTTATGTCTCCTGAGAATTCTTGCGATCTTGTCTGTGGTGCCTCTCACATAAGAAACAAAAGCTTTGGAGCTATTCTCTTGGTTTTCGCGATTTTTTGGGGCCAAGTGTTTGTTTTTTAGAGCCTTGTCTATATGTTCTTTTTTATAAGCGTTCTTTGTTAGGGCGTCTTGCAGTATGTTCATCTCTTTGTGATAATTTTCTGGATCTGTAAGGGACTGCGATCGAAACGCAAGTGATTTTACTACTGCAAATAATTGGGCGGGGTAGTGATGTGAATCGGCGTTGAGGTACCTGTTGGTCTGAGTGGGCTTTCTGTAGACAGTGTGCGAAAGCAAACCATCCTCTTTTCTTTTCAGTATGATATCCAGAAACGGTAGTTTTCTTTCGTATTCTGTCTCCATGGTGAATTTAATTTTGAAATGTATACTGTTTATGTGTTCCAGGAAACTTTTGAGCATCTATCTGGCAAAATGGGAGGGACTCAGCACATACACGGGATGCCCGAAAACCTTCGATTGCCTATCACATCCGTGGGAATATCCGACATAACATATATATATATATATATATATATATATATATATATATATATATATATATATATATATATATATATATATAAATAAATATTCCAGCCAATGTTTATTATTATTATATTATTACATTACGTATAATCTGTAATTATTTTTATAACTGACCTATGCTCACATTTATTGGCAAGAATAGAATTAGGAACCTTGTCAGAATGATCGTGATAAGGTTTGTTTTTTATAAATATTTATTACAGTTTAAATTATAGTATAAGAATTTTTTTACAAAATATTTCTATTTATTGATCTAATTACGTACATCGTCATACTGTCGTCGATTTTGCAGTAATCATTAATTAACATATGTTAATAATACTTAATGTTAAAGAAACTACTATTTTAAAACTTTTCACATTGCATATAAGAATGATCTAAAAATATGGTGGTTCTGGAAATAACAAACAAGAACAGTGTCGCGGGTTCGTTGTAATTACAAAAATAATTCATTTATTATTGGGCCTTATATACTCAGGATATTTTGTCAAATCGAGTTTATTGTGATGGACCGCACATTTATTTTTTTTATATGATAATATTTTAATCTCTGACAACATAGTATATAACATAACATAGTAAAATTACATTAAATAACCCAATATAGTATATAACTAAACCATTATCCATCCATTATTGGTAAGTCAGATAGTGTAAACATAAGTTTTGACTGTTTATCTTCCTTCGTGAGAAAGCAGCCTGTCACATTAGCCTGGTATAAATGCAATGAATTTTTAAAGGATCGAATCTGACTGATTAAATCCCCCGGTTGTTAAAGGTTGAGTTAGGTCTTACTTTTTGTCCATTTAGTTAACGATTTTGGAGAGATCTAATGCAAATGGAGCCTATCCGCGGTAATTCGAACATGGTTATATAGTTAAATGATTTCAACCGTCACATATGAAAGAAAAGTTGCCATAGCCAGAGCGAGTATTTTTGATATTAATTATTATGTTCTACTGAAAGGAAGAATTCTACGCAAGTAGATAAGAAATTTAAATGTCAAAATGAAGAGCAATATCTTTTATTTAAAGAAATACGAATGCCTTCATCACATTACTTAGAAATTATTTGAGAATGTTAGGATATAAACTCGGTGATAATAGTTCTATTCAATGTCATTTTATTATTGAAGTTCAAATGTTTAGTGTAAACGACACATAATGAATAAATACATGTAAAAAGGCAACAGATATTAGTATTATCATTGTTAAAATATTCTATTTCTCGAAAGAGTAGATTTATAAATTCTGATTAAAATACATAGGCTGCAATGAAGTCTAGGCTTGAATTTAATTAAAAATTTTGAAAATCATTAACATTAGCTTAAAAGTTATTTTCCAGTTTAACATTCGTGATATAAAATTTACTAAATATTTTAAAAAGTAATGAAACATGAATATATTTTATTTTGATATTTTACTTTAAAAGACATGTCTAAATATATTGAGTAATTGAGATACAGGAAAATTATGAAAATTTTAAACTACATATTATTACATTGAAACTGATAATGTTTATGTTGCCACCTCATCACTTTAAGGAATTAGCGTATAAGTTGAAAAAAAGCGTTATAACAATTTCTGTGTTTTTTGTAAGAGAAAAAAAGGTAATTATGCTTATTTAGAATTTATCTGGCTTTTTTACACATATTTACTTAAATTAATTTAATTAATTAATTTATTCAAATTTTATAATCCTACTATACTGAGTTTTGAAAAAATGTTTTGTTAGTATTTCAGAAGTATTTAATATGAATTTTGAACTCGCAAAGGTATAACAAATATAATATGAGTCTTTAATAGTTAATGAAAAATTACACCTTTTATCTAGAGGATGTCGTATTTCTAGCTAAACTTTCGAAAAATAATTTTAAATCTACTCTAACAGATTTTCGATATACGTACAGTACACGCATTCAAATTTACAAATATTCGAGAGTAATGTTGTCTAATTCGAGTTGCATTTAATATCACAATGAGCCACGCTGGCCATTTGTAGCCGACTTTGCTGGGGGTAAATTTGCTATACTAGACCAAGAATCACTGCATAAAGTTCAAGCCGTTGTCGTAATCTACTTAAATAAATGGTCATAATACTTCCTCAGACGCTTCATTATCTAAAAGGTTTGCACAATATATGCATTCAGATAATCCTGCCTCTAAAAGAGACTTTGACGATTATAGGAAACACCAATTCTGTATTTAACTTTTTTTTACATAGCTGTATTTCAGAACAGTTAAAAATTTTAATGCCATACTACACAGTGCAGTCTGCAAGTTTTTAAACTTATCTACAAAAAAAAATTACTAAATAATTATACATTATTAATGTAATACATTTTTCATATTATTCAGTTGTTTGCGTTACTGTAAAAATATTTGGGATCATTGCAATTGAAATAATTTGCTTTTTTCGTAAGGCTCGCTTTTCATTTGAAAACACAAAAATATTCGCTGATAACGAGATCATCACGGGATAAGGACAATTATATTTTGTTAACTTAAATTCTGGCACTTTATTAAGTAATAAATTTGTAGATCTGTAAAGTGTAAGTTCTCTTCACAATATTGACAACAAATACATTTTCTGCGGTATTTTGATGTTTGAATTGCTACATTAAATCTGAGCATTAACATATAAATTTCATTGTTTCAAGTCATAGGCGTAGACAGATAAATTGTTTAATTCAGTTTAAGGTATCCAAAAAGTTTTAGTGTGAGTAAAAGAACAAAAACAAATTAAAATTTAAGTATATAATAAAAAATCTTTTCCAGCGTTCATCGTTTCCTCTTATTTTAAAACTGAATCCAAAGAAATCAAATATTACAAATTATACTACAACAATCACTGTTTATCATTTTCTTGGCTGGTATTTTTTAAAACCAATTTTTGAAAATCTTATAATTATAATATATATTGCGGAATAGTAGATATCTATTGAACTTCCATTGTCTTTATTGGAAGTCCAACAGATATCTACTACTTCGCAAGAAACATCGTTGTCTACGACCTTCAAACAAACTATATATATATATATATATATATATATATATATATATATATATATATATACGATCTTGTAAATTTACGACCTTAAATATTTGTTGTACAATGAAACTAATAATCTAATATTACCAGAAATTTTTAGAAATAGAGGTTATTGTGTAAACAGTATTTAAACTAGAATTTTGATATATTCCTTATAAGGAAAAATTTCAAGTACAATTTGAAACATAAAATAATATAATAATGAAGTATGTAAGTCACCACATAAGTTTTGTCGTAGTCATAACTTATTTATTTTTTCTTAAAATAATCCCCATTACCGTCTAGGCAGTTTTACATACATCAAAGCTAGGTATTAATTGTAGCTTTCTGGAACCTTTCAAAGACGATGGCACATATCTCTGAAAATGTACTGATTAATTAGATGTTGAAAAAAAAAATGTTGCCTCTTTAGCTGTTCCTGATTTAAGGAAAAATTACGAAATCACATAGCGCCAAGTTTGAACTTAGAACTTTCTTCATTAAATAATCCATAGTCCTCCCCTTCAATGTACCACCGAGTTATATTGATTTTTCAATTAATTATTTAAGGAGTCCATAACTCTAAGTGGGAAGATGTTTGACTACATACCACAAGACTGTGATAGTTTTCTGCTTATTGAGGGTTACAGTAGCCAAAAATCTTTTTTTTCATCGATCATGTTTTTCCGACCGATAGTGAAGTTTATTTAATTTAAAACACCCACATTTTACTTTGCAATTTCCTGGAAACATTGTAACACATCATTCAATGCGCAGTAAATAATTTTTTCTGCATTCTTTCATTCGATTCTTCCTGATAGTATAGTACCCAAACAAAACAAATTTTACAAATTTTTCTCATGGAGAACACAGTATAGGGTTGGTGAACGCAGTAGCGGCACATGACTGGTCACGCGAATAGTCTCAATAGGTGGAATAAAATATAGAATTATTATAAAACATGTGAAACAACAATTTCCTTTTCTCGGTAAAATTATACGAAATATATTTATAATTATAATACCAAAAAAACTATGTTTGTGAACGTTAGATATTTGATAAGTCCTTATTTTATCTCATATGTGAAGAAGATGATATGTTTATTTTTTCGACCAATTTTCCTCACCTCCAGACACATCAATTTGTTTCGTCATACCAGCATGGTCAAGTATTTTTATTAAAACTATATATTTATATTAAATTTGTGATCCTAAAAAATTTTTTCACAACTTTTAAATTAGACAATGGGGGTTCTGATGATGATGAAAGTTTTCCTCTAAAGAGAGTGAACTAAAAGATTTCCTTAAAGAACTATCATTGTTTGTAGTAATAGTGGCAAACAAAACGAATTTTAGTAACAGACACAGACCGATGTAGCAAAATTAATAATATGTACATACCTTGGTAAATACACAATAAATAATTAAAACTAAATATAAAAAGTTTTTTAGTACCTTCAGGTGTAAAACAAGACAAACACGAATTCGAAATAAAAATTTTATGTTACCACAAGTATGTTCTTTATTCAATTTATGTAATAGTATTTCAGTTATTTAGTGTCTGGCAGAAATTTCGTTTAACTTTAAGGGGTCTTTTAGGTTACAATTTTTCAAAAATAATAAATTTTTTTTAATGTTTTTTTAATAGAAAGAAAAGAGATATCATTTTATAATTTAGCACATATATTTATTTGTACTTTAAGTATACAAAAAAGTTTTTTACCCATAACAATTTTTTTAAAAAAACATCAAAAAATGACGGTGGACGTGATTCCAGGCGACTGAATCGTCTGAAAAAAAAAGAAAATACCAAATTAATCCTTGTTCAAGTGCCCATGGTCGGTACCGAAATCACTTTGATCGGTAACAAATTTTCCAATTTTTACCCGATTTTTCACCCTCAAAATGGATTTTTTTTTCAAATTGCCGCCATTTTGTTATTTTTTGACGAAAAAAAATCATTCCGGTACCGACCATGGGCACTTGAACAAGGATTAATTTGGTATTTATTTATTTTTGAGACGATTCAGTCACCTGGAATCACGTCCGCCGTCATTTTTTGAGTTTTTTTTTTTAATTATTATGGGTAAAAAAATCCATAAAAAAAATCCAAAAAAATATTTTTGTATACTTAAAGTACGAATAAATATATGTGCAAAATTATAAAATGATATCTCTTTTCTTTCTATTAAAAAAAATGACCAAAAAATTTTTTTTCTTGTAAAATTGTAACCTAAAAGACCCCTTAAACATAGCTGCATACGGAAAATATTAATACATAGTTCCATCTTTCTTGCTCACATATAAGCTTCATTTCTCCATTGTGCCGTATTAATAAATGGCGCTATACTTTGTTACTGATTATGGATATGCGCGTGTTAAGTTGTTGCTTTGATGGCAGATGTAGAAATAATTAATATGGAGAAGAAAAAACAATAAAAGAATCAAAAACAATAAAAAAAAATTAGAAAAATGAAGTAGTGCTGACACTACCCTATGAGCCTGAGCCGATGTGACGGTATATTTCGTAACTCTCTTCTACCAGTAGTTTTCTTATAGCCTCAATATTTTTATCATTAGTTACCTGTGTCAGTCTGCCTGACCTAGAATTATCCTATCTATTAAAACTTTTATGGTGAAGTTTTTAAAACCATGCCACTATCGTTCTTAAGGATAGACAAGTTTCCTCCATTTCTTCGATACCCTATGGTTTTGTTAAAGCACGCTTAAAATTATACAATATTTTATATTCGGATATTGCAGGTGTGTGAATTCTGAGATAGAAATTTTTAAAAAAATCTTGAAAAAAGTCCAACTCAAACTTAAGAATGTATAAAAGTATTTTTTTTAAGAGTTTTTCTTTTGTAATTCATTCACATATCAACATTCTTCGGAGTGTAGGGATTTTACGAGAAAACCTATTTAGTGACCTATATATGTATTATAATATATATATATATATATATATATATATATATATATATATATATATATATATATATATATACTTAAAAAAAGAAGAATGCCCAACTAAACTAATAATTTTAAATATAATGATATTCATGAAGCTCCAGAAAACCACAGTCTGTCTATGATCATATTTGAAGTTCAAGAATTGCACAAGTCGTTTCAAAATGTATATTCCAGGAAGAAACTTTTATTCAAGTCTACCATACCGTAAAAGGTTTTCGTCTTTTATTAAATAAGGCTTAATGTTGGAATTAAATTATTGTACATCATAAACAAACCGTTATATGTTTATTTTTTCTTAATTCATAACCTATATTTGCTGCAGTTGTCAAATAATACATGAATTCGTCTACAACTAATAAGACGTCCGTTTTCATCGTGTCAAAGGCAAACTTACCCTGTATTTATTTACTTTAAAAAGCGAATAAGTCTATTTAACTATTGTTATTATTATTAATGGCATTTATTTTGGTCATTGATACTTCATTGGTTCGATAAATTGTATTAATAACCGATTCTGGCACAGAAGGATGTTGCGATTCGCGGTGTCTTCTTAAATCGACTTTTCTTTGGAACGCCTTATCGCATAATCCACAAGAAAATGGTTTGTATCCGGTGTGTTTACGCATGTGTGTGATTAGGTTTGATGATTGGCTGAACGCTTTCGAGCAGACGACACATTTGTGAGGCTTTTCTCCTGTAACAAAAGGGATTAATTAGATTTTTTACGGGTTTCATAAGGGTGGAGATTGGGATTAAATTGCAGTGTAGAAAAGTAATATGGTGATACTCAAGGTTTAAATTAAGTTTGTTATTTAAAGCAAATCACAAAATATTTTTTCGTAAAGTAAATTGTAAGGGTCTTTAAAACATAATTTAAGAAATAAGTAATTTTAAATGTGCAAACGTTAAATTTCGGTTTTCCCTATTAAATAAATAACTGCCATCTTCCAGTCACTGGATTGGAAGATGGCAGCGGCAATATCTCATTGCCTCTCAAATCCTATTGTTTGATGCACAGCTCGGTCAAAACATTGGTTAATAGAGTTTCTAGAAATTACAATTTTGACTATTTTGTTCCAAGGTTTCTTTGAATAATTTAGGGGAAAGCGGGGCAGAATGGTACACGATCTTTTAAAGATTCATATCTACCCTCCCATAATAAATTGAGGATCGATTCTATGTTTATTTGAAAGCCATTTACTTATATAATTATGTTCAAAAGTATCAGATACGACAATTCCATTTAACATCATTCTATAACACATTTAACAAAAAAAAAATTATTTTGAAGATCTTTAAAACTGGGCAGAACAGGCCATTTTGAGTTTAACGAACAAAATAATGATTTAGACTATAATTATAGCTTCCGCTCTATGTGCAGTGAAAAAAACATTAATATGGTTAGTAGTTATATGCTATTACTTGAAATTTAACAAAAAAATCTTAATTAAGAATATATGTGCTAGCTTTATCGGCTTCGTCGTTACGATTTACGTCGCTAAAAGGGTTATGGGTCCACTTCATATACCACTGATACGAAATCCATCCTTTAGTTGATTCGAAATAGAAATATCCGCAATAAATACACTAAGTATCTTTTTTATAGCTATCTTTCATTTTTCCATTCCTTCTAGTCTTTTGTATGTCCGTTTTTTTAATTGTTTTAGAGTCAGTCAAATTTTTCCAGGGGCATCGTTTTTTTCTTTTCCTTTTCGTCTTTTTCATTTTTCTTTTCTCTTTTTTTCTTTAAGCGTGTTTTTCCTTTCAATAGCCATTATCCGCCCATTTCTATAAAAAGATTTTGTTAAAATGGGAGTTATTCTTTGTTCCTTTCGTTTTCCTATAACATTTTGTTTGATGTATGGGTCGGTTATAAAATTCGTAGTTGAATATCCTTCAATAATTGTATTTTTGTGGTGGTCACAGTGGGTAATCTACATATGAAAATATGAGGATCAGGTGGTCCAATTTTTTCTTAAAATCACTTATTGCAAGAGTCAGCAGTTTGAAAAAATACTGCCCCAAACATAGAAGATATGTGAAGGAATGTAAAAACTTTTCCTGGATTGTTGGTTTAAAAACCAAACGTCTAGAGGCCGAAATTTGTGAGAGTAATGAAACGATAAATACAGTAATACAATTTCATTATATGACCATGTCAATCGCCTGTGAATTTTTTATATGGGTTAAATGAACATAATTAACTTTTAATGCTTTTGAATGCTTGATGTATTTATAACCTGATGAATGGACAACAACTAACTGAGTTCAAATTTTTAATTCGTTTTGTTTTCTTAAAAAAATAAGTATTATGCGGTGGTGCAGACAGGCATATATATCCATAGTAGCCATTTCGGCTCACATTGCTATGAGCGGATCTACTGGTTGTTTCCTTTTAGGGGTGATAATTGTTGATTTGCTTTTAGGGTTCACACTGTTATTTACTCATTTTTCTATACTGTACTGCCCTACACTATAAGTAAAAGTTCGTAAAGAATTACAAAAAAAATAAACCTAAAAATTATACCGAGAAATAGCGTGTTATGACGAATACTTTAAATAGCTACAGTATTAAAATGATGCTACGTCAATTAAGTATGACGGGAATTTCTGAAATTCTCTTACCGTTACTGATAGATTATAACAAAATTCTTATAAATACGAGGAATTCACGATACTGATTCTCAATAAGTTTACCTCTGTTATTATGACTTATCGAAATAATCAATGCATGCTCAGTTCGATCAGTACTGGAATTTGGAAAATTGTTTCTGTGTCGTTTTACTTCACTATACCGTTCCGCCCTGCTGTCCCCTATATACTATACCGAATAGCATAAAAAATATATTTTGATTAGAGTTCTACAATTTCGTTCCGAAGGCTGTTGTCTCTCCTTTTTAGTAGGCAAATTAAATTGTTTGAAAGTTTTCATCTCTCAGCCAATTATAGATTTTTCCGCTCTCTATAGGGATTTATGAGATTCTGATTCATAATAAAAAAATAAACTTTCATTATGTTTATTGTAGATAACTACAACACTTCGGTTAGTATATAGAAGTAAATGGAAGTCAAAACTATGTATATTATGAAAAAAAAACATAGTTGTACGTGATCCATTATCGATTAGCTAGTTGCTTATATTGGTTCTCCTTTCAAATACAATTCCGGTTCTCTCCTCACATGCATTGCGATCACTTAACGATTTCGTCAGTGGAACTGTATCGAACCAAGAGCAATCTTTGCAGGAAATAAATATCTATATAAAAAATAAATTCCGAATCATGTCGGCAGGATATCAAATCTACCAGACTAAAAAATATTTTTAGCCAAACCACATCTATACATCCACCGGAGTAGTGCAAGGCTTAAAAATTAAGATTTCAGTAAGAAATAAAACAAATCTATTTACTGTCGTGTTTAAGTAGTTGCCTATATTTATTATTCTAACAAGCAGTTAAAGGAAAGAATATATACAACTCTGGTTCCCTCGACCACCTAGTGGTTTCATCAGTGCTGTATCGAACCAAGAGTAATATTCGCAGAAAACAACTATCGATATAAAATATAAATTCTGAGACATGTCGGTAAGATATTAAACCTGCTGACTTTTCTATGCAATATAGGCAACTAGTTAAACACAACAATTTTAAAGTTTCACACTACTCCGGTGGACGTATAGATGTCGTTCGACTAGCGATGTTTTTTAGTCTGACATCGAAAAGTTGGCAAGTTTAATATCCTGTCGACATGTTTTGGAGTTTATATTTTATATAGACAGTTGTTTTCTAGGAATGTTGCTCTTGTTTCGATACGACTTTATTGACGAGATCATTAGGTGGTTGAAACGACTAGAGTTGTATTTGCAGAAAATAAACTGTTTATATATATATATATATATATATATATATATATATATATATATATATATATATATATATATATATATATATATATATCATTTCCTTTCATTGCTTGAAAGGAGAATAAATATAGGCAAATAGTTAAACACGGAAGTAAATGGATTTATTTATTTCTTATTGAAATATTAATTTTTAAGACTCGCATTACTCAGGTAAATGTAGAAATGTCGTTCGACAGCTACATCTAGTGAATAAGGAGGATGTTCTAACAAGTCGTACTATTGTTCGGTTAGTTTATAGCCCGTTAAAGCACATTTGTGAGCAGGTGCATCGTTATAATGAAAGATGATTTTTTCGTTGCTCAAGCAGGTCGTATTTCAAAAATTTTTACGTCCAGCTAGTCCAAAGGTTTCAATAATATTCTCCTGCTTTTATCATACCGGTTTGAAGATAGTCGATCAACAAAATTCCTTTGGCATTCCAAAAATCTGATGCAATAACCTAGTTAGAAGATTTTAACCCATTGTCTGTTTCGCAGATAAACAACCAGACTCAGTCTACTTAGATTTTGTTGTCTCATTTCAGAATAGTAAACCCAAGGCTCATCCATAGTTAGAAACCGATAAACAAAATCAATTTTATTCCGTATAAAACGGTTAAAATGTTATTGAGAAAGTTTCACTCGAATGCATTTTTGTTCAAGCACCCATTTTGCCAATAGCTTTCTCATAGCCAAAATATTAGCTAAGATTTCAGGTACTGAACCGTGTGAGATGCCTATAATCTCAGCTAATTTATCATCAGTTAATTGGTGGTCTTCCATTACCATATCTTTGGTCAACGATTTCTTGAAAAGAAGCGCTTTTTGTACGACCTTCACGTCCTTTACCTGTAATGCTGGCTGATACAAACACGTTTAAAATTAGCTGTATATCTTTTTACTGTTATGTATGAAGGAGTATCTCCCCCTCCTAATACATTCATCATGTCGTCATCTATTTTATTCCCGGATAAATAATTTTTATTGAAGTATTTTGATCATTGCACGATTTTTAAAATTTTCCATTTTCAAAAAAAAACACACGAAAAATACGTCTACTTTATTCTACGCTGTAGAAAATAAACTATTTGATAGGTTAACATGAAACTTTACATATGTTCTTCTGGTAGATGTACGAATTTAAAAATAACAAAAATATTGGTTAATGGTTTTATCTTTATGTTAGACCAGAAACGTATTGACTAGGCTGGTATATGTATTACTATTTTATAATAACTTCAATTATGCACTTATGTTTAAATACGAATATAGTTCAATTACTGATAATACAAAAGATTATTTGCTGTAATAAGTTTGATGATAGCCAACATATTATTATTGCAATTATTTAACATTGTAGCGTTACTTATGATAACCTGGAAAAGACGAAATGCATTTAATAATTCAATTGTGTGTGTGTTTAAAATAAAAATGCATCCTTTTTGTATTTATTACCCATCAAATGACCATTTATATATGATAATGATGTAAAGAATAATAGTCAACTGCAATAATAACAAGTCATTACAATCCTAAATATAAGTAAAAGCGATGTCGAGTTATTGTTTATGATAGATTGAAAATCGTTAGCAAATTATGTTAATGCATTGGAAATATAAAAAGCAGCAATTACTAAATTAGATATTTGATAAGTTATTATTTTTATCTGATACAGGTTGATGCATCATGCTAGCAAACGGCATAATATTTTTCCGTAAGGACGTGTTTTATTCTGATGTCCCATGAGACAATCGTTTTTACAAAGTCCTGGACTTTTACATATCTGTATTCATTAATCAGAGTCTCATTACAAAAATTAATCTAGTTGGCGATTTCTCTTGACAATACAAACATACAGATAGCGATTAAGTTAGAGATAAATGTAATGAAGTGGAAGCTTGTTCGTGACCAATGAAGATTTTTACAAGATTTTCGGGGTTTGATGATTGGTCAGCAAACAATAATATTATTATTAGTTGGGCTTACAAACGACCTATTTAATAAATTCTTTATTTGTTTTCATTAAATAGAAAGCCTATAATAGATTCGAGGGGTTTAGTAAAAAAGAGGATTTCTATATAAGGATTTTGATAGACCAGGAAACCGATTAAAATAAATATAAATATCTATGTTATAAAGAAATATTTAATAAAATAATAAATATCGTTTAGAAGCAACATTTTTGGTAACATCTCTTTTTTAATTAAGAAAATCACAATTATTATAAATTTATAAATACAATTTCTAAAATAATTACAAAATAAAACAATATTTAGATAATAAAAATGGAGAACTTCAACATTGTTCCTGTCTTATGCTCAAATGTTTAAATTTTTTATAATATTTGTTTTTTTTTTTTGTTTTATAGGTTTGTCTGCCCGCATCAATTGTAATCTGATGATATATCTCTCACTATAATATATTGAATTTGGAGAAAGGTTTGCTTTCAAGCGTAGTGTGTAAAAGAGAGAAACGAAAAACCCTTTTACTTTTCGCTAAAGAACATAATGCTTGTTTGGGTGGATTGCTTGCTTGATTTCACTGCTGGGTTCCAAGCGAGCCGCAAGGCTGGACGCTGGTTGATAATTTGGAAAAAAAAAGCATAGTTATGGCGAATTTCGTATCAATATTCAATATCAATTTAACAATGCATAACAATTAATAAATAAGGTGGCATTCCTTGTTGAGAACAATCTTGTAATTAGTGGACTATCGGCAATTATGGCAAATTCATGCTCAAGTGGCTAGAAGCCACCAGAATAACAAACACGAAAAATAAAATAATCCTTTCGCTGAACAAGATCTTTGACAGAACTGTGGAAAAGTAAAATATTAAGTGTCTAGGCATGCTTTCAATTAAATTTTGCATTACCACTTTAAGAATATTTCTTTTAATTCTAATTACTGTAAAACTTTAAAATATATATTAAAAAAATGATACCATCTAAATTAAATGTTCAAACTGGTCTCCGTTAACAATCTGATAATAGAATGAATTTATTTCTATATTAATAACTTTGTATCCAGACCCACAAGAACTTAATATATTCCAGTATAATCTTGTTCTCTGCAAGATGGAGCCCCGACCCCCTTCGGAGCCTCTGTCCGTGCTTATTTGGATGAGGTTTTTCCGAATCGTTGAATAAACAGAAGCAATAAAATTGAGTGGCCAGCCAGATCAGCAGATTTGACCCTCTTGATTATTTCAGGTGGGGGATACATAAAAATTAAAGTATATTTGACCTAGCCCAACAATTTCGAATACACCAAGTACGAAACATAACTACAGATGTCATTGACAATATTCAAAAAGAATTTATTCATTGACTCGGCTATTGTCAGATTGTTGGCGGGGCCCAGTTTGAACATTTAATTTGGATGGTACTAAATTTTTTTTGACTTGACCCTAAAAATAATTTTTCCAAACAATATTCATTTAGTTTATATTGAATTTATCCGCTACTTTACGAAAACACTATATATATGTGTAGCTTTTACCCAACACTTTGTTTGAGTAAAACTTGGAAAATAAAATTTTGTTAGAGTTCTCTATTTTTACCTAATCAGTAGAAACAGTTTTTTTTCATTGTTTATAACAAATTGAATTGTTATAAACAATATTTAATTGTGAAAACTAATATAGAATTCATAATTATGTTCTGTCAGTGTTGATCATATCTAGTGAAAATCTTTTCAATTTAATCGGTAGAAATAATTTTCCGTTGTTTATAACAAACTGAATAGTAATAAACCATATTTAATCATCAAAACTAATAAAAACCTTCTATAATCATTTTTCGTCAATGTTAATCATATCCAGTGATGATCCCTTTCATCTTATCGATAAAAACTATTTTTAATCGTTTATCACAAATTCAATTGTTGTAAACAATATTTAATTGTCAAAACTAATGCACAATCTTTTACAATCATATTCGGGCAATGGTAATCATCACTAGATGATAATCTTTTTCATCTAGTCGGTAGAAACTATTTTTAATTATTTATAATTAATAAAATCGTTATAAACATTATTTAATTGTTGAAACTAATGATTAACAGTTAATTAACAACTAATAATATTCAGTGATTATTTCTTTTATCTTATTGGTAGAAAAGACTTTTCATTGTTTATAATAATTACAATTCTTATAAACAATTAAATAAAGCATATATGACTCTTGAGAACCTTCTCTTCATATGTGTAAAGTTCACCCATTTCGAGGATTAGCACGTACAGCTAGAAAACAGACAGACACTTGAATTTTTTCTATATGCATAAATGTATAGGAGATTATCATTAGGAATACAACAAGACATCTACAGCTAGCATTCAAATACTCAGCAAAGAGTAACTTTTTTGGAAACTTTCATATTGTTGGGCTAATTTTATTCAGTTTAGACCATATTCTCTGAAGTTGATGGCAAAATAATAGTTTTGTTAGCAAAACCATCAGAAACTAAGCCAAAAACAATTTTCCAACTATCGTCTGACTATTTTTGTAAATTCTGATTAACACTGACGGGATTGTAATTTCTCTGCAAAAACTCCCATTATAGTAAAATAGCCGTGGTAAAACTTTCAAAGAATTAAAAAAATAATAATTCAAACGTTTAACATCATTTTTATTGACAGGGTGCACCAATTAGAAAATAAGTGATTTTTTCTTAGCAACGTTTCAATGCTTAGAAAACAAATACATTGTCAGTTTCTTAAACAGAAAAATTAGTTGAGAGAGTTTTTCATTTTTAGTTGAGATAATAAGAAAATCGTTGTAAAAGTAATAAATTTCATTTTGTATTAAAAAAAATCAGTTAATTATTTCAGAAAAACCTAATATCCTAGGGAAAAAATAAGTTTTTTTAGGAGTCTATCTCGAAAAAATACTTAGAAACTCAAAGACGGGAAATTTGATATAAAATTTGCGAGCCTGTGGACTTCATTTCTCGAGAGCTTCAGATTTTTGTTTCGTAATGAAATTTTTTTACAGTTCAAATTTCATCGTTTATTTTTTCGTAGAAGAAGATCATAAGCTAATCATGTTTTTTTTTGTTGTAAAATAGGTGCGTGTGAAGATCGATCTGACGAAGACATATGATCTTGGGCTACCGTTTAAATATACCGTTCGAGGTTACAGCAGAGGATCGAATGGTGAGCAAATGAGTTAAATCAAAAATATCTTCTGGTAGACTTATCTGGTATATCCCACTTCGGGCGCCAATTTGCTACACTGGTATTTTAAAAGGGTGCTAGATCTTGCAGAGAGGTGTAAGATAAATGAAAACGTAGCAGAGTAAAGCTGAACGCTAGTGGCAGCACCAACGAGCAAAGTGCAAAGCTAACCCCTATGCCGGAGAGTAGGGGTGGGTAATTAAGGGCGCCAGTGCATTTCAGCCAAGGTAAAAGCCGAAACCCTCCACGCTGTTGTGTAGACCTAGCTTTCAGCTTACTCTGTCCAAAATTTAAAACAACAATAAAAAAAAGCAAGTAGTCCGGGGATCAAAAAAACTTACAAAACTTTTAATGATAGACTTTAATTAAAATTAGGATTATTGTAATACAACCTTTAATCAATTAACCTCTAGACTGACACTACAACAAAGGCCTTTAATTAAAACTAAAATAATAAAAAAATTATATTTTCAATTATAAGATTCAACCAAGATTAAACCCTACACTGTTGATTTCTTTGTTAACACGTGTAAACTGCCCAAAATCCCTGTCTCCAGGTTTATCCCGGTAAAAAAACATAACTGCCAACCAGCCGAAAGATACGCACAAAATTACCAGAATAATTTACGACTTTTCATCTCAGAATCCCAAAAATTTGGCAAATAAAACTTGTGATGGAAGTCTGCAGCTGCTTTGGGCGAATCAAACCAGGAAAAAGTGAAAAATCAAGGCAAAATGGTCTCCGTTTATAACCATGTCCCAACATGTGCACTAGTCGACTTCCGTTAGACGCGTTTAATCGTCATGTGTAAAAGAAATGACAGTTCAAAAATAATGACACTGGGCAACAACAGTCGGCTGAAATGCATTTGTTAGTTAAGCCAATTCGTTAATCATTAGTATTTTCCACTCAAAACAAAAAAAAATCTAATAAGTATCCCAGTAGTTATTTCCAAATTAGAGAAATACATATTAATACATTACTAGAAACTACCCGCAACCCAATATACATACAATTCCATTCAAATGTAAATAAAAACGTAGCAGTAAGTTCAACATCGATAAGAAAATACCTAAGCACAGTGTAGCGAAATAACAAAACAGGACAAAATAATAGTCAATTTGGAAAATGAAATTAATTGAAACTGTACCTAATGAAATGCTTTTCTTCAAAGAATCCCTGGAAAATACTTAAGAAACATGATATTGTGTTGCCCATAATGACAGTATTTGCAAAATAAGGTTAAATTAACTGAATTAGCCACAGTGACAATACCGACGGTTCAAAAGCCAATGAAGGTAGCGGAGGTGGGATATATAGGTTACAGCCAAGGAAGGAAATAACTCTTCCCTCTGGAAAGTATCTACAGTATTCCAGGCAGAAATATATGTAATGTGCAGTTGAAATAAAAAGGATAGCTTACAAAGGGAAGCAAATCTACATTTATTCTGACATCCAAGCATCTCTGAAGGCCCTCAAGGGTCAAAAGGTATCATATACATTGGTTTAGAAGTGTTAGAGTGAACTTACAATTCTGGGAAAGGGCCACAGAGTTATGCTACGGTGGGTACAGGACACGAGGGCTGCTGATGCCCTGGCTCATCATCTCAATATATTGGTCCGGCATCGGGTTTTAGGGTATTACGGTGTGCGGCGCGAGAAGTTGTCAAACAACGGATCAACCTCGAGCACAAGAACCACTGGGTAGCCAGCCAGGAACTTAATCACAGCAAGCTTTTTATTCGGCACCCTGACCCGAAATTAGCAAAGAAACTACTCCAAATGAGTAGGAACCAACTATAATGGAGACTTCAGCTGTGGGCTATGTGGTCAAGCTGAGGAAACGGTAAAACACATTATATGTGACTTTGAATCACTAGATAGAAGGAGACAACAAACCTCAAAAAACTTAGAACCGAGTGAAATACACACTCACTCCTTAGCGGACTTGTAAAAACTGGTTTAGGAGGCTAGATTAATAGAGTTGTAAGTCTAGGGTGAGTACAGTAGGCCTATATACTGGCCACAATGCATCCGGTTTTAGTACCGACTTAAGAGAAAAAAAAGACATCTCAAAAATTTTACATAGAAACGTTTTTAAGTAACACAAACAACACAAAAAATATGTTAAACGACAATTGATAAATAAATTAAATCGATACAGGTTGGTTAAAATTGTATGTAGTTTTGACAAATGAATGTTACCTAGAGTGTTGATTTAGTTGGTATTATGTTGGTATTAAATCAGAATCGGACTTAAAATTTATTGCCAAATTTTATTTAAAATTGTTTTATTTAAGGATATTAAATACAGTTTACGCTAGATTAAATAGGAAAAACCAGCTTTTTTATTTCTATTTGAGCCCAAAATTATTAACGAGTTCAAAGCGTTAAAATAAAATAGTAATATCAGCTCTTCGGGTTAGTATTGAACAACAATAATTCGGTGGTCTAAGAAAATTTCGAACTCCCTCTATCACATGATCGATATTATTTTTACGTCATTTGTCTATCAAAGCGATAAGTTCCTTTAGTGTCTTAGGTATAGATCTTATGTGCTAAATTCACAATTAGGTCTTAGCGGAAACAGTTTTTCTGTGTCTTGTAGACCTGTGGAATACGATGGTCGGTTAATAAGTCTTTTAAAAAATATAAAAAACCAGATTATTTTAGGTGTTTTTTTTTTATTTTCCACTAATTTCCGCGTTTCTCCATCATTTTTAAGCCTTTCAAAAAGTAGGATTTCGAAAGGCATCTATTTGGGTCATGACTTCTTAGATCGACGTGAATCTTTTTTCTTTGATTTATTTTTCCAAGTTTGAAAATAAGAAAAAGTCACTGAGGGCCAAATCTAGTAATTACGGTAGACGTTTTAATTTCATAACTTCACCATCGAAACTCCGCAGGTATGCACCCATGTATTGTCTTGATGGAAGAGCAATAAGGACGAATAATGTTCTTCATTTATTGCTTGTCCTTTTTTCAATTAATCGATGTAGATGATTCCTTGTGCATCTCAAAAAAATGTGGTCATAACTTTATTGGTCGATTTCGAATTGATCGTAGCCGAATCGCCTGTAAAACTTTACTGTTGCTAGTGTTCTTTTATCTTAGGAGCATAGTAACTTGTCAGGATTGTCATGGAAAAGCGTCAAATCAGCCTCCGAATCATCCACACTATTGCGTTTATTCTTCATTGAGAGCAAACGCGGTACCCATCTTGTCAAGATTTTTTCCACACTTAATTTCTCTTGCAAAACCGAAAACATTGTACCTTTAGATATGCTTGGACCTCGACTATTTCGAGCACTTTGATTCGTTGATCATTCAAAACCATATCGTGGATTTTGTTAATTATTTCGGAGAAAGTTACTTTCATTGGACGTCCCGAACGATGTTCATCATTTGTGGATATACAGTCAAGTATAAACTCACTTACGAAATTGTAAGCAGTTGCAAATCCAGGAGCAGTTATGCCATCTCTTTCGGTGTTAGGCCTTTAAATAGATATGTTCAATTATCACATAAAACCCCTTTTTTCCATTTTTCTAAATAAAAGTTTCTCGCCTCAATCGATGATGAAAATGAAACTATGTGATGGATGTAACTGAAATTCTAAGAGTAGTTTAGTGAGAGATGGCGCTTACAAAACTTTTTCCATATAACGAGCGCTATCTGTTAGATTTTCTAAGAATTTATTAAACGATCCTCGTATTATAAAAAATTGGTTTAAAAACCCTAACCAATTTCTGGCGTATAATGATTTGCAAACTACAGGATACAGGTATAATTTATTTAATTTTAAAAAGATTTCCGAGTAGAAATCAGTGCCCCTTGCAAAGTGGAAATGACGATTTGTAATGTTTAATATCCTAAACGAACTTCATGAAGGTAATACCCGCATCTTTTGCTGATGGTATTGGTGATTTTAACCTTGTTTATTTAAAAATCATGCATTGACCTCCAAGTAATTAGCGTGCAAAAATTAAAGTCAAAAACAATGTCATTAGTATGGATTACATTTTCAGTGTTGTAAAACAAGTACTAGGACAATTAAAATGTACATTGATGAGGAAGTCATAGTACAACTAGATAAATAGTTAATGTTTAAAATAAAATTTCCAAATCGGTGTCTAATAGTAGTACTTGTAAAGCAGTGCGGTTTAAAATTATACCAGTTTTAGAATAATGACAATAACAAGTTGTTTCGGGATATTATTAAATTTTCTCTAATGAAATTTCAGTGTACTAAAATGGTAATTCCAAATTTATAGGCATTGTCAGCGTTTTTTTACTTGGAAATCACTAAGTACAAAATTTTGTAAAATGCAAAGAATCGTTAAATACCTATTATTTGGCTTATTATAGTTTTATTTGCATAGTAAATTAAACCAGATATTAAAAGTAGAATTCTGGTCCATTAAATTACTTGTGATTGGCTACGAATGTTATTAGAACATTATATTTTAAAAATAATAGTTGTCATTATTTAAAGGTATTGAATAACGATTCATTCTTTATTCAACAGTTTGAAAAGCGAACTACGGTATAAACCATGTCAGCGATTCTTGACTTGTGGCGCGCGCCCCCTTAGAGCCGTTTTACACACACAAGAATTATAGCCAACATTTATCTGATAATTATGTTGAAAATTTTCATAAAACTAATTTGCTGTTTTACACATCAAAGAATTATTGTCAAAATTTTGGTGAAAAATTTCGGCATAAAAATATAGAACGTGTTCTATATTTTTATGACTAAAATGCAGAAAGTGCGCGAAAATCGCAGAATAAAATATGTGAATTGACAACCTGCGTTTGGTAATCAACCTAATCTCAATGTTTACTCATTGTTTCTTGCACAAAATATCTCTTATTTTGTGGTTTTTTGATTATATATGTTTGGAAACTTTCATATTTATGATATTTTAAGGTTATCCACAGAGCAAGTTAACTTTTTAACTGCTGGAACGTCACATGTGGTGAAAATGCGCATGAGCATCGACAAAATTATCACCAAAATTATATTCAAATTTCTTGTACGTATCATACACAGTAGTATTTTATTTCAAAAATTATCCCAATAGAATTTTCGGCAAAAATTTACTGAAAATTTTTGTTATAATTTTCGGAATAATTCTTGTGTGTGTGTGTAAAGCGGCTCTTAGGGTAGACGTAATTTTACTATTTGAAGGGAGTGGTAGTGTATCGAGACCAAAGAGAAAATGAATAAAATAAATTTAGTTAGAATTCCAAAAAAAAACATGAAAAGGGGGATGCGATTATAACCGATATGGAACTCGGATCATAAATATTGAAAGATCAAGAAACGCTGAATATAAGTAAACAAGATCAAACTGACACGCGGCATTCAAATTTCTGACAAATATTTTTTCATATATATTTAGTAGTAGAAATTCAACAGGCTTTTGGCAGGAAAATTACTAAGAAAAGAAAATTTAAATTTGAGAAATTTAATTTACAAAGAAATTAAAATATCATAAAACATAAAAAATTAAATTTTTTTCACCCAAAAATAATTTTAAAAAATATATGTTTTGCATTTTCATCATTTTAAATTACGATTTATTTCTATTGCTCTTTCTGTTTTGTTTTCATTGTACTTCGTTAGGTCTTCAATTTTCTTCTAACAGTTTTATCAAATTCAGTTAATATTATAGAATTTATTTTCCCCCCGATCTTTGGTTTTTGCGGACCTGACGAAAAACTTTTTATAGATATCCAACTTTGGAGGTTCTGTTTAGTAATCCGTATTAGCTTTGATTAAATTTGAACCAGTTTTCCAACATATACAAAGCCGCTTATGTCACAGTCATAAAGGTGTCGATCAATTATTGTTATATTTCCATATAACACTACTTTACAGCAAATTTACGACTGTAATGCAAAATGCAGTCTTTGGTTAATTTTTGGTCTTTAATGCACAATCTGGAAATACTACGTGGGGGTATCTAGGGATGACAAGTCAACCACGAAGTCTCAACCCTCTAGGGCTTAAAATAAATTAAACCCATTTAATTCCAAATTTCACTCTGCCCCTTAGCCGAATCTACTTATAGATGGCTCCTGTATATGAGAAGTACACCGTCGCTTTCCGAACTTCCGATACCAGATATTTCTAGAATATACCAGAAGTACGGAACGGCTATAAAAACAGCTGTCCAGTAGTTGTAATCATCAGTATTGGTTTAGCACGAGTAGTGATCGGTATTAAATCGAGAATCGAAGTGCGCGAACAAGCCTATAGTAAGAGCCTTGTATTAGTGTTATATTTGTGTTGAATAAAGTAAGTTCAGGTTAGTTAAACGTAGTATCACATCTTTAAACCGACGTATGCGACAGTACAAAAATGTCTAAACTACAGAAACGTGGCTGTGTTATTTTCCCGAAAGTGAAGGAAAAGCATCTCATTTAATCGACTAACTTGAATTAAATGATATAGTTTGGGACCTTCGCTTATCCAAAGAGCACGCTGAAGTATTAGGGTTTAGATTACAACAATCGAATTTACTAGTCACTGGAACCAAAGTTACAATATTTAGAAACCGTAACCACGAGCTATCTTCGTTTTTTACTCTGCAGGATAAAATGTGTGTTTGTATTAATCCTAATAGTGTTATGGAAAAATTAGGATTTGCACATAACCCGGACGATTGGCGCTTATTTATAGATTCTTCTAAAATAAGTTTAAAAGCAGTTCTGTTCCATAATAACAACAAAAGACCCTCTATCCTTCTTGCACATGCACATGACACGAAGGAAACATACGAAATTATGTCACTTATTCTAAATGCAATAAACTATGATACGTATAAGTAGTAAAGATGTGGTGACCTAAAAGTCATAGGATTATTACTACGATTTCATGGTGGATTTACCAAGTATTGCTGTTTTCGTTGTCTTTGAAACAGTAGAGCAACAGAGAGCCATTACCAAGTAAAATAATGGTTTCCGAGAGATAAATATATTCCAGGTCAAGGTAACGTAAAGAATATACTTCTTGTTGATCCCAAAAAAGTACTTTTACCTCCATTATACATTAAACTGGGATTGATTAAAAATTTCGTTAAAACAATAGGTAAAGAAGGAGATGCGTTTATGTACCTTGAACAAATATTTACTAACCTAAGTTATCCTAAGCTTCAGGAAGGAATATTTGTTGGACCATAACCCTTCGATCAAAAATTAAGTGATGTTGAATTAGCTGCGTGGAGCTTTTTTTAAAACAATTGCTTCGGAGTTTTTAGGAAACAAAAAAGTAGCAAATTACGAAAAACTTGTAGAAGAACTACTTAAAAGCTATTGCAAATGGGCTCTCGCATGTATCTTAAAATAAATTTCTTGCACTCCCATTTAATTTTTTTCCCAGAAAATTTGGGGGCCGTTAGTGACGAGCAAGGAGAAAGATTCCACCAAGCCATATTAATAATGGAGCGATGCTACCTAGGCAGATGGGATCCAGCTCTGATGGGGGATTATTGTCGGTTTCTTATGAGAGAAAGCAATCAGGAATATAAATGAAAGTCAATATTTGCAAAAAAGTTATGTACAAAAGACTTAATAAATGTGTTTTCATGTTTATTTTTGTAAATAAATCCTGTTATCCTCAAAATATCTTGTATTTTTACTGTTTTGAACTTGTGTATAAATATTATATAAAAATATTTGTTCTTCTTCTTCTTCTTCTACCTTCTATAATAGGTCCCTGACCTGTTCCTTCTTCGATTTTCCTCATTCTGGACTTAAATTATCGCTCCACCTTTTCCGTGGTCGACCTCTACTGCGTGTACCACTAGGTGATTTATCTCGTGCGATCCTTAGCAGTCTATCATCTGTCATTCGGCTTATGTGTTTGTTCCATTGTGTCTTACGCTGTAGGACCCACTCATTAATGCAATCTGTGTTGCATGATTGCCTAATGTTATCGCTTCTTTCTCTGTATAGTAGCGTTTTTCCTGTTATTCGTCGAAGTATTCTCATTTCTGTAGTCTCCAATAGTTGTTTCGTTTTTGTCGTTTCTGGCCGTGTTTCTGAGGTGTATGTCATAATAGGTCTAATTATGGTTTTGTAGATCCGAACCTTTGTTTCTTGTTGTAAGTGTTTGTTTCGCCAGATCACGTCGTTGAGGCAACCCGCCACTTTATTTGCTTTGGCCACCTGCCTTCTTACTTCATCTTCGATGTTGCCATAACTAGTTATGTCGATTCCTAGATATTTGAAACTCATTTCTTGTTGTATTATTTGACCGTCTAGTTCTAGTTTGCATCGGAGGGGTTCTTTTGAGGTTGTCATACATTTAGTTTTTTCGGCTGAGATAATCATATTATATTTTCTTCCCGTAAGATTAAAGGTATTTAACAATCTCTGGAGGTCATCTTCATTTTCGGCACATATCACAGCGTCATCAGCGTAACAGAGAATTTTTATTTCTGAATCGCCCATTTTATATCCTCTACCAAGTCGCACCTCCTTTATTATTTCGTCCATTATCATGTTAAACAACAAAGGACTAAGCGAGTCTCCCTGTCTAATACCGCTGTTGACTGGTATGGGTGTTGATAATTTACCGTTAGTGCGTATCTGAACTTTACTGTTTGCGTATATGTTTTCGATGGTCTGAATTATATTGATAGGAATATTTCTCTTATATAACAGATGGATTACGTCATCTAGCTTTATGCGATCGAATGCTTTTGTTAGATCTATAAAGCATAAAAATGTTGGTTTATTGTATTCTATAGATTTTTCGTAGAATATATACTGCATCCACGCAAGACCTTCCTGATCTAAATCCCTGCTGTTCGTCTTCCAGTGTTGTAACCGAATTAATTTTATTTTTGATTACTTTCGTAACGAGTTTCAGAGTTGTGTCCAGTAAATTAATACCCCTGTAGTTCCCTGGTTCTTGTTTGTCACCTTTCTTAAACATAAGCATCATTGTGCTGGTTCTCCACCTATCTGGTACTTTGCATTGTGTCAGGATTTTTCGAATGAAGCTTGTGAGTTCCTGTGTTAGTCGCTGTCCTCCGTATTTCAACAATTTGTTATGAATTCCGTCTTGTCCGGGAGACTTTCTATTTTTTAAGGATTTTATAGCTTTCTCTACTTCTTGAATGGTGACTTCCACATTATTCCTTATTGCTGGTATGTTGTTTTTTCCAATGTTAGCATCTCCCTGAAATAATTTTGTTAGGTAGTCTATCCATTTCTCCTCTGATATTATATTAAATAAAAATAACTGATACATTCTATAACCTAAAAAAATAAACACCAATAAAAATATAATGTTAGGTGTATCTGAAAATTGCCATTATCTTTTTAAGCAAATAAAAAAATATTGATGATAGCTTGCCAAAATTAACAAGTTAATGGAATGGTGTAAATCAAACAAATGTATTTTCATAACTCAAAATATAAGATGATTTCATTTTTTCAGAGAAAGATACCAATTTTATATCGTTACGGCTTTCCTTAACACTGAATTAGGATTTAATGATCATATTAATGACTTATTAGCAAAATCTCACAAAATGACATGATTAAAAATCAGATGA
Source organism: Diaprepes abbreviatus (assembly GCA_034092305.1). NCBI lineage: Eukaryota > Metazoa > Arthropoda > Insecta > Coleoptera > Curculionidae > Diaprepes > Diaprepes abbreviatus. Next base: position 19,760,268 of record JASJET010000055.1, on the reverse strand, counting down.
TGCTGGAATTCTTCGAACACCGAATTCCAAAAATCTCTGAATTTTTCATAAGTGCGTAATCATCTGAAGAATGGTTGCAACATCTAGTGTTCTTGTTATATAGCTGATGTGAGGCAAATTAAGTGCATACAATTATAATTTTAAGAATTACATGCTCTATGATGCTGCGTCGATACAAATTTTCTTTGACATTTCAATTATTGGGTATGGGAAGCCTGGTATTGTGTAAAACTAATCCAACTATCCTGCCTGGTTTAATATAGTCAGTAATAACATTTTGATCTTTATGTGCTGATTAATTTTTGCCTTCATTTGCGTGATACTTATCTTCTCAACATGTTCTTAGGTAACAGTCTGTACTGATGTTGGGTAGAATACCATAATATACAAAGACCTTTACATCTCACTGATATCTTTATATAGTCATTGTCTAATATGATCTAGTAAAACACTTTTTTTGCGACGTGTCATGCTCATAAACTGATTTCGATAGTTATTTCTCGAAAAAATAAGAAATTTTAAACGTAAAATCACTTAGCTCAATCTCCTGTATCAGTATTTCAGAAGCCCTTTAGTGTTTTTTAAAAGCAAAAATATGTTTGGAAAACATTTATAAGAAAATTTTCAATTCTGTAATACATTTGTTCTATATCTATGATTTCTCAGAAATAAATTAAATTATCGTTAGTTATACCTCTAACAAGTAAAAAATGAGACTCGTCCACGTCAATTTATGTTTTATTAATGAATAAAAGATAAATATCGTGCTATAAACGTGTGAGAGGCGCGTGCTGTTCCGGAAGTGTCCTGAAATCGTGTGGATTTACCCCATGTCGGCAGGAGCGTCAGCCGCTTACTAGGACTTCCGTTCGTGTGCATTTTCATTAACGTTATTATTATCATCGTTGTTCATATTACACTTGCAGTCGGTAAAGCATGAAAAATTTTTATTGCACTTAGGTATTATTTTACTTTAGCAAGTATTAAATAATATATTAAGTATGTCTTGTTTCTGCACCTTATTAATGACATATACATGGAAACGTTTATTTCGTCGTGGATTTTTTTTTCAAATAATTTATTATCCTTTTTTCAAATTGTTTTATCGGACAATGACGTAACTTGACATGAGCATAATCATAAAAACGTATCCAATTAATAAATGTTGCTGCATCAAAAGTTTTCTTTGTAGTTGTTTACAACATTTTAATCACGTTGAGCAAAGCTTTGAATAAAACCAAAAAATTTTACTAACACCATATTTTTCTTCTTTTAAATGAAATATTTTGCTATTTGTAGCAAAAAAATTGTTAGTTGTCTATTCATAATAATTTATATATATTTTTTTCCAATTTAGAAGCAATAATTTTCAGGAGCTCTTTCTTCTTATAACTAACAAGTAAATTTTTAATTTAACTTCTTCTTCTTCTTCAAGTGCCATATCAGGTCCCCCTGACGTTGGCAATTACATTGGCAAGTCTTTCACGGTCCTGTGCCAGCTGGAACAGTTCCCCCGCGCTACATATACCTGTCCATTCACGAATATTCCTCAACCAGGAAGCCTCCTACCCCTCTACGTCCCTCTACTTTACCCATCATGATTAGCTGAAGAATTCTATATCGCTCCCCTCTGAATATATGTCCAAGATATGAGATTTTTCTACACTTCACAGTGTTTAATAGTAGATGAGTTGTATTGAGTACAATTTCGTTGGTCTGCCTAGCTGTCCAAGGTATTTTCAGCATTCGCCGGTGTAACGACATTTCAAGAGCCTCCAACCGATTAATCGTGGTAGCCTTAATTGTCCAGATCTCTGCCCCATATAGTAACACTGGCCAGACGTATGATCTTATCATTCTCTGTCGTAGTTTTAGGTTGAGGTTATCATTGCAGAAAAGTGGTTTCATTTTTTGAAAAGTTGGTCTAGCAGTCTCTATTCTACACCTTATCTTTTTATCTGGGTTTAGATTTTCGGTGATATCCAAGATATTTAAAATGAGTCACCCTGTCTATACTTTTTCCTTTTATTTGTATTGAAGAGTTAAGATGAGGTTGTCTACTAAAGACCATAAATTTTGTCTTTTTGATATTTATGTTGAGCCCCATTTCTTGACCCTCAGCGCTAACACAGTTTAACAGATGTTGCAGGTCTTGTAGTTTGTCGCTTAGGATAACAGTGTCGTCAGCATATCGTATTGTAATTATATATTCTCCATTGATTTGTACTCCCATTCGTTGTCTTTGAGTAGCACGTTTAAAAATTTTATCTGAATATATATTAAAAAGCAGTGGAGATAGTATGCAGTCCTGTCTGACGCCTCGCAGAATTTTACTTTCTTCTGTGAGTTTTCCATTTAGCCTTACTGTTGCTTTCTGCCACCAATATAGATTTTTAATAATTCTTACGTCTCTGCTGTCTACCTCCACGTTACTTAAAATACCTATGAGTTTTCTGTGCTGTACTCTGTCGAAGGCCTTCTCGTAATCGACAAAACACGAATACATCCTTGTGTTGGTCCCGGCATTTTTGCAGAAGTATATTTAGAGCGAATAAAGCCTCTCTAGTACCTAGGGCGTCTCTAAATCCGAATTGGGTTTCATCTAAATCTGCTTCGCATTTAGATCTTATCCTGCTGTGGATGATTCTTAGAAAGACCTTCAAAGTGTGGCTCATTAGACTTATTAGTCTGTACTCACTGCATCGCTTTGCTCGCTGTTTTTTTTTTGGGATTGGGACGAATACAGACCTCAGCCAATCTTCCGGTATATCTCCAGTCGCGTAAACGGTAATAACAGTTTGACCAAGATTCCCATATTTTCCTTATGGATCATTAGTAACAGCTCGGTTGGGATATTATCAGGCCCGGTGGCTTTCCTGGTTTTTGCAGATCTTATGGCAGATAGAACTTCACTGTTTAGAATTTCCGATCCCATGTCTATATTAGCGTCTATATTAGCGAGATCATCGGAGTTGTGTTCATTCGGTCTGTCATCATCAAATAATTTTAACCCATGTTTCAAAAATTTCTTTTTCGTCCAACATAATTCTACCATCAGAGTCCACAAGGGTATTAGTGGTATTCTTATTACATAGACCTGCTATTTCTCTGACCTTTTTGTACATGTTGTTAATTTAACTTACAAATATTAAAAAGGATTAGCTAGTTCTCATTTCACTATCAAACAGTAGAAATCATTTGCATCACTTATCTTTTCGATAATTCTCATTGTACTTAAATTTTTTAAGCTTTAAGTGACAAAAATACCGAGGGATATGTATTTTTAATCATAAACTTTTTAGTTATAATTTTATACTATCCTTTTATTCTAAAATAGCCCCATTCATCATTTTCATACTTAAAACGAGAAACTTCAGGTTCCTTGGAACATTTTTTAATAAAATTATATAATGGAAATTGCATTTATATTAAAGATTTGTAATTTTTCAAGATTAATTTACATTTTTTAGTTCTTGGGTTACATAATTCAGTAGAAAAACGATTTCATCAGTTTTAGGAGTAAGTGTAGTTTGGGAAGCCTGATAAACTTCTGAGCAGTAAGTTATTGAAAGAATGAAGGTCTGATATCAAAATGATCTAGGATACATAAAATGCAGACATTTTATTTTGCTGTTAAAGGAAATGAAGTTTTTTTCTAATGGCAATAAGTTATCTAGTCATAGGCAAGCTAAAAATCTTATCATATGAAATTGTAAAAAATAGTATATAAAGAAATCTACGCTACTGCATAAAGAGAAAGAGTGTTTTTATTTGTTATGGATAACCGATAAATCTATTTAACCAGTCGGAACCAAATTTTTTTCCATGTTTCTTGTCGTAACTGGGAAGGTTTAAAGCTACATTTTATCTTGAAATAATATTAACTGCCAATAGAAATAAAGTTAAAAAAATGAGGCTTCGAAGCGCAGTATATTTGCTTTCCGGTAGGTGGCAGAGATGCTGTGGCGCATTATACCAGTTATCGTAGATGGGAATGGTTTTTTTCTCTTTCTTTCACTCACATTTTAAAAAGACATAGAGATAGTTTTCACTCAGTACAAAGTCATGGAAGGGGGAGCAAAAGCGATACTAGCGTGAGCTTCGGATAATTCAAGTACGTCGTGGTGATATTTTGTACTTTTGACGTATCAAATAAACGTGTCAATTTTATTTTTTTTAAATGAACAAGCGGAATGAAGTAGGGAAATGGAAATTAAATCAAAGATATAAATGAATAAGGTTAAGAACACGTGTTAGACGTTCCGATGTAAAGTCTTATTTTAAGAATAAATAGAGTTCAATTGTTCTCTTTATTTTAATGGTCATTCAGGATAAGTACACAGCAATATATAATAATTTTTATTCTACGTTATTATTTAATGGTAGTTTTTTCATTCTCACATTTCAATGAGTTTTGATTATTTGTTTATTGATTATACTTACTTTTTTTTATCTGAAATAATAAAAATAAATAATAATAATAAAATTATCTTTTATTTAAGCCAAAAAATTGAATTTTTAATTGCGAATCTTAATTATATTATACTGTCAATATATGAAAATATCGCCCTTTAGTTCATGCATTAGTTTGCGCTGCTGTCACACACGGAGCCAATAAATGGAGTAGGAAGTATATAATGTTTTATTGCGTTTGTGAAACGCTTCTTCACCTAAATATTGTGTCACAAGATTGGAGGGATAAAGTGATATGTCACTACTATATAAAGTGGAAGCCTATGTTTGAATGTTTGCAGTAATTTTAGGACCTACTAACCCAACTAACAACAAAATTTATCTGTCGGTTTATTATTACCTTTGGAGTGTTATTTATTAAAATGTGTGTATAAATAAGCAGATAATACGTTTTAGCTATGTGCTTCTCATTCTAGCTGTTCGGCCGTAATGCAATAAAGAGGTTAAAACTTCCAATAACAACAACCATAAGACGCGTTCGTTATGGCTTATGGTTTGTTTCAAGCTTAAAAATGTACAATATTTTTTTAAATGTATGTCAGGAGTCTTTAAAAACGTAATGGAACAATAGGTTACAATTTTTTTTTATGTATACAGTTATAGTTATCAAATTTATTAATTTTTAACAGGTAACTTTTTATGTCTAATTGGGACACTTAGTTTGAATATTCTTCAGTAATTGACCTCGATGTTTATCATATGAAAAAATAGATCAAATGCGCTCCTCAAATAGACACTTCAAATAGACACTTCAAAAAGAGGATATTCAAAATATTTTTATGAAGTACTTTCCATTGCCACCATAAATATTGTTTATTTTATTAAGAGTTAAAATGTTTTTATCGCTATATACAAATAAAAAAGTTATTTAGAGGATTATAAATCCATTTAAATCATATCTAACTTGCTAGACAAATTCCATCCAACTTAAAAATGTCATCGAATAAGTACAGTTCGTTTGCGAATGATGTTATCAGGCAAATGACAGATCAGAGCGAATTGTTTGTGCGCATGTTGATAAATGAGGAACTCTGAAAAATCTGGTTGGCATGCAATGTGAACAAATGTACTTTAGCCTGTATTTCGCTATTTCTGACTTGAATTACTCATCAGCGTGTTGGTTCATTAATAGAGGTCAGTAGCCCAGTTATTGAACTGTTTTCAGGCAAGAATTGGGGTTAGGTCTTTTAAACCTAAACAAGTGAACCTACTGATTACTGATTAGTTCTACTGTGATAGGGATATCCATTGAAAGATCTGAAAAATTTAATTGATTTACTTTTCCCACTTTGATTTTCTTACATTGAGGTCCTTAATGTACAAGTAAAGAAAACAAATATTTTTCGTTTTTATATTGATTTCCTTATGATATCATAAGTTTCCAACGGAGGCCCTAATACTCTCTAATGGGCCCTGAAGTCTTTCAAGGGGGTGGCAGAGGGTGCAGAACAACTGGGGACGTTAAGGTGTTCAAGGTGGACAGCGGCGTAAAGAAATTATTAATACTTACTTTGAAAGGTTGTTTATTGTTGTCGCATAAGTTTTCTAAAATAAAATTTAGCATTTTAATTTCTTTTAGTTCTATCCTTGACAAGTTTTTGACTAACTTATAAAAGAAAGAGAATCTAAATTCTTTCGCTTTTATTTATGTATGTACGGTGATTACTCCGGAACAGCGGTACCGATTTGAAGGCTTTGGTATTTGTTGTAATATATTTATACAAGAAGTAATCACTAAACTGGTTTACGCTATTAATATTTATGTATACACTATGCATTAACTACCTTTCTTTTTGAAATCACTTTAGGTTCTTTAGCTCATCGTACGATTCAGTTCTTTTCGTTTTTCTCATTTTATCGTGCGCATTCGGGAACAGTCTTGGTTCGCCGAAGTAGAAGTTGCCGGCTCGTTTGAGAATGTACTGACATCGCCAGCGGCGTAGCAACTCATCGCGCTACAGATTGTTGCCTGTTGCGATGTTTAATTTAAAATTCCACCATTACAATATTTTTTTCCCGAATCGTCTTCGTAAAGTTCGCGAATCCATGGGGTTTCGCGAACCACCTTTTAGAAAACGCTGGTCAAGATAGTACTTATTCTTAGCAGTATAGCAATACCAATTTCTGTTACAACAGGTAGTGCAATAATTATTATTTCTAATATTTTTTTATTAACAATCATGGAAATTTTCCTTTAAGTTAAATACTTTGTTAACTTTTAAATAAAGCAAAAGCTGCAATATTTCAAAACGTGTTTACCGCGTAAAAATAGCATAACATTATTTTAACGTAATTAGTTCTCGGTAAATATGTCACCCATTTTTTGCAAAAATCATTTTTCAAGCTTTATCGTCGTAAGCTTTTACGTCCTTATAACTAATTGCTTATATTTCTATATGGTATCAAAATTACATAAAAAACTATACTTTCGAGGTTGAAATAAACAGTAAAATAGGGCTAATCTTTCACTTAAAAAGTATAGTAATTACTTTAAGTTTCTAGCAATTACTGCAATGCTTTAATGATAAAAACATAATTAAACTAACTATATAAATAAACTAGCTACCACCTGTGATAAAAAGGTTGTATTTTTATCTTTAAAAAATAATGTTTTATTCCATAACATGTAATTATCATAATGATTGACGTGGAGGTCCCCGTAATTCTGCTGACATACATTTTAGAGGTAAAGAGGGATTGAAAAACAAATTGCCTACACAATCCTTGACAATATTTATGCTGAAATGCAGTTATTGTTGTCAATACTTTGATTTTAATTTAATAGAAAATCCGCATTGTGAAGTCAGTTAGACATCATTAGGTTCCAAGAAAAATTATATTGTGATTAAATCAATTTACAAATGAATTTTTTATATGTCAGGAAATTTTTCTACATCTGTAGGTATAGTCGGTCTTTCACTTTTCATAATTACAAGTGAGCGCAGCAACTTTAATAAATAAAACTACTTTTCGAAATTTAAACTGTGGGAAGAAATATTAGTTGGCTGCACAAAGTTAGACATTTGTAGAGAACATTTAAAATAATTTTAATTATTTTGTTTCACTTATATTTTTCTCAGAAACATCTTTTACCGATTTATTTTGCTAGAAAAATAATTGACATATACGAGGGTAGTCGTTTATAAAGGGTTTTACAAAAAGAGTGTCCCGATTTTGTTCACGACTATTGATAGTTTGGCAACATCGTATTGTGATAAAATTTGGGCAGCGTGTGGAACGATACACAGTGCATGAGTGTATTCATGTTGTTAAAACTTAGAAAAATGGGTCTTCTTGGAAATAAACTTCCAGATAATTTCATGATTTTTTTGTTGCGAATAATCGTCCATCAGAGAAGAGTATTTATAGAATGGTGCAAAAATTTGAGGAAACTGGATCTGTTACAGATATACAGACACCTATTCCTAGCCGACGAGTCCGCTCAGCATAAACATTATCAGGGTCCAAGGAAATGTAAACGATAATCCGAAAATGTCTATTCCTCGACGTTCGCAGCAACTATGCATTACGCAAACATCTGGCGTATTCTAAGAAAGGATTTGGCTCTTAAACCGTATAAAATCTAGTTGATGCAGGAACTTAAGCCAACAGAATTCCAAGAAACGTTTCTCCTGACACTGGTCAAATTCCTCCAATAACAATAGACGAAATAAAGACAGAAATACAAACCTCAAAAAAGAAAAAAGCCCCAGGACTCGACCAGATAACCAACAAAACTATTAAAAACTTACCTTACGAAACATTAGACGTGCTATTACATATAATAAACTCATCATTTAAACTCAACGTATACCCGAATTCCTGGAAAGTAGCTTCCATCATAAATATTCCGACACCAAACAAAAACCCGACATTTCCCCAAAGCTGGAGGCCCATAAGTCTTATTTCTTCGTTAGCCAAAATTTGCGAAAAATTATTTCTGAATAGGCCAACAAACATCATAAATGACCAGAATATTATCCCCAATGAGCAGCTTGGTTTCCGCGCCCGACACTCAGCGGAACTTCAATTAGCCAGGCTGGTCTACAGAGTCTCAGATGGCCTGGAGCGGAAGGCTCAAACCGGTCTGCTGGACATTGAAAAGGCCCTCGACAAGCTCTGGCACCAAGGTCTGATATACAAACTCTATTACATCCACAAAATAAACCCATACTATACTCTCTACATAAAATCATACGTAAAGACAAACACTGCACACTCGGAAACCAAACTGATCGAAGCTGGTATTCCTCAGGGATCTTCCATAGCCCCGATACTATACAACCTAAATACAGAAAAAAACAGAAACATACACTTTTCAATATACGCCGACGATACAGCCATATACAGCACATTTTGAAGAACCAACACAATAATTAACAGACTGCAGACACAACTTGATAGCATTGTAACCTGGGCAAATCTCTGAAAAATTAAAATTAATCCAGAAAAAACCCAGGCTTCATAAATAACAACAGAGTCATACACATACACTTATACATAGAAGACAATTAAGTACAATGGAGTAACACAGCCAAATACCTAGGTGTTACTCTAGACCACAAACTGACATGGACCAACCACATAGAAAATAAGACAAGTAAAGCCAAACAATTAATTCCGCAACTTTATCCATTAATAGAAAAAACAGTAAACGTTTAATCAAAAAACAAAATTCTTCTATACACACAAATTATGAGATCGATAATGTTGTACGGCTGTGCAATATGGTGCCAAGATACCAAAAAACATATACGCAAATTACAAATAATTCAAAATAAAATCCTTAGAATGGCAGTAAACGCACCATGGTACATCAGAAACGATGAGATTCACAATGACTTAAAAATAGACAAAATACGTGACACTGACCAAAAGACAAAACAAACTACTAACAAAAGCACAAAACCACCCCAACCCATAAGGAATCGTTGAACAAGAATCAAAAATCCTGCAGACTTGAGATTTGTTAACACTCTTGATTATTCTAAGTGGAAGCTGATTTATCCTGAAGCAGTGAGACTCCCTTCCATTAATCTCGTAGATATATTTGTGAGATTTATGCAAACACTTCCTTGAAATTTGTATATATAGAACTAATATATACGGTCTGAAAACATGTTAAAAAATATGTTCAGGATGCTAAAGAAAATTTTACTAATGTAAAAGTCGCTAGCTCTTTGGTACAATTTATCGTAATAATTCCCCTCATAGATGCAAATACCTGCTATACTTCGGGATAAAACGTTATACAAATGGTCTAATTTGCATTATAAGAAAGTATGCAACATAAATTATATATTACCAAGAAAAAAGAAAGAATTTGTATACAATAAATTACTTACTTTGACATGATTTAACTAAATAGTTCTTGAGAAAATCCAACCGTTAATATAAAAAATATTTTCCTCATTTCAGTTAATTTTTGGCTCGTTTGCAACTATTTATATCGTAGAAACTATATATAGAATGATCTATTTTTATTCAGCCGTTAAAATGTAAATTCTAATGACTCCTAGTAACATTTTAAAAGTTTGCGAAATTTTTTTAGTAGTCACTATTTCAAATAAAGAAGTAATAAATCGAATAGAAGAAATGAGGTTTATATTTAATAATTTCAAAAAGAAAGGTAAAATCATCATATATATTCTGTTCTGACACAATTAATCGATCGTGTATTCACAACAATTAATAAATAACAAGGATAAGAGGGAAACTAAATATTTATTGCAAGACAGACAAAGATTGAAGATTCGAGGAAGGAAGAAATTATTTATCCAAGAACAAAAAAAGTGTGGTTGTACATGTAGGCCTAATTTTAATTTATTTGAAACTAAAAGTAGTTGTTTAACAACTTATTCATTGTTACAACTGGATAAAAAATGTGACACAAGAAGCTTATGCAACAAAGTACATCGAAGGATAGAAACGACTATATAATTGGTATTACCCACAATCAAGTTTAAAACAGTAATTTAAATGGCAATACTGCTATGCTACTTAAAGTGTTTATGATAACATTTGTTTTTAGTGTGATTTAATATAATTATTTCGAAAATTTAATGCATTTACTTTGTGATTTCTAATTGAACTTTGGTTTTGATAGTTATATGTTTGTGCTAAATTAAGTAAACTTATTATATAATGATTATGCTTAAGAAATTGATTATTTCTTACAAATAATTGTCCCAATATATTTTTTCATTGTAGTATGCCAAGGAGTTTCACATGAGAATATTTTCTCGATTGAAAATTACTTTATCGATAGTAGCCAGAAGTTCAAGAATTGCTTAAGATTTTACTATAATACATTGCAAATACCAAAAAAAAAATCATTTATAATCATATATTTGTTTTTTTTTTCGTGAAAGTTCCAATAATTCTAATCTGATTTAATCATTATTGTTCCCTAATTGCTTATTCGATCCCCAAATTTTCTGAAATGTATGTTTAATAATTTCTACTAGATCAAAAAGATAAACTTTTTAGTTTAGATTAGTGTGTATTTGAAAGCTCTTGTTAATAAAATTTTAAAAAATCAACGTATTTCAAAGCAGTGGTATTTTTAACTGACTCTCTGTGTAATTAGTTCTGTGCTATAGTCGGTTTATATCTAGTGTTAATAGTTATTTTTTATTTAATATTAATATGACACTGACATAAAGAATTTGAATTTTAAATAAAAATTTAAAGAATTATTTACCACTTTTTAACATTTTAAAAAAGCTTAATTTTTTAAATTTTTCGACTTTTAATTTAAGTTATAGTAGAATCTATTTCAACATTACTAAATTATTTGTGTGTAGTATACCTTTTCAAACCGCAAAAAACACACATTGTTTCCAAGGCCGTAAAAAGTACTCATTTAGCATCTTAATTTTGTTTAATTTTCAAAATTCTCCAATTATCAGTTTTGAAAGAAATTGAAGAAAGCAACAATCTAGCTCGCCCTATTGAATTTGTCATATTGAATTTATGGAATCAACTTCAGATTCCCCCTAACACCAATTTTGGAAGAAACCGGAAAATATACTAGGTTTTGTCATTATTTTTTTTGTTTATGTGGAGATAAGGTTAATGCTAATACTGCTACCTTTTAATTTATTTTTATGTTTCAGACAGCTTTGAGACACTAAGCCCTTGGAGAACACAATCCTTGTAGACTTGGGTTTGGAATTCTTAACTCAATGACCAACTCTACAAACCTTAGGCTTAGTATTAGTATTGAATTCCAATCTCTTCAACAGAGTTTGCACATGAGATTTATCATGACTAACATGATTTCCTATTTGTTCAGAATGACTTTTTTGAATATTATATATAATAGTCTTAGACCTCTCACTTCTTGCACCTCTGACAGAACATCTATTTTGCTGAGCATGGACTGCTGTTCCGCGGATGGTCCCAAAGTAATGCTGTTACTTTTAAGCTCTACCAAGTTCTTACATTAATCAGTGACCTCATTTTCAAGATAAGTCTTTATTTCTTCCAGAATAGCATGGACTTGGATTTCTCTGGTCAAATACATTTGTTATATCAAATAAATATTGTCCTTATTACTAATAATCTTTTTTCAGAAGGTTTGTTATTTGTTTCTAACGTTATTAGTTGGGTAAAAAAAATCAATGGCAGACGGAATCCTAGTCTGATCTAGATACTGGCTTTCCGTCAGCCATGTACCAGCATTACTGTGAGTACAGCCTGATGCAGAGAGTTTACACATGGTTTTATTGCACTTGGTACATTGTCAATAGATAAACTTTTAGGGCCACCATCCTGACAGGTTTTACACTAACAGTTGTTTGTCCCGGTTCTCCAAGAAAGCAGGGCACTTTACCAAATTTCTTGGCCGATCATTTATATCACCCTTTATGTATCCAAGCACAAAATCCAGAGCATTCAGTTGCGGCTAGTTTAGATTCCATTAAACGCTCACAAACAGGGAATGAATGCTTGTTTTCCATTTAGTTCAGTCATTATATACTTTTATCAAAATTTCATTTAAGTTCTGTCTATTCAGAATGTAAAGATTACCTTCACAAAGGAGAGTTCATTAAATAAAAAATCACAACATAACATAACAAAAAAATCTAAAAAGATCAGGGAGCCAGTCATAAAATACATTTTTTCAAACCCTTCAAGTATGTATTCTCCTTTCAAGCAGATAAAGGAAAAAATATATACTAACAGTTTATTTCCTGCAAATACAACTCTAGTCCTCTCTCCATACGCGTTTCGACCACCTTATGTCAGTGGAGTTGTATTGAATCGAGAGCAATATTCGCAGGAAACAATTATCTGTATAAAATATAAATTTCGAGACATATCGGTAAGATACTAAAACCTGACGAGTTTTCAATGACAGCCTGAAAAATATTGCCAGTCGAATGACATCTATACAATCACCCGAGTGGTGCGAAACTTAAAAATTAAAATTTCGGTTAAAAATAAATAAATCTATTTTTCTGCCGTTTTAAATATTTGCTAATATATATATATATATATATATATATATATATATATATATATATATATATATATAAATAAATAGATAAGTTATTGTCCGTGAAATTTAAAATAAAATAGAATAAAATATTGGCGAAGCGGACGTGACAATTTGTCAATTTACATGATTCTCGTGTTAAAAAGTGCGGAGCACTTCAAAATATGGAAAAACTCCGGGTCCGACAGATGGCGACAGCGCTGTTCCGTCCTAATATAGGACTCGTCAGGCCACCACATTCGGTACAAACCATCATCTCGCCTTTGCATCCTATAAAGCTGAGTTTAAAATCAAAAAATAGCAAACAAGACGACAAGGGCGACATCTCGATGGTCCACTTGATAATACAAGAACCACACAGATTAACAAAGTTTGTAAAAGAACCGCCATATGGTGGCGCGACGGTGAATTAAAACAGAAATATGTAAAATCGAGTACACGAAACGCGCTGCCCAAAGTATAGGGGTCGTATTTTTCGGTACTGGCAACCAAGCCTACTGCTCATTTTAGCAGCCAAAGCCACGTGTCGTACCAAACGATCCCACCATGAGAGCATCGTTTAGCGTGTTTCAAAGCCGAACAAGTAAATAAATATGTAGATAAGTTTTTGTCGGTGTAATTTAAAATAAAATAGAATAAAATATTGGAGAAGCGGACGTGAAAATTTGTCGATCTACATGATTATCGTGTTAAAAAGTGCGGAGGACTCCAAAATATGGAAAAACTCTGGGTCCGACAGATGGCGACAGCGCTGTTTCGTTCTAATATGGGACTCGTCAGGCCACTGCATTTCGTACAAACCATCATGCCAGTACCGAAAAATGCGACCCCTATCCTTTGGGCAGCGCGTTTCGTGTACTCGATTTTACATATTTCTGTTTTAATTCACCGTCGCGCCACCATATGGCGGTTCTTTTACAAACTTTGTTAATCTGTGTGGTTCTTGTGTTATCAAGTGGACCATCGAGATGTCGCCTTTGTCGTCTTGCTTGCTGTTTTTGATTTTAAACTCAGCTTTATAGGATGCAAAGGCGAGATGATGGTTTGTACCGAATGTGGTGGCCTGACGAGTCCCATATTAGGACGAAACAGCGCTGTCGCCATCTGTCGGACCCGGAGTTTTTCCATATTTTGGAGTGCTTCGCACTTTTTAACACGAGAATCATGTAGATTGACCAATTTTCACGTCCGCTTCGCCAATATTTTATTCAATTTTATTATATATATATATATATATATATATATATATATATATATATATATATATATATATATATATATATATATATATATGTATGTATTCTCCTTTCAAATAGATAAAGGAAAGAACATATGCAATCGGCGTCTTCTTCTTTCTTTGGTTAAGACATAAAATACCTGTTTTTTTCTTGGTTCCCTCCGCTTATTCGGGCCTTAAATTGTCGCTCCATCTTTTTAGAGGTCGCCCTATACTTCTGCACCCTAAGGGTGATTTGTCACGTGCTACCCTTACCCTAACTATTCTCGAGTCGTCTATGGGACTGATTTAGTTATTTCATTCCATCTTTCCCTTCAATATCTAGTGATTTACATTATCAATGTCACACAGTTCTCTGATATTCCCGTTTTGTTCTCTGTCCATTAAAGTTTTTCCAGCTATCTTTCTTAGTACCGTCATTTCTATTCTTCCCATCATCTGCTGAGTTTTTGTTGTGTCAGGTCGTATTTCTGCAGTGAATTATTGTCCTAATCGTGGTCTTTTAGATTCTGGCCTTTGTTTCCACTCCGATATATTTATTTTGCCACATGGCGTTATTTAGGCATGCTGCTAACCTAGCTACTTGATTAGTTTGTTCCCGAACCTCTGCTTCGACATCTCTATAGCCGGATATTTCTATTCCCAGATACTTAAATTTCATCTCCTGTTGAATGATCTTCCCGTCCACCACAAGCTTACATCTTATCGGTGACTTTGAGGTGATCATGCATTTTATCTTAGAAGCAAATATGATTGTATTAAGAGATCTTGCTGTTCGGTTAAATGCTTGTAATAGTCTTTGTAGGCCGTCTTCATTTTCAGCCATTAGTACAGCGTCACCGGCATAACATAGGATCTTAATCTCGCGGTCACCTATTCTGTATCATCTCAATTTGCGTACTTTCATTAGTATCTGATCCATGATAACATTAAAGAGAAGCGGACTTAAAGAGTCTCATTGTCTAAATCCTCTGTCAGCTGGAATCGGATATGTAAGTTCTATGTTGATCCTGACTTGAACTTATTTGCTGGGAATACAGCTCTGGTCCTTTCTCCATTAAATTTCACCCACCTTATGGTCTCGTCAAAGGAGCTGTATTGAACCGCGAGCAACATTCGCAGGAAATAATTATTTGTATTAAATATAAATTCCGAGACATGTCGGTAGGATATTATTCCTTGATCTGCTTGAAACTATTTAAACACGGCAGAAAAATATATTAATTTATTTCTTACTGAAATCTTAATCTTTATTTTTGTTTTATTAATGAAATATTGTTAATTGAAAAGGAGGGTTGTGATTAAAAAATCTTGGGACCACTGGTATAGATCGCTTGATATGATATTAATGTAAAATTTACACTTAAAAGACATGTTTTCAATACACATTTGTTTAAATTTCACTCCATAGGTGATGAGATTTCATTAAAGGATATATATTACTTTTTTATAACTCAAAACAACAAAACATAAATCTACCTATAAGAATATATAAATTAGTTAAACGATTTCGACCATTTGTACTTCCTTATAAAGCTTTCCTTTTAAAATTATATTATTTAAACTTGACTTAGTTTAAAATAAATTAAGTGGCCGATATCCTGAATCGAATCGGAGATCACTAAGAAATAAGAACGATTGATCGTTTATGACAGTAATCGCTATGGAGCATTCAAATTAATCGAAAGGATGTATGTTCTTAGCCTTACGGAACACATTAATATGAATGTAAAGACGCCAAGTTATACATACAGGAAAAAGCATTGTATGGTTATTTATTATTATTTGTATATTTTTCTTGAATACGATATGAGTTTTCAACTTTAATGACAGCAGTACGTATTAATCAAAGCCACTAGAATGTGCACAAAGGGCAACAACGGAGGTTGTGCGTTCGCGGTGATTGATAGTTCGTTGTAAAATGAATCATAAATCTGTAGAATGAAATGGGTACCACTAATCAGAAACGACGTATGCCAATTAATAATTTATTTAGAGAGGGTGCAGCTATCGGTTATGCAGATATGTATATGACAATCGTTAATGGTCTGCCAGGATGATTTAATTGTGCTTTTTGGTTGGCTGCTATTTAAAACATATGGGTAGTTATTATGGTTGAATATAGTTATTTAAAAACTAATATACAGTAAGATTTTAAAAAGTTGTTTCAGAATTAGATTCACACTTTTTTTTATTGAAGGCCTATAGAAATGTGAGTCTAACGAAAAAAGCATGCTCTTTATTTCTAAAATGTGTATAAAATTAAATTAAAATCCTGTATTTTTGACTCTTCTAGAAGACAGAAGGAATAATAATTTTGATATCTAAAAAAATAAATATTTTAATTCCGTAGACTTTAATAATATGTTCAAGTTACAGGGTGCTTGTTTTCGGATGTACCGATTTTGCTGAATGCGGTCTTAATCTCCCCTATGGTGGATATAAAACACCATTTTGTGAGTGACCAGAAATTTCAAATAATATATTTTTTGATAAATATGTATTTAATAAAACTGTCAAGTAGTGCAAACGTTAATAATTTATATATACTACGACTTCAGGATAAAAAATTTATAAGTAATAAAATTTTTATAAAAAAAATAGAACCGACTTCTAAAAGTGCGATAAAAAGTGAAAAATAACTATAAATTTTAATATGAAATTGAAATTTTTGAAGTCGGCGCCAAACTAAAACCTGATAAAATGTGATTTGCATAAACAGATTAAAAATAGGTTATTTGTAATTTCATTTGGAAATAATTTGGCGCCAACTTAAAAAATTTCAATTTCATATAAAAATGTATAGTTATTTTTCACTTTTTATCGCACTTTAAGAAGAAGAAGAACTATTTTTTTTATAAAAATTTTATTTTTCGATTTTTAGCTTTGAATTCATTATGATATCCATAAATTATTTAAACTAAGTACTAATCGAGATTAGTGTAACTCGCAATGACTCCAAGGTGGCAAAAAAGTATCCGTTTTATCCAAACTGGTAAATCACCCTAAAATGAACCACTAAAAATTCTTTGATTCTTAGAGTTCTCTAAATACCAGTGAAATTGTGTCAAACAAATATTTAGTCTGTCATAGTAAATTCACTATCTTAAATTTCATATTAATTTTAGATTGGTAATACTGGCCTCAAAATCTTACAGTATCGATATTTAAAGAACTTGAGACGTAAATTTCTTAGCCCGATATATTTTATACTACATATTGAGTTTTTATACGCCCCAAGACCCTAGCAATATCAATTTTAGACAAAATCGGAAAATGTAAAATTTTCAGTCCCTCATATTGTATCTTATCAACCTAATAATTGTGAAAAATTAACTTCATATTCGTAATACACGACTCCGAAAACTGACTAATACCGAATCTGAAAAAATGTGAATAAGGTCAAATTTTCAACCCACCATATTGGATCCGCCATATTGCATTTCAAAAAAATTATTTTAGCGTGTTAATCTAATCTAAATCTAAACCTTTCAAAGCCCCGTAATACCAATTTTGGATGAAATCCGGAAATTTAAAACCCTCAAGAACCCAATATATCAAATTTGGAGAAAATTGAAAAATGTAAAATTTTACGACGCCATATTGAATCCGCCAGATTGAGTTTTTCAAATTTTTTTTTTAAATTCATAATTAACAATAACAAAAATCCCCCAATACTGATTTTAGACAAAATCCAGAGATGTTGAATCTTTAATCCGCCATCTTGGATTCGTCATATTTGTTTTAAAAATAATTTTAGTTTCGTTATGTGCGATCTCAAAAAATCCCTTATACCAATTCTGGAGAAAATCGGACAAAATTGGTTTTTTCGTACGCTATTTTGGATCCGCCATAATGAATTTTTTAAAAATAATTTGAGATTCGAGCAAAATTAATTTTTTTGGCCGTCATATTGTCAGCGCCATCTTGGATTTTACTGCACCAATTTCATTCAAAAAAATATGGGACCACCGCAGCAACTTCCTGAATATAACGTAAAAAATTTTCATTCAAATCTGTGCCACCGTTCCGGAGTAATCGGTGTACATACATAAAAAACATACATAGTCGACGAATTGAGAACCTCCTTTTTTTAGTAGCTGGTTAAAAATGGCCAAAAACGATTTAATTTAACCAAATTTAATAAACCGAGGCATATTTTAAAGAGGCTGATTATATTTTGTTATAAACAGCTTTAGAATTAGTATGTACAGTGAACGAAAGGAAGAGCTTCGTTTAAAATCTTTTGAACTCGGCTCCGTAATAGTTGAAGGGGTTAAAATTAATTTAGGTGACTTGATATTTTTAACAGACTTTATTTTTATATCACATTGCATTGTTTATATAGCTTTTGATCTGTGCTCTATTTTTTTCTACGTTAATTGATAGTCGCTTTGTATATAAATTTTGTTTGTTTGGAGGTACTTTCTATAAAAATTAAATTAGGTGCCGCCTTCAAAAAAGTGTTAGGTATATGAGTAAATTTACAATTCTTAAATTAATTGCATTTTAAAACAGTTTACAATTTATATTACACTTTTAGAGCAATTTTTTGAAGTCGATTTGTTTTTTTTTGTATTAATAAATTATTTTATCCCTTTCAGTTCTTATGGGTCCTCATAATGTTAGACGGATGCACGAAAGTGTACAAGACCAATCAAAAAAGATTTTTTCGTGACAAAAATACTGTCAGGATATCGACTGAACTATCACACTATAACCTATACGTAGTGATATTTTGCTATATTTTTCGCTCTTTACTATGATCCATTAATTTGTCATAAACAATTAGAACCAAAAAATTGCACTGTTTTTTCGTTTTTTGCTTATAAAATCAAAACTATTGAAGCAATCTCGAAGATGTAAAGAAATAAATTATAGAGAATAAAATACCGACAAAATAAACTCTGGATTTGTCCAATCGGATCATTAGTAACGGAGAAAAACAGAAAAAAAACGAAAAATTCAGTTTTTTTTTTCAAAAATTCATATTTCCGTCATTTTTTGATCTGTAGTGCTAGCTATAGCTACTTACGCGGGCCCAAACCAGGAGCTGTTGGTTAATTACTTTTTGCAAAATACCCATTTGAAATTTTTAGTACACTATCTTTCGGCGCGCCTCGATGTGTCAGGGATGATCCGATTTTAATTTGAAAAAAGATTTGGAAAATAGAAATGACATTTTACAAGTCTATATTTTCATTTCGCATCAGTCTGAGAAATATATGCTGGCAAACATGACCAAAAACGGCTGACCGCGTGAATGTAGAAGAATAGTGGGGGCAGCACTGCTGCCAAGGAAAGTCATATATCCTATATACGTACGAATGGTCAGGTAAATTTTTATACACAAAAAAATGGAAATACTTAAAAAAAAATTATTTTTCGAAAATAAAATATTTTCGTGTTTCTTGGCCGAGTCTAAGCAATAAGTGTCTCTTGTAATTTCTCCGTCCGACGCATAGTTTTCGTGTTAAAAATCGTAAAACATTAAAAAAAGATATTGTTTGCTACGTTTCAACATAAATAACTTTTGATCAAATAAATATTTTCAAATTCTGCGTCCAGCAATATATGGTTGAAGTCAAGGACTACCAGCTAGGATTGATTGTAACGCGAAAATGTAATATATTTATTACTTTTTAATTCAATAAACAAAGAGCGCGGAAGTCAACGTAGAGGAGCTCACCAATCGCACATAATTCACTATAAATTTCGCTGAGTTGCATTAATACTTCAAACATATTTTGATAAATATCTATTTTTATTTATTAATTACAAGCATCTAATTATTAAATAAATAATACAATAGCTTAAGTTATTATGGCCATTTTTGCATGTGTTGGTGGGCGGCTTCAGTTCTTTTTTAATTTTTGTACTTTCCATATAATTTTTTTTCATTTGATATAAAACATTGAGCGTGATCCTGGATTTTCAAAGTTAATAAACTTTCTAGTGAAAAAATTAACACAGTTTTGTGGTAAATGTGATCTTTAAATAAATGAACATCTGAATAGAATTTTTCAGCACGTGCCCATGATTCTATCTGATATGGTTGAAAATTTTCTTTGTACGATGTTTTCTCGCAAATAATACATTTGTGCTATGTTGACGACACGTTCGGAGTTTGGCCACATGGTTTAAATAAATTAAATTATTTCCTCAACTATCTTAACAACAGACAACCAAAAATTAAGTTTACCATGGAAGTGGAACAAAACAAATAACTGCCGTCCCTGGATATTTTATTAAAAAGAAAAGACAATCGCTTTTTATCTCATACGGTTTACCACAAACCGAGACATATAAACATTTATAAGTAGATTCGCACCCCCGGCACAACTTTTTGCGGTAGCCAAAACCCTACCCCATCGGTCCCTGATACTAAGAGATGAAGAAAATAAAGATAATGAAATCAAAGCGCTCAAGGAAGCCCTAACCAACATCGGGTTAACATGACAATCCAAACCGCCATAAAAAAAGAAGCCCAGAGAAACAAGAACCGAACAAAATCTAGAAACAAAAAAAGCATTCTTACCATACGTCAACGGCACCACAGACAAAAACCAACATGTCAACAACACAGGAGATAAAATAGATTTTAACAATACCAGAATGCTAACACACAGTAACCAGTTATCTACAAGAATTATAAAAGAAGCTATAGAAATAGAGAAGACACCAAAAAATTTAACCGAGATGATAGCTACAGACTACCAAGCACCTGGAAAAATATGTTAGTAAATATTCGAGTAAAACCAAAAATAATCTCAAAGAGAGAGTTATTTGAAGTCTATTCCAACACGCCCTTAACCACTGGAGCATTGAAGGAGGAGATTCAACGTTTCATCAACGAAATTCCACCATATTTATGCAACATGATCGTAGAAAATTTCGACAAAAGAATCAATATGCCAACAAAGCTATGGAGGCTATTTGCCTGATGTGCTGTTCCATACATAACCCTAATTTTACGTACTTCTTGATTCAATAAAAAAATTTCAATTAAAAAATCTGTGTTTTTTATTTCATTCAAATCTTGGGTAAATTTTGGCACATTCTTTACTTACAAAAAACCTTGGTGGAACCATGTGTCCTCATTGACTATAAAAATGCACTCGGCTTCCACACCAAAAATGAAATTTGAAATAAAAGTCTTGTTTAGCAATACATTTTCCAAAACAGTGCATGAAAAAATGCAGCAAAGTTGGTACTACAAGGATAGAGTGTAAGTTGCAAATTTATTTTTACATATAAATGAAGCTACAAAAGATTATTATGCTCCCATGACATAATTATCATTCATATTAATATTATTGAACAGCCTGTTTCACTCTCCCTTTACAGCCTTTATATTAAGTAGAAAATGTAGAGAGGATAAATATTGGAGAAAAAAAGAATTTATTACTAACTTTTTCTGAGTAACAATAGGGAAATATATATAAAAGGTGACCATATGGAAAGCCTATAAATTTAGTTTTTCATTTTTCCTGCCAAAACCCCATTAGATCAGTTTATATCTCTAGAATGAAGTTTTAAAATTTTAAACAAGAAATGTCTTTCGCCGCTATCGATCTATTTTAAAATTTTCAATTAGTGTTATTAGTTTTAAAGTAAAATATAAACTTGCCATTACCCATGGAACAAATTACTATTTGATTTATTCTTATATGTAAACCATATAGCACATTTTCATAAATAATGTGCCCTACCTTTTAATATAGGAAATTTATGAGAATGTAAACTTTAGTAACATTTACTATAGACCATAAAATAGCAGTTCTAAGCAATCTGGCTATGAATAATAGAAAACTAAAACTTTGCAAAGGTTGTAATTTATTTAAACACGGCCTGTTCATATCAATGCTTGAAAGTTTTAATAGTTATATTATTAATGGAGTATATGTCTAGATAAATATTTAACTACTTACCTGTATGGATGTACGTATGTTTTTTCATATCAGATTTTTGATGAAACCTTTTACCGCAATACTGACATGGATAGGGTCGTGTGTCAGAGTGAATAAGAAGATGAGTTGATAGTGTTGATGATCTTTTAAACGATTTTCCGCATTGCTGACACTGAAATAAAACAAAGAGATATTTTGAATATATTGTCAACTTAAATATATTTCTTGTAACATACTATACATCCAAATTAAATAGTTTCCAAAGAAACTGAAAAAAATACGACTCCAACTGTATGTAACAAGTATTCTACTTAATGAAACGATAAAGGTAGTAGATAAATTATTAGATAAAAATAATGTAAATATAGTTATAAGAAATGATATTATAAACGTATTATTCATATGTATAAAACAAAATTATTTCCAATTTAATAATATTTATACAGGCTCAACTGGTATAATAATGGGAAACCCACTAAGTCCACTTTTAGCTGAGATCTTTATGGATCACATTGAACAAAAAATACATAGTAATAAAATAGCTCACATTTTTCTGTATTGGTATAAATATGTGGACGACAAATGTGTTTGTTTTACAGGTTCAGAAGTACAAATAGATCAAACACTTAATGTTCTAAACAATAGTGTAAAAGGGCTTTAATTGTCCTGATATCTTTATTCTATTAAAGAAATATCCTCATGAAGTAACTCATTTTGCTGCACCATAACTTTGACGGTAAAATTCAAGATGAAATGAAAGAAAATACTTTTTAAGGGACATCACTTTTCAAGTAAATTATTTTCGATTTCAGCATAATTTTCATCTTCTTGCTGGCCGAAATTTTTACACATAAAACTTTAAATGATTGCCAAGCTTCTATCTCATAACTACTCACGAATCTGAGAATCGATGAAAATTCATTCTTAAATTTTTACATTACTCAATCACTTATCTTGATTTACGACTTTTATACTTCAGTCGAATTAGGTCTAAAAGTAGTTCTGATTTGGTGTAGCGGGAAGCATCTTTACTTTATGGTTTAATCACTCCTTAATGGTGCGAGGCATGATAAATGACTCATGCGTTCGTCGAAAAATCTGAGCTCAAAGCATGTAAAATTGTTAAAAATGTACGATTTTCTTGCTCTTTTTCCATTATATTTTTTTAAATATCAATTTTAGAGCAAAATATTATAAGTTAAAACTCAAAACGGCGCTCTTTGTTGTTAAACATTCAACAAAAAATAAAAACAAGGGAAGTCCAACAAATATCGTTTATTTCTCAAGAAACATCTTTGTCTCTTTTCTTCGAACAGTTTTGTTTTGTTTATGATGTTACAATTTGTGTTATATATGTCAACAATAAATCTTTATATATAAGAATAAAAGATTAAAACCTAGAAATGAAGTTTCAGACTCGGTAAAATAAACAATTTCGAAAGTATTTTGAATAATTCTGCCGAAATACTCGTATTGATCAAACAAAAAGTCGGCCAGCACATTATGGGATATTTGGAACAAATTTTTCCGAAAATCAAGTATTTTCATTTGGGATAACGCTAATGATTTTTTTAATTAAAGGTTTTGCAATTGCGAATATGATAAAAACGTTAACACGTTTCAATGCTTTTCATTTGTCCTTAAAAACTACGATCAAACTATTTAAAAAAAAACGAATTTATATACATAGAATGTATGTCGATTCTTCTTTTTATTCTTTTTTTTTGGCTGAGGATCCACTAATAGTGAAACAAAACTAAAGAGAATCGTTAACGATCACTCGAAGATCTCTAAAGTCATTTAGGGGACATTTTTGAGATAAAAACAAGTTTTAGACGTTGAGGAAATATTCAAGGATAAAGTTTAATTTTCAAGTTAATTTATTTCTGGAAGCAGAATTTCCAAAAATCTAAATCACACGTAATTGTTAGTGAAATTTTGTGTAGAATTCAAATCTGCCCGTCAAAAAAATTCAAAACTGCAACCTAATCTCAAAACTTACAATTATTTGCTAAATCTTCAGTACCGACAAATTTTGACCATCTCAAAATGTGTGTTTGAGATACACGTCTTAGTGAATTTTGGTCCCGAGCTTAGGCTTATAACCTATAAAATATTAGTAAGATTACAATTAATTAGAGGGTAAAGAGCTTTTAATAGCTAATTTTATAGATTATAAGTTTAAGCCCGTGATCAAACTTGGTTGAGATATGTATTTTGATGTTCCAAAACATTTAATTCAAGATGGTCAAAATTTGTATCTACGAACACTTGCAAGTTTTGAGATTAGGTTGCACCTTTGAATTTTTTTGAGGTCACATTTGGATTCGAAGATATATGAACTTGAACAATTATTAATATAAATTATTGATAAAAAATATAAGAAATTTCCTTGTTTGTATTTAAAAAATGACCTCCGAATGACCTTGGATGTCTTCCGAGTGATCTCTACTGATTCTTTTCAGTTTTGTTATATTATTAGCGCACTCTTAGCTGAAAATAGAATAAAAGGAATACTCTATATAGATTCTACGTGCATAAATATGATTTTTTTAAATGGCAAATATTAAATCAAAGCCATGCCATAGGAACTTTTTAACATTTTTCACAAATCTGCAGTGGCAGATTCAAAAAAAAAATTATCTCATCAATTGATCTATCCGTAAACTGCATTATACTTTCAAAACTTTAACCTCCTAATTCACTAATATAGCTTATTTTTAAAAGCAGCCTAAGTTGACATTGGAAAGTTTAAATTCACAAGTATAATGTAAAGTTACGCGAGTTGTGTTTACTTTTTTCCAGGTACAGACCGATTTCAAGGCTTTATATTTGGATCCTTAATACATCTATATAAGCTTTTATTTGTTGACATAAGTAATATGATTTATAACTAAATCATCAGCAAAACAAAACTGATCAAGTAGAAGATCTAACTAAATTTGGATCTTCTTAGTGAATCGGGCTGTTAACTGTGGGAAAATCCGCTGAGTAATAAATAGACAATTGTAAAATTATGTCTATACTTGCTTAAAATATGGAAAAATATAAAATAATGATGTTGATCGAGGGCAAGTATATGACACCACTGAGTATAGTTGTCTACATTATTTTAACTTGCACACTCTGTTTTGTTTATATATAGTTTTAATCGAAATATTAATTTTGATGGTTGTGTGAAAACCTTCAATTATTAAATGTTGTTTATGGTATTTTTCTTTAATTACCATATACCTGCACCTCAAAACGTCTTTCACGCCCATTTCATATTTATAAAACCGTCCCGTGTTTTATAAAAGAAAACAAAAACAAATAATAAGAATTTCATAATTGGAAAACAATTAACTCTACAAAAATCTATACGAATCCCATCTTTTCAAATAAATTATTCCTTAGCGACAATTAAAATCGGGGGCTTTGTTATCACGAACATTCTTTAATTTATAAAAGCTGTATAATTAACGATAAAATCAAAAATGAAAATAGAAGAAAAATACAGCTCAACTTCATTATTCATTAGTGTAAATAGGGCTGAAATGATAAACGGAAATATTTTAATTTTTCTAGTAAAATTATCGTTTACTGGGGGGAAGAGAAAACAGCAGATTAAATGTTTTGGAAAAGAAATAATTAGGTTATATAGAAGTGGCACGCAAAGACGAAAAAATATTAATTATAAATATCTATATATGTATCTAAAATTTGCTGGGTTAACTGATTAATATTTTTTTTGGGTCGTGCATGGTTAATTTTGGACAGTTTACTAAATGATTCGGTAAAGATAATAAATACATTTTTTCTTAATTTAGTTATTCCATATTAGGTTTTCAAATGTCCCCAAAAGAGAATATCCAAAAACTGTAAGTACATAATCGGTCCAAGCTTTAGCTGAGCTGATCGTTACATTAATACATTATTAAGCGCATTTTAATTTACACACCCACACAGACACACATATATATATATATATATATATATATATATATATATATATATATATATATATATATATATATCTTATTTTTTTTTATTTTGTCTTTCCTTGGGTTTAGGTTCTTTGTTTAACAAAAAATCCAAAACTATTTGACGTTTCGCCCTTTATTTAAGGCATCTTCAAAGATTTTTTGTTTATTATGGATCTTCCTAAACGTATTTTTTATATAATTAAAAAAATTCATACAAAACAGATTTACAATTTTAAAAAGCCAACAAACACTTTAAAAAATTATTCAAATTTTTAAAAAAGTATTTAATTTTACCAGTACATACTTTGATATTTTGTTTATATATTAATAATGAAATGAAACTTTTACATCGTCTATTTAGGTACTGAGGTAACATGGAATACGAGTGTGTTTTATTTTTTATATTTTACAATGCACCAAAAAAACCGAAAGAACATATACATTTAATTTTATTTTTGAGAGGATATTCAATTTTTGATGTTTATTAACAGGATCGAATACTTAAGATTTGTTGTTTAATTTAGGCTGGTGTAAATGTGGCTCACATTTCCTATATCCGTTCTGTCGTTAGCAGTGTTTTATCTTTTTTAATTTCTATGAGTTCCTTTATCTGTAAATTTTGATAATTCATATCTTTGTTTTTAATTATGGTACTGTTATCATCGAAGGTATGTTTTTCGTCCTGTGTGTGTTTGTTTAACGCTGTTGAGGCGTTTTTCGTATATATATGGTCATTCAATCTGTTCTTCAGCAATTGGCTTGTCATATATATTAAATAAAGGGTTAAACGTCAAATTGTTTTGGATTTTTTGTTAAATAAAGAATGTATATATATATATATATATATATATATATATATATATATATATATATATATATATATGTATATGGAAGGAATATCGGGTATGCGGTCTGTGAATAAAATAGAAACGATTTTCCCTTTACTGCTCAATAGTTCAACATTTATTTATGTTTTCATCAGGAGTAAAACTACAAAATAATATAAAGAAATGGACAAATTAACAAACTGAAAGAAACGATATAAATGACGTTAATTACAGATTATAGATTCTCTTGAACAGTCAAACCTAGTACGCTCAACGTGGCAATAATAAATATAAAATCATAATAAAAGAACTTCAAAATACGGATAATTTTTTCCCTTTTACTTCTAAAAAAACAATCAACCATTTAAAAGATACCTCTACACTTCATATACAGATGCATACACTTTGTGTCTTTTATTATACAAAATTCAACTTAAATTTAAAATATTTAATTATTTTTATAATTATAATATTAAAATAATAAATTAAATATTATTTAGCTGATTTGTGTCCGTGTTCCGTTGTGGAACATCACTTAACAACCGGAAATAATCTTGATTATGATTATGTAAAAATTCTAGAACACCGAAATAATTACATGAACAGACTATTCCTCGATATGTTATTTTAATAAACAAAAAAGCCATCAATAAGCCAGCTAAATAATATCTACTGTAATATTTTAAATTATGTTGAGTTTTGTATAATAAAAGACACTGAGCGTATGTACCTGTATATGTAGTGTAGTGTATCTTTTAAATGATTAATTGTTTTTTTTAATATGGGGAAAAATATCCCTTTTTTGACGTCCTTTTATTGAGATTTTATATTTATTATTCAATTTGTCAATTTGTCCATTATTTTGTATTATTTTGTAAGTTTACTCCTGATAAAGACATGAATATATGTCGAAGAATTAAATAGTGTAAGAAAAACAATGTTTATGTAATTCACAGACCGCATACCCAATATTCCTTTCCTAATTCAATAGTGTGCGTTTGATAAAAATGCAAGCAAAAATTATATATATATATATATATATATATATATATATATATATATATATATATATATATATATATATTAATTATAAGCGTCTAATCATGAAATAAAAAATACATTAGCAAAAGGAACTTCACTTATTATAACTATGTTTGAGAGCGGGTGTCTTGATGTCTGCTCTGCATAATAATTACAGTCCCTATTTAATATCGTACTGTAGTACCATAGTAAGAATATTATACACATTTCATTAATTGCACATCAATTAGACAGTATTTTTAAGCTGGAATTCAAATATTAGAACAATTAATACCTTTGCGATGCAATAACTAATCAGGTTGCCACTTGTTAATGACGCTACTGCTACTGTCTGTACTTTCGTTCACGCGTACTATTGAGTTTTATATTCAAAATAGATAAATTAGGTAGCAATATAAGTAAACTAGAAAAATATTATTTTTTCAACATTGACTTGTGCATTATTTGTCAAGAAAATAAAAAAAGACATAAATTTAACGAATACTGATCAAGATAGGTGTCGAATACGCGACGCTGCTGATTTGCATTGGGACATTATGTTATGTCGCTTAGATCTAACAGCCAAAGAAGTTAAAATTACTTTATGCTTATTCATGTCTTGTACGAAGACAGTTTTAGTAGACTAATTTGTCTCTGCAAAGCTAACATTGTTAAAAAATATTGTTACCGGAGTTTCTTTAGGGTTAAGTTATACCGGGTTATTGTTAGAATTTCTCCAGTCTAATTAAGAGTCAAACTTCGTGTTCTTTGGAAAGAAGATCAACAGGGTCAGTGGCTCTAATGTTTGAGAGCATAAGAATTGGACTTTCAGGCTTTTCTAATCAATCATCGATTTAAACAAGAAGTAAATTAGTAATAGAAAAAAGGTAAAAAAAACCATTGGCTGCTACTTGCAAAGAATTAAATTCAAGATCTATAATGCTACAATATGTAACATTTATTATTGACCTCATATAACAAATTTAGTAGCGGAATAAATATTTTTGTTAAGAATACAAGCATGAGGTGTCTTTTAATGTATACTGTTTATGGAGTATTCCTGTATGTAATTACGATTAAATGATATGAATAACCAAAAATTGCATTTCATTCATTCTGATATCACTATACTACTTATAATTTACAATATTTTTGTGTTATTGAAATTAAATCTAAAATTAAGCATTTCTTAAGAGGTATAAGAATACAAATAAATTTAAAAAGAATAAGCGTGCATTAAACCAGAAATCGACTTTAAAAGACATCAACAGGCAGGAAAGACAGTACCCATATTTCAAATTAGGAAAAAATAAACGAGTATTTCCAAAATTATTAAACTTATTTTTTCTGTAAAGAGAAAGAGTTGATATTTCTTTTATGTTTTGTATGTCCTTGAATTTTCATTGCTAGCAAATGTGCAAATCAATTAACAGAATCCATAGTTTAAGCTTTAAGACTTTTACACTTCAATTACATAGGTTGCATTACATAAGGTAAATAAATAAAAATTATAGTGTCGATTTTCGTATAAAAAATGATATCAAAGGAAAAATAAGTGCCATTTTTGTCTTATTAACATTTTTCAGTTATTTTCGAAATAAATTTGAGTATGGGAGTATTCTTATACAGCATGAAAGTGAAGTGATCTTATCTTAAGATGCTAGAATTTACTGAATTTAGTGTATTGTAAAATATTAATTGGAATGGTATATACAAGAGAGGAACAATTCTTTCTAATATAACTTTATCAAAGTGTACATCAGAAGTTATTTAAATATCAGTATTTTGTCATAACTCTAGTATCATTATTTTATCACAAAGAACCACATTGTGCGGCTTGTTGAGTTTTGTTAAATATCGAAAATTTTATATTGTTGGGCCACTTATGTTCAAGATATGGAGTTGCACTGTTACGTTTTTTAATTTAACATTACAAAAAAGAGGCCTAGATATATCCAATAACTATTACAATATCTAATTATTTCATTTTGGACAAAATAACGATTTCATGTCTAATTTCTGACTTTTTAAAGACACCAGTGATAGAAAGGCAATATTGTAAATAGTGAATGTACTGTATGAGGGGCAAAGGATTTCGAAAGCTGCTGGAAACTTTGTTTTATAATAGTTTTTATATGTACTTAGAGATCAAGGAAACAACTTACTTTTTTGAACCTGTTTATATCGAATTTCTAAGAAGGAATGATAATTTCATTTTTTTAATACAATATTTACCTACTTTTTTCAGTTCTAATGATCTTTCACCTTGTATGTTCATATCAAATATAGTTTAAGCAAAATCAATATAGTTTTGTATATTTTTTGATATTTTGGAAATTAACGACTACTCTATATTTATATTTTTAAAGTATAGACCATTGGTTCTTAAAGTTGACTACATGGACCCCAGGGGACGACTGTGAACTTCAAAAGGTCCATGACAACAGGAATAGAAATTGGGAGGACATGATATGAAATTGAGGGTCCTCGAGACTGGATTTTGTTTCGGTAGGTTATATCCGAAATTTAGGCGTTCTATAAATGTAATAATGTTGTAACTATGAACTTAAATACTACGTAATATCTAAAATAGATTAGACAATGAAGTTACCTATTTATATATTAAGTACATTTCATTAAATTACTCTGTAAGGAAGTAACTATTCGCGTTGTGATCATACTACTTGTAACTTATAAAAACTTACGTAATTCATAGCAACGCATTGCGCTCATAATATGCGATAGAAAATATGTCTAGGATATAACTAGAGTTGCAAGGAAGGCGGCGCAGACTTGTACGGACTTGTTTAATTTGTGAATATTGCCTACAGAGGGTGTCTACGGAAAATAGAGAAAATAAGGTTAACCTCTAAGGGACAAAAAACGGCAGGCATAGACAAATAACCGTAAAAGGCAATAGGAAGGCATTACGTAAATATGACAGGCTAGCGATATTTAAATTATAATTTCCCTTCTTTGGCTTTGCTAATATTTTATACATATTTTGTCGAACTAAATGCGAAAATAATATTTTTTTCTTTAGTGTTAGGTTTTTCTGATATAAGAAACACATGTTCTATAGTAAAAATATAAGAACTTTGACAAAAATTACGTAAACTAATTTTTTTCTGTT
Organism: Diaprepes abbreviatus; assembly: GCA_034092305.1. Classification (NCBI taxonomy): domain Eukaryota; kingdom Metazoa; phylum Arthropoda; class Insecta; order Coleoptera; family Curculionidae; genus Diaprepes; species Diaprepes abbreviatus. The sequence goes on along the minus strand of JASJET010000055.1, from coordinate 19,729,200 downwards.
CTGATGACTGATCAGTTTTTTAGCCATGAAAATGTTATTAGGAAAAAATAACTTATTTTTTATTGTGCCCTATCATTAAATGTTTAAATTTATTTTGACCGTTCTTATTATTTTGAAAACTTTAACTCCCTAATTTAAGAACATGGTTTAACTTTAAAACCGGTCTAAGTTGACAGTAGAAGGTTTAAATTGACAAGTGCACCAATAAATCACGCAAGTTTCGTACCCTTAAAAATATAAGGATAAAAATTGAAAATTTTGTTTATTTTCGGGAGATAACAATTCCTCTTACCGATTTCAAAGCTTTATTTGTAGGTTTTTATCCTTAACTTTTCTATTTAAGTGTGTAATTCTTAACACATGTAATACAAATTATAAGTTAATCAAGATCGTCCGACTAGAAGACCCAACGTCCACAGTCGCCTTTAAAAAATATCTTTAATATTTTATGGACCAATCTCCAGAATTTACTTAAGAAAACATTGCTATATCAATAATAAAAAAGAGAGCGAGTGAGATTTCTCCAAACTGTTTTAAGAGTAGGAAGAACGAGATTGAAGTGAAATTAGAAGGTTTGGGTAACAGAGAACTAAAAATTGTTGTAAAACAAAAGGGGGATATTGTTTTTCCGGAAGAACGGTATCAAAATACTACGTTTGCGTCATCATAACAAATGAGATATTTAACTAATCTTTTGAGATATGCTAGCAGATGTTCTTTATCAGTAAGTTATAACTAACTAATTACTATAAAATCAAAATTACTAAAAAATATTTATGAACATGGTACTTATGAATATGATAGCGTAGGCCTGTTTCATCACTTTAAAACAACGTATTATAGCAGATAATCATTTATAGCAACAATAAATCTAAATCAAATCATTGGGTACTAATCATATACAAACATCTAAAAGTATACAATTTACCTTATAATGTACTTTCTATGGAAATACAAATCGATTCTACCCTTTACATGTGTAAAAATCATTATAACGTATACAATAGGTGGTAAAAAATGTTATTAAATATTTATCCTTTAATCTTATTAAAACAGTGTACCGTGTATTAACACAAATCCATTCTACAAAAGCTTTAAATACTTACGAAAGTAGCACACGGGATCGATTGTTAGATTTACTGAAGACTTATAAGATTTTAATATAAGGTCTTTATTATCCGTCTCTAGTTGTTCATTGAATCATAAATAATGTAAAACAAACTAAAACTTTACTAGCGGAAACTTTACGACATTAAATCTACATTATTTTAAATCAGTGGCGTACATAGTGTCAGCGGAAGGAGTCGAATTGTAAAAAACGATTTTATTTTTGTAATCATATTCTTTTACATTACGATAACTTTAATGAATGAATTATGTCGTCATATTAGTTATAACGACATTGTGATTACTTTTTAGTAAGAAAAGCCATGCCTAGTCATCTAGTAGGATTTGTGTTTTAAATTACGTGGACAGGAGCGGTATGGGATGAAAAAAAAATATGTCGTTTTCAAAGTCTCTCGAATGAATAAAATAACATAAAATCTCTCAAGAAAATAATATTTTTAGTTCTATTATTATCATATAAAACGCTTTTAACACTTATTTTATGCGCTTCTTCTTTAACGAATCGGATTAAATCCTTGCTTATTATGACGAAAGTCTGATGGAAAGGCAAGCTAGTAAACAATTCTTCTCGAAATGGTATTAGAAAAATCCGAAATGGCAAACTATATATTATAATTTAATAGAACGGAATCATCAATTAGAGGATAATTTTGAAATTCTCCATGTAGAAAGGAAAGGTTATAAACTGAATTTCTTAGAAGCTATAGAAATAAATCGATTAAAGAACCCAGGTAATCTGTTAAACGACCAAGCAGATATCAACACCTCACCCTTGCTAAATATCTTTTAACAAAAACCAGTGCGGATTTTCCAATAATTCAAATAATAGGTAATAAAATGTAAATTAAGGGTATTGTACTTATTCATTATTGTAAATCTAGGTATAAGTTTTTCAAGTAACCAAATATTTTGTCATTTAAAATAGAACTTCTGATGAAGCTACAGTGTTAGCGAAACGCGTCAAGTTTTTTAGTTAAATATAATGGAAATCTGACAAATATTCATCTTTTATTCATCGTTTCTTTTTTTTTATTTCCGAACATGGGGTATATTAAATTAAAATAAATCAAGTTTTAAGCTATCGAAGTTTCGCCAAAACTCCTGAATTCAATAAGAAGACTAAAGACTTAGACCCCATCTAGTTGTCATGAAAGTTAGATCTTCTAGTCGGCCATTTTAGTTTTGCTTGTGGTGTTAATATAATTTGTTTTTTTACATATCTTAATAAATAAAAATTTATATAGGAAAACTAACGATAAAACTCTGAAGGTAAATCCTTGTAATAGATTATTGTAGTTGCTTCATGAAAATATAGAAATCTATTTTTGATGATTACATATCATTTATGTAAGTAACAACTTCAACCTCGGCAAAAATAAATTGCAAAAAGTTTGTTTATAAATAAATACTAAATTAGTAAAAAATTATAAAAGATGGGTAAAGAATACCTTAATACATTTTGAAAAATTGTTAAAATTAGAATATAAATTGGATATTAAATACGAAGCGTTCCTTTTAAAATAAGAAAGTTATTTGTCTTAATGATAATAAAAATTAAAAGTAAGTTTTTACCAACCCTGTATATTTTTTTGAGATCATTTTGATTTTACGATGAATTGTAATAATTTTATTAAAAAACCAGTTCAATTTAAAATATCGAGCTTGAATAGGCAAGGCAGGAACGCTTCTTAAATTTTGGTCTACAATTTCAAGAATAGGTAAATATCTCAAGAATGGCTTGCCTTAGGGGTACGAAATATAACAATAATTTACCCTTATTTCCATTCCATTTAAATCCCATAAAAACTTTGGTATCAAACTTTTTTTGAGTTACTCTGTATATTTTACAATAATTTTAAAATGTGGTCCCAATTGACCTACATATCCCTTATTTAAAATATTATTAAAATATTTTATATCGTTCTCTGTATATGAACCGATGGAAAAATGGTGCTCCACCCTGTATATACATATACATATATATATATATATATATATATATATATATATATATATATATATATATATATATATATATATATATATATATATATAGTGTTCTCTATCGGTATTCGTTTTACAAATATTACAGTTAATTAATATAACTGATAGAAAATTGGCAATATATACAATTGGAATTTTTCCGAAATATCTTTCTCATTTTTAAACTGGCTTTTTTACCATAACGTATATATATATATATATATATATATATATATATATATATATATATATATATATATATATATAAATTTTTCTTAATAATTCTTAATAAAAAAATTAATAACTTAAACCCAAGAAAAGACAAAATAAAGGAAAAATTATATAATCTATGGTTCAGGAATCAAGAAAATAAATAAATATATATATATATATATATATATATGTATATATATATATATATATATATATATATATATATATATATATATATATATATATATATATATCGCTATTCATTTTACAAATATTACAGTTAATTATATAAATGAAAATTGGAAATTATATACAATTGGAATTTTTCCGAAATGTCTTTCTCATTTTTAAACTGGCTTTTTTGCAATAACGCTTTTAAGCTTAACAATATGAAAAAAAAATTAAAATAGAATAATTTTGCATGCAACAATGCCTTATAATTGCTTACTTGGGTAAGTTCTTTTTTTTAGTTTTTAGATAGGTAACAGAAAGTATATATATATATATGGACCTAAGAAATTGCAGGTCTGGATTTTCAAGCATCGTTATTGTAGAAAAATAGTAAAATTTCGATCAATTTGTACTGGGACAAACGCAAAACTTTAAGAAAGAGATAGGCAAAGTGCAACAAGACAAGGAGAAGTGCGACAAAAAGTGAAAAAATCCTAGACGGGTAGATCCAAGGGTATGCCAAGAAGTAAATAGTATTGAATCAAAAGTACGTTAAGAAGCAGCTGATGTGATTGGAGAGCTTCAACTTGGAAGGCTAAAATTAAATTATTTGGTGTTAGTTGCCGACATTCCGACGAAGAAGATAAGTTTATTCTGGGTATGGACCTGATTGGTCGACATGGATTTTCCTTCGACAACAATCCTCAAGTTTGGCATTGAAGATTTTATTCTGTCAAATAGCCGTAATATCGAACTATTCAGAATTACCGAATTAATCAAAATCCTTACCGAAGAAATAACTAGAATAAAGGGGAGCAAACAAAAGACCATTTACGGAAGACTGGACAAGAGTTCTGGAAGCCACATTGGATTAGTTCAACACCCAATAAATCCTGTAAATACCTGATAGCGAAGGAATTAGTCAATTCTGATGATATAATATGGCTATTCTTTTGAGTCATTATCACTTTCACTTCTATCACTTAAAGTAATCATGATCACTTCAGCCCAATGAGAAGTAAATGCATTCAAAAGAACATGAAGTTTTCAGTTTCACTTTGTTCACTTTGATCAATTGATAATTACTGAAAAGAATATAACCATTACCAATAAGAGTAGCCAATATTCTTCCAAACTTTATCAAAATTAATAAAGGACAAGAAGTGGCATTATATAAGCTTATGAAATGGGTGGTAAAATGTAAACAACCCGACAAAGCTACATTAAAGTTATCATATAACAGACTAGATGAACCTGAAGAAGCCAGGGAGTTTATAAAGAATCACAGCCACATTTTTGAAGTAAAAGATGGTAATACCTGAAGGACAAACATCATCCAACATAAATAAATATTATTACAGTGCATAACCAAAAACTCAAGTACCAAAAAACTTCCCAAGCCAAATGCCAGGAAGTGGAGTTACTTGTAGACAAAATACTGAATGTGGTAGTCATAGAAGAATCGTCTAGTCCTTGGTCACCTCCTGCTGTATTGTTAGCTCAAAAGGACGGAATTCAAAGATTTTGTGTTGACTACAGGAAGCTTAGTGACGCCACTGAGGTAAGACAGCTATCCACTTTCAAGGATTGAAGAAAGTTTGAGAACGTTCGCAGGATCACAATCGTTCTCCACACCGGATCTAAAAAATGAATATTGGCAAGTAGGCCTCCAAGATAAAGGTACGGAAAATTCTGCTTCTTACACTGGCGCTGATTTGCATTATTTTATTGTTATGAAGTTGGGACGCTGCAACACTCTTGCCAACTTTGAGCAACTTATAGAAATAGTACTGCGAGGTCCTATATTGAAAATCTAGTCTGCCTTGATGATGTTATGGTTATGGAACATTTGATGAACACTAACCGAAAATGGACTGAGGTATTTGCCAACCCCAACCAGGAAACCCTAACAGTAGCAGAAGTCTTAGTATGTATTCAACCGATTTACTACATTTTAAGGATGTAATTTTGAATCTAAGCTTTTTCAAAAGTTGTGCGATCTACTAAGCATCAATAAAACCCGGACAGCTTTATATCCTCAATCAGATGGTATGGTTGAATGATTAAATAGAATCATTGAAGGCCACCTCTGAAAGATTGTAGACAGACATCAGAAAGATTTGGAGAAATATTTACTTTATCTTCTTGATGGCCTACGTATCCGAAGTCTACGAAACTACCAGAGTTACATCAGCCAAGGTCTTATTTCGAAGATAACTTATATTGTCTTGCGGCATAATGTTCGGTTCTTTAACTGATTAAAGTATCGAGATTGAGGAGGGAGTGGATACCTTACAAGAGAAGTTGCGAGAAGTTGATCAACTAATTCGAAAGGCATGGACCGAGGGAAGACAAGATATCACATCAAGGTGAACTCGGCAAGGTAATAGAGTTTGGTTATGGAATTCACACAAGAAGGAAGACAAATCACCTAAAGAAAAATATGTTATTCTTAAGAGAATCAATGACGTTGTTTATATAATTTAATCAGGTACCAAGATCAACATGAAAGTAGTACATCTCTGAAGACTTACCGCGAAAATACCGATGCTGATCGGGACGATCAGAATTATGATGGGGGCAGAGTAACGAGGACTACCTGAATACGACCCTGTCTTTATAGAAATACTATTTCGTTAGTTGTCATTGTCAGTCATGTTTCTAGGGCGATTCTAGATTTTTATTCTTGTATGTTCTATAGGTATATATAGGTCACTAGCGTATGAGATAGGGGATAATTGTATTTTCATAGTGAAAGTGTATGCAAGTTGTTAATAAAGAATTGAGAGTAGTTAGTGAAAAGTGGTGTTATTATTCGAACCCAGTGAGAAAATAGGGGGGGACTGATCTGAACAATATTGTTGTTTTTTTCGGTTATGCCGATTTTGGTAGATTCTCTACATGACCCTTTTCTAATGAAAAGGGTCATATAGGTGTTATAATTAACATGAAATTATTTTAGATAGGCTGTAAAATAATTTGTCTTAAAAATGACTTCATTACTATCTGCTTTCATTTTTTGAATCTGAAATTTAGCCCAGAAATCCTTATTATACATAAAATAAATTCCAACAAATTATTGTGCTTTTACTTATACCGAAAATTCGTTTTTTTTTTTGAAAAATATAAAAATATTGCCTTATTTTCACACATTACTATTCTGCATTTGAAAGCTTACGTTAATAAGAGTTGATTGGTTGTAATTATCGAAAATAGTTTTCGCGTTTAACAGGAGACTCCTTTCGTATTTTACAACACATTTTCCATAAGAGACGCACATAGTCTAACTTTAAAACCTGTCTAAGTTTATACTAGAGAATTTAAATTGACAAGTGCAATAATAGGTCAAATAAGTTTTGAACCTTCAAATACAAGGATAAAAAATAATTTTCTTTTATTACTGAATTGACAAAAATGGGAAATTTAGTTAATTTTCGGGGGACAACTATTTCTCTTACCCATTCCAAGGCTTTATCTTTACATTTTTTCTTATATATTCCTATATAAGTGTTTATTTATTGTCATATGCAATATAAAATACAACAAATTGTAGCAAAACAAAACTGGTCATCTGAAAGATTTAACTTTCAAGGCAACTAGATCAAATTTTAATCTTAAACTTTTTTAGTGAATCTGGCTGATTATGTTTAAATTTGATCTCATACTCTTAGTATGTTATTGGAATTTATAGATCTTTTAAAAGCGTTGCTGTATTTTTGTTTAGTAGTGTCAATACGTCGCATAATAAAGAAAATAATTTAGAATAATGATTTTCAAAAGTATTTAGAAGAACAATAACTCTAAATAGATTTTTTAAATTTTATTTTTAAATATTTATATTTTAGTTTCTGAACCAATTTCACGTGACGCTATTGTGGTAGGTAGCAATATCAAAAATTTCAATTACGGATAAAGACTTATAAAATTATTTTTCTTTTTTTAAGGAGTTCCAGTTTTTTTTTAAATTTTAATAGATACAGTCCAAGACCGCGGAAACTCTCCTTTTAGACATTAACTATGAAGATGTAAAGTTTGGAATAAATTCATTATTTAAAAAACGCGTGAGATTTTTTAAAAATCTTTCGAACAAGTTTATTTTTTACGAATTTTTTTCAATATATTAAATTTTGCAGGGTGACTCTTAAGAAGCAACGCTATTATTAAATTTGATTTTTTAGATAGTGAACCCTAATTTTTTGTGCACTTTTAGACTCCCTGCATAATTCTGAACATTTTTTAATTACTTGTCCTATAACTAAATGTAACTATTTTCGATTTATCGGCAGTTGATACTCGATATAAATAATTATTGACCAGCATAACTGATTTATTGATTTGTGCCTTTATCACATTTTGTCAAATTGTCACTCTGAATTAATTTTAACTAAAAATGAAACTTACTGAGGTATAGAGGATAACATATTATGGAGATATGATATGGCGATATTGCAAGAACCCAAGAAGAAATGGGTCAGTTATTTGTAGAAAAATATCCTAATCTTCCGAAAATTTCACACTCAACAGTGAATAAGATTAAGCAAAAATTTCATCGGCGTTGTCATGTTCGAGATTCCACAAGAAGTGATCGATAAGCAAGTAGTGATGACAAAAAAGTAGACGTATTATTAAGTGCCGAAGATAATCATCATATTAATTGTAAGGAGATAGTTACCATGGTTATTACGAAAACAATGGGATTAAATATATTGTATATTAATAGTCGTTCAAACATTTATGAAAATGATTATGGTAAATGTCTTCAATTTTGTGAATTATTTCAAGAAATTATTTTTTTCAACGAATCTACATTTTGCTTAAATAGTGAGGATAAGAGGGCGAGGGGCACACTCAATGTAGGCAAAAAGTAAATGTGTGGGCTGGAATTGTGGGTTATATTGTTATAGGGCCATCCTTTGAAGAAAATCTAAATGGTGAAAGATATTTACAGTTTCTACAAGAAGATCTTATTTAGTAATAGGGGACCTATTGAGTGGTTGTCCAATTGACTTCGTTTTGTGGGGTCAAGTTTACAAACCAAGCCAATTGATATAAAAGACTTAAAGGATCGGATTATACAAGAAATACGGTTAGATACTACATAAGTAGTCATAAATGTTTAGAATGAATTTATAAATATCTTAGGTTTCTGAGAATTAACTAATGGAAGGTATTTTCAACATTTAATCAAATGATTAATTATCTGTTGTTATTATTTCACCAGTGGATAAATCGAAGGGAGTTACATTTAGGTAATAGAAAAAATGTTTAGAATTTTTCCGGGAATGTAAAAGTGTACAAAACATTATGGTCACTGTTTAATAAATCAAAGTTGATTATAGCACAGCTTCTTTCGAGTCACCCTGTATCATTTAACATATCAGAAAAAAAATCGTATCAAAAAATCAAAGTTGAGGTGCTCAGATGATTTTTCCAAAAATCAAACCTATTTAAATAATGAATTTATTCCTCTAAAAATATACCTAAGTTGAATCTTTCGTGTGGCCATGTGATGAGGATATCATCTCTGTAATATTTCCAGGGGATAGTTTTGTTTCTTTTTATTGCTTCTGTTTTGAAAAATTTCATAAAAAGGTTGGAGATGACTGACGAGGAACTAAACAACATTCATCACCGCATAGAGTTCAAATTGGAGGTCCAAGATAACAAGCAGTTACATTTCCTTGATCTTCTAATTAGCAGAAAAGACTATCTAAGCACCGATTACATGGTCTACAGAAAACCTACACATACAAACAGATATCTGAACGCTAAATTTCACCACCATCCATCACAGTTACAATCAGTCGTTGCGACAAACCAAACCTATGAACCTCCAAGAAGAACACAATATCAAAAAAGTTATAAAACAGAACATAAATGCAAAAAGAGAGAAAAAAGAAGAAGATGACAAATCCAAACCAAAAACCACACTGCCATATATAAAAGTTGTAACAGACGTAATTGTGAAATAATTCTGAGGAAGCATGACATATGCACAATTTACAAGCCACAAACAACAATACACAAATTATTGGGTAATCTCAAAGACAAAACCCATCGGAAAACCAGGGAGTGTACAGCATCCCATGTAGAGACTGTGAATCATCGGGAGACAGGACACAGTAAAAATTTACAGGAAACCAAACAGATCACATCCATAAAGCACTATCCCGCATCATTAGAGAAGCTCTCGAAATAAAAAACAATAAAAACCTCTATAAGGTAGATGATGCACAAAACAACTCAAATAAATGGAAAACCCTAATCAAACCCCAACTAGAAATAACACACCACAAAAACAGGACAGCGCAAGCGCCAAACTATTGAAAAGTAGACAGAGGACCAGCACGCAACAAATTAAGAAGTGGTAATATTGAATTGATAGTTTATTTTCTAAAAAATCTACGAACGGTCGATTTTTGAACACATACTGTATTATTGAACACACTCTATTATTTCAAAAGATTTCTATTGTCAACTTTACTTTTGACCCTTGTCAAGTTGCGTCGACAAGCTCTCAAACTATACTGTCTCCGAAAGCCGATCTGGACCTTTTATATACTCTTTTGGTCAATACCGGAAGATTCCCTAATTTTCTAGAAGGATTTCCATACTACATGGTGTAATAAAAATAAGAAAAAGGAATAATCCGGCGATTTCTAGACCTTCTATCATAGGCGTTCCATGTTAAAAATAAGGAAATAGAATTCTCTAAAAATTCCAGACCTTCTTTCATAGACGTCCCCTGAGGAAATTAACAAAGGTAAAAATTAATTAAATAAATTATGAACTCGTAGAAAATAAGCCTAAAACTCTACAAACTACAAACACAAACTAACACTATGAAATATAAAACACTATAAAGTTCGTTACAATATATATATATATATATATATATATATATATATATATATATATATATATATATATATATATATATATATATAACAGTCTGACAACATCCTACTAACAAATTAAGAAGTGGTAATTTTGAATTGGCAGTGTTTGTCTGTAAATTTCTGTAGTAGTTTGATGCAGCTCTACTAATGAGACTATGAAGTTGTCAAAATACATTTAGACTGTGCTGAAAACTGTCCATCTTCCTTTCAATAGTCTCAAGGAGAAAAGAAAATTTTTGGCCAAAAGGAATTCTTTATATTTTTATTTACTACTAAAAAAAAGATGACGCCACTGTCTAAAATCATAGAGACGGTAATGATCCGGCTATTCCTGGGCTAATGTCTTCATAAATAATGCATTGTAACTTAATCGGAAATGGTGCTCATTAAATCTAGGCATATATTTTTGTTCATTTAGCATTCTCAAAGTTACTGTAATGGATTCAATTATAAAAGTTTGATGTTGTAGCTATTGATCTTCAAGGAAAAATATTTTGATTTTTATTATTTATTTTGTAGATAGAGTCTAATCGAAAAAATATCTTTTCTTTCGTTAATCGGAAATTTATTGTTTATTCGACTAATTGTATAATTTGGATAGATAGTTTACTATCTACTATCGATTTATAAAGTTTTGGCCACTCTTTGTTGCCAATCAAAAACTGTAGGTTTTAAAAATATCATGTCTAAATATTTAGGTAGAGTTATTTATCCTTAAAATGTATTTATTTATTTATTTGTCTATTTTACCTTAGAGATTCTTTACGTAAAAAAATTTATTTTAAAATACAATATCACAAGCGCTATAGCAATAAATTCAGCTTTGTAGTTGGGCGCTATTTAAATCTGCTAAGTATATTTGAAAAAATAACAAAAATGGGCGGTTCTTCAAAGTGTTTCATTTCTTTTAAATCTTAATGCTTTCCATAATATAGAAAGTTAAAATTTTGCTGGAGTAAGAAATAAAAAAGAGGAATTAAAAAGTAGTTTTTTATTATATCATTTTAACGACATATACGCGAAAAACAATTAAACTGAAGCGATTTTTCTGGATCCCGTTTTAAAGAAACTCGAATTTCAAAATCCAAGAATACTCAAAAGAAAACAATAAACCGACATTCTAGAAGTACAAGATTATAGTAGCGATTACGACGATTAACCTATTGCAAAGTCTGCTCGCACTTCTGCAATATCCACCACTCTGCTCACAATCTCTTTTGGAGAATCTACGAAGTTCGTTAGAAAATATACTAACTCTGTAGAAGTGAACTAACTTTTTCAGAGGCTGGCAATATAACTTCTTTATAAAGGAATAGGCTAAATCCTGATACGGCGTAAAGTTTAACATTTTTGTACAGTAATCTGCCGAAACTCATCTAACCATATTAATGTAAATTTTTTCAAATCTTTTTTGTTATAATTTCTTTAATTTAAAATCTTTCTTGTATCTTTTCTTACTTTTATTTTTCTGTTTATTAGTATACCTGAATACTTTCTTTTTGTAGGTTTCGATTATACTCGATTTAAAGCAAAATTAATCTGGTGGGAAGCTGATTTACTTTGCCTATTGTTACAGTTTTGTTATTTTACGAACAAAACTATAAATAATTTTACCAAAATACCAACAATCAAGCCAATACTCACCATAAATTGAACTCTTATTTTCATCAAGTAGTCTCTTTAAGACATATAAAATAAAAGCTAAAAGTTTTTGTCACTGTCACACCAAAAACAGGTTTTGTAAAAGAATCAAGTGTGCCTAGAAATGTATCAAACACTTCACTTTTGCCACTTTCATCAGGGGTGTAGTTAGTTAATATTTTGTTTTTTTTTCTTAGCGCTCTTGAGATTTTTAAAAAGCGTCAGTAGAGAGTTTGGGCCAAGCCTTGGTTGTGAAAACTGGCAGAAACCCAGAAAGTAGAGATTTTTTGCTGATTTTCTCAGAGTACAATACTACTTTTATTCCTGTTTGCAGTTAAAATCATAGTTTAGTTCGTTAAGGCATCATTTGCCAGATATTGAGGATAAACAAAGTTTTATCGTATTCGTTTTTCGTTAAGTACAGTTTAGTGAAAATGATCTCACCTAAAAAGCTAACACACCATCGTTGTAACTACTTGGTGCACCTTTCAAGACAATCAGGTACATGCCACAAACAGTTCTTATTATACCGGGACGTTGCCCTCCTGTCTAAAATTAGATTTGCCTACCATAGCCAACATATTACACACCACTGCTCCATAGAGGCCATCGGCTATCCAGCTTGCCGAAAGTGTTTAGATTTAATGACAAAACAGCCTTTCAGTTATTAGAACTTCGTAATAAACAGTGAAATTACCGGTTTTAATGTATACTTTCCTTTTTCTCCTGTGATTGGGAACTAATAAGACTTTATGCGAGCAATTACAGGACTTTATTTTAAAAATTGATTTAAAATACTTTGTAATCCGAAGGTATACGTATACACTAGAAAATTTAAAACATCGCTTCACATATTAATAGTCCAACACTTTTAATTAGGCTTAAGTAATCATAATTTTAGACAAAATCGGCGCACTAGATAATTTGTTAGTGCGAAATACAACCGTTCATAAAAAGTAAGGTTATTCACTTTAGCCGATAGTGAAAATTAAAGCTGGACCTACATCTAAACCGACTTGGCGTATGGCGCAGATGACGTCATACTTGCAGTAGTGTTCATTGTTTCTTTGTTTTTTTTTGTTCTAATCCAGGTAGCGAATAGTCACATATTGCTTTAGTTTAAGATAGAATTCACATAGTTGTAAAACAGAATCCTTTTTTTTTATTGTTAAATATAGATATTAATTGTTTTTGGAATTGGTGTGTTTTATTTTGGGATCTAGTTGTTTCCTGTTTTCAATAACATCATCGCTTCTTCTTACCGACGGGCCTAAAACAGGTGGCGCTTTGAATTTATATAACCCCCCTAATCTCCGGCATGCTAGCCTAGGCACTGCCCTAAAAGAAGGAGCGATCAACGCTAAAAAAAATAACCACCTGTACAGAAGCATTCAATATTTAATTGTCATTCATTCGTTTTCATTTTAATTCTTTTTCTCTCCCGTGACGTAGCACTATATTGTTCGAAACCAGTTACTGAGCTTTTTAGGTGATATAACCGATTTATCGATATGGATCGATTACTAGTTTAGACCATCGCAAGCTACTAAAATCTAATTAAAATTTACTTCACAAATTTATCCCGATATCTCCAACATAAATGCCTACTCTATAGTTTACCTATGGGTAGAACAATATTTTCTGGATAGAGGTTAGTGTGTATTTTAATTTTAATATCACTTATTAATATAAAATTTCTCTTAGAGAATAACGTTTTATGTCAACCTGAAATATAAAAATTTTTAATACACTTAATACAATCATTTCTAGTTAGGAACAATATCAATATAAAATTTTATCTATTATTGATTGTTGTACATTATTGGCATATTAATGAATTTCTCTAAAGATAAAAATTAAAAACTAATAATAAAATAAAGTATATTTACCGTAAACTGTCTTTCGCCTCCGGGTCCTATTGAATGTGACGACTTCGCCTGAAGGTCTTTTTCATGATCCCACTTCCATCGTCCATCAAGCATCTTCATGGGACTAATTATGGTGGTGCCAAGACTCGAATCAGGTTTTGTTACAACATTTTTCATTTCTTGCTCGCACAGGCTCCCTGGTGACCATATACTGTGTGTCCTTGATCGGCCTTTTAAGGATAAATTAAGGGGGGCATCCTCGTCTGAAAAGGAAGAAGCAATTGTAAGGTGCATGGTACAGTTGAAGATAAAAGTATTCATTATTTTACGGTGTAAAACAGTAATTATCAGTAAATGTTATTTTAGTGTGATTAAAAGCATTTATTTTATTGTGTAATATGACAAATAAAGTATTCAAAGTGCAACCATTCAGTAAATTCCTGATTGACATAACATATAAAATACGTAATAATGAATATATTTTGTATCTTTGATTATTTTTTAAGTATTAATTAAAGGGTGTTATATTCGCCGGAAATGACGAAACAATCGATGGAAGGAATTGTAGGCTATTGTCTATGTGTAGTAAAGAATAATTGAGGTTTTTATTATATAGCGTTTTTGAGGATGGGGTGAAAAAAGTAATTTTTTTGTTTTTTTCAATATATCTCAAGATTTAAGAGAAATTGGGAAAAATTGCAACTGCATATATATATATATATATATATATATATATATATATATATATATATATATATACCGGGTGTCAACGAATCTATTAGACAAGTCATAATTTCTAGAGTATTATGTGTATCAAAATGAAAATTGGTACAGGTAAATGTTATGTGAAGAGGAGAGTTTTCGCATATTTTCCACTTTCCGGTCACTTCCGGTTTCACCGGAAATGGCCCCGGTTTTGAATTCTTAAATAGAACACCCTGTATATTTTAACATCTTTGGATTTCTGAGGCAATTCTAGATCAGAATGTGACATTTTAAAAACTTTTTTCGTCTACTTCATTTTTTTAGAGCCACTTTTAAAATTGCATCTAGGTGGCCATGATCGGACGCAAACTAACCTAACGGCCTTAGGTGATGTAAAAAAAATACAATCGCAAAGTTTTAGTGACTAGTATGAAAGACAGGAATTGGATTAAAAATTTAACAAAATTAACAAAAAACTAACAAAATAAACTAATAACTTAGACGACGCACTTAAAATATTTGAAAGTATAGTAGCTGAATTTGTTAAAAAGTTTAGTGTAGTAAATGTTCAAAGTGCATTCCTTCTTTTTCACGACACATTTCAGCTCATTCAATTGTTTCTCTCAACACGTTTTATAGCATTTGGGGCGTTATACTTCTAAATGCCTGTAAAATTCTTTCTTCTAATATTTCAAGAGTAGCTGGGGCTGCTCCATAGTAAACCCTTTCTTTAACATATCCCCAGACAAAGAAATCGAGCACAGTAAGATCCGGTGAGCGGGCTGGCCACCGTACCGGACCATTGGTTGCAATAATTCGCTCTATTAAATAATTAAGAAATTCTCTAGTATTGTGAGGCGGTGCCCATCTTGTTGAAAGTAAATTCGCCGTAAAACTACTAAAAGTATATCATTGAGATGATTTTCGATTTCATTTTGAAGAAAACCTAAGTATCTAACCCCTGTTAACTGACCTTGAAACAATATTGGCCCAATTATTTTGTTTCCAACGATACCAGCCCAGACATTGACGCCAAATCTTTCTTGAAAATTGCCCTCTCTCATTTCATGTTGATTTTGTTGGGCCCAGTACCGAGTATTTTGCTTATTGAACATACCATTATTTGTAAATCGGGATTCGTCGGAAAATACAATAAAATCGATAAAATTTGGGTTAACTCTATGATTCTGAAGCAGCCAATCACAAAACACTACCCGTCTATCGCCATCCTCAGTATACAAATGTTGATGTAACTGATATTTAAATGCTCGATATCCATGCTTTTTCAGTATTTTTCTTGCTGATTCATAACTTAACTTATCTGCAGTTCTTGACTAATTTTTCTTAACGAAACTGTTTTATCAACCTCAACCATAGCAAGTACGTTAATCTCAGTCTCTTCATTTATGATAAACCTCTGTTCCGCCTCTTGATTTCCTATTTGCCTAAAACGAGTCTCGACATACGGAAAATACTAATGAGCTGGATGTTGCCGATTCGGATATCTATGAGCATACAACTCGGCAGAATTCCTTGAATTTCTATGACACTCTCCAAATATTAATAACATATCCACTTTTTCACTTTTAGTATACATTATTTTAACGAAAATTTAAACTAAACTTAATGAAAATTAAGAAACTTTTACGTCTGTTCTTAGAGCGTATGTCACTGTCATTATCTACTTAAGTGAGTGCTTTGTTTTCCAAAGAAGACTTGATAAAAACAGTTGCAAATTATTATGCATCATGGCTGTCCATGGCGCACTTGTCATAAGTAAATAAATTATCCAGTATTTTGCTTAATAATATTTAATTTCTGTTCTTATGTCTAATCCAATCGCAAATAAATTAGTACCGTTAGATTCGTCAAAGAATGCTTTTTTCGAAAAGTAGTTGTCAAAAAGTGGTCACCATTTGAAAATTAATAGTTAGAAATGAAAACGTAATTTGTCAACTTGTCTTATTCCTGTCTTTCATACCAGTAACTAAAACTTTTACTTTTGAGATTTATGGGGGTCTAATATAGTTACTTTTAAAATTATTTTCAGATTATACAGGGTGTCCCAAGATCTGAAGATATCAAAGTTGTGTTTTTTTTAGATGGAACGCCCGTAAATTATTACATTTTTGAATTCTCCGATCAAAATAAGTGCCTATTTTAATAAGGTTTATAGTACCTAAACCTTAAGGCTTTTTAAATAATTTGAATTTTAACAAAATCTAATCTAATTTTCATGTTTCAAATACTTAAGAAGTATTTCAGTTATGTACTCGAAATTTACAGTGAAGTGTAACAATAAATCATACTTTATATCCCAATTATAATAAACTTGCGCTATTATACAGGGTGTCCAAAAATAAAAACTAATCAAATAAGAACTTTAAGTGGCTATAACTTGATTAATTTAAATAGAATGATATACTTTTCACCTTACCAGAAAATGTACCTTTTAAATACCTATCGAATGGTATAAGGGTGTTCTATGGCTAAGTCTTCGCGTTTTTACAGAATACGCCAAATAATCGTTTTCTGCACCATTTTCCGTTTTTTGAATAGCAAAATCTCATTCAATTTTGATTGTAGAAACCAGATCTAGAGCGGATTTTGAAGGCTGTAAACTCAACTTATTTTCTTATGTTAATTTGAAATACCTATTATTACTCAAAAAAAAGTGATAAACAAAAATATAAAATAAAACTTTTGTCACGATTTCGCGCATTTTTTCGCATTGTTATTGACTCTTATTTCATTATTTTTTTTATTTCGAATAAACTACTTCAATGAAAAATTCAATTTCTTGCATAAATGTATTCTTGTAGTTTTCTGAATTTTGCTTACTTTTAGAGATATACTGAAAAAACTAAAAAATGACTTTTGCATCCTGTTCTCAAAAACACGCATAAAAATAAAAGAATAAAAGCCCTTAAGGCAATTGTTCTCAATCCTATCGACAATAACCTGGTGTGGTTTAGTTGAAGTTGATATAATAGCAATTTCAATGAAGTTGTTATTGAAAAAGCATTCTAGAACTCTCTTATTTATGTTATGAGTTATTTCCTCTGAATTTTCAATTCGAAAAAAAAATTAATGTAAAATTGTGTATCGAAAAATATATTTTTCGAAATCTTGTATCATCTAGACAGAAAAAGATAATAAACTTTAAATATTGGCTTTCTACAAATACAATAGGGTAATGCAATAGGCTTAATAATGACAAAAGCATAATTAGTGTTTATGTTAAGTAAAAATAATAGCCGATAGTAATAACAAAACAATGTTCGATTTACTTATTAAGTTATTATAAAATTTAAATTGCATATGTTAGTTATGCTGTGTCATTTATTAAAATAGCATAAATTAATAAAGAATAAATAATTTAATAAGAATTATTATATATATATATATATATATATATATATATATATATATATATATATATATATATATATATATATATATATATATATATGGAATCGGAGGTTTTCGGGCATCCCGTGTATTAGCTGAGTCCCTTTCAGGTCTGTAAGGCAGCTGACGTTTCGGTGAAATCTCATTCACCATTTTCAAAGCTCACTATATGGCGTCTACGAGCGAACTAACGCCTGCGACTCCGGTGCTGTCGGTCCCGTGTGCGCGTCGGACGCGTTCGTTTTCCGAATGGTTCCGAGACCTGTTGCGCGTAATCGGCCCTTTTGCCAGTGTTTGGGGTTGCGTTGCCGAGTTGAAATCTGTTTCGTTACTAAGTGGTATTGGTTGATGTTTTGTAAGCAGATTTTTCCAAGTATTAGGCACACGTTGGCTATCATCTCTGCTATTTAAGTTGTTGGGCCTCTTTGAAATTTCAATGGCTTCCCTAATCACTCTTGTGGACAGGTTTTCACATCTCGATAGCATTTTTGTTCCCGAAAAATTTATCTTATGTCCTGTGTTTAATCAGTGTTGGGCCAGAGCAGAAGGTTTTCTAGAGGGATTCTTTCTTTAGGTGTTGGCAAGAGGCAGACCGTAAAGTAAAAGATGTCTTGCCAACACCTAAAGAAAGAATCCCTCTAGAAAACCAGGGAGTGTACGAAATTCCATGCGGTGAATGCAGCTCATCTTACGTAGGCCAAACCAACCGTAAAATAAGCGCCAGAAGAGACGAACATAAGAACGCTGTCAAGCAAAAAACAACTTCTTCGGCTCTGGTCCAACACTGGTTAAACACAGGACGTAAGATAAATTTATTGGGAACAAAAATGCTATCGATATGTAAAAACCTGTCCACAAGAGTGATTAGGGAAGCCATTGAAATTTCAAAGAGGCCCAACAACTTAAATAGCAGAGATGATAGCCAATGTGTGCCTAATACTTGGAAAAATCTGCTTACAAAACATCAATCAATACCACTTAGTAACGAAACAGATTTCAACTAGGCAACGCAACCCCAAACACTGGCAACAGGGCCGATTACGCGCAGCGGGTCTCGGAACCATTCGGAAAAAGAACGCGTCCCACGCGCACACGGGTCCGACAGCACCGGAGTCGCAGGCGTTAGTTCGCTCGTAGACGCCATATAGTGAGCTTTGAAAATGGTGAATGAGATTTCACCGAAACGTCAGCTGCCTTAAAGTCCTGAGAGGGACTCAGCACATACACGGGATGCCCGAAAACCTCCGATTACAAATCACACGTTTGGTATGTCATTTACATTTCAATATATCAGGAATGAAGTGTACGGATTACATTAGTAGTACTGTAAACTCTTTTTTTAACCTAATAAAACTAAAACTAAAGAAATTTATGACGGAAAATCATATCATCAAATCTACAATTTCATACCTTTCCAATACGCGCTGGACGACCTACTCAACGAGTGCATACCTCTATATCTAACAATGATGTTGAAGAAATACTATAAATCTACTATAACCAACGGATTCAGTTTACTATAGAAGAGGAATCCAATAACAGTGTGCCTTTTTTGGGCACTAAACTAATAAGAACAGAAAACAAGGTTCAGCTACTCAGGTAGTAAAAGATTCATTTTCTAAATGTTAGAGTTTAGGATACGGAACAAAACTCTAATGAAACAAATTTCCTGGAAAAGGTCAACATTTCAGTAATAATAACTGTATGAATAAGAAAAGGGATATATGCAATAACTTTGGTGTAACCTATTCTCATTTAAAACGAAAACGCCTTAAATAATAATTATTCAGCAACAGCGAAGCTTGATTACTTTGATTAATTCATGTCCATAAAATATATGTTTTTTATTCCCTTCTTACTTATAAATGTACGTGTGGTGTTTCCTGTTTTCTACTCCCTATTTCTAAAGCAAGATTCTCAAAATTAAAGTATGTATTTTCGTTCTTTTTATAAACATAGTTCACACTATATACATATGTAGCTATCCAACACAAAATAATAAATTACCAGTAAAACCCACACTATTTTGAGTAGACATGAGTTAACAAGAGTATCAAATGATTATTATTCTGTTCTGCTTTATTAATTTTTCAATATAAACAATGAAATTAACAACAATGTAAACAAATCAAGGATAAGCATTAAAGTTTAGTATGTTTCTTGATTACATAGACAGGGAAAGTTAAATTTGCATGTAAGTTCGTTTTGTTATTTTAAACAATATTCCATATTTGTAGCCTTGAAAGAAAAAAAAGCTCGGCCTTTACGAAAAATGATTTTTTCCTAGGCTTTTACCTATATATATATATATATATATATATATATATATATATATATATATATATATACAAGGGCGGATCCAGCCTCTCTCTTGGGGGGGGGGGTGATATCACAAAAGTACAGTATGGCAAGAGAAAACAAGTTGTTGACGGGGGGAGACACCACAACATCCCCATTTTTAGTGTAAAAGGCAGAATCGGGTCTATTTTTCTGAATTTGCAGCTCTTGGAGAAGGGGGGACCATAAGAAAAAACATGTTACCGACAGGGAGGGGGATGTCAGCAGCATACACATTCCTAGTATAAGAGGCAGAATTGGTTCTATTTTCCTAAACTCAAAGCTCTTGGGAGAGGGGGGGGGTCGCAATTCCTATACTTTATTCAAGAACTAGAGAGACTAATAAAACTGTTACCGAAACCTCTAACGTACCTGCTCCAGTGCCTCAGGTTACTAAGGACTGCCGTAAATCCAATTTAATTTAATTATATTTAAATATTATAAGCTTTTATAAATTTACTGCAACAATAAAATTTCTGATAGTTCAATTTAATTTCTGTCAGTGAGCAAAGTATACCTTACAGTGTGTCCTTTGTGATTTATCTTTGCTCTTGTTTTTATATATTATTTGAGATTAGCGAGATACCCAAAAGATATGGCTTCCACCTCTATATTTATTCCAAAATCGGTAAACCAGGGCATTTTTTCCTCAACGAAAAACTTAATACGATGAATTTTTATGATGCCTTAAGATATCAATATTTAGATAACAATGTTAAAAGCTTTGTTGAGATGTGTTCCAACATGACAGGAGCTGGAAAATCTACTATGTACTGAATACTGAAGGAGAAAGAAAGACTGGAATTGTTAGTATTCCCAAGCCACATTCGATCACAGGCAGACGAAAAACCTCGTTGGAAGAAGAGATGAAAACTTCAATAAAAGGAGTTGCACATACATTTTTTTATAAGAAGCAGATCCCAACTGTCGGTAAACTTCCCTAAAACTAAAATCAATGAAGATCGCGATTTTCCTTAAATTAAAAGAACTCTGGAAATTGTTCAGAGAACTTAATTTTTGCTGGGAAAAACTAGATAAAAAATCTGTTCTTATAGATCGTCCGGAAACTGTCCGTTGGGAAGGAAATATCTCTCTCAAGTAAAAGGTAGAGTTACTAGAAATAACACAACTTACAAAATTAGTAATTTAACTAAAACTTTTGAAAGATTTTTTTGAATAAAGTTACTACGGAAAATTGGGAAAAATCCATATAATAAGAGAATAAAACAAAATGTGGAAACTCGATCTCATGATCGGTGAGATAGAGGAACTAATTATAATTAATTTGAGCGAAGATAGCTTCACTGACTTTGATTAGGAATTAGATACGTAATGTTTATCAATGTAAACAAAATTTATTATTTAGATTTTTGTTTTTGTTGTATTTTATTGTTTAATGTTGTTTATATTTTTTTATTTATTTATATATTTTTATTTTAGTGTGTCCCATACTTTAATTTTATATTTATTTAATTACAGTTAGCTGTAAGTTTTTTATTATTTTATTATTGTGTTTGTGTCTTTTTCTTAAGCGTGTAGAATTAACATGTTTATTTTATTTTTTTTGTGGCTATCCGATTTCCATATAATAAAGTAAATTAAATTAAGATGTCAGTACAATAAAAATAAAAATAAGTAGGTTTAATTTTAACTGTAACATATAAAAGTTAATTACATTTGAACCTCTTTCTAGTTTTTAATTGTAATTCTGCAGATGGTTTAAGAAATAAATAAACTGAAACGTCAAATGTCCTAAAAATGTTTTTAATTAAAAATAAAATGACCGATAGCCCCAAATATTTTAATATTATAAGGACAAATTAATTTTTTTATATATGTTTAACTTTTTGTATTTTTGACAATGGATATTTTGTAAGTATTTAGATTATAGCTTAGAATTTTTTGAGATGCTACGTTTTAGTCTGAACGTGCCTAAAACGGTTTCTATGTCAAAATTAAAAATACTAAAAATACAGTTGTGATTTGTGTTAAATATGTCAAAATTATCTACATTTTATAATATATGTGAATTATTAAGAAGTCATAAGAAATAAAATAATATTTTAAAAACTTTTTATTTTAAGTTTATTACCGAAATAAAATTTATAACCCATTCCTATGCAAAGTATATGTGTCTAACAGATTTTGCCAAAGACACCGGACTAAAGAACATAGGTAGTTCACGAAGAAAAAAGGGTGAAAAATGATTTACTACTCTCTCTAGTTCTTGAAGAAACTATAGTATAAGAGGCAAAATCGGGTATATTTTCCTGAACTCAAAGGTCTTGAGGGGGGAGGGGCGATCGTCCCTACCGCCCCCTTTGGATCCGCGCCTGTATATATATATATATATATATATATATATATATATATATATATATCAGATATCGGCAACAATAGTTTTTAGTAATATTATCGGGTAATTTTATCAATGAATTTTGAGATGGATTATTTCAAAAATCGTAATCTTGAATTGATAATTTTGAAAATAATATTGTCATTTAATGAAATAATTGAAAAATTGATTCCTAAAATTATCAGTTGATAAAGTAATTGCTAATTTTATTCCTACAGTTATCAATCAACGAAGTAATAGATAATCGTCATTTTTGAAATTCCCATTATTCAAATTTTATTTTTCAAATTACCCATTACAAAACTGATCAATAATTTATTTTTCCAAATTATTTAGTATTAATTGACAATTCCCCAAAATTAAATTGATTTTTGTTCATTGGAACACTCCATCGTTTTGTATAAAGTAATAGAAAATTAACAGTATGAAAAATTAAATATTTTACATTACTGGAATACTTTTTTGTTTATGCTAAAACAAATAATAAATTATTAAAAATAAAATGACACTGCTTCTGTCCATGATGATACTCTTTAGTCTCGTCAATAGGTTTTAAAATCATCGAAAAAATTTTAATTTATCATAAATCCCCGAAGAGAAGCAAAAAAAGGGTGACGAAAAATTTTGACCACACGCTTAACAAAGTTTTTACAACAATCTTATGGTTTTTACCCCTTTTAATTAGAATATTTTGAGAGCCAAACATCGGAGTTCAAACTAAGCCCATTTTGTTCTCAGAGAGATTTATAATATAAGTATGGTTTATATAGATATTCTGTTCTTTGAAGATGAATGTTAATCATAATTTCACAAGCAGCATAAATAATCATAGTTACATTGCTATTTTATATGATGCTGCATTATTTGCAAAAAAATGTAATTTTTAATTTAATTCAGAAAAAAATGCTAATTAATAATTCAATGATTTGGAGAATTCAATTTTTAATTACGCCTATTATGTATAATCGAAGCATAATAAAGTTAATAACTATAAATTTTAATCAACAGGTTATCAAAAAAAGTTACAGACTTAAAAAGTTACTTAAATGATATTGATAGTTCAGACTTACTAAGTTTCTTAGAAAATCTAAGTTCATTGTAGAACTCTAACCTGATTTAAATGTTTGATAACAGATCTCTATGCGCTATTTGTGACTTAAATTAAGTATCTTCTTAAAAATAACATACTGCAAAGAATAATTTATTATAACCCCATAGATATAGCCGATAAATAATTTTACATGTACTTTACAAAGGACCTAGCACAAATCTTGGGAAAAAAACGTATCCGTTAACTTTTAATATGTTTCAGGGCTTTAAAAAAGTTAGCATTGACCCAATTTCATGAGGTCTAAGATTGGAAAATATAAGACACGGAAAAATATTTCCAACAGATCTAGGCATGTAATTATTAGCCCAAAGGTATAAAGAACTTGAGAAACTAACCACAAATCAACACCATCTTTTCAGATCTAGTCTTATTTAAGAAGCAACACTATATTCTAAATGGTGACTTTGATACTATATTGTCGAATTGAATTAAGTTTATAAAAAAAACTCAAATTGCTTAATTCATTAATCTTTGAACCAACTTGTTTTTGTTTTCCTTATATGATAAACAACTCAAACAATATTTTTTAAAGAATGATTGCTTATTACTGAAACTTGACAAATTCCCTTACAACCTTGATAATACAGCGAATTTAATTATTTTTGACCAAGAAAAATTACTCACCTATTTTGGCTTTTTCAGGTAAATGTCCTGTATCAACTGATGTAGCTTGATCTGGACTAAGTGATTCAGGTCTCTGAGCAGGACTATAGGGTAAAAATAAACCAGGGATAGGATGCCAAATATAGGGAGGATAAGGAGTGGGGACTAGAGTGTTTAGCGAGTTGGCGTACATTAGGGCACCCATACCTAAAAAAATTATAACAATAGAAATGTTTATATAAGTTTGTTCAAGGTGTCATTAGATCATTCGAATAAAGATTGTAAAATTATTGTTCTAGTGAACACACTAAGAATATATATGTCTCATAGGCTGCGGTTACGATGAGTTTGGATTTGGCAGAAATTTTTAATACTGGCCGACAGGGCCGAACTCACCAAAAAAACAAAACAATTGAAATTAATAAATATAGTCACAGTATTTCCAGGATATTCTTCTATTTGTATTCTGCATGGGAAAAAATGCTTGAAACTCTTTTAAAAGCTACTCATTTCAACATTTCAGGCATTATTCTGAGATATTCAAAAATTTTTTTGTTTGTTTCTACAAGCGTGGAAAAGTGTTTGAATTTAGTCATATTTCTCTTTTTCTTCATAAATCGGATTGATTCAGATATCTTTTTTGATTTTAAGTACTAATATTTTAATCAAAGAATTTGATTCGAAAAAGTAATTTGACAAGCTAAAGTTGATTTAACTAGATTAACAAATGTATGCTTCAAATTTGGTATTGCTAAATTTTTATGTAATAAAACAAGGTCTCCGAAAATATTGGAAATGGTGATGTTATATTGAACTATCTCCAATTAGGAAAGTACGTCCAGTCATGACTTTTATATAATATCAGCGAACAAAATAATCTTTATAAATATTTAATTGATGGTAAAAAATCCCCACTTTAGAATTAATTCTTGGTTTTTTTATTTAAAATGAGAAAAAATTTTCATTTGCTGTTTCTTGTATAAACAATCAAGGACTTTTTCGAATGAAAAATATAGTTTAAAAAGTTGTTTTTCTTTTGTAAAATGTTTCCGAGAAAATTTTAAAAGAAAATTTCAATTTTTGTCGTTAATTTTATTATTAACTCTCTTATTCTGGAATTCTCATGATTCTTACATTTTAAAATATTCGTATATATACAGGGTGTAACATAAAGATTGGAAATAAATTAAACAGGGGATTTCTGAGTCAAAAATAATTTTTTTTGTATGTAGTTTTGCTCTACGAATATTCGTTTTTAAGTTACAAGGTGTGAAAAAATTTAAAAAAAAAATCTTTTTAGTATAATAACTTTCGAAAGTTAGAAGATAATGGAACGAAATTTTAGCCAGCGCTTAATTTGATACTGCCCTAGTTTCCGTAAAAAAATTGACTTCGTAGTTTAGTCAGTGGCGCGCGTATAGATATTACCATAGAGTTTTAAAGAAAAAGTGGTAGACATTTTTTGGATCATTTCCTCAAATTTGATTTTTTGTGTTAAACAAAATTTTCCTCTTGCATTTTCTTTGCATCTCTCGTTATTTTTCTGTAACAAACCTTTTGATTTATTTTTAAAAACTTGCCGCAAGGGCATTTAAAAGACTTTTAGACATTTGAAATAAAATACTACTAATTAATTACCAATAATAAATGTACTATTAACTTTCAAACATAAAGTAATTACTAATCAAAAAAAATATTCGAACAAAAAAAATATCACAAAAGATGCTGAAAATGTTGTATAAGTATATAAGACACCTACAGATATCCAAAATTCCTGTAATGTAAAAAAAAACTTACTGTTTAAGTATCCTTTCGCCCTAATATCCTTTGGATAGACTAGAGAAAACGCACTTTGTCGAGAAACAGGCACGTCTGACGAGTTAGGCGATGCAGGGCTTACACTCCTACTGGACACACCTGCTACAGGACTACTAGCAGGACTACACGGGGGTGAATGTGAAGATGAGTCGTTTAATACAGAGTCATGATGTCGGGGAAGAATGTCGACTCTTGGCATGCTGAAACAACAGAAAAATGTGTTATTGGCAGAACTGAAAATATTAACACATTTAGAAAACTTACACAAAAATGTTTCTAAAATAAAAATAATAATAAGTATATATAATTTGCTTTTTCTCTTAGAAAATATGTTGAATGTATAAGGTAATAAAATTAAGTATTATTGTTGATATGAAAATTTCTGAAACACGGAATATGTATAAAAAAGCTAATTCGTATTTTGTTCATTTGATTTTTATATGTTGTTACAATGGCGATAAAAAATTTCCAATATTTAAGAAGGTAAGCTTTAGAATATATTTTATACATGGACCCATTATAAGGCCAATGTAATGGGATGGAAGAATTTCCGAAATTACTAACATACTTTCTTCAGTAATAAAAAAGAATCGAAAAATAGAGTAATAACAGGACTACTGAAATAATCTAACATTTTTTATTCACAACAAATTATAATTAAACATTATAAATGTTATTTGACAACAAATTGTTTAAATATAAGTATAATTAAGCCAGAACCTGCAAACATAAGTTATTTTAGTATTACTCTAGGTTTCTTTTTCACTCAACTCTTATTGCCTCTTAACAGAAAAATCAGTCGCATATGGAACTGACTAGCAGTTTAATGTGCATGACTTTTAAAAAAACTTCAGATTTCGACCTACACTCTATTCAGGAACTAGAGAGAGTAATAAAACTGTCACCAAAATCTCCGACGTACCTACTCCAATGCCGCATGTATCTGAGGACTGCCATAAATCTAATTATATTTAAATATTATAGGCTTTTATAAATTTACTGCAACAATAAAATTTTTTGTGGTTCAGTTTAATTTCTGGCAGTGAGCAAAGTACACCTTACAGTGTGTCTTTAGTAATCTATTTTCTGTGCCCTTGTTTTTATATATTATTTGAGATTAGTGAGATACCCAAAAGATATGGCTTCTACATCTATATTTAATCCAAAATCGTTAAACCTGTGCATTTTTCCGCAACGAAAAATTTATTATGATAAATGTTTATGATTTATTAAGACAGCAATCAAAATCCAGATAATAATGTTAAAAGCTCTATTGAGATGTGTTTCAAAATAAAAGGAGTTGAAAAATCTACTGTTTGTCGAATATTGAAGGAGAAAAAGACGACTGGAATTATTAGTGCTCCCAAGCCAGATTGAGTCACAGGAAGACGAAAAACCCGGTTGAAGGAACAGATAAAAACTGCAATATGAAGAGTGGTACATAAATTTTATTATGAGAAGCAGATCCCAACTGTCGACAAAATTCTAATCAAAATCAATGAAGATCGGCATTTACCTGAAATTAAAAGAACTGAGCTCTGGAAATTGCTCAGAGAACAAAATTTTTGCTGGGAAAACCAAATTGGAAATCTGTTCTTATAGATCGTCCAGAAACTGTCCCTTGAAGAAGGAAATATCTACGAATAATTCAGCAACATCGCGATATGGGATCAACTAAAAAGTAGAGTTGCTGGAAATAACATAAGTTACAAAATTAGTGATTTAACTGAACTTTTGAAAGATTTTTTTGAATAAAGTTACTGCAGAAAATTGGAAAAAATATGTGAACTATATAATAAAAGAGTAAAACAAAATGTGGAAACTCGATCACAAGATCGATGAGATAGCGGAACCAATTATAATTAATTTGAGCGAAGATAGCTCCACTGACTTTAATTACGAATTAAATAGGTAATGTTTACCAGCGTAAACAAAATTTATTATTTAAATTTTTGTTTTTGTTGTATTTTATTGTTTAATGTTGTTTATATATATTTTTATTTTCTTATATATTTTTATTTTAGTGTGTTTCACTCTTTAATTTTTTTATATATTTAAGTCTAATCAGCCGTAATTTTTTGTTATTGTATTTGTCTGGTGAAGAATTAACATGTTTTTTTTTTGGGCTATCCGATTTCCACTTAAAAAAGTAAATTAAATTAAGATGTCAGTGCAATAGAAATAAAAATAAGTAAGTCTACTTTTAACTATAACATATAAAAATTAAAATAATACTATAATATATAAAAGTAATTACATTTTAATCCCGTTATAGTGTTTAATTCTAAATCTTCAGATGGTTTAAGAAATAAATAAACTGAAACATCAAATGTCCTAAAAGTGATTTTAATTAATAATAAAAAGACCGATAGCCCCAAAAAATTTTTAATATTATATAGACGAATTAATTTTTTTATATATGTTTAATTCCTTGTATTTATGATAATAGGTATTTTATAAGTATTTAAATTATAACTTAGAATTTTTTGAAAGAATAAGGGTATGTTTTAGTCTGAATGTGCCTAAAACGATTTCTATGTCAAAACTAAAAATAATAAAAATTTAGTTGTGATTTGTGTTAAATAGGGCAAAATTATCTATATTTGTAATGTATGTGAATTATTAAGAAATCATAAGAAATAAAATAATATTATAACAACTTTCTATTTTAAGTTTATTACCGAAATAATATTCTATGCTATAAATACTTAGTGATAAAACAAACCTCCTTCCGACGCCTATGACAATTATTAAAATCCTTTTTAAGACTTCCAAATATCTATTATTATCCAACCCAAATAGTCCATTATTATAGACCGGTATTTTTGATTATAAAATTTCTAACCCATTCCCATATATATATATATATATATATATATATATATATATATATATATATATATATATATATATATATATATATATATATATATATATATATATAACCTATTTTGCCAAAGACACCGGACTAAAGAACAGGTAGTTTGCGAAGAAAAAACGGGTCGAAAATGATTTATTACTCTCTCTAGTTCTGGAATACACTATAGAGTGACCAATAATCGGAGTTATTCGCTTGTTTTGAAATAAACATGATAAACAAGGATAACGAATCGAATATTCTTGAATTCTCGGCCCTCAACTGAACACGCTGTTCAAGCTGCATGCGGGGTTTAGGCCTACTATATGGCCGATTATAATGAACAGTTGATGAGATATGGTATTATTTAGGTAAACTTTTGTCACATTCAGCTCAGTTTTTTTACGTTAGTTGATTGATCTTGTCTTCCGCTAGGTCCAGTCCTTCTCATAATTTCCATTTTCAATATATAATTTATATCAAAGTCAGGTAATTGGGGCATTAAGCTTTTAGTTCCAAGAATCAAAATTTATAAATTTCCAGTTTCTTTAATCCTTTTCCAATTTTTAATTTATTAGGTTAAATATATTTTACAGATCTAATTCTTAAATTATTTTCGATGTTGACACTTTTTATTTAAGTCCCTTTATACCCTTACATAATTTTGTATTTTTACTATCTATGCACCCGTATTTTTATCTTAAAAAACATACCGAATGAAACGAAAATTGTTTTCCAACACGATATGCGTGCTTCGTTCATTAATAGATAAAATCAACTTTTGTAAGTGTTTTTTAACGGAAATAGATGTCAAAAACTTTAGCCGAAGGTACTTCCTCATCCGCCGATGTGCTATTCCTATTTTGATTTCCTCTAAAAGGCGTTCTGAAAAGTGAAAATCCTGTTTTCTATTGGTATCATCTAGAAACATCTACAGGGGTAAACGGGTTTTTAAATATTTCACGTTATATTTAATAATAATTAAAAATTACTTTCAAGCACAGGAGCGAATTCAAAAAGTGACGATCGCGCTCCCCCCCCCCCCCAGTAGCTGAAAGTTCGGGGGTCCTCGAGAAATCTCATTGGGGCCCCCTTTTTAATTTAGGTATACAATTTAGTTCAAATACTAAATAAACTGTATTACAGGTTGTTTTTGACATTCAATAATCATAATATCGACCTTTAGATGCCAATCCCACATACCCCACGCGTGGCGAGATCGACGTTCGTTACACAGCAGACAGGCAAGCGGAGCGAGTTTTTAAAAGTGTATAGGCAAAACCCAAACTCCCAAATCCACATATTCCTCGAGCAGTGAGATCGACAATCGTTACATAGCAGACAGGAGAGCGAAGCAAAATTTTAAGCCAAAACCCAGGCTCTCAAAACCACATACCCTACACACAGCTAGATCGATATCCATTACACAGCAGACAGGCGAGCAAAGCAAGATTTTAAACCACAACCCAAGCTCCCAAACCCACATACCCCACCCGCTGCGTTTTATGTGTTATTACGAAATCGTTTAAAACGTTTTATTTGAAAACTCTTCCATGAGTAGACTTATATCAAATTTTTTAGTTCTGTAGATAATGTAGCTAACCTGCTAATTCTTACTTGCGTTATTGTCCTGCTTTCTCCATTTAAAAAGCATTGTAATGCAAGAGCGAGCAACTACTCTAACTTCAATCGCCTTTAGAATCGCGAGTTTTAGAGATTTTAGGCGTATAAAAAAATTACTCGTCTCTTGAACATGCTTCTTTTCATTTTTTAAACGTCCGGAAAGCGCTAGTACTTGCGATCCTATAAACAAATAAAGTATAAAAAATTTAAATGGTAATTGCGTTTATTTCAACTTTTAATGATTGTCAAATCTCGAGACTCTCTAAATCTCAAGATTTGACAAACATTCAAATTTGAAATGAATTCCATTTTTCAAAGTTTTTCGCAACTTTATCTGCCTGTTGATGACCGAGTTTTGGAGCTTTCTGGACGATTAAAAAGCAGAAATAGCGTCTTCAAACGACGCGCAATTCTTTTTTTTTTTTAAGCATCCAAAAACTCCAAAACTCGCAGTTCTACAGCAATTGAATTGTGAGTAATCGCTTTTATTTCATTTACAATGTTTTTTAAATGAGAAAAATTTTACTCCGCTTTTTAATTGGAGAAAACTCTAAACATATATTTCGGGTAAACGATCCCCTACGATTTCAAACAAGAAAGTTTTGAACACTACAAATTATTACCCAAGTCTCTGTTGAACTGATTTTGTCGACATATTACTTTGAATCAAAGTTGCTTCCTGCAGGCTGTGAGTGTAGATACTATTACAGACTGTCACAGAGGCCTTGCGTTCAATGGGTTTAATTAGTGAGTCTTAAAGTGATTTCTTAATATATGTATATTTAATATAAATCTAAACACCCCGTGTTGCATACGTGTCCTTTTATAGTAAATAATTACTGACACCTTGCGTTAAATAGAAAGTTTATTGGAGATTGATTAAATTGAATTCTAAAGATTTTCTTTTCTTGAATGAGCGGGCTCCCTCTCAAGCCCGAGGCCGCCCATGCCGTGGGCCCTGCGGAGTCTTCGCTACGCCACTGGTCACTTTCCTACTGTATTAGGAACATGGATTTTGGGCGTACATGAATTGCGGACCAAAAACCATAAACAATTTTCAGATTTTGCAATGTGTTTTTAATAATTCATGAATTGCGGACCAAGGACGAAAGGGTCATGTGCAATTTACCTGCCCGATAACCTACCTACCTGATATTTTATTACCTAATCTACTTGAAGGAATATTTAAATGTAATGTAATACAATTATTGGAAAAATATATAACCCCGACCAAAGACGAACGAAACCAGAACTAACCTGAACTAACCCATATATTGTATGTAATATTTTAGTTTAGTTGTTTAATAAACCGATTTAAAATTAATTTCTTTAAAAACTTATAATTTTGTTATTTAAAATAAAACATATATTACCCTTACCTTAGTTGTATAAAATGAAGCTTAGTCCGCAATTCATGAATTTTAAAAAAGGGGTCTTTTTGGTTTGGTCCAAAATTTAAGTAACCAAATATAAAAATCACGTAGTTAGTCCGCAATTCGAGGCCGCAGTGGATTTTGCTGCCCCCCTTCGTTGATTTAGATAGTTTTGGCTGATTGAATTAATTTTATCGGCTCGCTTTTGCCTCTTATACTGTACTGTGTTGTATACGAATGGGATGGGGGTGGTTGAAATATTGGATTCCTCCCAAAAAGAAAGGCTGGAAGGCTCCTATCAAGGTATGTTCTGAATAGAATGTTTATACTAAACTTTTGAATTTTACATAAAATTGTCTACTTAATTTGTATTCTACGTATATATTTTCGGAAGTCTTGCTCACTTATAGGTGATGTGGTGAGCAAAAATGTGCCCTTTACCACTGCATTTGTATTATACTTTGACCAAAAATAGCAAGTTTTATGATTTACTTTCTTTTTCATGTAAATATTTTAGCAAATAGCCTACCCTGGCGCTGTAAATTGAAAGTGTTTGTTTATATGTAGCCTATTTATAATTTATCATCGTGGTAGATTCGTAACACTAAGAAAGGAGTGTTAATGTTTCTATTTTTACGTCTGTTCAAAAAGTGACCATAAAAATTGCCTGTTTTTCGGTATTCGATTATGCCTGTATCCGTAAATGGGCGGTTGAAATTTTATTCGTATCATATTCATCTTTGGGCAATCCTAAGATATGCATAACTTTTTGATTTTCGGAAAAATTTCAAAGTTATTGTTTGAAAACCAATTAAATAGTTTTTTACTATTCAAAAAACAATTAAATTTAATATAGAGCAAGTTTTCCATTTGGGATGATTACTATTTTTGGGAATATTTAAAACCATGCATAAGTACCTAATATTGTTCAAAATATTTAATATTATTTTTTTATACAATTAATACTTTAAAAATCATGTATTTAAGTTCCGTTTCAAATTTCGCCCTAAAAACCCAGTACTTGTCACGTGGCTATTGTGACGTCACATGTTCCCAAACACTGGTAAACTGATAAGGTGATATAAAGTTTTTTCATAATTTTTGTAATAAGAGATTAATTCTAAGTTTTATAAGTGTTATGGGTTTATTCATGTTCCACGTTCGGATCCGGCACTTGTGCTTACAGAATCTAAAATATATTTTTGTGATAATCATTCTGATGTAAGTTTTAACAATATTTGTTTATTTTTCTTATATTAAAACTTTTTATATTTCAAGTTTTCAAAAATTACAATTGGAATTTTGAGGTTAAAAATAAAGTAATCAAAGTTCGGTAAAAATGCTTTGGACCTATTTTATTTTAGTTGCTAAATTATATGGAGAACTACACAGAATAGCATTTGATTGGCCCAATATCACAGGTCAGAATGAGAGCAGGTTATTTGTCAACGAAGTTTGGATGTCATCCAACAGAAAAAGACGAACAAAAAACGTAACAACTCGATCATTAGCAGGTTAAAGGCAAAGATTGGAGACAATAGCGGAATGTGAAAAACAAATAGAACAAGTTTACTCTACACAAAATATTTCCATAGCTGGGGTTTAATCTACAATAAACTGTGAAATGTTTATAAACAAACTATTTTTTTCAGATATACTTGAACTAATAGGTTGTAAATTAATAACAACAGATAAATCAATTAAAATGTCCTTATGTTATAAATTTAGAAGTATAAGCACTGGGACTGAAACAATTTGTTTTATAAACGACAAAACAAACTCAAAATCATACTATTTTTTAATTATTCTGGTAAATATTTTGAGCCTATAAATGCCTTCACATTTCTAAATTCAGCAGAACAGAATTTATTGTGTGTTGCGAAGAAATTGACCACCGTAAAACAATCAGTTCTCGGCAAATTCGATATTTGCCTTAATAAATCCACTTTCCATCATGGGAAAACTTCTAAGAATCGTTTTCAAAGGGAGTAGTGAGCAAATTTCGAAGAAATTGCACGAAAATCACTATAAAATAATGTTAATCAAACAATGTAGCCTTTGACAGCGATGATGTTCGCGAACAAGTGACGTCATGCACTTTGATTGGTGTTCGTTATCACGTGACTTGGGAGTGCTTTAATTTCAGTTTGATTATTAAACAAAAATTAAATTCCTTAAAAATAAAGGAAAATATTGTTTTTTTTTTTTAGGATTTCTATTATGGAAACTACCGTTTCGCGACAAAATTATATTTTCATTTGAATACAGTCAACATCCCTGTTATCCAATTCATTGTATCAATGGGCTATTTATTTTCATTTAGTTTAACAAACAAATATTTATACCTCTCAGTGTAATCGATAAATTTCTGTTTTACGTCTTATTAAGTCGTTTTATTACCACCCTATATGAAATTAAAATTACTGCTTACCATATGCTTGTTTTATTCGTATATTTTGCCCATGTAATCATAGGTCTAGAAACATTTTTTATTATAATTATTTTCTATAAAAAACAATTAAATTAACCATTTAGCTAATTAACTTGATTATAGTGTTCTACTGATGATTAACTGATTCATTTTATCAAATGCCTTGTCCAGATCTATTTATTTTCATTGAACAAAACAAATATTTATACGAATCGTCTTAATGTATTCGACGAATTTCTATTTGCGTTTTATTAAGTCGCTTCACTACCACCCTACATAAAACGAAAATTATCGCCCACCATATGCGTGCTTCATTTTCGTTTTGGCCATATAATCAGAGCCACTAATGTCCATTTCCCATATACATTTACTATTAAAGCAAAGCAATTAGACTGACAATCTCGGCGATCAATAGACAAAATCATCGTCCATCGCGTGATTCGGTCGCTTGCGACGGGGATGTTAAAATAAATGTAAATAACATTAAGCACCGCTGACCAGACATACAGTTTGGTTACCCCACACCAAATTTATCTTTTAAATCCATTACGGTTTGTTTAATGCGCTTTTATTTTTAAATAATATAAAGGAAACAGTATTGACTCGGGATAAAATTTTAATTTTTTGTCGTGAGAATAGCTTTTTAATAATTTACATTTAATTCGATATATAGCATAGACCAGGGCTTATCTGTTTTTAGGTGTATGTAAAATGGAACATGGAGGTTTTTGCATGAGAGCCTTCAGAATAACCTGAATAACGATAATTTTGATATGCGTACTTTCAAAAAGTTGGGCAACATTATTATTTACAACTTTTCTCTCATGTAACTTTGAAGGTATTCATTTTAGAGAAAAGTTGAAGAGGAAAAAAAGTTTTGCAATTAAATTTTCCATAAGATGCAGTTAGTCGGAAATCTCAAAATATATTTTCCTTATTGAAAATAGCAATAATTAAAAAAAAGTAAAAAAGCAGGTTTTAATCAATTTTTTTTCGACCATTTAAATTTCTCTGCGGACCTTCATATTAGACCAAAGGAAAACCTTATACCATGATAATATAACGCGCTAAAATTCGTTAGGATTGAATCGATAGTTTTTCCACCATAATTTTGCAATCCGATTTCGTTTACAAAAATTGACCATTTTTCAAGTTTGTCCAAAATATCACGTTAACGTGTTTAAATTTATTTTCGACATATAGTAGGGAACTCAAGTTTTCCAACGCTTTTTTTCAGAATCAAAATCGGATGATTTGGACGCCCTCAGGAATTGTTTAAAGACATTGTTGATATTTTTGCTTATAATTAAATAGATTATCTTGGCGAATTTTCATTGGAATTTTTTTGTGCAATACTTGGTTTGAAAGTACTTGGAAAGACGCTTCTTTTTGTAAAAAAAATTTCAAATCCGTCAATTTGTTTCCGAGATACAAACTGTCAAAATTTACAGCCGGTTACGGTGAATCAATAAATAATACCGACTTGATTCTTGAACCAAAAACTTTGCCTGGCCGAGCTCTTTTTTGATACATATATTTAAATGTTTATGTTATCGGAAACTTCAATAAAAAATTTAAAAAATTACGCCCACGCGCGTGAAAAATTAAAAAAGAGGGGGGAGCTCTAATTTTAAAACAGAATTCGAGAATTCAAAATACATTTCTGAAAAAAATTTTCATTTTCTCGGCTTTTAATGGAGCGATTCTGATAATTTTTTTTAAACCGATGTACCGCGAATAATGGAGCTCAAATATCATAATGCCATGTGCCCATCATGCATTCATTTTGTTATAAACAAATGACGTTATTTATGCATCATACTTATAGCATACTGCACCCTATAGTATTGGACTTTCCAAACGAATCTTTGTTTATTAATATAATTAAGCATACTATAACGATATATAGTTACTTTAATTATCAAAATTGTTTAAACAATCATTGTTTAAACAAATTGAAAAAAATTTTGGTTTAAAATTATTTTATTCGTAACATACAGATAAAAATAAAATAATTATTTTATATAAGTCATATATGAAAACTTAATAGTTTTTAAGTTATAAGTAATACAATATTTCTACAAATATTTGGAGATATAATATTTTCGGAGATGAGAGCATGATGCTTTAAAATGTAACCGTTAACATGAAAGTAGTGGGGCATCTGTTCAAACTGGCTTTCTAAAGGTACAGAATAGGCATTAAAAAGAGTTAGTCTGTAGTTATTATGTGTCCCTGTTTGTGGAAAGATACTGGTTACAGTGTTACCAAAAATTGTATTTTATAAATGTGCACGACATGGTATGTATAATTAACATCAAATAAATTCAATTTGGACACAAATTTTTCAATTTGAATTAATGTCGTTTTCACCATTATATTTACTTATTAGTCCAATATTTTTCTTAATTTTTTCGTATAGGTGAATATTATGACAATTCATTTTTGCCGAAAGAAATGGTAACTGGGAATTGCATATAAAAAGTTTTCGTAGAATGTTGCCATATTTAAATGCCAGTGGTCATTTTCTTTATGCCAAATCTTTGGAAATATATATGCAGGATATGTACAATCTTCCAACCATAATGAACCCCACTGAATATGATAAATTAGTCAATCAGATTATTTTACTGTTGTGGCGTTTGGACAGACATGTGTATAGAGTAGTTTGAAATATAATATTTAGTGTTAAGAGTGCTTTATTGAACTTTTTGAACATAATTTATAAAGTATAACTATTTTATTTTTATCTGTATTTTACGAATAAAATAATTTAAAACCAAAATTTTTTTCAATTTGTTTAAACAATGATTATTTAAACAATTTTGGTAGTTAAAGTAAATATGTATCGTTATAGTATGCTTAATTATATTAATAAACAAAGATTCGCTTGGAAAGTCCAATACTATTGGGTGCAGTATGCTGTAAGTATGAAGCATAAATAAGGTCATTTGTTTATA
The DNA here is from genome assembly GCA_034092305.1 of Diaprepes abbreviatus. NCBI lineage: Eukaryota > Metazoa > Arthropoda > Insecta > Coleoptera > Curculionidae > Diaprepes > Diaprepes abbreviatus. Next base: position 19,691,712 of record JASJET010000055.1, on the reverse strand, counting down.
ACAAAATGAATGCATGATGGGCACATGGCATTATGATATTTGAGTTACATTATTCGCGGTACATCGATTTAAAAAAAAATTACCAAAATCGCTCCATTAGAAACCGAGAAAATGAAAATTTTTTCAGATGGGTATTTTGAATCTTCGAATTCAATTTTAAAACGAGAGTTCCCCACCCCTCTTTTTTTCCTTTTTCACGCACCTGGGCTATATTTTTTTTTTAAGTTTCCGATAACATAAATATTTAAATATATGTATCAAAAGAGAGTCGGCAAGACAAAGTTTTTGGGTCAAGAATTAGGTCTGTATTGTTTATAGATTCACCGTAACAGGCCGTCAGATTTGACAGTTTGTATCTCGGAAACCAATTGACGGATCTGAAATTTTTTTTCACGAAAAGAAGCGTCTTTCCAAATACTTTCAAACCATGTACTGTAAAAATAAACCCAATGAAAATCCGCCGAGATAATCTATTTGTATATAAGCAAAAATATCGACAATGTCTTTAAACAATGCCTGAGTGCGTCCATATCATCCGATTTTGATTCTGAAAAAAGCATTGGAAAACTTGAGTTCCCTGCTATATGTCGAAAATAAATTTAAATACGTTAACGTGATATTTTGGATTCAGACAAAATTATAAAAGGGTCAGTTTTTGTAAACGAAATCGAATTGCCAAATCATTGTACAAAAACTATCGATTCGATCGTATCGAATTTTAGCGTGTTATTTAATCATGACATAAGGTTTTCTTTGGTCTAATATGAAGATCAGCAGAGAAATTTAAATGGTCGAAAAAAATTGTTTAAAAACCTGCCTCTTTTACCTTTTTTTTTTAAATTATTGCTAATCTCCAATAAGGGAACTATATTTAGAGATTTCCGACTAATTTTATCTTATGGCAAATTTAATTACGAAACTTTTTTTCTTCTTCAACTTTCCTCTAAAATGAATACCTTCAAAGTTACACGAGAGAAAATTTGAAAAAAAAAACGTTTTTTTTTTTCGTTAATTTTATATTTTTATTAATAAAAACAATGTTGGCCAACTTTTTGAAAGTACGCACATCAAATTTATCTTTATTCAGGTTATTCTAAAGGCTCTCATGCAAAAATCTCCATGTTCCAAGTCACATCCATGAAACCCCGATATTTTACAGATAAGCCCTGGTCTAGTTCTGTACCAATCAAGTTTTTCAAGGAAATTGATAATGCTTTCGATCATACCAGTAGATTTTAGATATATTTATTTGAACGTCGTTAATGATCGATGCGGGAGGTGCTCTTTGATGCTTGATAATAAAAAATATTTTTATTTAATTTTGTTTCCAGCTTTTTACTTATCGTAAATATTAAAACTCACTAATGTGAAGTTTATAATTATTATCGATAAAAAGAGGATTTGAAACGTATTTTTAACCGACTTCTAAAAGAAGGAGGTTCTAAATTCGACCGCTATGTTCCTTTTTTTATACAGGGAGTTCAGTACGTACCTCTTGATTTCTCGTGAGCATATGGGGAAAATCAAAATAAGCCTATTTTGTCATAGAAAAAAAAATCCTAAAGTGCCCCTTAACAGAGATACAGAACCCTAAATGAGCACCCAGCGATTTACTTTGTCGGTTCTAAATTTTGAGCCGACTTGCATGTTTTAATGAAGTTTTAATATCTTATAGAGGCTATAAAGACTCATTAAACCATACTACAGTAGATGTTTTAGATCATCAGAGAAGTCAGGAACGGACTTGCAGCACACTTGTTGGACCTAATTTTTGACAGTGTCATTTTATAGAGCTGAAAACTGATTTTTTAAATACTTTTGTCATTCCTTTTCAAAAAAGGTACTCTTAATTTATTTCAATAAAACTGGCGGTTTTCGAGATAAATTGGTTTTTATGCGAAACTTTCAAAGTTACTAATGCTAGGGCTCTGTATCCCTGTTAAGGGGCACTTTAGGATTTTTTTTTTCTGTGACAAAGTAGGGTCATTTTGATATCCCCTGTATGCTTCCGGGAAATTAGCAAGTACCTTCCGGACACCTTGTATATGTATGACGATTACTCCAGAACGGCAGCACCGATTTAAATGAAATTTTTACATTATGTTCAGGAAGTTGTTACGATTGTCAGATGGCGATTATAATATTGGGACGAAAAAATTAATTTTGTCCGATTTTTTCCAAAACTAATATCGGAAATTTCCGGGGTCGCACTTAACGAATCTTAAATTATTTTTAAAAAATTCAATATGGTGTATTAAAAATTTTCATAGATCAAAACCTACACTGTTATGTGTAGATGTAGTTGCCTGTAGGTCAACAGACGGTGACTAGTTCTATGCTGTAGGGTGGACAACTGTAAAGTCCTGTCCGGTAGGGAGGACAAGTGTAATGTCCCATCGGGTAGGAAAGATGGCAGATAAAAATTCTGCCCAGTCGAAAGGACCCGATGTCTTTGGGATCTAGACTGATTCCTTCATTGACACTTGCAAACTGCCCAAAAGCCCTGTCTACAGGTTTATCTCGGTAAAGAAAATCCATAACCAACCAGGCAAAAGATACGGTACTCCAAAACTCAACAAAATTACCAGGATAATTTACGACTTTCCATCTCAGAATCCCAAAAATTTGGAAAATAAAAATTGAGTTGGAAGTCTGCGGTGGCTTCGGCCGAATCAAACCAGGAAAAAGTGAAAATTAAGGCAAAATGGCCTCTATTTACAACCATGGCTCAGCTTGCGCACTAATCGACTCCCGTTAGGCGCGTTCAATTCAATTGCCACGTGTGAAAGAAATGACAGTTCAAAAAGAATGACATTGGGTAACAACAGTCGGCTGAAATGCATTTGTTAGTTAAGCCAATGCGTTAATCATTAGCATTTTCCACTCAACGCAAAAATAAATCTCTCGATTTTGTCCAAAATTAGTATAGGGGGGGTTTAAATTACGATTTCAAAATTATTTTTGAAAAATTCGATAAGGTGGATCTAATATGGAGCCAAAAAAATTTTACATCTCTCGAAATTGTCCAAAATTTATATCGGGGGGTTTTTAAGGGTATATTATTCTAAAAAAAAATTCAATATGGCAGATCCAATGTAGGGGCCTAAGAATTTTACATCTTTCGAGTTTATTCAAAATTGATATTAGGGAGATTCTCAGTACGAGTATGTAAACGAATTTAAAACTATTTAAAAAAATCAGTGTGGATGATGCAATATGGAGGTCTACAAATTTTACATTTCCATATTATGTTCAAAATTGATACTAGGGTATTTTTGAGGGTGTAAATTAAGAGTTTACAATAATTTTTTAGAATTTGAATATGGCGAATCCAATTTCCAAATCCGATTGGTTGAAAATTTTACATTATTCACATTTTTTGAAAATTGATATTAGAGGTATTTCCGGGGTCGTAGGTTACGGATCAAGTTAAATATTTTACATTTTTCCGATTTTGTCGAAAAATTATATTAAGGGGTTCTTGAAGCTTACATTAGGGATCTTAAATTAATTTTTTTTTTAACTCAATGTGCGGTATAACATATGATGAACTGTATATATATATATATATATATATATATATATATATATATATATATATATATATATATATAAATATATATATATATATATATATATATATATATATATATATATATATATATATATATATATATATATGTCTCAAGTTTTTTAAATATTGATATTGGGAAGTTTTGGGGGCCTAGATTACGAAGATAAAATTAATTTCATAAAATTCAAGACAGCCAATTTATTACCGCCGACTAATACTTGTTTGGTGCAATTTTAATCAAAACTGGCATTTGATGAATTCTCAGAGTCAAGGAATATTCTTATCTTCAATTTAGTGTAGTGTAAAACTATAAACTAATAAAATGGGTACTTTTTTGCGACCTTGGAAACATTTTGAGATACACTACTGACTTCGCATAGTACCAAAGATTATTATAGCTAGCGTTAGCTATAATAATCTTTGATAATACTTAATTGAAATAATTTATGGATATCAGAGTTCAAAATTTAAAATCAGAAAATAACAATAAAAAATGTTGATATGAAATTAAAATTTTTGAAGTCGGCGTCCAATTATTACTAAATGAAATAAATAACTACTATTATGAGATACATATAATCCACGGTAAGAAAGCAATTAGAAATAAAGTATTTCTTAATCTTTTTATGTCAATAACATTTCCTTTGGTATAACTTTGGTGCCGACTTCAAAAATTTCAATTCCTTAGATGTTATTTGCATATAAAAAATAATATAATAATTTAGGCAACCAGAAACTCATATTTTTACTTTATAGCCCCGTTACTTTATGTTCGAGTTAACGTACCGATAACATGTTATACTAGTTTAAATAATGAAGTTAAAAAAAGGATAGCCTAGAATTGGTGTGGGTATCAAGAAATAAAAGAACCTGGGCTATTTATCAATATCCTTCCAAATATAAATATTATCACATTATTTAGTAATCAGACAACGGGCCCTAGTTCTGACAATATGTTAAATCTACGGAGGAATTTGTTAGGTAATGCCAAACTAACTAAAGTCATTTTTTCCGCTTATAACTTAACTCAAATTAAGGTTGATTCAAAAAAATATTGTTTTAAGGTAGGTCTAGCAACAAAAATGTTGGGCATAAAGAATTAAATCCCTGATTGAAAACATCAAACGTACCTGGCTAATGATCTATTTTATGTTGGATTTTTATCGCTATTTATTTTTTAAGTTTGTCTGAATAAATGCCAAAAGGTCTTTTTTTCGGTAATTTACTACTTTTAGGTAGAACAAGTTTACATGAAATTGCGAAGTAGATTTAAAGTCCGGTCTGAAGTTAACGAAATTCTAATCGATAAGAATTATAAGAACTATACGGGCCTGTAGTCTAATGGTATAAGTCTGCCATATTTTGACTATAACAATATGAGTGTAAATAACACAAGAGTGAGCGCAACACGTCGAACTGTCTGTAGACAGAGTATGTCCAGGTTGGATCAGTCCATGGTCAACAAATAAAGGGAAAATAAACCTAAAACTAAAAGTTGTATAATATGAAACTAATAAGTATTACCAAATGTTAAAGCACTTCATATCTATAGAGGAATATAAAATGTGGTACGCAATTGAAACTTAGGATACGAATAAAAGAAAAAATATAAACGTCTAGACATTACCACCTAAGAATCAGGAGTTGTGACTTCAGAGGACCAAATAAGAGTATAAAAAAATGTATGTCTTCATTTACAGTAAGAATTTCGAAATTGTTATATTTGGGTAGATCTGACGGAATAAATAAAATAAAAATTTTAGGGTGGTAAAACTTTCAATTTTACTACCCTAAAATAACACAGGTTTACAAGGTTCTGTTGTTGGGGAGTTGGGAGTTATTTCCGAAGTCTTCTACTGCATAAAAACCGAAATCGGAATTGGCCCATCACGTCAGGATTTTGATGTATGTATCCAAAAAAATGTTTTTGGGCTACTTTTGAAATTATGCTCAGGAAGAACAAAACTTTTCGTTCTTTATTTTTCTAGTTGCGTTATTTAATACTACTCTTACCCTCCAAAATAAGCTATTGTGTGGTCACCTGTGATTTTTTTTTGCGTTAGTTACGGCTTGTTTAATTTATGAAGTATATCCCAACAACGTCGTAAGCATTCACATTAACCCTTAGATGCATACATTTTTCTACTCCATACATTTCCCTCGAAAATTTGTATTTGGGGATTTTTGGTGTCACTAAGTATGAGTATGAAGTCAAAAAATTGAAATATTAATTTCCAAGATGGCGGATTCAAAATAACATATTAAAATTTAGAAAAAATTATATCGGTATCTAAAAAATTTCACTTTGGAGTCTCTGATTACAAATATTAAACCAGAAAATAGAAATTTTTATTTGTAAGATAATGGATTTAAAATGGCGGATCGAAATTTGCAAAAACGATATGGTCTCTAAAAATCGACTAATCTGTAATTAAAATAAATTATTTTACAGGGAAAGAGTATTAAATTATGCAACTAGAAAAAAGACTATAAAAATTTTATGCATCCTGCACATAACCCTTTTTTTTTGTATATAACTTCAAATATCTCAAAATCTTGTAGTGATGGGCAAATTCTGACTTCGGATTCAGATACTACGCAGCATATTACTTCAAAAATAGCCCTCAGCTGCTTAACAACAATCATAACTCCATTTTTTGTAGACTTGTGATGAGTGTTAGGGTTAATAAGGTTTTCGTAGCCGGCCTTTATGGAATAATACAAAGTCCTTTTATATATTTTGACGCGAAACACGAAATTCTATGGTGGAAGTTCGTACGAATATCGATGAATTTGTTATAAATAAAGTAATATTTTAGAATTGCTAAATTCAGTATGTTGCAAAATAATCTACATTATTTGAACAGATGAAAAATACAAACATTTCATTGCCAATAAATGTTTATTTATTATCAATAAAGCAAATATATTTTTTTTAAACATCGGCAGTGACCATGCATTGAATGATTATACCAATAATATAATTTTGTGTTATTTCATACGATTCTCGTTATTAAAATTTCAGTGCAAAGTCTCACAAATTATAGATATTGAAGAACTCCGAACATTGGAAAGATCAGAAATGAAGAAAGCGTCTTTAGAGTCATACTGTAAGATACATATCGAAGAATGATTTTTATAAGGCCGGGATTCGCATGGTAAAGTAAGCGACTATCGTCTCGACGCTGCAAAGACGGTAAATAAAATTTCCTGCTCTCCCAAGCTGGCATACTTCATTTATTTGGAATTTATTTTATATCAATTGAAAGTCTTTTCTTCGGCGAACCAGATCAGTCTTGAATTATTGAAAAATATTTAAAAATCGCAGTGTGAGACAATATTGATTATCGCGAAATTGACTATATAAAACGACCTAAGTAAAAATTTGTTTTTAAAATTATCTGAAGATTATGAAAAAAATATATATTTTGTGGAAAAATTATATTTTGCAATTTTGCCACATTCATTTGTTTATAACTGACTAATCTATATTCGTATGAAATTTTACCCTAGAAATTTGTGTTTCGCGCGTCAAAACATATAAAAAACTTTGTTTTATTCCATCTAAAGAAGGCGTAACATTAAATAGTTCCTTGCTTCAAACATCACTTTTGCTATTGAAACTGAATTTGCTACTCCATTGTAAACATTGGTTTTTTATTAAATAAAAAAAATTGGAGGAAAAGAATCTAACACCTCTCTCGTATTTACTTTTAAGCACATTTTAATAAAATGTGTAATAATGTAGAGAAAATTAATCGGACCTGATATATCATCAGCAAGCTTAACTTAAATAAATATAAAATATGCACTATTATTATATTGACCGTTTCGGCAATCAATAGACAAAATCATCACCCAAAGTATGATTCTGTCTCTTGCGATGAGTATCGTGGACAGACGGATGGCTTGGTTTCCAAATAATTTGTTTTTCTTATAATCTTCTAGTTTTAAATTACATAAATTGTTGCAAAGATTTATTTTTATTAATTATTTGATACACAAATAAAAGTTAAATATTCAAAACAAGACTAAAAAAATGATATGGATTAAAGTCACATCTGCAATGGAGATCACTTAGCGACTGGACCTACGGTGTAACGTGGGTTCCGAACAAAAGTTCTCGACACTCAACTAACTTTGAGTTTTTATCTCTTTTTTCGTTTTCTTGCCAACTGACTCACATACACATACTACACTTTTTTTTATTCCGATACACAAACACCCAACGTTACTGCGGGAATCGAACCCATACTACGCCGTAGAGAAACCAATCGCTTGGCCACAACACCAACGCTAGAGTCAAACAAGATTATATCAAAAAGATGAAGCTTACCCAGAGATTAGGGTAAGCTTCATCTTTTGATATAATGAATGAAATGTTATTTACAACAGGTGATCAATAAACAAAATTACTAACGATCGTGTAAATCGGTCGCTTGCAACCGTGATGTTAAAATTTATGTTAACACCAATATGTACTGCTGATTCGATATAAGATTTGTTTAATCTACACCAAAATAATCTATTTTTTGAATCCTTTGTTATTTAATCAATTTATTGTTAAATACTCAAAATAAATCAAAGAAGTTCTTAGTTTTTAACATTTGGATAATATATTAAGTATAGAATTAACTCCTTTCCTGTTGAGCGATTTCCGAGATTTCCGTATTCGTATACTTGATCTTAATTAAATTACTATGAAGCATATGAATTTTATATAAAAATATAACTAGTGGTAACTTAAGGTTTACCGGTCGATTTATAAGGATCTTCCGATTATACCGGTTTATATCAATATAGTAATATTTTCAAAAATTTTTATTTCTAAGGATAATTTCAGAACGAATATAGATAGAAATAATACATAAGTTTGATATATTTTCAGAAAATTTCAATTGAGTATGTCACTTGGTTCATAAGTTATAATGCTTCGAAGGGAAGGAATGTAAAAACAACTTAATTTAAGTTTTCATGAAGGGCATTATCGATCAATGTCCTAACATATCAAGTTGATATTTTAACTAAAAACCTTTGTATAATTTTATTGAAAAGCCCATTGAATTTGGACTCTACTCACTGGATTGACAAGAAAATTAGTTTGTTCTGTTTAGGTAATCTATATTTTAAAATTATTAATGAAAAAATAATACCTAAAACGAAAGGAAAGAGAAAATCGCCGTTAGCTGACGAAACTTTCTACGATAATTATTTTTATTTTGATATTTCCAATTAATTATCTAAATATAAATTAGATCTTTGGAAACTCCTAATCTATTTTTCATATAAAATACATTTTTTAAATGAGTTCTTCTACTAATTCTAGGATTTTTTTTAAACGAACATTTGTGCCAGAATATTTCAGTGATCGTACCAAATGCACAAATATGTAGTAATTTCCTCAATTTCTAGAAACTAATAAAATGACTTTATTTGTATGCTGTGTAACATAGTACCAAAAATTATTAAATTGTGTTTTTGTCATCTAAACATTTTAAAATACAGGAAAATAAACCTCTCGTAAGGACTAATTATGCATGGCAAATTTCAAAAAAAAATCCCCGTGTTTTTTCAAGATATGAAAATATGTTTTTTTTTTTTAATTTTTTTAAAATCTTATATCCTAATAACGAAGTATTCCAGAAATTGTAATTTTAATGAATTCTTCATCATATCTAGCCTTAAAATTGTGCTATATTTTTTACCTGAAATGCCATCTTGTTTACAGTAGGGCCCAAAAATATGTAAACATTTTATTTTTTCGTTAACTGATATTTTACGTGATATTATTTTTTTTTTAAATTAATAGATGTGTTTTCTTAAAAATGTTGCTTAATGCAAATTTTATGTCTTTTTTTGTAAATTTTTCTACCTAAAATACTTATAAGTTAATTTACACTGTTCCAAATAACCTTAAATTTAATGTACATTCATTAATTCAATTTAATGATTTTGTTCTTTAAATTGTGAATAAGTTACATGTACTTTAAAATTAAAGTTTTGTACATTAAATTTAATTGAATGGTATCTTAAATTTCAATAAAGTAACTGAAAATTACCAAATTTAATGTATAATTACATTAGATTTAATGTAAAAATTATCAAATTTAATTAAATGCATTTAATAAACGGTTTATGAAATTTGCTTCCAACACATTACCTTAAAATTAATGTGAAGTTTTTTTACAATGTAAATTTGGACTTTCGGAAGGCTATCCCAGAAATTTGTTTTTTTTTAAACTTTCATATGAAATTTCTTCATAAGGTATTAAATAATATTTTACATTAGTTATTTGTAATAGTCATAATCTTGGTCAACTTCTCAGCCAAAAGGTTTCTATCGTCTTGCTTAATTTTGGATATAACATATTTGCGGGTATATTTTATGTCCTGACATAATTACTTTCATAGTGGAAAAGTAATTTGCAAAATTTGCTCTCCTATAACCAGGAATCTTTGTTCAATAAGTTCACGTTTTACGAACATTCTAAATAAAGCATTTTTCATTCAAATTGTATCTTTTTAGGCTAATAAATATCTTGTTTCGGTTTAAGAAAATTGTCATAATTAGCCCATTTATAGTCCAGATCTAACTTCAATTGAAAAAACGTGAAACTGGAAAAAATAGGACATGTTGGAGTGAGGAAGATAATTAATTTAATCAGAACAAAAGTTCTAGCAAAAGTTATAATTATTAGATCGATTATTTAATTTTTATTTTAGGTTTTTTAAGGAGCTTGGAAAATATATTGGGTATAAATCCATAGCAAAATAACGCAAAAAAGCGATTAAATTTTAATCAGAGATGAATTTTAGAAATCCTTAGATAGCCCATTATTTTTATTTTAAGATTTTCAATTTATTTTAGTAATGTGTGTAAAGGAAAATAAGTAATTTACAAAGACATTTCTTCACTTTTGGTTTGAATGATCTCGAACATAACATATATTTTTCAATAATATATACTCTAAACTCAATTAAATATATCCTAAACTCCTATTTTTAGAATATAAAATGTCCGAGTCTAAAATGTAATTTCATTTTGAAGAAATATTCTGATGCCTTCCAATTAACTATTTTGATACAGATGTGGAATAAATATTCTAAAAATTGTTATATTTAGAAGTTTGGAGTTTTCAATATAATTTCTCTTAATCCAAAAAATATTTGTAGGTAATTGGAAAATAGTTCTTTAATTTTAAAATGAAAATATGAATTGTCAATAAATTTGAATTCAAAAAATGCAAATTTACAATATTTTTTTAGCATTGGACTGATATTTAGGCTTCATGCAGTCAAAGATTTTAACTTTTCTATTAAATAAAACTATTTCTGTTTCATTTTTATGTTTCATCAGGACTAACAGGTTAACGTAAAATAAACATAAAAACAGTAAATACATATGTAACCGAGTAAGGACAACTAGCCATGAAACATGGTTGATATTTTGGTTTGATACAGAAATTATTTTCTTAACCGATCTGCATGCATATTATGTTTATATGGGGATTAGACACTAGTACCACTTTGTAAGGATTTTGGTAATCGATAACAAAATTTTATTAATATCTATAAAACTTTTTTAATAATTTAGTAGACATATATATTTATATTTTTTTTTACGTCATTATTTTCTGAATGTTTAAGTAATGCTGTTCATAGTTAGCAGCCATATAAATAATAAATTAAGATTTTCCTTGGTGTTCAAGTTCCTCGATATAGCTTTTTGTAAAATGAGAACAATGTTAATAACTTGTGTTTCGCATTGCCAATTACTGATTATGTTGTTGTTAGAATTATTTTTAGTTTTATGAAATAATAAGACAAGACAAAATTATTTTTATTAAATTTGAATCATTATTTGAGATAAAAATGACAAACATTTACAAATTTCTATTGTTTGCGATTTTGCGAATTTTTCAAAAATCATTTCATATTTAATACAATATGTAAATTTTTTAGATTATAAAATTTGATAAAGTTGATTAACAGTAGAATTATAATATAAAAAAACTAAAGCTACTTAATCAATGACAATTTTCCTACCTTGCTAAATGAATTTATAACACTAAGCAAAAGTTTCTATAAAAGTTTATTCTGCACCATATCACTGTAACTAAACGTAAACAAAAAACTGTGGCAAATAATTGTTTGTTATATTAAACACCGAACGAGGTTTAGTCCTTGCGTCATTATAATTAATAGATACTTTATTTGTCTTATAACGTTCAACAAATATCACGACAAATGTGAAAATTAATCTCTATAACAAAAAGATTTCGTAAACCCACGATAGGATGCCTCTACCAGGCAAATAATTTCACTAACATGCCTGGTGGGTAACACCTGACTAAAACTGAGCTTAATGAAATCCAGGTATAAAGTTATCCTTTTCCCCTCTCCGGAATCAATTTACCTGTAACTCTTCAGGTAAACACGTGCGAGTGAACACCGCCTTTTTAGGCTAACCATTGGCTGAAAATCTATTCTGGGTTGGGTTTCAGGATCTGATTGTTTCGGATTGGTAGACGAGAGTGTCTAGTTATTGGAAAACATAATGATATCTTTAATTGATTTGATAACAATTTTTTGCAAGGTGTCAAGTTCAATATTTATGAATTATTGTGGTTGTCAGTTAAATACGTTACTCACGAAATTGGGTAAAGTGTCACTGGAGACTTGTTAATTAATTGTTTTATGTACATGATAAACAATGTAGCTTTTTAATTTTCCTTATTTTGTTTAACCTATATAAGTATAAGTTGTGATGGATGGAATATATTATTATATAAATATCTTTGGTCATTTATATGAATAATGAATTTTTATGAAATAATAATGAAATAAAATAGGTAATGTATAAATACAATTTCTATTCTTCAAGATTTAAAAACAAGCAAGCTTATCAACCTACATATTGAAAAAATAATTATAAAAACACTCAGCAATTAGCAGAAACTTTTAAACAATTAGTTTGAATTTTGAATCTTTTAGTGCTAGACAGAGTCTCTAATTATTCTTACGTTCTGATGAAAAAATTAATTTTATTTTACATTTTGCTTGATACTAGTTTTAACATTTATTCTGGCTGGGCATTATGACAGCAAGTCGCTGACAGAATGTTTACCGTACGTGAGATGGAATAGTTTTTTCTTTTTTCTTTCTACTCGTTTGTCAACTAGAACCTCAATCTTCTATTAGAAAGCTTAATGATACTTCAGTTAGTAGTAATAGAATATGCAAAGGATTAACACTGTGTGATGTAAACCGTCCTGATTCACCTACATACACTTTACCACAAGAGCAAAGTATCTTGTAAACGTCTTCTGTTTGAAATGGAATTGCATTCTTTGGAGACTTAAACCATTTTCCAACTTTCAATGTTTGATTTTCGGAGCAATCTGGCAATCTTGTCATTTATGACATTTTATTGAGGAATTGAGTTTTTATATTTATTAATATAACGTCTTATATTCTCAGCGCAATATCCGTTGCCTCTTAGAACATTAGTCAGTTTTTCTGTTTCTAATTTCAGTGATTGTTAGTCATATGTTGAAAGTGTTCTATGTACCAAAGAGTTTATGATGGATTGTTTTTGCATTGCATTGAGATATCGATTGTATGTGTTGGTTTTTTGTACTCGGAATGTCCTAATTTGTCATTCTCTTTTCTTTGTACTAGTACATCAAGAAAGGGAAGGACGCCAATTTGTCAAGTATACAACTTGCCGAAGCAGAGAAAACTATCTTATCCAAAGGACAGAACTTCGCCATCACTCCAAGGTACATACCAGCACAATAAATAATTTCTAGTATTGAAACTATCATTAGAAAATTACCTCCAGAGCAAGCAGCCACGATTCGAAACGAAACAGCGAAGAGCATAAAACACTCACAGCAACCTAAATTAAATATTACCTCAGGGGAAAGAAAGACTAATAAAAACGGAAAGAGAGCAACATCACTTTGGTTCTCCCAGCTGACAAAGGAAATGCAACTTTTGTTATGGAAAAGGACAAATATACTGAAAAAATAAACTAGCTCTTGGACGACAACATTTACAAAGTCATTCGGACGTTCCAACAAACAAAATCGAAAGGAACCTCACATCTCTAATTAACTCCTCCTGTAGAGCAAATAAAAATTGTGTTTGGGGTTTTCAGATTGATTCAGACATATTTTCTGTTTATACAAAAAAGTAGCGTTAGGGTGCTTTGCTATAAGAATATTGTCCAGAGAACTGGGTTATCAATCTATTACTCACTAGTAGAATCTTATTTGAGATACAAGTGCTTTTTTGGAGTTTTTTGTTGCAAAAAACGATTTAGTTCCGTGTATGTATTGTAGAAAAAGGTTTTGAAATATTTATATGAAGTTTAGGCTAAGGAACATTGCAAGCCATTATTTTTACAGGAAAATTTACCATGTATTTTTATTTTAGAGGCAGTCTCTTTGGTTTACATAAAATGTAAGAATTATATAAATGTCGATGCTTATAATACCTCTAATGGAAATAACTTATCATTGCCTATTCCAAGATGTACGATAACTAAGAATTCTCTAATGTATGAGAGCATCAAATTATTTACTTCACCAGCTGATTATAAAATATAAATATTTCAAAGTTTTTAATAGGTGTATGAAAAATATTCTTAATTTCAAAGCATATAGCTTGTAAGGACATGTTCCAGTGATAATCCTGTCTGTGCGTTATTTTATTATTACACTGTTCTGCATTTTGAAAGTTTTTGTCGCTCCCTGATATATTTTTAGGGTTTTTGTGTCTGCTGTAATGTGCTGAATTCAAATATAAGCTCGGTTTTTACCTATAACCTATAAGTTTATAGAGAAAAACAGAGAAGACTATAAAATATGAGACGCCCAAACAAAATCACCTTTTTTACAAAACAAAGTGACATGTTGCAACCTAACGTCTTGTAAGATTGGATACCTTCTTTAACTAAGTTTTTCTAGTTCTTCGTTTTCTTGTTACCTAGAAAGTTGCTACATATATTTTTGAAGGCAGTTCACGCCCCCTTTTCTTTTCTCGAAAGTGTAGTTTCAAAATTATCGTGTTTAAAAAGTTCTCGTATTTGCGGCCAACAAACATTCTTTCTCTAAGCTTTGCCTCACTTATATGCGCGAATTTCCGTCTCTAGCAAAGAAAAGCATTTTCTTCTCTATTTAACGTTCCAACAAAATAAAAAGCTCTAGTTTTATGTGCAAAGGAGGCAAATAAATTTGCTGCTGCATTACTAAGGGTTCATTAAGGATGTTTTTAGAACGAGAACAATATTCGCATAAAAAACAACAATATTTGGTGTAAGCATTCTGCACTCTGCAGTAGTGTAATACCTTTTACATCGGTACAGATATTCCATTTATGATCTTCAAATGTTGTCCTTTGTCTACGGGAACAGATGGTTGTTCTTTTCCATTAACCAGTAAAACTGCCTTTAGACTTGTCTTCGAAGAGTCAACAAATAATCGCCACTCGGTAGGTTTATAGGTGTCGAAAATTTATTCCATATCGAAGACTTTATTTAATATTCTTGTTAATATAGTTTTTATTTTGTATTTAATCACTAGTAGTTAAGTATTTTTAGTTATATTTTATATTTCAATAATTTAATGTCTTTATTGCGACAAATAATTCGTTTAAATTCCGTTTTCGGCATAGCAGGTTAAGGTATTTTACCTAACAACACCTCTATTGACGAAATGAAAAAAGTAGGCAGTTGTTTACTAATTGTCGTCGAAAAAATTGTAGAGAAAAAGTCTGTCTCGTAATATTTTACCAATGTAGAGAATAAAAAATCAAAATGAGTTTTTAATAGTGTTTAAGTAAAACACATTATAATTTTAAAGAATTGTGTGGCCAATTGATGCACAAGTATATTCTTAGCACCATCTAAGTGGTCCTTCGGAAATATATAATTTGTTAATACACAATAGTGTGTTCTTTTTCTGAATGATCGAAGCAGATGTTGAATCTCCCTGAACTTTGGAATTATAACAATAGGAAAGACCAACTTTGTTGATTAAAACCGAAATATCATGCCAATAAACTAAGTCATTTGCCATTGAGAAAAATACTATACCAGCATAGACTACCTTGTCCGAAACGTGGAAATTTTCACTACGTGGTGTAAACGAGATCCCAGCAGATGTCACTTTGTTTTGTGAAGATTCAAATCACGTTTCCTGCTACTACGTAATCGTCTTTCTCTTCATAACTTGAACCCACTTTCGGTTCAAAATCATCTGGTTCATGTGATTCTGAAGTTCCCGCCAAATCATTGGCACTGCAAACCTCATAGACTTGTGAGTACCCAGTATACATCCTGTTACGATTCTTAAGTAACGTTTGCAGCAAACTTGGGGAGCCCAAGTTTTGTCTTGATAGCTAACATTGCACCCAAAATATTTAGTGTCACCTCACCACATATATCATGGAAATTGTTGTTTGTTCACACAGGATCGCAACGATATCGTTTACACTCCGCGAAAATAATAACAGAACTACAAGGTTGTTACTATTCGTTAGTTCTGTGTACTTCGCTTGTATATCCAATACTGACCTTCCGACGACTGGTCTGCTGCTTATATACCAGTTTCGTACATTTGGTGTTTTCTAGAGACATTGGATATCGAGAGAAATTTGGAATCATGGGTTTCTCCGGTATTTTAGGCTCTAGAGGATTGAAAGTTTGTAGATAGGGGGTCATCCCCAGACGCCCCCCGTTCGTTGTTGCTAGATTGTGCACAATTTTTCTAAACTTATAGAAAACTTAGATTTGGCAACGTAGCACCACGGTATACTATAACAACTTATATATAGCGTAGGTACTTCTTTATACTTGCTTTGCAATCAATCAAAACATGTTGTTGATGTTCTATAGGTTGTGCTACGTGGTACGACAATTTACAGGTTAGTATAAGGGTTACATAAGCAGAATTATCGAAATAATGCATTAGTTTGGCGGGAAAGGTGAAGATTTTTATGCAGAACAGCGATTGATTAATTATTTTGGAAATATTTTAATTATGTTTGAGTGAGTGATTTTTTTTTGTTTGTCAACTATATATCTCAATTGCTACATTTTTGTTGTTTTTTATAGCATCACCACATATATTTTATTGTTGTCACTATTTATCTGTTTATTTATTTTATTTATTTTACAAAATGACTGTATTTTAACAACGTTGTTGTTATGTATATATATAAGGAAGCTAGTGCCAACAGGCATTTTTGAACTCTCTCTGCTACTATATTACATCACTCAATTACTAAAATAAGTACATTTTTTCAAAATAGCCTCTAATCAGGTAAAGTTAAAATTTTTCTATGTTCAGTACTGTTAAACTTTTCCTACTGCAAAATTGTGTTGCCCGGCAAAGGACATTTTTTACTTACACTTGTACTAGCCGACAATCTTTATGATACTTAACAAATGTTTACCGAACTGCAAATAACATCAGCAACTTTGGTTTAATTATTAATTTTCAGAAAAGCAAGTCTATGACCAATCTAACTACGAACAATAATATACATGAATTATAAACTGGCAAAGATATTCAAACCCGTAAGATACACCGTTTAGGATGGACAGCTTTTGAGAAGCTAGGATATAGGGTGATGAGCTAATATGCCTAGAAAGAAAAGTTTGTGCACAATGTTTCTTGCCGGCGATCCCATATGGTGCCAAGATGCTCACAATAAGAAAACAGACAGCAAACAAACTGAGAGTATCACAATGGACCATGGAGAGAATCTAACCTTAAATATTAGGCAACGAACAAAAGTGGTTGATATTATCCAAAAAATTGTGCAGTTTAAATGGAGATGGGCAGCCCGAATTGATGGTATAAAAAATTAATAGAATGGTGATCCAGAAGACACAAGAGAAGTAGTAACACACCGTCGTATCAGATGGAGCGATGACATCAAGGGAGTGGCGGGAAATTGAATTTTATAATGCTTTCCTACTTCTTTAAATTACGATGTCACAGTATTAGTATTAGAAGGAATAATATTCCCAAACTTCTGATGAATGTTCAAACGAAGTGTGATTTCATTAATTAAGACGTGTTTGTTACAAAATGGTTTTCACACTCTTTGGTTGTTAATATATTAAGTTTAACAGAAAAATGACAAAGAAAAAACACTAGTGACTTCTAGGGAAAATATTGGTGTTTGTTAGAGTAACAAACTTATGTTTAAGGTATTTAGGCGTCTTATGCTATGCTGTGTAGGAGGAAGATAATACCTATTAAATTTAGATTATGGAAATAAACACTTGCTGTGGAACTTTCAATTAGAAATCCATTAAAATAAATATAAAATTAGAGCTGTCATATCTTCTAGTGGATATATAAATCTTTCATATTATTACAATTATTTTACGAAAAGTTTTCAAAATTTGTCAAAAAGGACCTAAAAAGATCTTTAAGTATGAGAAATTTTGTATCAGTTTTCTAAAAGAAAACCTCATTTTCTAATGTTTTCTTTGGGTTCTAAATATCTCTAAAAATATAACATCTTTTTGTGAAGAAGTAAAAATAATGCCAATTTAACTCATTGCCACGGAAACCATTTAAAAGAAAAATAAAGTCCTATTAAAGAACTAACTTAAAAAATTAGGCAAGTCCATTTTTACTAAATTTTACAGATACTAAAGGAATTGATAACTATAACAGGGACACATAGTTGCAATGGTCAATGTAAAAATAATATCTCGAAAAACAGATGAATAAGAAATTTGACTAAGTAATCACCTAACAATATGGTTTTTGATATATATGTAATTCTCCTTTCAAGCAGAAAATATAAAAAATATATATACAAATGGTTTATTTCCTGCAAATATCGGTCTGGTCCTCTCTCCATACGCGTTTCAATCACCTCATGATCTCGTCAGTGGAGCTGTATCGGACCGAGAGCAACATTAGCAGGAAATAACTGATATATGAACTATAAGTTTCAAGGTATGTCGGCAGGATATTGCACCTGCCATCTACCGACCTCGCTGTCAGACTGAAAAATATCGCCAGTCGAACGACTGGAGAAATTTTAAAAAAATTCACATTACTTCGGTGATTCATAGATGTTGTTCGACTGGCGATATTTTTCAGTCTGACATCGAGGTCGGTAGATGGCAGGTACAATATCCTGCCGACATACCTTGAAATTTATAGTTCATATATCAGTTATTTCCTGCTAATGTTGGTCTCGGTCCGATACAGCTCCACTGACGAGATTATGAGGTGATCGAAACGCGTATGGAGAGAGGATCAGAGCGATATTTGCAGGAAATAAATTGTTTGTATATATATTTTTCATATACTCTGCCTGAAAGGAGAATTACATATATAACAATCTATTTAAATACGGCAGAAAGATTTTGTTTATTTCTTACTAAAAGTTTAATTTTTTTAATATGATTTTTCTTCTTTTTTTCAGACCACTTACATATCTTTTGTTTGAACTAAATTTTTTCCTTCAACTTTTTGGATGTTATCCGCCATCTTTTAATACCTCGTCTGTTTTCTCTGGAACGTCATACTGTCAACTAATTAGTCCATTACTCAGCGTTTTGTCTGACTTCATTTCAGCTGTGCTTCTTATTTTTCGTTAAATTAATAGAGATTTTTGAGATACTACACTTATTTTGTGACTTTTTTTCTAAATGTTTAGTAACACCGAAAAAAAAACAATCAATTTCCAAGAATCCTAATCAGTTTGAGCTAAGTTTAGAAACGTGTTCTTACACTAATTTATTCTATACACAAATTTTAGGGATCACTTAAATAACACTTACAAAATGTAATTTATTGTAGTTATGGTAATATTACGATTTATTGTCTAAAAAATTCGAGACGAGACGATAAACTGGTCTCGTCGCATCTCGCCAAAGAATGGTAAATAATATGCCAAGAATAACAAGGTTGCCCGGTGGTGTGAGTCAGGTCACAAGGGATAGAAGAAAATTAGAATTTGGATAGATTTGCAAAACAGGACACAAGTACTTCCTTGTGTGGTCCAGCAACTAGCAAAAAGATACATAACCTGGGAATAAAATCCGATAAAGATAAAATTCTAAGCGAAGAGCTTCATAAATCCATCACTAGAATATCGATTGTGAGTGGGTTGTTGTCTTTTCTTACTTCTTTACAGCACCTCATTCTATAAGGTCTTTTGTGCGTTAGACCCGGGATATTAAGGATTTTCATGAAGTCTATTATTTCTCTGGGGAAAGTGCTTTATATTTTCGGTGCTAAGTTGTCCTTCCACAAATTTAACACCCTTGTAGAATAGCGCCATGCATTCACATAGCAGGTTTTCCGCTGTTTTGGCTATATAATCATGGAAACGCCAAATCTTGTTCTCAGCTTTGCTTATCATTTTGAGATGATATTTCAGCGGGCAGTGTCTTATGAAGAAATTCGTTATTATTCGAATATCGCTTTTTGAGATATAAGTTTTTAATTTTTTGTCGCCCAGACCAAAGACCAAGACTTAAATTTTGTCTGATTTTGTTCTCAGTCCTGAAACTTCCCTTATTTATTTTGTTGATAAAAGAAACTGATCAAGTAGATATATAATGTAGAATAAACAAAAAATAATAAAGTATGAATTAAAATATTGGATTAATAGTAGATCTTATCCGAAAACTTAAGTATGTTAGTTATTTTGGGTAAAGTATTCCTAGGGACATGTAAAATAATTATAGTGTATTAATGTCCATAGTTTTATTTTACCCCACTTTGTTTTTCTTATTCATTTAGGTATTCGAATGTGGTAATGGATTAAATACCGATAATGAAAGAAAAATATTTTTTGTACCTACAGCTTGTCAGTTATGGATATCATGACGTATTTTAGTTTCATGATAATAGTACACAAAATCAATATGACTCAAGGTATTTGTAAAAGAAAATATGCACTAAATTCAAAATTAATGTAGTAACGTCATTAGAGATAAAATTTAATTTGAACGATCTCTATCTATTTAAAAAAAAAACCTTTAAATACTTTTTAAATGTCTAATTTTAAATTTAGCTGTAATATTCGTGAATTTTATTTTTTATATTCTACCAAACGAAACGACATAATACAAAAACAAAAAATCAAATGATAAGTGAATATTAATGTAAGTCGATTGAAAATATAGAAACAAAAATTTGATTTTTCGACCATTTTTTGGACGTCCCTGTATCGGTTTTTAAATTTCTTTTCTGGATATGCAAAAATCTAAATTTTCAAAAAGCTTGTGGAAAATTATTTTACTCTATGGAGTGGTTTATAAATTAAAACAGTTTTTAATATTTTGTTCCAAGGAAAATAAAAATGTATTTTTTATAAAAAATTTTTTAATGTATATTTAAATTTCTATTTTCTATAGACCCCTCCTATTTTCCAACTATTGAATTTTTGAAATTTTATCAACTTAAACTTATTTTTGACACCAGAAGCCTTTTTATAAACAATTATATATCTTTAAATAGATAAATATTTTTGTATTATCTTTATTAAAACTTCTTTGGTAGATGACTATGTAAATACCCGGTTAGAAAATCTTTTTGACCCACTGAAAGTAATTTTCATCAAAACTTTCCAGGATATATTCGATTTGAGAAGGGAAAACATTATGTCCTAGTCCTTAAACTTCAATATTTTTTATTATGTGTAATTATATATGAGAACTAGAGGAAATTTGCATTTTCGTCCGATTTTCGTGTGGAAAAAATAGTTGAGCGATTAGTGTGTTTTAAACTTTGCAATTTTAATTTTAAAAATGTTACAAAAAGCCAACAAGGATTCTACTTTCTCGAAAATCTAAACGGTTGGCATAATTTGTTTAAATTGAGTTATGAAGTCGTAGAAGACGTATCATCTTTTGGGGATTACAAGTATTAAGTGAAAAAAAAAGAGTGCTTGAAAATATCGATGAGTAAGTGAAAGAGGTTATGATGTTTTCGTGATGCTTATCTGGTGTAAGCAAACGGATTTGTGGGAAGATATTTTGCGGTTTCGCACCTCTACAATTCGCACATGTTGCTCTTGTACAGAATTTTTTGCGCAAATGTCGCCAATTCACTGTATTCGTCAGATGTGGCACTGCCCGATTTTTTGTTGTTTAATAAAATTTCGAAGAATTAAAGATCAAACCCATAAAAAGTGGTGATAAATAACTGGTAAAAAGTGAAAATTAAAATTTTATTTGCGATTTTAAAATTTCGGTTAGTTTCATAATTTTCATTTAACGAGAACTTGAAAGAAAAAACAATAGAGATAGTTATAAAATATCATTTTTGAATTATTTTAAAGGATATAAATGAATATTTATATCCCGCTTAAATATTGAAATCATATCAACCATATACAATAAATACTTTGGAAGAATAATGTAGTTTTACAAAAAGTAGTAAAAGGCTCTGTATCTGAAGCAGAAGATCATTAACTAGGGCATGGCTATGGTAAGAAAATTTCAGATACGTTTCTTTCATAAAAAGAGCGTGACCTACAAAAAAAGAGGAGAACTGGTTATCAACACTAATTTTGGAAGAATATATGAATACCCTGTTACTCTTGGAGGTCCTGTTTAATGTCGAAACCTTCAAATAGTCCAGAGTAAAGAAAGTCTTCCTTGTTGCTTCAATAATGGAGAAATTGGCAAAATAACAAAATATTTCTAATGTTTGTTATTTTTACTTTCTCATTCCCATAATTGTAGAATTCAACGACATTTTAGGGCACCAGTATAATGATTCTGAGATCAGAATATTAATGTTATTCATTAATTAAAATAAAATTTATTTACGAAATTTTTAAAGGATTTAGCTTGAGATGGATACATTTCCAATTGATACCTTAAATTCTGTATCTTCATGAAGAGTACCTAAGTATTGTGAAATTAGTTTCTTAGTTTCACTATAATTTCACTTTTTTATGAAAAGATTAGGTTATTACATTATTTTCCTTTAAAGCAATCTAATTATCTTGCCTACTCCCAGCCCTGACAAACTGGCTTTTAAACAAATAAATCCATTTAAATCAAATATTAAAATTTCCAGCCTATCACTTTTTTTTTACCAAACTATCAAATAATAAATTGAAGAAGTCTAATTTGAGTTTAAATAATTTATTCCAATATTTTTTTATGTTTAATTAGTTGATGGTAAACTTTTATGTTGCTGTTTGATATTATCAGTTTTGCTTAAACAAGTTGCCAGCAAAAACAATACTAATGATATATTTTTACCACTATATTGTAAATTAGCGCATAATCCATAATAAAGCGTACAGGTGACTCGATTTCTTGATCAACCCATTAAATTACCAGCTAGCAGCAGGACTGGCTCGTGCTATATATCCAACAGATTTCACATGTTCACCATATTATCTATACCTGTAGGCATATATTACAGGAAATTAAAATTTGTTATACTGTATTACTTTAGTAAAGGTCAGAGACGGAGCTATATATATTATATAATGTTTAAGTCAATGATTGGTATTCAAACTTCTTCAATTGGTAGTGGTAAGTAACTTTATTGTTAAGATATATTCGATGTATATTTAGAAAAGACAAAATATACTGGTCAGCAAAATTTCTGCCCATTGTTAGTTGGTAAAATTTATGAAGAGTACTTAAATAGATGGGCGTCATCATTGCTTTACCTCGAGCTTTGTACAACATGCAATTCGCCGATCAGTCAGCTTAGCCACATCTTATTAGAAAATCTGAAGTGAATGACTTCGTGAAAGGCTTAAATTTCTTGAGATCACAACCAAAATTTTTGACTCGCGTCTTCAGCAATACTGCTAAAATAAAGAAATAAGGACTGATATTTTTTAGAACTATTATAATCACAGGGTTCTATTAGCATGAAGGAAGATTTTCTTTATTTAGTAATATAAATGGGCTCTTTGAAGTTTTTGGTTTTAAACACGTCCTCCAAGAATGAAGGGGATACATAGATTCCTACAAAATTAATGTAATAATGATACTTTTACCTAACGGTACTCCCCTAGTCTTGCAGGTCACACTGTTATTATGAAATTATAAATATATATTATTTGTGGTAAAATGTACGCAGACATTAAAGTTATTGCATTTTTTCCTAAATTTAACAGGATTAAACTAGGTAATGTTGCTTTCCATGTCTTTGAACAGATGTGATATAAAATAATAATTTATTTAAAAAGTGTGACTGCGTTAGAAGAATTTTACACTAGTAACAAAGAATATGTTTTATTCATTATCAATACAAAGGGAAGATATTACTGTGCCGCCTTTGCATATAAAGTTATCAATAATTAAAAACTTTGTAAAATTACTTAACCATGAAAGTGAAACTTTTCAATATCTTAATATGACTTCGAAAATTTTTTAACATTGGACAGAAAAAAGAAGCTTGGAAATCTATGCCACAGGTGTTCCAAAACATTTTAGGAAAAAACTATAAAGTATATCATATGATTCAGGTCTTGAATCCTCTTGGTTGTATAATTTCCCTAAAAGTCCTAAAAATATTTAGATTTATGTTCCCAAAATATGGGGATATAAGGATCGAGCAAGGGGGGCGCTTCCATTAGAAACATAGCACTGTGGTATCGTAGAAAATGGATACCTGTTAAAGTCGATTTTCACTTACGATTATCTGACCTCTGACTCTTCAGCTGATTTCAAACGTTTATGAGACCATGGGCGTAAAACGTAAACTTGTATACATTTATGAATTTTTCACTAGTGTTTTAATTTTTAGTAATTTATTGTTTTGTACTTTTAGCATTTTTGGTATTATAAAGGTGCCCACTTGCCGATGGATTATTTGTTTTATTCGTTTCATTCGTGTTTTGTGGTTTTAATTAATGGTCAAGTAATGTTAATGTTACTTTAAAACGTTTTTGTTTTACTAAGCAACGTTTGTGGTGGGTTCGCCCTTTGCTATTGCAAAAGAACGAAGGAAATATGTCTGTAATAAATGATGAACTAGATAGTATGTTACAGTTTTGTTATTTTACGAAAAAAACTATAAATCATTTTACTAATAATACCAACAATAAAGCTCTCATCATAAATTAGTCCTTCATTTTAATTAAGTAGTATCTTTAATAAATAGTAAATAAAAAGCTAAAGGTTTATTCACTTGTCACATCATAAACCGGTATTATAAAAAATTTAAGTGTGCCTAGAAATGCATCACTTTTGCCACTTTCATCAAGGGTGTAGTTAATATTTTGTTTTTTTTTCTCTTGTTTTTGGCGCTCTGGAGATTTTTGGAAGCGTTAGTAGAGAGAGTCTGAGCCAAGCCTCGGTTGTGAAAACTGGCAGAAACCCAGAAAACAGGTTTTTTGCTGATTTGCTATGAGTACAATAGTACTTTTATTCCCATTTGCAGCTAGAACCATAGTTTAGTATGTTAAAGCATCATTTGCCAGATCGTAAGGATAAACAAAGTTTTTGTTGTATTCGTTTTTCGTTAAGTACACCTTAGTGAAAGTGATCTCACCTAAGAAGTTAACACACAGTCTTTGTAACTTTTATTGCTTAGTGTACCCTTAAAGACAATCATGTATATGCCACAAACATTTTTTATTATACTGGGACTTTGCATTCGTGTCTAAGATTGGATTTGCATGCTAGATCCGGCATTTAACACACCACTACTCCCATAGAGGCCATCGGCTATCCAGCTTGCCGAAAGTGATTGAATTTAATGACAAAACTGCCTTGCAGGTATTAGAACTTCATAATAAACAGTGAGATTACCGATTTTAAAGTATATTTTCATTCTTCCCCTGTGATTAGGAACTAATAAGACTTTCTACGAGCAATTACAGGACACTTTATATTTAATTTCATTTAAAATATCTTATAAACAGAAGGTATACGTATACACTAGGTAATTTAAAACATTATCTTAATATACACACATATTAATAGTCAACACTTTTAATTGGGTTTAAATAAGCATAACTTTAGTCTTAATCGGCATACTAGATAGTTTATTCTTTCAAAATAAATATAAACCTTTGAACGAAAACAAAAGTAAGGTTATTCAACACCGCTTTTCCAGTCTAAAGCTGGACCTAAAGCTAACCGAGTTGGCTTAGGAGAATTAAACACTTAAACCCAAAATGTTCTAACGGAACACCTTTTTTAGACAAGCAATTTCAGCTGGTGATAGGTTTGTTCTTGCCCCTGGGTACCTTGCAAAGCCTGCAATATTCTTTTTAGGTTGATCATCCAATCATATGAGATATAATATCTGAAGGACGTGAAGTGTCCATAGTTATTTACAGTACCTTAAGAGATGAATTTGTGTCTTGTGAAATTTCGATATGGATTGAATTTGTTTTGCAAGCCACCTCGTTTTTTTTTAAATCGGTTTATTGTTAATTCAAATTAAATATATAAATGACCACAGAGAAGTAAATGATGACTAGCCCGAACACCAACGAATTATACATTTCTGAAATCGGTTGAAACAGGGCTTCCATTCTAGCAGAGAATAAACAAGATGTTCCATTTAAAGAATTAAAATTGCGTTTACTTTTCAACTTTACGATGTGTTATTGTTTTTAAAAATAAATCTTAAAGATAATACCGAAAAAATATAACTTTCGTATTTAATTTTTTTTCCAAAAACTTATAATAAAGTATGATGTTAAATATAAAAAGAAACTGTATATGCCATTGGCTTTACTACGTCCATGTATTTAATGTAGACCAAGCGATGTATCAAGTGTTTGTATATTATAATATTAATAATTTAAGTATATTAATGAATAAATAAATATATGTTTGAAACTTTGTTTTAATTCTAGAAACAAAAAAAAGATAAATTAATTGATATCTTCTTCTTCTTGTGCTTCAAAAATGAAATTCATTATTGATCGTTCCAATTCTCTTACTTTTATTTAAAATTTTTATATGCAGCTTTAGTAATTCTGTTTTTATAGTATGTAAAGCTTTTTTACTTATCATTGTAACCAATATCTTGTAAATTAAATAGGATCGAATGGTTCTTATTTCTCATTAATTTTCTCCACTACCTTTCTTGCAAATTTCATATTTCATTTATATTTCAAATCAACGCTCCGGCATTTCCTATTCTAAATCACTTTTAAAAACTTCAAAAAATTTAAGTAGGGTTCAGTATTAATCTATTCTACACCCCTAAAATAACCTAAAGAATTGCTGTCTTGTTTTAATGATATTGTTATTTATTGACAGCGGGTGTCAACTTTCGAAGAAATTTAATATATTATACCTTGAGGGAGACACTATTAACGTATAATTTAAGCGTTATTCGATAAGATACACCACAGATATGTCAGCATATGCAGGTCAATTAACTATATTAATAATGATCCTTTGTTACCTTTGCTTTAATATTTATAGCTAAATACTGTCAAAATATTTAGTTTTATATTTGAAGAGCACAAAAAATGTCAAGTGAGATTTTGGTGCCAGGTTCTACAAGAAATCCAACCAACGAACGAGATGGGTTGTATTGGATATTTCATTTTCAAATGATGCTCGCCATAGAATGAGCGTGCTGGACCTCTATCTGCCTTTTTATAGTTTGGCGCATGGTTAGTCTTCTTGCATCCCTGGGTCTGGGCTTCCTCTCGGCTCACTCTGTTGTTTTTCTGATGTATTATTTTGGTTGTGTTTTGATTAGGGGTTTCCATGTATTTGAGATATTTTGTGCATCATCTCTCTTGTTAAAGTTTCTAGTGTTTTCTATATCCAGAGCTTCTCTGATGATGCGCGTTCTATAGTACATTCTAGGTGCGATCTGTTCAGTTTCCTGGAAACTTATAGTGTGTCCTATCTCCTGATGATGTTGGACTAGAGCTGATGTTTGATTATTCTCTCTGGTACAAATTTTTTTGTTTGTTTGACCCATGCATTTTTTTCACAGTCTTTATATGGGATGCTGTACACTCCCTAGTTTTCCAATGGTATTTTGTATTTGGAATTGCCCAACAATTTGTGTATTGTTCTTTGTGACTTTTAAATTGTGCATATGTCGTGCTTCCTCAAGATTCTTTTAATTACGTCTCTTACAGCTTTTATGTATGGCAGTGGGGGTTTTTGGTGTAGATTTGTCAAGTAAGTTTTTTTCTGCTTTTGCATTTGTCTTCTGTTTGATGGCCTTTTTGATACTGTGATTTTGTAGTTGCTTTGCTGCCCTTTGTCCAAAATTCAGAATTCAGCTTTCTGACATGTCTTAAATTTTAGATTGTGATCTGTACTATTCTTGCCTAGGATCTCTTGTAAGAAACCAATATGGCAGACAGAACAGGGCGCTTAAAATTAGAAAATTTAAAAAATTTATATTTTTGGGTTTTTAAAATAAAAATTAGTCCAAAGGAAATTATCTTTTGGCATTCGAACTCGTTCTGACTGTAAATAGATACTTTTTTGAAACTAAGCAGAGCGTATTCCAAATGCAGGCTAAAATATCAAGATATACGCTGAAATGTGTTTAAAATCCTGTGGAATTAAATTACAGTTAAATTATGTTCCCGAGAAATATTTCAGTTTTTTTATGCTTTGATGTTGATTGTATCCACTATCTCGCATTTTATCAAGCACAATATAGGTTATAAGCATATATGAACAACTACATCTCTGCTACCGTCAACAAATTCAAATTTATTAGCTCTACCCGCTGCTTAACAGAGCCAGCAAAATGAGCCCTAAGAACAAGCTGAGTATCATTCATGCCATACCAAGATCTACTCTGACTTACGTATCTGGACACCAGCTCCAGGCAACAGGACCCAAAAACCATCCAGGAACATGAAGCTGGAATCAACCAGTAAAGAAAGATAGATGAGATGCCGAGAGAAGCCACTCAAGTCCCAGGCAGGGCTCCTCCCACACTGCGAAGCACCAAAAAATGCGAAGAATCCAGGATCCATGACCTGGACCAGGATTTCAGTATTCATCATAGGTAGGAGACAACTTCTTATTTTTAATAATGAAATACTTACGAGATCATACCTTATATTGTATGCGAACCTAGAGCGGAAACACCAATGCTGTGTAGACCAGAGGTTTGTAAAAGGCCCCTCACAACGTCAACTCAAATGACTTTCACTTCGAGTAATTGCGGATTGTGACCTAACCACGATCAGCAAGGAATATAGAATCGTGAGACCATCAGTCAGGGAGGTTTTAGCTGGTAAGAATCCGGCGCCACCTCCAGACTTATTGGAGGTGTTTATGCAAGATTTCCGCTCCTCACATAAACAACCAGCCAGCATCGAAGATTCCGAATATGAATTTGATGAAACCTCAGCCTTTCCACAAGAAACCAAATTAACGAACGGATGTACTCCTGTAGAATTACTGGATTAAAAAATTCAACAGAATGGTTTGATTTAACGCACGGAAACTTCATCATAGCGAAGTAGATCTATATGAAGACATGTATTTAATACTAATACCTAAATATAATGAATATTTTTATATTAAAACCCCTAATTTGTCAAAAATATGATACAATAAATCTTCGACTCATCTACGATAAAGCTTTAATAGCCTCTTTACTTTATTAAATACAACATTATACGCCATAAACAACTTTGTTTAAATATTTATAGAAAAGTACGTGAAATATGGACAGTTTGTTCCATATCATACCTATTTATTTTCCATTAAGCGTCGGCGATCAATCAAAACAAATATTTTACTTCAATTTCGGAAATGAATTAATTTGGTATAAATCGAAAAATATTTGTGTAATGAATGCGTTTATTAGGGCCAAAATACATCGGATAGAATTAAAAATGTTGTAAATGGCTATTTTATACAGTTTTAATTTGGTATTCCGATTGATACTGTGTGATATATATATATATATATATATATATATATATATATATATATATATATATATATATATATATATATATATATATATATAAATTACAACTTTATAAAGACTATTGATATCAACTTTGATGTATTTTAGTGTGCTAATTTCGTAAATCACACTAGTTTTTGCTTAAAAGCTATTTTAGAGGTTAGGTACTTATTTTTTCAATTTTACTTATCACATCTGTCAATTCCCTAGTAGTTCATACAATGACTAAAAAGAAAAGATGTTGCTTGTACGATCTAGACAGTTTTTGTGCTGTTTCTAGTGAATATACCTTTACACAATATCACTAGTCGATTACCGATCGTAATCATCATGACGATTGTTATTTTTGTGCGGTAAACATTACCTGATAAATTGGACAAACCGGAACAAATTGTCATATTCGACGTTGCTTTCTGCTCAATGATCTCTTCCACACTCTGGTCAATCATCAGTGCCCGTACCACCAACATCATCAACTTATTTTGAACTGGCTAACATAGAAATTAAAGAAGAAAAATATGACACTGATTAGGATTTCACATCTAATCAAGTAACAGATCCTCAAAATTTCAATCAAAATGAGTTAAATGACTTAGTAAGGGTTACAAATGTGTCAAAAGAATCTTCTGAAATTTTGACATCTCATCCAGATGAAGAAAGTCAACTTACACCAGATAAGAAGTTACATTTTATTGCACTGAAGAGAATTTAGTTTACTGTAATAACGTTAGAGGCCTTATGCAAAAAACTGGCTAACAAAAATATGAACCAAGTGACTGGCATCTTTTTATCGATAGCAGTAAAAGAAGTTTAAAATGTGTATTGTTACATACTGAGAACAAATAGGACTCTGTACCTATTTGAAGTATGACGCGCATAGTTGGGTTATTTGTATATTTATGGGACAGCCGCGACAAAATGAACCATTGGACTTAAAAAGTCATTAGTTGTTGGCAAGCAAAATGTAATAAACTTCCCTTTGGTGAATCGAGATCGAATTATATTGCCACCGATTCATATTAAACTGGGCATTATGAAACAATTTGTTAAGGCCCTTCACAAATATGGTGAATGTTTTGCTTATCTGTTAAATTTCCTGGGCTAAGCACAGAAAAGTTGAAAAGAGGTATTTTCGATGGATCATATGTTAGAGAGCTGATTAAAGATACAAATTATTTCGAATTTATGAACGAGTTCGAAAAGAGAATGCGGAAATCGTCGTTTTGGTAATTCAAAATTTCTTTAGAAATCATAAATCAGAAAACTATTTAGAATTAATACAGCACATGTTGTCTAATTTTGGAGATCTGTGGTATACCATGAGCGTTAAGGTTACTCATTTATATTCTCATTTGAATCGATTTCCTGGAAACCTTGGAGATTGTAGTAAAGCGCAGAGTGAAAGGTTAAGCCAGGATTTACGCACAATGGAAAAATGATACCAAGGAAGATGGGATACCCAGGTGATTGCAAATGACTATTGGGATCTTCGTTGGGATGTAAAATGGCCCCTCATTCAAGAAAGTCGTATGAAAGACAATTTTGTACTGATTCACAGCAATTGTTTAAAACAAGGCGAGTAAAAAATCATATTTTTGTCTAGAACCTATGTACATTGAAAACTAGAGCTGCCAGAAAAAAAAAAGTAGTATGGTTTTCTTAATCAGCACCCGTAATTTAACCGAAACCGTTTAACAAAACTCTGGAAAATTTGTCAGTATTGACCAGTGATAATAAATAAAATAACTTTAAGTCTCTTCATTAAAAAGCAATTGTTGAATTTGCATGGTTTTTGTTTTGGGAGTTTATGAAATGGCGAAGATCGAACGGAAAGTCGCTCATAAAAGTTATGGCAGTGATTTTTGGGAATTCAAAAGGAAACTTAATAATTATTTTTAAAGAAAAAATAATGTGACAAATGGCGTGTACAAGGAAATTTGTTACATAAATTGTGCGGCTCTATCAATGAAAAGAAGTATGGTTATGAGCCAAACTATTCATCTTTTCCATGACAACGCCCCTGATAACAAGTCCGCCATTGTAAAGGCTGCTATAAAGGACTCTGGTTTTAAGGGACTTCTCGCCAACCTTAAGTCCTGATTTAACCCTTAATGACTAGTATTTTTTCTCAAAATAGAAAAAAAAATCCATAAAGGCAGGAGAGTAAACTTCTTTTGTTTTAATACTATCGTTCCAGAAATATTGCCAAATCAGAACTTTTTTTCCTTTAGTCCTTCAATATGTTATATATTTTTGTTCCTAAAAAGAATTTGATGTTAACATTTCGTATTTTTAGCATTAAAGCCTATATAATTTATATTTGTATTAATTATTTTGGTAATAAGTGTTTATGTAACACAAGATTATTTAAATCTTTAATATATCACTGATCATTTCGCATTTCAAAATTTTGTTCGTTTTGTTTATTGTTTTGATTTAATTTCTAGTCGTTAATGATTTTTTTGAACTAAAAATATGCTAAGCTTTTAAAAAATTACAGAAAGGTTTCTTTCATCCTTGATTTTACATTTTCACGATTTGTTTAGCTATAAACGTAGCCATTTATTAAGCTTTAGGTTTGATTAAAAGATGACAATTTACGATTGTGCACTCAACTGTTTAGTGGATGAGGGTTATAAACTGTTTTAACAATTTACGTAATGGCTCTAGTAGGGGTTAAGGGGGTTGGTGTCACAGTGAGTGAACAGCGGGGCCATCTGCACGAGACAGGCGTGTGCTGGTAAACTCTTCCTCAACGGTTTTCTATATAGTTAGCTACAATCACTAATATGGGTCTCTTGCTTTGCGTAGCTAAAAAGTGACTTACTTTTTTTTTTAAGAAATTATAAGACCGTGTCATTATTATCTGATAATATTTAAATAGGTTCCGGTCATGTGCTTTTAGTTTTCTTTTTGGTTGGTGGGTTTTTAACCCAATTTAAATGCGTATTTTATGTATTTTATTGGATTGTTCTTAAGAATAAAAAATACGTTAAATAAATAATTTAACAAAGCTTCCATGAATGTACTAAATTTTAATTTTTATTCAAAATACAAATTAATAAAAAGTACTTAAATAATTTCCCAAGTTTCTGGAGAAAACCAAGAATGTCATGAAACACTACATAATAAGGGTGTACCAGGAAGTACAGAAATATTCACTTGAGTTATCCTTCTTATTATGATACTATACTAAATAATTTTAACCAGTTTCGTGATTATTGCTAAAAGCATGCTGTGAAATATAGACATTATTCAACGAGCAAATTTAAATCTTTACTATCGGCACTATATTGAATAATTGAAAAGCTAACAAAGAAACAATCACAAAATATCACAAGTCACATCAGTACTAAAAGAATAACAATTAACTAAAACAATAATAC
The DNA here is from genome assembly GCA_034092305.1 of Diaprepes abbreviatus. Taxonomy (NCBI): domain Eukaryota; kingdom Metazoa; phylum Arthropoda; class Insecta; order Coleoptera; family Curculionidae; genus Diaprepes; species Diaprepes abbreviatus. The sequence goes on along the minus strand of JASJET010000055.1, from coordinate 19,658,860 downwards.
TGTCACTACAGTCTATTATGTATAAAATTCAATTACTTAAAAAATCTTTAATACAACCCTTAAATGAATTCAGAGAGAGTATAAATGGGTCAACATTCCTAGGCAGTGAATTCATTTCCCTACTCATTCTGGACATTGGGGTGTTAAACGCATAGTTTGTCCTATGGTATGGTTCATTAAAAAGACTATGGACCCGAAGCACCCTCTGAGGTACAGAGAATCCAACAACCCCCAACAATTCAGGAGCATCAACCATAGAGTTTAAGATCTAATAAAAAAATATTAGGTCAAGATAGATGCGTTACACGGAATGGCACATCTTACTTAAAAGCAACAAATTTCAAGAAACGGACTTGTACCTTCTCGATTTTATTTTTGTATATTTCATAGTTTGGTGCCCAGACTGGAGATGCATACTCCAAGATTGATCGAACCATTGAGCAGTATTACAGATTTAAAACACTGCACACTGCTGAAATCAGCTTTTAATAAAACCAACAAGCCTCAAACCACGGCTCGAAATACTATCAACGTGCAGGTCAAAAGAAAGACCCTCACAAATATCACCCAAGATCCTTTATATGATCTGAGCGAGTCAGCATTGTATTGTACAATGTATAATTATAAACTATTCTATCTTTTTTCTTTGAGAAAGTAATGGCAGATCATTTTGTTAAATTAAGTTGCATGAAATTGCGGTCACACCACTTAGTAAAACTATCCAGGTCACTCTGCAAGGCCACACAGTCTCCTATCTCTCCAACAACCTTAAATATCTTTAAGTCGTCAGCATATGAAAGACATCTGCTTGAGACTATAGAATCCTCTATGTCATTCACGAAACAATTAAAAAAAGGGGTGCCAAATGTGCACCCTGTGGGACTCCAGAAGTGACAGCTATATCAGCAGATTCAACGCCATCAATCTTCACCCTTTGGAGAATTTTGACTGGTCAAACTTAATATCTGTTAAATTTTGCAGGACGAATCACACATTTTTATTTCGTAATGTAAGTGTTAGTTTAGTGGAAATTCTTAGTGGTAATTGATAATTTTTGAGACCATTAGTTGATAGTTGTTTATTCATAATTTTTAAATGGGACTATGAACAGATGAAAGTCAAATGTATCGTTTAATTTGCAAGTAAAAGTTGATAGCGAAAATTTTAGTGGTAGCTAATAATTTTTGGAAGGATCAACCAACTATGAGCCGATAAAAAGACAATTTCTTAATTTGTTGCGTATTGCTATATTTTATTTTGTATAATTTAATTCTTACATATTTGCGAAGTATAAAATCAAATAATATCCATTAATCGTATCGTATAAATATCCTTAATATATTTATTAAAGCATTTTTTATTGAAAAAAGAATTAACTTTATAGTAAAATAAAAGCAGTAAACAATAAAGCAAAATAAAAAACGTACAGCACAAAGACCCTTAGAGAAAACGAAACCTTTAATCCGTCGCTATACCAGGGTGCCAGCTAGGGGAGCTTCTTCGACCAGCTTATCCTTGTCATATGGCAATCGAGAATAACGTGGGTTAAGCACGTGTCTGGTACCTTTTTAACCGACGTTATTCTTCATCCGTGTCGGTTTGATTGGGGTACTGATCTGCTTGATAATAACGATTTTAATTGATACCCACCTAAACAAAGCAAAATAGGGGATTATTTATTCATTATTTATTAGTTTGCAAAATGCTAAACATTTCTTAAATTAGTACAGTTTTTAATAGCAAAAATCTGATGTACATAAAATGAGTATTGGAGCCGACAGCAAGTTTTCATGGAACAAAATGAATTAATAAAAATATAATCAATTAAAAATAGCAACAATTTTTCTAATAGATTTTTTCAAACTATATTAAATATGACAAATTAACAAAGAAAATTACCTTTTAAAGTTGTTAATCGGAATAAAAAATATAATAATTGTCTGCTATGATAACAAGCTAAATAAATTTATAATTTGGCCAATTTTTCACAGTGCGTTCTGCGATTTTTTTAATTTAATATTTTAGCAAAATTTTTTCATGAATAGTTAAGATCAAAAGTCAATAATTTTCGATACAATTTTTACATTGTATGTTAAAAACAATTTATAATATAAGATTCAAAAAACTTTTTGGAAGTGCAACAATAGATTTGTTTGAAGGTTGTTTATGGTCGGTGGGGGAAACGTTTTTTTTGATGTTTGACAGACATAAACATATTTACTTATCTTGTCTTTCAGTTTAATTACTTGTCGTGAGTTTTTTCGATGTTAAGTGTTAGAAATTACTATACATGCGAAGTTTACAATTAATATTAACAAGAAAAGGATTTCAAAACTTATTTTTATTGGTAAATATTGTTAGATATTGTTTACATATTGAAAATAACAATAATAATGATTTAGGCAACCATATATTCATACTTTGTTTTCAGAATTGACGTACCGATGATACTCGTTTAAATAATGCAATTAGAAAAGGATATCATAAAATCGGCATGTCTGTACCAAGAAATTAAATGTCTACTGTTTATCAACAGTTTTTCAAATATAAATAAAAATATTATTACGTTATTCAGCGTTCAAACAACCGGATCCTAGTTCTGACGTTATACTACTTCTACAGGGGTATGTTCGAAGATTATTTTATATTTATGTTTGATGATATGTTAAATACTGAAATGGGAAAATATACTTATTTTAATAATATTTTAAAAATAATATTTACCATTTCTGACATTTTGGTAGTGTAAATAATTTAACTTTATTTTTTGCCCGCCACATCAGATATGCCATATTGGATATTTTAAAAATAATTTTAGATTCGCTATATATGGCCCCGAAAACTCCTCCATAATAATTCTAGAGAAAATAGAACATAATCAGTTTTTTTGTCTGCCATATTATCAGTGCCATCTTGGATTTTATTGAATTAATTTCTGCCAAAATAATATGGAACCACCGCAGAAATTTCCTGAACATAATGCAACATTTTCATTGAAATCAGGGCCGCTGTCCCGAAATAATCGACGTATATACATAAAAAACATATACAGTGTTAGAATGTAGAACCTCCTTTTAGAATTCTGTTAAAAGATATAGTAAATAAAATATCAAACATTTGAGAAGTCGTTTGTTTTAAATATTAGAGTAATTTTTGTTAGATAAAGGTCCACTCTGTTTAAATACTACAACTTGTACATAAGACACTTTTGTATCTCATATTTGGGTGATAAAGGTAGCTAATCCGCAAAATATGTGATACTAGATGAACTAAGTTATTAGGTAGACAAGTGATTATAATATAAGACCTGTTCATATAGAAATCACAAACCAGTGAGCGCAAAACAAAATTTACAAAAACGGTCAGGTGACGGTCTCATTGACACTGACTAGTTTTTGATTGTTCTGCGGACGGAAATATAATAATACGTAGTCATTATCAATTAAAATCTTGTATTTTCTTAGCGGAACTCATATTTGGCAATAAGCCCTGTATGTTAAAATAAAGTGGCTTTTCTATGTTGTTTTACATTTTCGTAGAAAATAATTGATATGTAACAGTTTACCGAATGAAATATTATTCATTATATAGGTGAGTATACCTTTTAGAAATTTAGAAGTAAAAGACATTTTTAATATTCACAAATCAACCATCTTCTATATGTATACTTCTAAAAGAAAAGAACTTGTATATTATTTCAGCATTAAGGAAGAGAAAAAGGTCATATTTGATAATATACTATTACTTTGATTTTATAATCAATACACAAATATCAAAATAATATAAATAATAGTTAATTTAATCAACCTGTATAAAGTAACAATATATTTTTTTCATATACGAACATTAAGTGATACATAAAAAATTCCTCGAACAGTAGAAAAATATCCAGATCAATCGTTAAATTTGTTGTGGTTAGTTAATCATCTAATAAAAATTTATTTCTTTGAACAATATGCTAGTAGGGTGTGTAGAATGTTCGGGAGTTTTATTGGTGACTCAGGTGACTGAAACTTTTTGGTTAATGCTAAATTGACATTAACTAAATGAATTATTTCATATAGAAACCAACAAATACATTATATAAATAAAAGTTAAAAGCGAATCTATTTTTATTTGTATATATATGGTGTGGTCATAACTAACTGACATATCAAAACAAACCAAATTATTCACCTTAGAATTATGCAATTTTATGGAAATGTTGTCAATGTTAGTATCCACTAAGAAAGCATTTGTTAAAAATCGCGCTTTAAGGGATAAATCCAATGACAAAAACACTAAACATGTTACAATAAACACTAAAAAATTAAGAAAAATGCATCTAGACACCCATAAACTTTGCGAAAAATGCTTAATAGGAAATCGAAAATATTTCATTGGTTTTACAAATACCATAAACCTAGAGGCTTTTTAGCGATGTTGCCAAACTTACTACGTTATTATATTGTTTGGGAATGTTAAATTTTTTTGAGTCTAAGAATTGAAAAAAATTTAACGATAATGTTCTCATACGGTATATACAAATATATAGTGTAACTAAACAATTTATTGAGTAGTAAAAATTGGCGTAGAATTAGAAGGTTGCTTAAAACTCTCCATAAGTTGCCATAAATGTCAAAGAAGTCGCCATACCTGTCAAACACAATTTGGCATCGTAGATTGGACTGTTCCGCATTGTTTTCTGCTGTCGAAATGTAAACAAACTTTGTTCATTAATAAAATGTCCCCTGACTTAATTAATCTGATTCTTTCGCATTAACGGTAAAGCGCATACAATAATTAAATATAACTGGTCAATATGCATTGAATCTTCAATGGAGTATATATATATATATATATATATATATATATATATATATATATATATATGTATATATTCGAAAAAGAGAGAAGAGGAGGTGGGAGTGATGATGATTTTGAGAGAATGATACATATACTGGGGCAGGCGCGGATCCAAGGGGGGGCGGTGGGGGCGATCGCCCCCCCCCCCCCCCTTAAGTACTTTGAGTTCAGGAAAAAAGACCCGATTTTATACTATAGTTTATTTAGGACCTAGAACGAGTAATAAATCATTTTTTACCCTTCTTGTCTTCGCAAACTACCTGTGTTCTTTAGTCCGGTGTCTTTGGCAAAATCTGTTAAACACATATATTTTTCATAGGAATGGGTTAGAAATTTTGTAATCAAAAATACCGGTCTATAATAATGGACTATTTGAGTTGGATAACAATAGATATTTGGACGTGTGAAGTGTTAAAAAGGATTTTAATCCTTGTCATAGGCGTCGGAAGAAGGTTTATTTTATCACAAAGTATTTATGGTATAGAATATTATTTCGGCAATAAACTTAAAATAAAAAGTTTTTATAATATTATTTTATTTCTTATGATTTCTTAAGAATTCACATACATTACAAAATTTAGATAATTTTGACATATTTAACACAAATCACAACTGAATTTTTATTATTTTTAATTTTGTCATAGAAATCGTTTTAGGCAGATTCAGACTAAAACGTAGCCTTATTTTCTCAAAAAATTCTAAGTTGTAATTTAAAACCTTACAAAATACCCATTGTCAAAAATACAAAAAGTTAAACACATATAAAAAAAAATAAATTCGTCCATATAATATTAAAATATTTTTGAGGCTATCGGTCATTTTATTATTAATTAAAAAATTTTTTAGAACATTTGACGTTTCAGTTTATTTATTTCTTAAATCATCTGCAGAATTACAATTAAACCCTAAAAAGGGAATCAAATGTAATTACTTTTTATATGTTACTAATTGGAATTAAATATATATAAAATTAAAGAGTGGGACACACTAAAATAAAAATATGTAAAAAATAAAAAAATATATAAACAACATTAAACAATAAAATACAACAAAAACAAAAATTAAAATAAATTGTGTTTACACTGGTAAACATTACGTATCTAATTCCTAATCAAAGTGAGTGAAGCTATCTTCACTCAAATTAATTATAATTGATTCCTCTATCTCACCGATCATGAGATCAAGTTTCTACATTTTGTTTTATTTTTTTATTATATGGATTTTTTTCCAATTTTCCGCCGTAACTTTATTCAAAAAAATCTTTCATAAGTTCAGTTAAATTATTAATTTTGTAACTTGTATGATTTCTAGCAACTCTACCTTTTACTTGAGAGAGATATTTCCTTCTTCAACGGACAGTTTCCGGACGATCTATAAGAACACATTTTCTATTTGGTTTTTCCCAGCAAAAATTAAGTTATTTGAGCAATTTCCAGAGTTCCGTTCTTTTAATTTCAGATAAATCGCGATCTTCATTGATTTTAGTTGGGATTTGTTTCTCATAATAAAATGAATGTACAACTCCTTTTATTGCAGTTTTCATCTCTTCTTCCAGCGAGGTTTTCGTCTGTCTGTGATCGAATGTGGCTTGGGAGTACTAACAATTCCAGTCGTTTTTTCTTCTTCAGTATTCAGTACATAGTAGATTTTTCAACTCCTGTCATGTTGGAACACATCTCAACATAGCTTATGACATTATTATCTAGATATTGATATCTTAAGGCATCGTAATAAGTTTGTCGTTTTGTTGAGGAAAAAATGCCCTGGTTTAACGATTTTGGAATTAATATGGAGATGGAAACTATATCTTTTGGGTAGCTCACTAATCTCAATTAATATATAAAAACAAGCACAAACAAGATAAATCACTAAGGACACACTGTACCGTGTACTTTGCTCACTGACAGAAATTAAATTGAACTATCAGAAATTTTATTGTTACAGTAAATTTATAAAAGCTTATAATATTTAAATATAATTAGATTTACTACAGTCCTCAGTTACATGTGGCACTGGAGCGGGTACGTTGGAGGTTTCGGAAACAGTTTTATTACTCTCTCTAGTTCTTGAATAAAGTATAGGAAAGTGTAGGCTTGCGTTAGCCCCCCCCACCAAGGGCTTTTAGTTCAGAAAAAGACCCAATTCTGCGTCTTATACTAGGAATGCTTATGCTGCTGGTATCCCCCTGTCGGAAACTTGTTTTTTCTTGTGATCGCCCCCCTCCAATCCAAGGGCTTGAAATTCAGAAAAATAGACCCGATCCTGCCTTTTACACTAAAAATGGGAATGTTGCTAGTGTCTCTCCCCCCCCCCCCCCCGCCGACAATTTGTCTTCGCTTGCCATACTGTAGTTTTGTGATATCACCGCCTCCCCCAAAGAGAGAGGCTGGATCCGCCCCTCTACCGGGGAATGATTAATTTACTTTTTTGCTAATATTCAATTTCTACTTGTGATAACGATATAAATTAAAATAAAATAAACTTTACACTGTTTCTTTAATTAACGGCTACAGATTCATGTTTCAACAAAATGTATTCGCTAGTCTGGGTTTTTGGGGAAAAATAGTAAATACCTTCAACTCTTTACAGCAAAAATTACCTTATAGATAATTGTATAAAGAATAGGTGAAAGCAACAATTATGTTCATGTCGCGATCTTCCATTGAGAAAATTAATTTTCAATGAACAATAGTCAGATCTACCTATTACCCTTTTATATCGTTTTAAAAATGGAATATTGAAATATTCAGAAACTGGTTCTTAAATATTGTTGTAAACTATCGATTAGAACAAAAATGAAGTTCTAACAATAATAACACTTTTATTATTTTTAAGTAAAAACAAAAAATTGAATATAGTTTTTTAGGAAACATTCATCTGAATGGCTTGAAATTTGATTTTCTGGAGTTTTTGGGGTCGCTAATAACCATTTTGATACCAAAATTGCAAAATTGAAAATGGTGTATTCAATATGGTGTCCTTGAAATTCAAAATGGGCAACAATTGTTATTTAGGCTTGAAATTTGTTACCTAGGAGTTTTTGGGGTCGGTAATTACAGATCTGTGTCAAAATAGTAAAATTTGCATGGTCAATAATTCACGATAATATTCTCATTAATGTAAATTTTTCGTATTTTGTGAACAAGTTTATATCCATCAGTAGTATTAGAGTACCCCTATGTCAATATATTTTTGCCCCTTTTACAATAAAAATTGTTTATTAACTGTGATTAGCAGTTAAACATACTTTTAACTAATAGCAAAGGCTTTATTTTACGTGTACCATATTTTAAATGAATAATTTCTGCCCTTGTATGCAAATCAGGCATTATTGCACATTTATCATTCAATCAATTTGGTTTCGGGCCCTGATCGCTTTCGATGCACGTTTTAATTGATAGCTTCGATTTACGAAAAGGTGTTGTCTGAATGTAAATTGAAGGTGCGTATGCTTAACCATTACTTATCGAAAAAAATATGTACTTTGGTTAAATTAATTCAGTAATCTTGAAAGGTGTAAATCAGAATGGTCTGTGGTTGTGAATTTAACAACTTATAATTACTGGAATTTTTTTATTAAACTTTAAAACTAAAGTGGTATAAAATAATCAGTACAGGAAGCTTATATTAGTGGATTGCATATATTTAGGCACAGGCAAACTGCACAGGTAATGATTTTCGTACTTCGATAAATATAACTTAATAAAAGAATAACCCTTTTCCCGGAAAAGGGGAGGAGAAGTTTTCGCATGATTAGTATACATTTGAGTCAATTTGTATACAAGTTCGTTCAACGTTTCAAAAAATGGACTGGACTGGTATTAAAAGTTTATGTTTTTTTTTATATTCTATCATAAATTTTCGAAAAAAGTGTCATTTGAAGAAATAGGTATGAACGTTTTCTTATAAAACAAGATATTCTTAATATGCATCTATCCTTGAAATGTATATTTACATTCTGAGTATAGTCATATTGAGCAGAAATTTTACCGGCTTGGTCATGCGGCCGCCGAGGCCTCCAGATTTAAACTCCTTTGACTTTTTCTTGCGGGGTTACATTAAAGATTAAGCTTTTTAAACTAAGCATTTAATAAAATGACAAATTAACTGTTGTTACTATTTGTATTTGAGTTATAACTGTCAAAAAACCGAAAACAGTTACGTTTAGGTATTGAATATGTAATAGAAAAAATGTACAAAAAATTGGGGATAACTATTTAAAAAATGTGTTTATATAACAAATATATATATATATATATATATATATATATATATATATATATATATATATATTATCTTCACATACTAATGTTATAATTTTTGGGTTTTACATGTAATCAGAAGGACGTATATCTCGCATTTTATATTTGATAATTTTTTTCTACATTGTTTGTTTATTTTTAATTGTTACTATTGGACCATAAAGTTTGTTTTCCCATTTTACGCAGATTGTTTGATCTGAAAGCACATTCATGTGGGAACGAAAGCACATATCATAAGTGTGGTTAGAAATTTAGTAGAAATATCCCTTTTAGCTGCAAGCCTTCAAAGGTTCTAAAAAATTCTTGTTGAGATTGGAATATTCTTTTAGAGGTGAGTTCAATGAATTTAAAATGTAGTTAACTTTTTTTATCCAATTTTTCTGATTTGTTTCAAGGTTCTTCTTTTTTTTTGATATTTTGATGAATTACATGTGATTTTGTGTTTTCCCTCCCATTTACTTTTTTCTCACTTTTTTTTGTGGCCTATTTAAAATACGTCAGCATTTCCTGTACTAGCTGTGAAACTTCCGTAACACCCAGAAAAAAAGATGTTGACCTCCAGCAGTACGATGTTAACCTATGAAATTATTCAGAACCATATTGTAGTATTCGCAATTGTCTATATGTGGTGAAGACTTTGTATTCCTGCAAAGCTCAACAGCGAACTTTTGAGTATAAATCTGTATATTGTTAATTAAAGTTACTATGTTTTTTTACAGGACTCCTATGCGTCAGCACTTCTTTTGAACCTGGATATGTTTCTCCAATTTAAAATTTATTTTAGAATATTTTAATTGTAGATCTCCTATTTAAAATTAATTTTAAAACATTTTAATTGTAAATCTCCAATTTAAAATTATTTTTATAACATTTTAATTATAAAACAAGCTTTGAAAGGGGAATTATCTACATACTAAGTAAAATTCATCTCTTAGTTGATAACTTACCTATATTAAACTCGTGTGTCCAGAGAGGCTCAGACAGTTTAAATTTTGAATTTTACATTTTTAAATCCTCTTGAATTTCTTTAAAATGTCATATATTCGAATATAATCTTCTAATTGCATAACAGTCCCTTTGTGACTAATAGATGCATGTTTTTTAATCAGAGTTAATTAACTGGTAAATTTTTCTTAGTTTTTATTTTTATACAACTGATATTTGCAAAAATAGATAGTTTGAATCATTTCTATTAGAACTACAGCCTTCTAGCCTCCGCAGTCAATGAACTATCATACGTTTTTTAAGGATTATATCAATCATTATAGTCCTAGCTGTTTTAAGTTTTTGAAATAATTTAAAAAATTAAACTGTTGTATTTTTTTTAAATCTGCTATAACTTTTTTATTTTTTAAATCAGTAAAATATTGTTACAACAAATTTTAATTTTAAGATTCAGTTTTCCAGAACCACTATCAACATCTTTTTTTTGTAGCTTTTATTAAGGATTTAGAAGGTTTAAAAAGGGCCACATCTAGCTTTTTAATTTTTTGTTAAATAAAATTCAGGTAGAAAAAATATCTTTTATAAATATTGCACAATAAAATACTTGAAAGAAAGGAGATAGAAATACTAAGTTTATTAATAAATCAAGTAAATCTGTTGCATAACCCGTTTTCATTAACGGGCAGTTACTGCACAACATAAAATAAAATATTTTACATAATTTTAATTTGCTGAAGTAAATTAACATCATATTGTTCATTTTATTAGGTTTGAGAACAATAGTATTATATTTTAAAATTACCTGTTATGCTTTGGATGTCCAATAGAGAACATACATTTTCCGAAGATTTCATTGATTTTTTAATAAACTTAGTTCTCTTTGCGTTCCACTGTTTTATTCGGTAATATTGCCAAAATTATAAAAAAATATTATTTATTTTTTCTGACTTTAATCTTAATTTTACAACAAAATTTGAGTCACTGATGGCTAGTTAAGAAAATGCTTAAAAATCTATACAGGATGTCTGGTAAGTACCTTCTAATCTCTCGGGAGTATATAGGGGAGGTCAAAATACTCCTACTTTGTCATGGAAAAAATACCCAGCGATTTACCTGATCGGCTTTAAGTTTTGAACCGACTTGTATAATTTAATGAAATTTTAATATTTTATAGAAACCATAAAGACTCATTAAACCATTCATCAGTAGATGTTTTAGATCATCAGAGAAGTCAGGAAAGGACTTGCAGCTACACTCGTTGATCCTAAATTTTGACAGGTGTCATTTTACAAAGCTAAAAACTGATTTTTTAATACTTTGGTCATTTGTCTTCAAAAAAGGTACTCTTAACTTATGTCGATAAAACTGGCGGTTTTCGAAATAAATCCGTTTTTATGAGAAACACTCAAAAGTTACTAATGCTAAAAACAGGTATAAATAAAATACGCAGGGTGTGCTGATGGGCTTTAATTTATGGGGAAGCGCTGTCTCACTCTTCGAAGGCAAGAAAGTGTTATGCTCAATGATTTCCTGCTAAGACATTGTTAAGTCTAGAAACCTTTCAAAGGGTTGATCGAGGCTCAATTAATTTATAATGTTATTAAAATGCGAAAACATTTAAATGTTATTTTGGCAAATGTTCATTATGAGCGCCACGTACTTCAATACATTTTCTTATTCTTTAAATATTTTTCTGTTGCACTGCAAATAATATTCTGGCATTATTACGGACTTCATTAGACTGCTGTGCTATTCCCACTGATAATTCTTCTCTAGTATTTACTGGTGTTCAATAAACTAGTTCCTTTACATGTCCCCAGAAGTAAAAGTCTAGGGGATTTAGGTCTGAAGACCTTGGTGGCCATAAAATTGGCTCACCTCAGTCTATCCATCGAAGGCCAAAAAAAGTGTTGACGTACTATACGGTTAAAATGAGGTGAAGCACCATTATGAACGTACCATATTTGCATGCTTCCTTTCAAAACCAATGGACCTATAAGGTTATATCCGATTATACCAGCCCACACATTTGCAATAAACCTTTGTTGATGTTTGTTCCGAAATATAGCGTGCTGGTTTTCATCAGCCAAAAATTGTAATTTGTGTGAGTTTATTATGCCATCTCTTATAAAACTGGCCTCATCAGTAAACAAAATAAGATTAGAAAAATTTAGATTTAGATTATGTTATTGTATAAACCAGTATTGAAGTCTCGCGGGATAATCATCCGGAGACATAGCGTGTACTTTTACAACATGATACGTGTGAAGCAACTGTTCTGTTAAGGTTTTGCTATTTGAAGGGTTGTCAGCAATGAGAGGGCCCTCACCGCCACGTCCCGGTAAAAATGACCCTGGATAAAACTTGTAAAAAATTAATTCGTGAACTCAAATAATTATTTTCTAATCGTCTTTTACGTTTCTTTTAGGCTTCGATCAACCCTTTGAAAGGTTTTTGGACTTGGCAATGTTCGAGCTAGAAACTTAAGGACCACCCTGTTAATGCCTCCAAACAAATCTATATACAGAAATATTCAACAAAAAAAAACCTAGAATGTGGAATTCGTAAGAAGATTTTGATGTCTAATATGCTATTTTATTCTTGTAGTTTTAAGATTTAAAACTTAGTTGATTGATTGCACTTGTCAATTTAAACGCACTTTTATCAGCTTAATTAAACAGATTTAGACCATGTTATTGAATTAAAGTAATCGTTTTAGAAAAATAAATAAGAAACTTAAAATATTTTGAAAATTTTATAAAATTTTCTTTGGAAATAAGTATTTTAATCTTTAAAAATTATAAGAATTTCAGAAGTTGAACTGCCTTAACAAAAGTCGGTTATTTTACTTAATCTATAATGTTCTCTTCCCGTATAAAAAAAATAATTCTATTATGAGTCATTAATTTTAAATTTATCAGATATAATATCGACGCCACGGGATTTAAATACATTAAGGGCAGTTTTTTTATTATTTTAATTTGCCGCTTTTCTTTAAAAAAGTTAAAAGGGATGATTATTAAAAGATAGAACAGTTGATAACCTCAAATCCCTTCCATTACTTTCACCTTGGCCTTATTTATCTGGCTGTTCTTTATTGTCATTAGTAGTCCGTGGACATCTGTCATAACAATTATATTTTTGGTTGTTTAACAAGAATATCTATAAAGAGTTTATTTTCTGCAAATGCCACTCTGGTCCTGCGTCCATACTCGTCAGTGGAGCTGTATCGAACCGCGAGCAACATTTGCAGGAAACAAATACTATACGAAATATAAATTCTAAGGTATGTCGGTAGGATATTAAAAACCTGCCACCTGCCGACTTCGAAGTTAGACTGAAAAATCTCGCCAGTTCAACGTCATCTATGAATCATTGGAGAAGTGCGAAATTAAAAAAAAATCCAAATTTCTGAAAGAAATAAAGAAATCTATCTGCCGTATTTAAATGGTTGGAATTTACATTTCGAGTAACATTTGTTTCCTGCGAATGTTGCTCTTGGTTCGATACAGCGCCACTGACAAGACAATAAGGTGGTCGAAACACGTATGGAGAGAGGACCAGAGTGATATTTGCAGAAAATCAACTGTTTGTATATATTCTATCCTTTTCTCTGCCTGGAAGGATAATGCATATAAACAACCATTTAAATATGGCTGGTGGATTTCTTTATATCTTACTGAAATTTTGACTTTTTTTTTAAATTATATTTTGTCATGAACTTTACAATCTTAATTTTCGTCTCTGTTTATTTTAACATTATATATATATATATATATATATATATATATATATATATATATTGTTACGAACTTTATAGCGTTGTACATTTCCTAGTATTAGTTTGTATTCGTTTGTAATTTTCGTCTCTGTTTATTTTAACATTATATATATATATATATATATATATATATATATATATATATACATATATATATATATATATATATATATATATATATATATATATATATATATACATATATATATATATATATATATATATATATATATATATATATATATATATATATATATATATATATACATATATATATATATATAGATATATATATATATATATATATTGTTACGAACTTTATAGCGTTGTACATTTCCTAGTATTAGTATTCGTAGTTTGTAGGGTTTTAGGTATATTTTCTACTGTAACGAACTTTGTAGCATTTTATATTTCATACTATTAGTTTAAGTTTGTAGTTCATAGGCTTTTAGGTATATTTTCTACAAGTTTATAATTTATTTAAGTAATTTTACCTTTGTTAATTTCCTCAGGAGACGACTATGAAAGAAGGTCTGGAACTTTTTAGAGAATTCGATTTCCTTATTTTTAACATAGAATGCCAATGATAGAAGGTCTAGAAATCGCTGAATTATTCCTTTATTTTATTTTTATTGCACCATGTAGTATGGAAATCCTTCTAGAGAATTAGGGAATCTTCCGGCATCGACCAAAAGGGTATATAAAGGGTCCAGATCTCCTTTCTCGGTCAGTATACTTCGAGAGTTCGTGGACGCAAGTTGAAATAGTTTGACAAGTGTCAAAAGTAAGGTTGACAATAAAAAGTTATTAAAACTATACAGTGTGTGTAGTTTGTTTGAAGACCGGCCGTCCGGAACAATATATATATATATATATATATATATATATATATATATATATATATATATATATATATATAGGGTGTCCAAGATAAGGATCCTAACCATGGGGATCTCGGAAACAGTTGGAGATACGAGGTCGGTTAAATTAGAGAAAAGTTGCGCAATTTAGTGCTAAATTAAACGCAATTTAAAAATTTTAAAAATTCAAAATACTTCCGGAGATTTCCGGAAAAAACCGAATTTTGGCAAAATCGTTTTTAATTTTTGTAGGCTTTATTTAAAGAGATATCAAAAAATAAAAGGTAGATTCTTCTTGCCACTTTTTATTTTTTATAATTTGGTCTAAACAAAATTTAAATCCGACGTTTCGTTTCTGAGATACCATCATGAACTTTCATTTTTTATATGGAACAAAAAAAAGTATCCCATGTATTTGATAGCATTTTTTATTACAAATTCAACGGTGTATCACACTTGCATATCAAGTGTGTAGTTCATTGGCTTTTATAAAACTGATATACCTTTCTCTCTCGCTCTCATGGAGCTCTTATGGAAAGTACTTGAACTACGTATTCGATATGCAAGGGTGATACATCGTTGAATTTGTAATAAAAAATGCTATCAAATACATGGGATACTTTTTTTTGTTCCATATAAAAAATGAAAGTTCATGATGGTATCTCAGAAACGAAACGTCGGATTTAAATTTTGTTTAGACCATATTATAAAAAATAAAAAGTGGCAATGAGAATCTACCTTTTATTTTCTGATATCTCTTTAAATAAAGCCTGCAAAAATTAAAAACGATTTTGCCAAATTTCGTTTTTTTCCGGAAATCTCCGGAAGTGTTTGAAATTTTTAAATTTTTTTAACTGCGTTTAATTTAGCACTAAATTGCGCAACTTTTCTCTAATTTAACCGACCTCGTATCTCCAACTGTTTCCGAGATCCCCATGCTTAGGATCCTTATCTTGGACACTATATATATATATATATATATATATATATATATATATATATATATATATATATATATATATATATATATATATATATGTCATATTAACTAAACTTAATTTTTTATTTCATGCGTTGTTTACAAGTATATTACTTGAATTTTTCATGTGTTTATATAAATTTGGTATATGCAGATTTTTTAAATCATTGATGTTCTGTTCGAAGGTTTCCTATGGCCTCTTGCTTTTCAGCATACAGCCATTTAAATTATTGAGCTAACGAAAAAATTTCATTATTTGGGTACAATTTAATTAACAGTAAAAATACTTTATCAAAAAGGAAATTAGTTAGTGACCTGCTTTGTCTTTTCATAAAATAATAAATTCATTACCTACGTATATTTGGTAATTCTACCAAAATTATATTTCCGTCAAAAAATGTGCCTGTATGAGGTCTATTGAAAATTTTTACTAAAAAAATTGAGAGTTCATGACGAAACATTAGGGGACCCATGTTCATAAGAATTTTTGGTATTTTCGTTGGTCGAAAATTTACATATTTAAACACCTTATATATTTATGCTTGGCTTTTCCTTAGAAATTTTCTGTTATTATTCTAGAATGTCGATAAAAATAAAAAAATTTAATTCTTTTCAATCATTATGTTTGCTAGTTATGTGTGTGTGTGTGTGTGTGTGTGTGTATGTTGCGTTTCATGGTCCTCTCTTAACATCAACCAGCATCTCTCTTTTCATTAGAATTTTTATGGTTTTAGTATTTATTACTGTTTTACTGAAATATATACTCAAACTATTTTGTACATAATCAATGGAAAACAATTTTTTAATATATATATATATATATATATATATATATATATATATATATATATATATATATATATATATATATATATATATAGATAAACTTATAATTTTCTTTTTTTGTGGATTTTTCTTTAATTTATTTATTTTTTTATTTATTTTAATCTTTTTGAAGGTTATTTTTGTATATATATATATGTATTTTTTTGTAATGTATTTTAAGTCTTTTAGCATTTTTCCTTTATTTTTTTGTTTTCTTTTTTTTTTCTTATTTACAGTTTAATTTTATTAGCTGAAATAAATTTATACAGTGATTTATATACATTTAAGTTATTTGAAGACATGAGACTTTTTAAGTTAAAAGGAAATTCAATTTTTCGCAATAAATCATTGTATAAGTTGTATCTCTAGCATTGTAAAACATGATGTTGTAGGTCTCCTATTTCCCCGCATTTATAAATTCCATAATCTTGCAATCCACTTTTCATTTTGTGTTATGGATATAGGGCGTACTGGTTTCTTTATCTAGAGATGATTCTGATATAGCTTCGATTTGTTTCTCCAGTAAACCATAGATTTCTCCGGTATTAGAATATAAAAGTTTATATTTTTGACCTTTCTTAGCAAGATTAAATTGTTACTGCCAGTTATTGAACATTTTTGATTTAGCTAAAGCGTAGATATCAGTGAAGGGGATATAAAAATTATTGGTTGCTTGTTGGGCCAGTTTGTCTGCAATTTCATTTCAATATATGGGCTTTAATCCATACCAGTTTAATATTTTTGTTTTGAATTTTTAAGTTCTAAAGGCAGTTTAAGATTTTAGTTGTTATATAATTGTGGGAAGCTTTAAGTTTACAATTTTTAATTGTTTCTAAAGCACTATTGTTATCTGAAAAGATTAAAAATTTTTTATTGTAGTTTTCACAGTATTTTAGCGATTCCCCGATATTATGCTGTAAAAATTGAGGTCTGATTTTGTTAGTTTTGTAAAAGTTCTTTTATAAAAGAATAAAATTTTATTTTAAATATGCTCATGGACTAAAAAGGAAAAGATTCGAGTCTACGCGTTGGTCTGAAAGCAGATGGGATGGCACGCGTCTTTCGAAATATAATGAAACAACATGTTTTGTTTGGGTTAGTGTTTGGGGTGCGTGTGTAAGATCTGACCCAATGATTTTAGAATTTCATTATATGTTAAGTCAAGTCTAGAAAGTGCACACGCACACCATACGTGGGCTTCGACTTTTGTATAAAATATAAGCACACCTGAAAAAGATATTTAATAATTTAACTTAAAAAAAAATTGGCTTAACATGATCCATATGCAAATAAAATGGTTTGACTAACAAGCCAACGTTCTTATGGGTCTGTCCCTGGTTTGTCTCATTCTGTATTATGTTGGAGTATATCAAGAAATAACCAAGACGTATTATTTTTTTTTACTTCCTGAATTGCATTTCTAGGAGTGATAACTACCCCCACAGTTAATTGCTAAAAACATTTTTTTTTCAATTATAAATTTAAAGGCTGATTTATTCGTGCAAAATCACTTGCATACTATTCGGTTAACGAAAAGGGATTCATACATGTTATTCTCTTAGTAAAGTCTTGCTGTGTATTTTTTATAGGGATGAACATGTAATTATTTTCGTCATTTTCTTTCAGTAAATGTATAAATTTACTTAATTCGGTCAAAAGTCAGTTGACATGAATGTAAAAAATTAAATTGATCTGTATCGGTTTTTTCCACATTAAAATTTATCACGGGGGTCCTACCCCTTTTTTAAAATTTTGTGAAAAAAACGGAAGAATATTTTTTTAAAGAAATTCCTTACTACTAGTAATACAAATGGTCAGAAACATTAAATATGAGTAGCATGTAGTAAAACTATATCATTTCGAAGGGTTAAACCACCCCCTTACT
This sequence comes from Diaprepes abbreviatus, assembly GCA_034092305.1. Taxonomy (NCBI): domain Eukaryota; kingdom Metazoa; phylum Arthropoda; class Insecta; order Coleoptera; family Curculionidae; genus Diaprepes; species Diaprepes abbreviatus. The sequence goes on along the minus strand of JASJET010000055.1, from coordinate 19,640,478 downwards.
GTTTTCTGTACAAAAGCTCAAAAAGTCTCTTATTCCCATTCATTTGTGATATAGTATATGTGTAGCTCACGTTTCATGTCTTCATTCACCTCTATGTAGTAAATATCGACCCTGAAATGAACGTCTTAAAATATTATTCTGTAACTTATCAGCTAATAAATTTTTGACTAGGTAAAAGAAACTTTTACATACATTTCTACCTCTAAAAAGGTTGAGCAAACTCTTATTCAAACTATATCATGTTCGAAAGCGCATTCCTGCATTGATAAGCGATTTTACAAGAAAATATTCTTCTTTAAAATAAAGGTCAGGAATAACATTTATAGACGTTAATATTGGAGATGCTTTTCACCTCATAAACATCCAGATCAAGGTACAGAAATATGTTTCAAGTATATGCCATTTTATAAAATATAACATAATATTACAGAATAAGCGCTACCAGAAACACACTTTTCACAGAAAACCTTTAGGGAGCAGTTAACTTCTTAAGATCGGTGGTTTTCTACTAAATGATATTTAGAATAAATGTTCATGACTGTATTAGTTGGTAATCTTAGAAAAAAAATCAGTATTTTTTTTCATAAAGTTATATAAATAACACATATTTATAAGGTTCTATTGTTGGGCAGCTTAGCCTCATTTCCGAAGTGATTTGCTGTCTTGAATCTGAATCCGAGGTCATCACGTCGGAATTTTCAGATATTTGAAATTATAATCGAGCGGTTACCTACAATTCATTCTTTCAAGGTTACGGCCTCTTTAAATTATGAAATATATTCCAACAAAGTCATGAGCATTCACAATAATCCTTCGAGGCATTTTTCTGCTGTGTTCATTTCTTTCAACAATTTGTAATTGGGAGGTTCTTGGGGTCGCTGAGTAAGTCAGAAAAGTAAAATTTTCATTTCCAAGATGGCGTATTCAAAATGGCGCACTCAAAATGGCCCATCAAAATTTCACTTGGAGGTTCTCGGAATCGTTGATTACGAATATTATGTTAGAAAATATAAAAAATTAAGACGGTGGACTCAAAATAGCTGATTGAAATTAGCAAAAAACGATATTGGTAAATAAAAGTCTACTAACCTATACTTAAAATAGCCATAACTTTGAAAGAAAAAATCGTAAGTGACCGAGCAATAACTTCATTTGAAGAGTAGGAGTAATATTAAAAAATATAAATACTCAACCTAAAAAACATATAACAATAATTAGTTTAAATAGTTTTGTTATATAAGTTTATACCTCAGTAAATATTCTTAAGGTAAGAAAATTATATTGTAACTTTTAAAATTTTCCGTCAAAAATATCATTGTTTTGATTTTTTGAGTTATAAAAAATTACTCTATATGTATATATATATATATATATATATATATATATATATATATATATATATATATATATATATATATATATATATTTAATTGTACAAGAACATTATAATAACCGAAAATGAAAAGTAGCTAATCTACGATATAGATTCTATAAATTGGAGAGTGTAGGAGTTGAAAGCAAATAAATTTTCTTGGAAAACACAAACTAATCGTATGTATATATTATAAAATTTGGACATGACTACGCGTTAAATGTAATATTACCTTTTAAAAAAGGTTATAAATTATAATAATAAAGCTATTTTTCTTCCTAACGTAACAATAGTCAAACAACTACCAAAAATCGTTAGACAATGTGGGTATTTTTACCTTAACTATCAGTCATCCCCAATAATTAATTTTCACCAAATAACGGCACATGACCCGAACTTCCTAAATATAATCCGAAAAAGATCATTCAACTAATGAAATAGAATAGGCAGGACCGGCTGGAATTTTTTAAAATAATAAACAAAACTGTGTGACTTAAATCTAATTTTTCTCTGGAAATGCCGAGAAGACGGTTATATAAAAAATGTATCAAAAACCCACCACAATTTTTTTAGTAAATAATAACATTTTAAAATGGTCATGCAAATAATTTTTTATTTTATTGCAACAACTTTTATCGTAGCCTCCTAAAAGAGGTACCAGCTAATAGACTAACATCGCTGAACTAATAATAAGGGATTTAAATTTGAAAGTGCAATAATGAGTTATATCTTAAAAATACAAGAACAGCGACAGTTCTCTTTTACTATTAATCTGGCAACTAGTTCTCCAACTGATTCCAAATCTCTATTTCTAGGTTTTTTCTTAATTTCCCCATATAAAAGTCTGTTTATAGACATGTGTTATATGAATTACAACAATACTAAAAGTAAAACCAATCAGATCAACTAGAAAGTTTAATTTCCATGGCAATTAAATTCAGTTCAACCTTAAACTTTTTTAGCGAATTTGACGGCTTTATTTAGGGCAGGTTACTGTTCCTATCGCCTGTTGGTATCTTTGAACTCTCCATATCAATATTTCTTTCTTAACTCGTTTTAAGTAACCTATAAGAGACAAATTGCTATATTTATGATATCTCTAATTTATATTCTTTTTCCTTGAATATTTAGCAAGCCAAGATGCTTCTGGACCTCCCTAAAATTTGTATGTAAAACTTCAATAACCTTCAGGACACTATTCTGGTATAGATTTTTAAGTAAGCTTACTGGACTAATTTTAATATTCAGTGGCGAACACAGCTCTGTCTGTACGCAAGCAACAAATGAACTCATACATTGTGTGTGTTTTTAGGTAAGTATACCTTTACAGTTTGACTTCCGGAACGGGGTGGGTACAAGAGAAGCATTATTTGCTTTTAATGTGCTTACTCAAAGATGCTTGGATATCAATCAGGACCTCTATGTCTGCTTCATAGATTACAACAAAGCTTTTGATAGGGTCAAACATGACAAACTAATAGAGATTCTCAGAAGCAAAAATTTGGATGAAAGAGATTTAAGGTTGATATCAAATCTGTATTACAATCAGCGAGCGGCAGTAAAAATTGGACAGGAAATATCCGGAGATGTGGAAATACAAAGGGGAGTCAGATAAGGGTGTATATTGTCACATTTACTATTTAACGCTTATTCTGAAGCGGTCATATTGGAAAGTCTTGAATCTGAAACAGCAGGGATAAAAGTAAACGGAGTTTTAATCAACAATATTAGGTATGCAGATGACACCGTAATAATAGCTGATAGTTTGAAAGACCTAGAAAAAATAATTAATAAAATATTAAGAGTTAGTGGAGAATATGGACTCTCTTTTAACACGAAAAAGACCAAGTTCGTGATAATTAGTGAAAACAACACCAATAATAATGAAACCCTAATGGTAGGAGGCCAGCACATAGAAAGAGTTAAGAAGTACACTTACTTGGGAACCCTAATAACAGAAAATAATGATTATACCGTCGAAATAAAAACCAGAATCGAGAAAGCACGTGCCAACTTTATTCGAATGAAAAAGGTTATCTGCAGCAAAGATCTAACGTTAGCCCTGAAAATACGACTGACTAAATGTTACGTATACAGTAATCTATATTATGGAATGGAAGCATGGACACTGAATCGAGAGGCAATGAGAAGACTTAACTCTTTTGAAATGTGGACCTATAGAATAATTCAGAGGATTTCGTGGGTGGATCGAGTTACGAACGCCGAAATGTTGAGAAGAATGGGGAAAGAAAAGGAAGTCGATATAACAGTAAAAGAGAGAAAACTGCAATATTTCGGACATATTATGCGGGGAGAAAAGTACAGCATCTTACGGCTCATAATCCAAGGTAAAATAAGTGGCAGAAGAGGCGTAGGACGACGACGAATTTCATGGCTAAAAAACCTAAGGGAATGGTTTGGATGCAGTTCAAAGCAACTATTTAGAGCAACTGCCTCAAAAATTAAAATAGCTATTATGATTGCCAATCTCCGCAATGGAGAAGGCACTTGAAGAAGAAGATACCTTTACTGAGTAGTTTTTGTGCTAGTGGTTAATCTACATGAAAGATATAAAAGGAAAATCACAAGAGTATGTAAGTATTATTTAAAATTGTTTGATGAGCCAGTCTTAGTTTAAACATATGCTCATGGGTTTAAACTATTAAATTTGAACTAACTACCCACAAGATAGATCTGTTTAAGTAATTGGGTAAACTTGGTTTGAATTGTGATTGGTCATGCTATTTGAAGTTTAATTGTGTGTATTTAGGTAAGAAATTTATTTATAGTAAGCATCATTTGCATGGTTTTTATGGTAACAGCTCTTGTTTCAGCCACTTAGTTTAATAAAGGTATGACCAACGTTTTGTAATTCTTGTTTTATATTCGCTTGTTAATTCTACTCCTAGATATGTAAACTGATTGAGAGCGGGACATAGAATGTAGCTAAATGAGTCAGACCAAGAAGAACGTTCTGAAATAAATATTCAGATAGAATGGAAGATAACCGATCAGTAAAAAGCGGAAAAAATAACATACCAGTGGGAAAAAGAACACGGGGAAGACGACTAAAGTGCTAAATATACTGCTGGACATCGTCGTCGAGACAGGCCCTTTTGGACTAAATGGACAATTGCCTACCAATATGGAAAACTATATTGAAGGAAGGAAAAGAAAATTTATAGTATTTGATTCAGTTATTACATGTATGCTAGGTAGTTTTCATGATCTCTTCTAGGCGATTTTATGTGACATTCGCTCCTAAACATTTGTAGGAAATATAATTATCCGATATTTAACAAATAAACAGAATAAATTTATTGAATTTGCTAGTTGTTATTGGAGAATTAGTGCTCGTAGAGTGCGATTGACAGCAAATTTTTAATAGTTCTTAATATAGTAAAATATATATTAGTCTATAGAGAGTTGGTCAGTGTTGTTTTTAATATCTCTGGAAATTATTTATCTTTCCAGAAAATAATCCCGTTTCATCCCTTACGATTGAATTTGAAAAAAATAATGATACCTGAAACTTGACCTCTACATCTTAAGTTTCTTCGGATTCTAAACTTTATATTTCTAGGTTTAGCAGTTTGTGCTGTACATTGATGTATGAGCGAACATACCTTATGTATATAGATATATGTCAATATGAAAATCATGCACATTATAAAATAGGAAAATAAGAGAAACTTAAGGGAACTAAAATTAATTTTTTTTTTATTAAAAGAGGTTACTGTCTCTACCACCTGTTGTTGTTCTCATTTTGCCTGTACTACGCTGAAGAATGACTGCTATATTGAAATATTTGTTTGAAAAATTGTGATAAACAAGTTGAAAATGTCTAATTTAATCAGATTAAGATGTGTTTTTTTATATTGATAGGAATCTGAAATAATTTTAGATATAGTGAAAATTCATCTACTAGAAAGGGGTCGCTATTTTAGGTCAGGCTTTCTCTTCAGATTTCAAGTTTTTAATATGTAGTTTGGACATGCTACTCACCACTTCGTAAACTTCGTGAATAAAAAGAGTACTTATTAATTTAAACGTTCTTTTTTTAATTACATACTTAAGATTGCCTCTTTCTGTCTACTTTTGATTTATTAATAAGAATTTTTAAATACTTCAACGTTATAATTGCCAAAAAATTAATTAGGGATGCAGCATGCTATAAGTTTAATTGACAGAAAGGATAATTTTTTAAGATCGTTGGAAAAACATGTCATGTTAAATATTTTGATAAAGAGATATCTGCAGCGTGGTATCAATAATTTAAAATTTCTAATTTGTTTTTTTACATATATTTTTGTTTACAAATAAAAAAAAATGAACTCTTTTTCATTAACATGGGCTAAATTTAAAACACGTTGGCAATAAAAGATTTATTATGACAAGTTCAACAATGGGTTAATTAAAGTTTTCTTTTATTATCAAACGGATAAAGATGGAAAATTTTATTTATTTTCGAAAGACAACTATCCATTCTGCCGATTACTAGAACTTATGTCTTGGTTTCTGTCCTAAATTTTGGCATATAAAGGTTTATTTCTTGATATATACAATATAAATTATAATAAAACCACAAGCAAAAGAAAACTGACCAACTAGAAAATCTAACTTTTATGACAACTAAATCCTGTTAGTGAATTTGGATGTAAATTTTGTTCATAGTATTTTCTAATTAAGTATATCACTTACCTCTGGACAACATTTTTACAATTATTTCAAAAGATTTGTGTACTGATATATTATAAAAAGGACGATAATCTCAAAATCTTGCTGAACATAATTATTCAAAATAATTTATTAATAAAGTAATTTATTGAATTAAAAATGTAATCACGTAAACACACAAATAAAAGATTAAAATTTAAATTTTAATTAATGGCCTATTAGGAACACCTGTTTTATTAATATTGAGAATTTTCAAAATTAATAATCAAACAGATTTGAAATTAACTTACATATATAACTTAAAACCGCGAATGGGATGTTTCTTTTGAGCAAATTCAACGTTAGTCGTGAGTTTAAAGTTTGTGAATTGTTTACTGGTTTAATTATATTTGTATAATCTTATTTAAGCATGGTTTTAAATTAATATTTGTTATTATGTGACTATGGGGAAGATTTGATATTAATTACCTCACGTAGGCCTTTATTTACTATAATATATTTATGCTCAATGTAATATTTTTTGCATATCTGTATTATTTATGTTTGTGGTAAATAAAATGCCTTTATTATTATTATTAAATAGGGAGTTTGAAATTTCCCTAGATCAGCAAATGATTGTTGTGAGCTGCATTAGCCTAAAGCCGCTGAAATTATAATTTTATTGTTTTAATTTTGTGTTTCTTACCCTTTTGCACTTATCTATATAATCTTCAAAATGGAATAATTTATATAATAAAATGATGAAGTAAATGTAAAGTCTAGTTCAGAACTTTATCCCAATGTGGCACATACTGATAAGAGTTATATAAGCCAGAACCGTTCAGATGTGTCATTAATACCCTCGGTTTATTCTATGCTTTAATTCTATACTTTAACTATACCATATTTAAATATATTGTGTTAAAATATAGAAGTAGGTTACTGTTATCAGCAACAACAAGTATTTCCAGCAATCCAAACAAATGAAGTGATATTAAAGTAATGTTTCAAATGTAGAGCAACATTTTCATATGTTCCTTAAAAAAAGTTTTTAGTAAAAGTAAAGGCTAAAATAATTATGTGGAGTTTATTTCATGTGTAATTATTTTTTTTTAAAACAAAATCTCTGTTCTTAATGAATCTGCCGATACGATCAGTTGAAAAAGATTCGAAAGAATCGACACGTCCTGAAATATAATATATATATATATATATATATATATATATATATATATATATATATATATATATATATATATATATATAAATATATATATAAATATATATATATATATATATATATATATATATATATATATATATATATATATATATTTATATATATATATATATATATATATATATATATATATATATATATATATATATATATATATACATATATATAATAAGTATGACTACTTTTTATATGTAGTTTCAATATAAAAATGAAGCATATTCCCAAGAAAATAACCAACTAAACATATTTAATGATTCAAGAAAAATTAATTCCTATATTATATATAATTATATATGAGGTATTTTTTATTTATTTCTTAGCCTTTAATTAAAATATTTTTTAATTGTTTTTTTTTCTTGGGATTATGGTCCGTTGAAAATGAAATCAAAATGTAATGGTAGTGTTGTACGTTCTATATTCTACACTTTTTAAAACATTAACGTTTTGGTAATTTTTAACATTGTCAGAATGTACAGTGTGTAGCTAAAAAACAAACTATTTTGTTGATTTAACTATCAAATTATTTACAAAATGTATGTGCTTCAGAGTTAAAAAAAATTAACTCCTACCACTCTAAACTACAGTTCACAATAGAAACAGAAAAACAAAATAAAATCAATTTCCTCGATCTAACCTTACACCACATTAACAATACCTTACAAACAGAATGGTATACCAAAAAAGCATGATCTTCCAGATATTTACATTTAAATCTCAACATTCTCTCTCTCACAACAGGCCTCGCAGGTCGCAGCATTAAGCTGTCGGATCCGGAATACCGGAAACTGGCCATCCAAAAAGCAAAAGAAGTCTTAAAAATGAACTACTATCCCGAAAACTTTATAAATAGTCTTTTTAAAAAAATAATTTTTTAACGAAAACTCATTAAATACTAAATTAAAACAGAAATGCGAAAAATACATATCACTTCCCTATATCCCGACACTCTCCGAAAAACTCCAAAATACGTTCAAATAGCATGACGTAACGGTCAGCCATAAGGGTCACAACATCCTAAAAAATTGCTACAGTAAGTTAAAATCGGAAATACCAAAAGATAAAAAATACACGTAGTCTACAGTATCCCATGCAAAGACTGCAAAGACGAATATATAATACAAACAAGCCAACATTTAAAAAACCTATTCAACGGGCACAAATACGACAAAAAAAAATAAAACGGCATTAATAACACACAGCATGGAAAATCACCTCTCCTGTGATTTTGAAAAGGTGAAAATCTTAAAAACGGAAAACCATACACAAAAATGAAAAATTCTAGAAATGATAGGAATACAAAAAAAAAATATGCAGTAAATGCTAAGGCAGATACCAATCAACTTAGCAAAATACATAACAATATTATAAAATAACAACCAAAAAAATATAATTCAAAAACTAAAAAATGCATTGCATTTTCAGATTAGACCTCTAAAACCATCAATAGCCAAAACAATCCTCATTACTTACAAAAAAATACCATCTGTGTCTTTCAGTACCACTTTAACTTCAAGATGACATACGTGGTCATCTTGATCGCTGTGAATTTACGAAAGTTAAATTCTCAATAGAATATAATTTTAAATTAATTTATACACGTGAGTGCAGTGTTGTTCCTGAATCATTGTTCAAGGTAAATACACAATATGTAAATAATTTAATAGTTAAATCAACAAAATACTTTGTTTTTTAGCTATATACTGTACATTCTGACAAAATTACCGAAATGTTTTAAAAAATGTAAAATATGGAAAAAACGACACCACCATTACATTTTGATTTCATTTTCAACGGACCATAATCCCAAGAAAAACTATAATTTTATATATATATATATATATATATATATATATATATATATATATATATATATATATATATATATAAATGGACAAATATTAGCTTATTTTTTAAAAAAATGTTGAATGAATGAAATTTATTTCATTGAATCAATCAAAAAACAAAGTTGTCTCACTGTCTAGTTAAATAATAATTTACACAAATTCATTTAAAAAGTAACAAATCAGATCCTGTTTATAACAGTAGTATAGAGGATCATCGGAGACCAATGCCCCATTAAAAATTGCATTATGCGTGATGACCCTATGCCATAGCCCACTGTCTGTTCGTGTGTCTACCGCATATGGTGCACGATCGGAATGCAGCTTGCAGCTTTTGTAGTGGTAGATTTGCTACATTGTGACAAGAATAACGAAGCCATAAGTCTGTGTGTTAAGTATTGTATAAAGTTAATTTCCCATTTTTAGACATATTAAAATATAGGAACTTTTTTAAAAATGCATTTACTCATTGTGTTTTAACTAAGTTAAAATATTTATTGTATTTATCAATTTAACAAGTCATTCCAATATAAGTATAATAACAATTATACTTTATGGATTTTACAGAGTGGTAAAAAATTTGTATTTCTCTCAATTTTGCCAAAAATTTTTGAAGGGGGTTTTCGAGGTCGTAAATTGCGGTTTTATTTTAAAATTGCTGTGCTAGATTTTGTCCAAAATTAGGATGGATATTTTATGTGTATGTATTTATTTATTTATTTATTTATTCACTGTATCAACAACTTTTACAAAGCCAATTACAGATACAACTAAACTTAATATACTAAGACTACAATCTAAATTAGAACCTAAATAAAAAGGCACTACAATTGCCTACATCACTCATTTCTCCCTTCCCTTCTAAACCTGTTACAACTTAGGTTAAAAATGTCAATGGCACCACACATACTTATTAGAATATGAACATAATCTTATTAATGGAGAATTTATATATATATATATATATATATATATATATATATATATATATATATATATATATATATATATATATATATATATATATATATATATATGTTACGCGAACCATCTATATTTTAACAACTGATACTTAAAAAAAACAACCAAAACGGTGTATAACAATATTTTTCTATGGTCAAGTAGAAATAATTTAAATATGAACAAAAAAAAACAAATTTTATAATATTTTCCAATAACAGCCTTAACGATTCTAAATTTGCATTGTCTCAAAATTCTCGGAGCTCTTGGAATCTATGTTGTGCTCTAATAGGATTGGCATCATATTTGATATCTGCCTTCAATCGAAAATACATGTTGAGGAGTTATTTACTAACACGTAACACTATCCAAATCACACGTAACTTTGCAGTTTGGTAGAACATCGAAAAATATTAGACATGTGTTGTTTTATATTGGCTCAATCCCCTGTTTATGGGATATAAACCACCCCTGAAATATTTTTAATATATACTAATAGCTTTTAAGACAAATATATGGTCATGACAAATAATGGTGACGGTCTTATTATATAAGAAATTTATTATTAATACATGTATAATAATTACAGTACTATTCTTTTCGTAACCAAGTTTTTCACAAGTAAAAGAGAAAAGTCCTCTATGATTTGACGGGTTTCGATCTCGCTAAATTTTAATTTGTTATTAGTTTTGAAAAACTAATTTGTTTCAATAATTGATTTAAACAAATTATAGCAAATTTATTTTCTTCGAAAAATCATTGTTAATATTTAATTCTAAAGGAAAAAGTTCATTCAATATTCTATTTATGTTGTCAAATTGTATTTTGTCATTAACTAATTATTAAATAACTAGCTTTGAAATCATAGTAAATAATAAATGATATTTATATAGTTTGAGAAATGCTCTGAATTTAAATTATTCATTGATTTTGCAAAACTGATTTTTTTAGGTAACTGGTTTAAATATATTAATAAAAAAATTAATTTTGCAGAACTAATAACAAATTTGTATTCAATGAGACCGACACTCTTCGAGCATATACTACTGGATGAAGCACCTTGCGTGTGTCTGTGGAATTGGTGATCAGTACACTGCGACCTAATAGGTCTATTGTGTTCCTCTCTTGTTGCTAAGTCATTAGGGATACCTTGCCTACTAGAGCAGGTCCTCCAGTCCTATTATCCTTAGAAATCTTAGAATTTTGGACGGCTTTGGAGTAGGTAATTCCCCTTCTTTTATTTTGTGTGCTCCCAAGAACCGCATTCTAGGATTTCCTAAAGCTCTGAATTCAAAAAGGGTGTGAATAGAAGTTTCGTCCTCTTTTTCACAGAATCTGCACTCTTTTTTTTGCCAATTCGAGTTCCTTGAGGTGTCCTTTCAGGTGGCAATGCTCCATCAGTATTCTTGTTAGAACTCAGAGATGGTTGTTAGGTAGGTTTATGCATTCCTTGAATCTCCTTTGGTCGTAGTTCCAAAGAATTATCTTGGTTCGTCTTCTTTGCAGATCCGTCTCGTCACTGGATTTCCTGCTCTCTTCCTCTCTTTTTAGTTCTTCCAGCATTACATTGCTATTAATTCCACAGAAAAGTTTTCGCGATCTGGTCTACTATTTCATTTCTCTCAACCCCCTTGTGTCCCAGTACCCACAGGAGGGTGATCTTATTATTCTTACGTACTTCGTTTAGTTTCTCTAAGCATTCTTAAACTACCTTGGAGTTGATTGCTTGAGAACTAGGTGCACTGATGGCTGCTTGATTATCTGACATAATAAATCGTGATAGTTTTTCTCTTTGTTGAATTAAATGCATTTCCTGATGGCGTGTATTTCCGCCTGGAAGATATTTGGTGACTTACCCAGGCTTTCATGGTGTCTGGTTTTGGGTCTATATATTTCTATTCCAGTTCCCTCCGATGTTTTGAAGCAATCTGTATACCATTTAACGGTGTTCTTAAATTTTTCAATAGTGTGTCTGTCCCATTCCCTTTTGCGACTCAACTTTGTGTTGAAGTTTTTCACAAAGTTGAACTTCTTTTTCATTTCATCTTGGGATATGTCCCAGACTTGTTGATTTCTGGATACGAGATTGGGCCTTCGTTTTATGAATTCATCTCTCATCTTTCTATATGTGCCTTCTTCGCCATACTGTCCACAAGTATATGTATAGGTTTAAGGTTTAGGATTACTTCATCGGCGGCCGTTGAGCAAGTTTTCAATGCTTCAATTATACATGCACAGATCAGTCTTTGAACTTACGAGCGGCTGACTCTCTTGTTGGCGAGACTGTTTCTTTTACTCCAGATCACATCAATATGTGATGATTGATCTCACTATTGCAGTGTACATTCACCGCAGGACTTGTGGGTTTGTACCGCAGCTTTTTCCCGCGAAGTTTCGACAGACCATCAAGGCTTTTGTAGCCTTGTGTTGATTACTTCTTTTTCGTGTTTATTCCAGAGAAGTTTATTATCTAGGGTCAACCCCAAATATTTGAACTCTGACTTCCACCCAATAACGTTCCTATCCATCTTGATGGTTTTCAGGTTGAAGTCTCTTTTCCTTTAGTTCCATCATCTGGTACCATTTTTTAGTGTGTTCAAGTCTTACTACGACTACATCGCAGGAGGTATTCTCGAATTTACCCCTCACGATTATGACGTCCATCGGCAAAGCTCTGACATGATATGCCAAGGTCTGTCAGATCACAGAGGAGTCGATTTACAATTAGGCTCCACATAAGTGGCGAAGCTACTACCCTTTGAGGGCATCCTCTTGTGGTACAGAGAGCCATAGTGTTCTGTCATATCTCTGTGTCTGCTATTCTAGTGGAGAGAAGTCACGCCATCCACTTGGATGTCGTTTCGTCTACTCCCCTGTCATCAAGTGCTCTTTTGATGGCCTCATATAAAGTGTTGCCAAAAGCCCCCTCTATATTAAGAAAGGCACATACTCCAGTTTCCTTGTTGTTCAGTGTGTCTTGAATCTCGTCAGTTAATTGTATCGGTGCAGTTTTCGTAGATCTGCCGGTTTGATATGTATATTGATGAGGGTGCAGTGGCACCTTTTCAAGAATTTCTGTCCTGATATAGTTGTCAATTTTACAAACTAATAACCAGTTTGAATTCAGTGAGATCGAAATCAGTAAAAACATAGAATCTTATCTCTTTAACTGTTCGAGCATACATTACTGGATACAGCATGTAATGTACAGCGCGCCTTACATGGCAAAGAGAAAGGGCGAATATGGGGAGGTACTATTTCTCTCGCTCGCTCCGTATTCGCATTCTCTCTCTTTTCTACGTAACGTTTTTGCTGGTGAAATACTTGTTTATGAAGGGTAAGTATAGTAGTTATTATAAATTTATTAATAGTAAGAAATTGATTGTATAATAATTGTTTAATGTTATATAAAAGTCTATACTTTGAGTTATTGGTCGATATTGTAATTATTATTTAGAACTTCTTATTTTATTTTAATTTATTTGCTTTAAAATGTGAGTATATACGAAAAATATTGTAGGGGTGCTTTTTATTTAAATAGTGAATCTCAGGAATTTATGTTTTGAAATTGTCTTTATATTTATCAAAATATCTTCCTGAAGGATTTTTAACATAATTTCGTCTTTGTAACTTTAAAATTAGGTTTTTGCTATAAGCGTAGAAGAAATAAAAAAAAATAAAATGAAATATTTTATTATAGCAATTTTTGACTTTTGTGTGTTTTATTTTAAATATATTTTGATAGGAGTGCATCGTTTGGGTCGAAGTTCCCATCTTCTAAAAAAAAATGTTATGTTTTTCTCCATATACAATATAAAAAATACAAATTACCTTCAATTTGTATGAATTTATACTATTAAATGTTCTAAATTTCTTAGCTCGGGTCGATTGATTTCCATCGCAGGTGTGTGTCTTTTATGTATTTCATTTAATAGTTTTAAATTTTATTTCCCTTTACCTTAACAACACAGAAAAACTTTATTCCCACGGTAAAACAAAGACCGATAATGGCTAAATATGTGACCCTCATCTCTGTAAGTTGACAAAAAATGATATTATCAGTATATAGGATTATAGTATGTATGTCATGCTAATCAGTTATTTTCATTTTATAAGGGTAAATGAGAACGTTTTACATCAAGACTGATAAAAATACGGGCACTTTTTTTTATTAATAATAATAAGTTAACAATAGTGGTAATATTTCTTTATTCAAGTTCAATAGGTCACAATCAAAATAATTTTTTAGTGAATATCAAAGTAGAAACTGCCATATATGTCTCTTTTTCAATAATTGTTTTTATTGAAATACCATACAATTTCAATTTTTAACCGACTTCTAAAAGAAGGAGGTTCTCAATTCGTCGACTATGTATTTTTTTTTTATGTATGTACACCGATTACTCCGGAACGGCTGCACCAATCTGAATGAAATTTTCTACGTTATGTAAAGAAAGTTGCTGCGGTGGTCCCATATTTTTTTAGATGAAATTGGTGCAGTAAAATCCAAGATGGCGCTTACAATATGGCGGCCAAAAAAATTAATTTTGTCCGATTTTCTCCAAAATTGGTACGGAGGAATTTTTGTGGTTGTACCCAACGAATCTGAAATTATTTTTCAAAATTCAAAATGGCGGATCCAATATGGCGGACAAAAATATTTAATTTAGTCCGATTTTCTCCAAAACTGGTATGGGGGAGTTTTCAAGGTGCCACATAACGAGTCTAATATTATTTTTAAAAAATTCAATATGGCGGATTCAATATGGCGGACGAAAAAATCAATTTTGTCCGATTTTCACCAAAATTGGTACGGGGGAATTTTCGGGGTCGCATATGACGAATCTAAAATAATTTAAAAAAAATTCAATATGGCGGATCCAATATGGCGGACGAAAAAATGAATTTTGTCCGATTTTTTCCAAAATTGGTACAGGGGAGTTTTCGGGGTTGCATATGACGAATATAAAATAATTTAAAAAAAAATTCAATATGGCGGATGAAATATGGCCGCCAAAAAAATTAATTTTGTCCGATTTTCTCCAAAATTGGTACGGGGGAGTTTTTGGGGTCGCATATGACGAATCTAAAATAATTTTAAAATAATTCAATTTGGCGAATCCAATATGGCCGACAAAAAAAATCTTTTTTGTTCGATTTTCTCCAAAATTGGTACGGGGGAGTTTTCGGAGTCGCATATGACAAATCTAAAATAATTTTTAAAAAATTCAATATGACGGATCCAATATGGCGGACGAAAAAATCAATTTTGTCCGATTTTCTCCAAAATTGGTATGGGGAAGTTTTCGGGGCCTCACATAAAGAATCAGAAATTATTTTTAAAGAATTCAATATGGCGAACAAAAAAAATCAATTTGGTCCGATTTTAACCAAAATTGGTACGGGAGAGTTTTCGGGGTCACACTTGACGAATCTAAAATTATTTTAAAAAAATTTAATTTATTTTCTATAAATATCGATATTGGAAGGTGTTGGGGCCTATATTACCAATCTCAAATTAATTTGAAATTTAAGATAATGGATTTTCTATGGCAGACTAAATATTCGTTTGACCCAATTTGATTGGTATTTGGCAAACTCTAAGAACTAAAGAATTTTTAGTGGTTCACAACTTTGGATAAAATTTGTACTTTTTTGCCACTTTGGAGTCATTGCGAAGTACGCTAATTTCGATTAGTTCTTAGTTCAAATAATTTATGAATATCATAATGAATTCTAAAACTAAAAATAGAAAAATAAAATTTTTATAAAAAAATTGAACCGACTTCTAAAAGTGCGCTAAAAAGTGAAAAATAACCATAAATTTTTATATGAAATTGAACTTTTTGAAGTAGGCGCCAAATTATTTGTAAATGAAATAAATAACTACTAATATATACAAATTATGGTAAAAAGCAATTAAAAAAAAGTATTTTAAATATGTTTATGCAAATCACATTTTGTCAAGCATTAGTTTGGCGCCGACTTCAAAGAGTTCAATTTCATATAAAAATTTATGGTTATTTTTCACTTTTTAGCGCACTTTTAGAAGTCGGTTCAATTTTTTTATAAAAATTTTATTATTTCTTAAATTATACTTATTATTGTTGGTGTTACTGCCTTTACCACTCATCGAAGTTTCCTAGCGTATATGGTAGGTTTTCAGTGTGTGTAACTATTTTAAGTAGAATTAGGATGAAATAATAAAAATTTGCCAGATATTTTTTGTTATTGTGTGTAATTACAAATAATACTGCATATTTTAACCTGACGTACCTAAATAAAATATGTAATTTTAAATTCTAAAGAGATTTTGTAGGTAAAGTAATAAACTAATAGTATTATTATCACTGTCTAAGTAGTCGACTAAAGTAAGAGCAACATTCTAAATTTCTAAGCCTATTTTACTATTAAACATAGACAACTAGATGCACTCTGAGAAGGTTGACATGCTTTTGGTATATGGGAAGGAAAAGGGTGTCGAAGTGATAGGGTTTATATATAGATATTTTCTAATCGCTGTTGTTTACCACTAATAAATGTAATTAAAAATCATAATTTTGTTTTTTTAATTAAAAAAAAATGAAATACTTGGTGTTGTGAAGAGAAAATGAAAAAGTACCTGTTGTAGCCCAAATTTATTTTACCATTGTAATCTATACATTGAGGATAGTCAAATTTCTAATCGAGCATCCTGGACCCGCTATATTTAATTTAAAAATTAACTTTTGATTAGTAATCTGTGGCACCAAAACTCCCCATCATCAATTTGAAGATAATCGGGCAGTATTAATTTTTAATACGCTGTGGGAAACCCTCTCAAATGCATTTGAAAAGTCAGTGTAAATGTAATGAATATCCAACCCATCCTCAAGGGCCTCTGAAATATAGGATATATAAGACCAAAAGTTGTGCCCTCACAAAACCCAAACTGCTCGCCAATTAATTCAGACGACAATACAGACAATAGATGATTAGTGACTAGCTTTTCAAAAACTTTTGGTATGACACTTATAACACTAATAGGCCTATAATTCGTCACGTCTGCCCTTTCACCAGACTTGTGTACAGGAACAATATAACTGGTTTTTCAAAAATTTGGAAACTAGCTTTTCAAAAACTTTCGATATGACACTTATAATAAATACGCCCATAATTCGTCACGTCTGCCCTTTCACCAGACTTGTGTATAGGAACAACATAACTGATCTTCCAAAAATTTGGAAATTTTAAGCAAGATCGGATGAATAAGATCAGGCCCAGAGCCTTTATGTATGTTTAATTTGTTTAACTCCTCCAATATATCAGAAATTTGAACTGAATAAGAAAAAACGTTAACATGATTGGCGGAAACTTCCTCTTCATACTGAGGTCTGTCCAAATTATAGACAGAACCAAAGTAATCGGCAGCCCCAGGACTCATGTCCACCGTGATATCATCCAGAAATATACTCTTTGGTATATCGTTAATCCTACGTTTTAAGTTGTCAAAACCCCAAAAATATTTAACATCGTTTTGAAGGGAAAACTCGATATTCTCAATGTAATTATTATATCATTCTCTCGAGAGAACGCTACACTATGCACGCAAAATGGAGAATGTTTGATAATGCTAATGACACATACTCATTTTATAATTTTTATGTGCAATCCTTTTCTGGATGGTGAGAGCTATCAGGTCGCGAGTAAACCAACAAGAAAACTTTCCACTTGCTAACTTTTTGATAGGAATTAAAACGCTTACAGCGCTATGCAATATGTTATGGAAACTTCCGTAAGTTCTTGAGAGAGTGTAAATTATATGGACGCATTTGGAGCAGAATTAATTATTTTTAATGTGGTTCTATGACTGATCTCATAATCTCTCAGGAATAACATAATTTTCTTGAAGGCTAAATATCATATCTAGTTTGGTATCGTCATTTAAAGTAGGGTATCTATCTCTAGGCATGTTCCTCATGCCCCCTAGTTATCGTATTTTGATTTTACTGTGAAATTTGTGGTAAGTTTATATCTTTTTACTGAATCAAATGAGGAGCTTCCCCCTTAAGTTATCGATCTATCACCGTAACTGGCCTTTTTACGACATTTTTACTGATATATTGCATGACATAAATAGCTTTCCGTTTCCAAAAAGAGAGTTGGAGCGGTTTAAACCCCCTACATGGAGGATAAAATGTATAAAATACTAGGCAAATGTGGTAAATTGAAAAAAAAGGAAGGTTCATATGTTTTCGTATTTTTTTCAGACATATAATATACCTTCTATTACAATCTTTACTCCAGTTCCCACCCCATATATAGTCTCAGTTATAAGTTGCAACTCAGTGTATTATATCCCGTTTCCTCGGGATTTTCACGATCTCTAAGTTTTAGTGACTATTCTGTGATGAGTTTTTTTTGTTTTAGTGCATCTTAGTATTATAGTATTTTAGCGATAAAAGCTGAAAATAGTCATAATTTCAATAAAAGTTACTATTAGGAAAAATATTTTCTTGCCACCATTTGAGATATACTATAAAATTTTTCAAAAATATGGAGGCTAATGACAAAAAAATTACAATTATTTTTGACTTATTTTTGAGATATTTTTCTGTACTTTCCTCTTTAAATTAATAAAAAATATAATGAAAGGTTGAACTGCTTAACGATCCCAATAATTTCAATAAAAGTTACTATTAGGAAAAAATTTCTTGCCACCATTTGAGATATACTATAAAATTTTTCAAAAATATGGGGGCTAATGACAAAAAAATTACAATTATTTTTGACTTATTTTTGAGATATTTTTCTGTACTTTCCTCTTTAAATTAATAAAAAATATAATGAAAGGTTGAACTGCTTAACGATTTCATGATTACGCGGTATATATAAATGAATGAATAATTAAATTGTATAAGACCGTTTTTAATTATTAGGATAATGAAACATCCGAGTTGTGTAATACAAGAAACATCTGTTTAATTAATTTTGAAAGCAGTGACAAAATATAACACGTGCCCGCAAATTATATGTTTTAGAAGTTTGTCGTGGTGCTAATTAATTTACAGCGGCTCATCTCGGTGGAGATGAAACGCGTGAAAGTGCAAGTAGCGCGGTGGCGCAGTGCAGCGACCGCAGGTGTTGCATTTTGGCCACCTGCCCAGCCGCTGCTGCACAGGTGCCACCCTCATCGCGGCGCGTCTTCAACCGCCCTAACGGCCACCGGGGCCCGCTTCTTTACTTTAAACGGACTTTTGTGTCAAAGACATAGGAAAAGATTGTTGGCCAAGGCAACGAACTCTGCATAGTGATACAACATATGTCTAACGTTCATAACATAGAGCATTAATTTTTTATTCATCGTTTTTTTAACTAATTTTAAATCATAATATCTAAAACCTGTGACAGATTTAGTATTATAAGGTACACATCTAAATTTACAAAAATGTTTTAAAATCTTATAATTATAATCCTTACTTAGAACTCTTATTTGATCAGTTGTATTTTACTTATGATATTACTTTAATAATTTACAATGTAAGAGGATTGATCCCTAGATAATAAAAAAAAGGTGTCTAACCTCTTTATGCAACTGATTTCTCATTTCATTTCATTACTGTTCAGAAGTCCTCTTGAATATAAGGCTCCCGTAGTGATTGTCATCTCTATCTGTATTCTGCTGCCCTATACCATATTATTCTTGCTAATCTCTTGAAGTTGCCTATCCCTCCGGTGCGTAGACGCTCCCTGGATCTTCTTCATCATTTTAAAATAGTATGTGGTAGTATCTTCCGTCTATCCTCAATATATCCTCATGCACTTCCAGCCGGCCTTTTGTGTCGATTTATTTTAATTGTTCAGTTTTTCTTGCCTACTATAAATATGTGTTTCAGATACACATATTCGTTCACATTTTTTCAGTGTCTCGTTTTTCATTTCCTCTGTTATACTTGAGTTACACATGATTTTTGTGTTATATTCTATTAGAACCAATTTCCGAGAATTCCTGTATAGCTTTGTCAACGTTTGTTGAAGTTTTTAGCTATGAGGACAATATCATCAGCATATCTCTCTTCGATCTAGTCACTTTCTATTTGTTAAAATTCCTTCAACCTGCTAGTCCAGGTTTTTAAATGCATCTTCCAAAGCCAAGGTAAGTAGTTTTGGCGATAATATTTCTTATGTCTCGCTTAAGACTTTCGAAGTGACTTTATCTTCTGTATGTTAAATATTTGGACTCGACTCTTGCATGATTCAGAGAGTTGAGTGTATAATATATCTTGACTAACCTTTCCATTGTTGTGTATTCTCGGCTTCATAGAGTTTTTCGTAAAATTCCTCTATTATCTTATTTTTATCTCTCGTTTCTTCTTCGTTTTTGATGCTGAGAATGTGATATTTGTTATTATTTCTGTGTTCAATATTTTTTTTTACTTTGGCCTCATAGTGTCTTCACAAATATCTTCTAATCACCTCTTGTTAACAATAGTTTCAATATCTTCATCACATGAAGTCAAGGATATTTTCTGTTAGTTTTGGAACCGGGCAAAAATCACTGTGTGCCAGATCGGGTGAATACGTTGAATGTTCAAGTGATTGAAACTGTGGTTTTCGTAATAACAGCCGTGGCAGTACAAGATGTGTTACTGAACACGTTATTCTGATGAAAGAGTATATTTTTTGTTAATTTCTTCTCGGTCTTTATTTCGTAATTGGACATAACAACATTCTGTAGACATGCAATCTTTCTTTAAATAATAAACAAAAGTGACATTTTAGACAGACTAAAAATGATAACCTGCAGGACTATCAATCCTAGAGGAGGAGATTTATTGGACTTCCTCAGTATTAACAACGTGTAATTTATTAACAGAAGGAACAAGCCTATTTTTACTACAAGTATAGCAGGTTCTGCCATAGATCTAACTAGGTGTTTTTCACATATGCAGAACTTAGTGAAGAAGTGGGAAGTAAGTTCGGAGGTTTTGTTGTCAAATCACCGACACATCCTATTTGAAATTGAAGTTGAACAAGTCGCAGCAGTAGCGAAATACCGAAACCCTAGAACTACAAACCGGGACTTCTTTCGGGAGAAACTGGGAAGCAGAGTCATACGGTTCTTATCGAAATACCCTGATGAAGCTGATTTGGAGATCGCTACCAAACAAATCATGGAACACTACAGGGTTCGTTTGCTATGAAATAAGACGAAGAACTCTGAAGCTTTTTACAAAAGCGCTAAAATTCGGAACTGAAATAATCTGGGAAGAATATAAAACTGCCCAGAGAGACTACAAGAAGCTAGGAAGGGAGTCACAGAGGAACGTTTAGAAGAAATATTGCGAGAGCATAGAAAGTATGTCCTCAGCATCCTGCCTCTATAGACATTATTTAGAAATGTCGGTGGCCGGAGTAGAGCACTGGCTCTTCCTAAAGGAGGTCAAACCACGACAGAAGAGAGGATCCTAAGAGTGTACTTTCCAAGCTCAAATCAATACAAGGGCGAATCTACCCTACTTACTACGTCATGACTACAAGTTAGTTAAAACGGTAGTGACATATGAAAGAGTGAAATGGTCGATGGAAACCTTTGTTTCCTTCAAGTAACTTGGTAATGATGGTATATTACTAGCTTTACTACAAAATTCCTAATATAATAAACCATCTGGTAAAACTATTTCGTTAATGTTCGAGCCTAGGGTATATACCGATGGTATGGAGGGAAACAAAAGTAGTTTTTATTCCTAAGGTAGGAAGAACATACTACACAAATCCTAAGTCTTTCTGCCCTATCAGCCTCACCAGTTTCTTCTTAAAGACATTGGAAAGGTTGATAGAACGACACATTAAGGAATGAATAATGGTGCAGTATCTCTTACATCCTTTACAGTTTTCCTATCAGGCAGGAAAATATGCAGACACGGCGCTACATTTACTTATCACAAGAATCGAGAACGCGCTGCTGGTACCTTTATGGATATCGAGCATTTAACAAAACACGTCTCACGACTCGATATGTAATTCTCTACAACGATGAGTCTCTGAACCGACAGTAGTTGCATGGATCAGAACAATGTTAACTCAAAGAATAATATATGCTGAGCTTAACAATGTAACTGTTAAAGCATTGTCAAATAGGGTCTGTCCACTGGGAGGAGTTTTATTGTCTTTGCTATGAAGCCTTGTGGTGGACAGCCTGCTGAGTGAACTGAATGACACTGATTTGTATACCCAGGCCTTCGCCGATGACCTGGTCATTTTGTGTCCTGGTCGCGATATCAAGGACCTGGAGGGACCAGTAATGTGGTCCCTCCAGATCGCGGAACGATAGTGCTACAGGGAAGGGCTCGTAAAAAACCCAGACAAGGCTGAGGTAGTACTCTTAACAAAAAAGAGGAGAATGGGGAGATTTCCCACAACTACATTGTCAGGAAGGACTTTTCAATACCAGGGGACAGCTAAATACCTGGAAGTAATTCTGGACATATGACCGAGCTGGAATGGCCATATTGAGGCTTGAACCAAGAAGGCCATATGTGCTTAAAATATCATAGACAGCGACTAATGCATTTCTCCAATTAAATCTCTCATCGTCAATCGTTTTTCTTGCATAACCCAATATTGTGCTTTATCGGTATTTTCGTAATAGGTACAGAAAATCCACATGCATATTCGTCTTCTCATGAAGCTCTATTACATTTAAATTAAGACATCATCATATTTCACAAGGTGAGAAGAAACAACACAATCACCCAATTAGGTACATATTCCATTCCTGGTGAATTTTGGTTGATGTCATTTGAAGGTATTTTAGCATTGCTCTTTTCACTCTTTCACTCATCGATTTACGCATTTGCTCGTTTTAGCAAAAGATTTATTGTGACTCAGGATTTTAGAAACATGCTTTACGAACCTTTAGCATCTTTTCGTGGGTGGATCGAGTTACGAACACCGAAGTGCTGAGAAGAATGGGGAAAGAAAAGGAAGTCGAGATAACAGTAAAAGAGAGAAAACTGCAATATTTCGGACACATTATGCGGGGAGAAAAGTACTGCATCTTTATATACCTGTTTTGCAATCAATCAAAAACATATTGTTGAGTTTCTCTAGATTTTGCTACGTGATACGATAATTTACAGGTTAGTGTAAGGGCTACATATATAGAAACTATTGAAATAACACATTAGTTTGGCGAGGAGGGTTTTCATGCAAAACAATATAATTATTTTTGTTTCCAACACAGCAATTACTTTTTGATAGGCAGAACAAAAGTGATGATGTAACTTCTATGTTTCAGTATGATGCGATATTCAAGCTGTCAATCTTTTCAAGTTGAGATTTGGTATATAGGTTCCTCCTTGCCGAGAGAGGACATATGTGTAACCCCTTATTACTAGGCTGGGGGAGATATGCACTACACCCACTATGCCAAAATGCATGTGACATATCCTCATATCAGACCTACTTTAGAAATTTATTTTTGAACTTTTTGGCTACATGACAAATTTTGATTTGATTTTTTAGAAAATTTAATAACTTAAAATATTTTGACATCATATAATTTTTGGTTTGATAGGGGGTACTCAGAAAATACAGACAAAAGACTTTGTAAAACCAAAAAAAAAATTAAGCAATTAACCTATGTTCAACTGTTTCGAAAATATTGACAATAAGATGTGTGAGAATACAAACCCTTTTAATAGAAAAATAAAAAACAATCCGTTAATTTTGAAATCTACAGGCCAAAATAGATCTATTCTGAAAGAAAGGAAGACTTATAACGGATGATACAATTTATATACAGCTTATCATGTTGCGGAAGCGAAAAGGTCGTAGTTCTAGGAAGAATAATTTAAATTACCTATTTTTATTGAGGTAGGTTCTGGTTGAAAAACTTCAATATAACAAAAAGTACAGCATCTTACGGCTCATAATTCAGGGCAAAATAAGTGGCAGAAGAGGCGTAGGACGACGACGAATTTCATGGCTAAAAAACCTAAGGGAATGGTTTGGATGTAGTTCAAAGCAACTATTTAGAGCAACTGCCTCAAAAATTAAAATAGCTATTATGATTGCCAACCTCCGCAATGGAGAAGGCACTTGAAGAAGAAGAGCATCTAAATGTAATAAAAAGAATTAGATTCTCTATATTGGTAGTTGGCTAGGGGAAAACCAAATGGATCTGCATAGGGTTATTTTTAAGTATCCCTGTTGTGCTTATAGTTCATAACCAACAAAGCTTATGGTTTTTGAAGTGAAAAAGCCTCTGTATTTTAAAATTTTAGAATTCCGTGTTCGATATTTGACTTATGTTGAGCAATCTTGAAAATTAAAATATTTTTTCCTGACCATTTCTATAAATAATTATACAAGGTTTCCGTTCGTATACTTTGAAGGGAGATTCTATATATGAAAAGATGAAAAATAGGAAGCTATAGCAGTTTAAAAGTGGTCGACGAATATGCCCTTTTTTTGCCAAGTAACACCTGCAAAACATTCAATGCTATCTCCAGTAGTGACGCAGTAAGTTTTTTCTTATAAAAAAATCGCTGCATTATAGAACAAGAAAAAGATTTTTTTCTTGTATAATAATTTTAAAATATTATCTCTTTTGCATTTACGTAAAGATTTTTTGGAATAATAAGTATTGTAAATTTAATAGTAGGTTAGCAACTATAATTTCAGATACTTTAAATTCTTTCTGTATATTTATCGGAAAGTCAGCCTTTTTAGGAAAAAATACCGACCCGCTTTTGGAGTTATTAATAATAAACCTTTAAAGGAAACCAAATAAAGAAGAAAGCGTGCAAATATGGTCGAAATATAATATGCAAATTCAGAAATCTCATACAAATCGATATTTAATGAACCTTCATTAAATCGATTTCTAAATAACTTCAGTATAGCAAAACGGTTTATTTTTTGTAAAGTTAAACGTAATTGGTATTTTCAAAAAGTTTTTATCTCTTTAATATTCAATGCAAGTATTTGACTACCCATAATTGAGATCAAGTAAAAACTAGTAATTTATGAAAAAGATGGGTAGCGGCGATGGAAGTTGCCATTATCTCACCAGGTTTTCATTTAATAATATATGAAGCAAATGAGTGTTATTATAGTTCTGCATAAAACGGCTTTTTAATATAGTTTGGCTTATTCTTTAATTTTTTATATTCTATATCTACCGTATGCAAAATATTTGACTTCGGAAAGATTTAAGTAGAACGGAAGCCCATCTCTTAATATTTAATAATTATTTGGGCTTTGTTATTATAATTTCTAAAATATTTCTTCAGCACAACGACAAAAACCCCTGAAAGTTTTAATTTTGTATTATATTTCTAATATAGAATAATTTTCCTAATGTCGAAATTTTTTCCCAGCCAAGGTGGCCTAGTGACTATTAAGTTTTTGAGATTTCTAAAATTCCCTGAAAAAATGCATTTCTTGAAGTATATTAATAAAGGGTGTTTTTTATAGAGGTATAGAACTTTAAGTTGGCAACACTTTTTTAACTGGCGGCCATTTTGTCAGCTGTCAAGTGATTTATGTTTAGTTTGGTTTGGCATTTCAACATGAATAGACTGACGCCTGAACAACGCTTCCAAATTGTGCAAATTTATTTTGAAAATCATGGTTCTGTTCGAAATACGTATCGCGCACTACGTCCATTTTACGGTCAACATAATCGTCCATCAGAGCAATTAATTCGATTAACTGTGGAACGTTTTCGTACTACGTTTACTCTAAATGATAATATGCATCCACAGAGACGTGGTACAGTGCGTACAGAAGAAGTCATTGCTGCTATAGAGCGTAGCGTAGAGGAAGACCCGAATCAGTCTATCCGCCATCGTGCACAGGAATTGGATAAGTATTCATTCACTTTATGGAAGATCTTGGTTTGCGTGCTTACAAAATCCAACTCGTGCTAGAATTGAAGCCACACGATCACCTAGCAAGGCGTAGATTCGGTGAATGGGCCCAAAACAAGATTGCCGTTGATCCCGATTTTCATAAGCGAATTTTGTTTAGCGATGAAGCCCACTTTTGTTTAAATGGATACGTCAATAAACAAAACTGCGGTATTTGGAGTGATGATAATCCTCAAGTGTATGTTGAGACACCGTTACATCCATAAAAGCTGACTGTTTGGTGCGCTTTATGGGCTGGTGGAATCATTGGTCCGTACTTCTTTAAAAACGATGCTGGTCAGAACGTTACAGTCAATGGTGACCGCTATAGAGCCATGATTACTGACTTTTTCGTTCATCAATTGAACAACCATGATATGCAGGAGCTGTGGTTTCAACAAGACGGCGGAACATGTCATACAGCTCGTGCCACAATTGATTTATTGAAGGAAATGTTTGGTAACCGCATAGTTTCACGTTTCGGAACCGTGAATTGGCCTCCAAGATCGTGCGCTACACTAATTTCTGTGGGGATATGTGAAGTCGCTAGTCTACGCCGATAAGCCCGAAACGATTGATCACTTGGAGGACAACATTCGCCGCGTTATTGCCGATATACGGCCACAAATGTTGGAAAAAGTCATCGAAAATTGGACCTCCAGATTAGACTACGTCCGAGCCAGCCGTGGCGCTCATATGCCAAAAGTCATATTTAAATTATAATGCCAGAAGGTTATTTTTCGAATAAAGTAAATTTCATGTCAATTTAAAAAATTCATCTTTGTTTTATTCCCTTTAAAAGTTCTATACCTCTATAAAAAAACACCCTTAAACAAACGTTACATTTTTGACTTTCTGTCTATAATCTACTCCAATGAAGAAATTTGGAGAAATTTTCTTTAGTTATATAGGTTTGGACAAATCTTTCAGATCGGTTTAACTAAGGGCAAACGGAAAGTGATTGCGAATTTGGATTTTCTTTAACCTTCAGAAAAATAATTCTTCTATTTGATTGTCCGTCAGTTGATGTCAATAAATGTCAAATGACGATGTCATTTTAAATTTTTGAAACGGTGCATCCTGTATGTTTTAAGTTATTTTAAGTCCGCAACAAATTTAGGATATTTCTAGTATAGCCTACCTTATAGGTAAATTCAACTGCTGACTCTGGGCACTTCTTATAAGAGAAGTGAGATAGCGTTTTTAGGTTGCGAACATCTCAGTAGGGGGCGCTAGCGTGACAAAAAAAGTAGGTTAATTTACTGACTTATCATCTGAACGGTTTTGTCACTTTGTTTAAATATGGCGATTGATTTTGATGATGTGCGAATTTATTTCATTGTTTTTTTTCTTTGGGCGAGTCTTAAAAGCTACTGGCTCTTTCAGTGTATAACTTATTGTATTGTTTTCAAAAATCAAGGTGAAGAAATTTGTAAGTAAGTTTAATTCTTCATTAAGGTTATATTGATCGAAATAACATATATTAATAATTCTGTCTCTATATATATCAACATCCCAAATTTGTACTCTTTTTCAATACGTTTGCTTGATTTTATATCTTTTTAAATTATAATATATTTTTAGTTTTGCTGTGAAGATAATAAATATGAGCAGATACAGAAACTGTTGTGCCCCTGGTTGTATTGATTCAACTTCCACCAGACATTGTTTCTCCAATCTTGAAACTCATAAGAAAAAATTTGGTGAGTGGATTCTTCTGTGTAACAATTCCAAGTTATTGACTCAAAATCTTAATTTAGTTAATAGAACTTTTTGTGTATGTCAGCAGTATTTCAGTGAGGATGATAAAAGTTCTACCATGTGTATTAATAGTATATAATACTAATTTACCTTCACAGAATTTGCCAGCAAAACAGGTGAGTTGTAAAAGTTTGTTCCTAATTATTTTAAGCTGTGTCCATGAGTGAACAATTCTACAATGAGTAAATATAGTTTAAAGTTATATGTACTAAAATTTAATTTTACTATCATAATAATAGTAATAACTACGGG